>CM014276.1:20507181-20541917 GCA_004135705.1 Alloteropsis semialata | reverse complement strand
ATAGCAGGCGACGGAGAATATACAGATAGTCCAAGCACGCGGGGACAGCACACAGAAAAAAGCATCTGGATATACAAAAGCACGACGGCTCGAGCCATACCTTCGTACCGAGGAGCGCCGGCGAGGCCCGCACGGCGGCGGACGCGTCCAGCGCGACGCGGGCGCGGTGGATGGCGATGCGCGACAGCGGCTGCACGCCGCCGTGCCCCGCGGCCGCGGCCGCCAGCAGAAGCACGCAGGCCAGCCGCGCGGCGCCTTCCGGCCCCATGATGGCACGCGTACTTTCTTCGCTTGCAGCTACCTCTCGGGACGAGACGATACAGTGTAGCTGAACGGAGACAACACTGGACGGCCGGCCGTCGTTTTATCTCGTGTGGCGCCGGCGCGCGAGATGGCAACCGAAAAGAGGAGGAGTTGACTTGGGCTCCACGCGGCGTGGTACCGGTACAGATAGAGCCGTGCCCGGGTTTGAAAGGGTTCACAGATTTGATTCTTTCGTCCTATATACTAGTACTAATGTATTTTGATCGATAGTCTTCTTCTAAAAAATTATATATATTTTTATTCATCCCGTGTGAAGTAAACGATGCAAATCGATGGAGAGAAATATGCTTGGGATATGCCATAGGAGTTTTGGGTGCTGACTGCTCACAGCCGATTTGGTGGACAGTTCACATAAAGCGATTGCATCTAAACCGTGTGCATTTTAATCGTTGAGTAGTTATTTTCGAAATACGTTCACACCGTGACAACAACCACACTTCCATTCTCTTGTCCCTTTTGAAAATATAGGCATGCGGGAGAGACTGAGGTTTTCCTACCCCTACTGAT
The DNA here is from genome assembly GCA_004135705.1 of Alloteropsis semialata. Classification (NCBI taxonomy): domain Eukaryota; kingdom Viridiplantae; phylum Streptophyta; class Magnoliopsida; order Poales; family Poaceae; genus Alloteropsis; species Alloteropsis semialata. The sequence goes on along the minus strand of CM014276.1, from coordinate 20,541,086 downwards.
AGAGGAGTTCTGCAAGCCAAGTGCATGCCCCCAGCATCACACTAATAGGATGCTACTACATGTTTGTGTCAATCGAGCCACATCACCAGTGGAAAAACAACTGTCCATCCTCTAGAGGCGAAGCCAGAAGATGACGTTGAGGGAGCCTAATTGCATATGGTGACTCGTTAGAGAGTTAAAATAAAAAATTTCAGCAAATTATATGGCTAAATCCTATGTACATTCATGGTGTGCATCTAGCGTAGAGGGGCTGCCCCTCAGCCCCCCTTCTGTCGCCCCGGCCATCCTTTACATTGTTACGAGTTTTAAAAAATCTAGTATTAATGTTAGGCATTAGTACTAGGTCTAAATTTGGTAGGACTCAAGAATCTTTTGGTACCGGGCCATAACACCACCCGGTATAAAATGGTGAATTTTGATACCGGATGGTCTTACAACCCGGTACTAATGCCTCTCCAACCTTTGGTACTTATTTGTAATACGACTCGGTCCTAAGTCACCCTTTAGTACCGGATGGTGTTACAAATCGGTACTAAAGGGTCCTCCACGGATTAATTCAAAAGGAAAGTATCTGGAACTTGGTCAGCTATGGTGTGTAGGTGAGATGTAAGGAAGCAATACGCGAAGCAAGAGGTCTCACGTTGAAACCACATGTGCCGCATGCGTGTGAAAAATTGTGTGACTTGTGTTTTGCGACCTGTGTGGGAGCCTCTCCGGAATTTTAAAAAAATATTTTTGACTCGAATCCACTTTGTACCGATTATTCACCTGGTATGTTTTCGACTCGAAAACATTTGGTACCGATTATTCACCCGGTATGTTTTTGACTCGAATACTTTGGCACCGATTGTTCACCCGGTACCAAAAGCGAAGACTATTAGTCTCGGTTTCTCGGTACGGTTCCAAAACCGGTACCTATGCAGCCGTACCAATTAGCGCTTCTACAGTAGTGCATGTTTGTGTCAAGCTGTCCCCTCTCTTTCATTTGACCAACAGTTAATTCTGCTTTTTCTTTGTTGTAGCGGTCTAGCCTAGCTATATCACTATGTCCCATCACCGGGTATAGTTATTGAGTCATCGCCGTGACGACAATATTCCACCCACAGTGGATAAACTAAAAGCAAGTCTTGACATATAGAGCATTTGATAATGTAGAACTCTCCTCAAGAGAGAGAGAGAGAGGATAATTTAGGACTCCTTCATAAAGGTTTGCAAGAAATATGCAGGATTAACACAGGGTTCAGGGTTATATATTACACTTTTTATAACAGTGTATTAACAAATTAACTTTCTTTTATTTACCCAAAAAGTAACTGGTGCTCTTATTTATACTAGTAGAGAAACCACTTTCGGTTCCCCCTTTAGTCCCGGCCATATTTGGCACCGGGACTAAAGGGAGCTTTAGTCCCGGGTCTAATGTGTGGTGGGGAGGGGGGCCTGGGGGGGCTTTAGTCCTGATTGGTAGTTCCAACTGGGACTAAAGGGGGGCTTTTAGTCCCGGCTGGAGCCACCAGCCGGGACTAAAGGGGGTCGCGCCCTCTAGTCCCGGCTGGTGGCTCCAGCCGGGACTAAAGGGGACCTTTTAGTCCGGGTTGGAGCCACCAACCGGGACTAAAAGCTCCCCTACAAATATCCTCTTCCTCCCCCAGCCCCGGCCGAGCCATGAACACAGAGCTCGTTCATGGCGCCGGCCGGAGGTAGGGGAGGTCATGCCCATTTTTTTCTCGGATTTTGAAGATTTAGCTCTTCCAAGTAGTCCAAAAGGAGCATATCTTTATCCTCTCATCTTTCACGGTTAGTATTTCTTGTTTCATCCTTTATACATAGAGAAATTTGAGTTTTAGTGGAATGGAGAGATGAGGGAGTTTTGTTTTTTTAGCACAATTTAGTTTTTAATTTATATTGATACTTTAGTTAATTTATATTGATACTTTAGTTAATTCATATTTATACTTTAGTTAATTACTTAGTTCATATTTATACTTTAGTTAAATCATATTGATACTTTAGTTATTTATCCTAATTTATATTTATACTTTAGTTAATTCATATTTTTACTTTAGTTAATTAGTTAATTCATATTTATACTTTAGTTAAATCATATTGATACTTTAGTTAGTTCATATTTATACTTTAGTTAAATCATATTGATACTTTAGTTATTTATCCTAATTCATATTTATACTTTAGTTAATTCATATTTTTACTTCAGCTAATTAGTTAATTCATATTTATACTTTAGTTAGCTCATATCGATACTTTAGTTAATTCATATTTATACTTTAGTTAATTACTTAGTTCATATTTATACTTTAGTTAAATCATATTGATACTTTAGTTATTTATCCTAATTTATATTTATACTTTAGTTAATTCATATTTTTACTTTAGTTAATTAGTTAATTCATAATGATACTTTAGTTAACTCATATTGATACTTTAGTTAATTCATATTTATACTTTAGTTAATTACTTAGTTCATATTTATACTTTAGTTAAATCATATTGATACTTTAGTTATTTATCCTAATTCATATTTATATTTTAGTTAATTCATATTTTTACTTCAGTTAATTAGTTAATTCATATTTATACTTTAGTTAACTCATATTGATACTTTAGTTAATTCATATTTATACTTTAGTTAATTTATATTTATACTTTAGTTAAATCATATTGATACTTTAGTTATTTATCCTAATTCATATTAATTCTTTAGTTAATTCATGTTTTTACTTTAGTTAATTACTTAGATCATATTTATACTTTAGTTAAATCAACTTACTATTTGTACTTAGATCATATTTTTACTTTAGTTAATTGCTTAGATCATATTTATACTTAGATGGTAATTTTCTTTATTTCAAAAATAAACTTACTATTTGTACTACTTATAAAAAATTGCCTAAACTTGCAGATGGACCGGCAATGGATGTATAACGCCGACAGACGTTCAGGTGACTTCTTTCAAGGCATGCATCATTTTCTAGATGTGGCAGAGCAAAACAAGAAAAACGGTTTCATGAGTTGCCCCTACGGGGTCTGCAAGAACCAAAAGGAGCACAGTTCAAGAAAGGTCATTCACAGCCACTTGATTAGACACGGTTTCATGCCTGGCTACAGTTGTTGGACCAGCCACGGAGAAATAGGTGTTATAATGGAAGACGGTGAAGATGAGATTGATGACAACATTCTCGGATTTGCTGAATACCCTGCATTTGGTGATACTACAATGGGTGATGCTGAGGAAGAGGATGGAGAAGATGCGCCTGCAGATGATCTTGGTCAGATGTTGCAAAATGCAAAGGACACAAGCGAAACTGAGAAGGAGAGGTTGAAGTTCCAGCGCATGTTAGAGGACCATCGCAAACCTTTGTACCCGGGTTGCGAAGAGGGGCTCAAAAAACTCGAGAGCATATTGGATTTGCTGCAATGGAAGGCCAAAAATGGTGTATCGGACAAGGGCTTTGGTGAGTTACTAAAAATCGTGAAGAAGATGCTTCCTAGGGCCAACGAATTGCCCTCAACAACATACGAAGCAAAAAAGCTCGTTTGCCCGCTGGGGTTGGAGGTGCAGAAGATACACGCATGTCCGAATGACTGCATCCTGTATCGTGGTCCTGAGTACGAGAAAATGGACGCGTGTCCGGTTTGCGGCGCCTTGCGGTACAAGATCAGAAAAGACGACCCTGGTGATGTAGAGGGAGAGCCTATCAAAAAGAGAGTTCCTGCCAAGGTCATGTGGTATTCCCCTATAATACCACGCTTGAGGCGTTTTTTTAGAAACAAAGAGCATGCTCAGATGATGCGATGGCACAAAGAAGAGCGCAAGCGAGACTCAAAGTTGAGGCACCCTGCCGATGGGTCTCAGTGGAGAAAAATCGACCGAACATTCAAAGACTTCGCAGAAGATCCAAGGAACATAAGGTTTGCTTTGAGTACGGACGGCATGAATCCTTTTGGTGAAATGAGCAGTAGCCATAGCAGTTGGCCCGTGACTTTGTGTATGTACAATCTTCCTCCATGGCTCTGCATGAAGAGGAAATTCATGATGATGCCTGTTCTCATACAAGGCCCGAAGCAACTGGGCAACGACATTGACGTGTATCTCAGGCCATTGGTTGAGGAACTTTTACAGCTTTGGGGCGAAAACGGTGTACGTATGTGGGATGAGCACAAACAAGAGGAATTTGACCTACGAGCATTGCTGTTTGTAACCGTCAATGACTAGCCGGCTCTTAGTAACCAATCAGGACAAACAAACAAGGGATATAGGGCATGCACGCATTGTTTAAATGATACTAAAAGCATTTATTTGAAACATTGTCGCAAGGTTGTGTACATGGGCCATCGTCGATGGCTTCCAATCAATCATCCGCTAAGAAAGAAAGGCAAGCATTTCAAAGGGGAGGCAGATCGTCGTCCCAAGCCTATGCATCGTGATGGAAAGTACGTATTTGCTATGGTAAAAGATCTAAAAGTTGTTTTTGGAAAGGGGCCAGGTAGCGTTGGTGTGCCAAATGATAGTAATGGGATGGCACCCATGTTTAAGAAGATGAGTATTGTCGGATATCAATATCCGATCCACTCACCAACAGGTGGGACCTCGCTATTTTGAGAAGGAGATAGACGTAAGCTAATCCCTAAGCCAGGCTGGCGAAGGAAACGTCGAGCGAGAGGGGGGCCGGCTGGCCCCGCAGCGCCTCGGCCGACCCCACGTCACCTCGGCCGACCCTTCCCCGCCTCGGTCGACCCCGCGTCATCTCGGCCTACCCCGCGTCACCTTGGCCGACCCCGCGTCGCCCTGGCCGACCCCGTGTCGCCACGGCCGACCCTTCTTCGCCTCGCCCGACCCTTCTCCACCTCACCCGGGTCGGCGTCGGGCCAGGGTGGCGTGGGACATCAGGGGGACCCGATGCGGAAGGGAACAAGAAGAGCGCATCGCCGCATATCTACCGCACGACCTAGTAACATTAATTGGCCTCACCGCGCGCTGCTCGAAGTGGCAGAAGGATGTGACGCGCACTGTTTCGAGCCGCCCCGCAGGCGCCGCAAGGGGGGAACAGGATCCTAGCACGCTCAGGACTAGGACCTACTCCGGCCTTACCCACAGCGTACCGCAGGCGGCGGGGCTTCTTCAGCAAGCTTTCGGTTGTTGGTTATTTATTATTTGCTGAACACGCCTTGTAAGAGGGCTCTCCCCGGAGGTATAAAAAAGAAAAGCAAGGCTTCAGGGGGGAGAACTAGACGAACAGACGAATCACACACTTAGACATTCACAGAGACTTGAGGCTTCTCCTCTCTCTCGACCGCTTGTAACCCCTACTACGAGCAACGCGAGTAACACGAGCTGATCGACACTGGACGTAGGGTGTTCGTGCCTGAACCAGTATAATCCCTTGTGTCCTCTTGCGAACCATCCGAGCCTAAACGCGCAATCCACTAAATTTACTTGTTGGTGATTTCTTGCACCGACAGTTGGTGCGCCAGGTAGGGGCCTTTTGCGCGTTTCGACGATCATTAGGCTTCGGATGGCCACCGATGGTTTCAGCTGGACCGCCGGGATGCAACTGCGTCTCGGAAGTCTGGATTTCGTCGTCACTATCGACGGGGACTTGGCGAGGGTCGCTCCCACGCCCCCAGTCGACACCGCGGACGCCAACGTCGTGACCGCCACCGAGGCTCTCGCGAATCTCGACATCGGCGCCAGTGACGACGAGGCTAGCGACCCTCGTCCAAGCGCCGACGAGGCCCTGCTGTGGAGGTAGCTAGAGGCCTTCCTGGGGCCATGGCCCACTCAGGAAGACACACGCTGCGTCAGGTTCGCCCTGGCGAACGTGGTCACTCAGCTTGTGGGAGGAGTCCCGCTCCCCCCGGAGACGCTGGATTCCATCCCGCCGTATACGGCCCCTTGCGGTTTGCGTAACGCGGCCGAGGTCGTGTCGCGACTAGCGACACGCCTCCTAAGCCGCGCCCCGGCAGACAGCGAGTTCGTCGGAATGATCGATCACGTCTCTAAGTCGGTCTTCGACCTCCTCGATGACTCCGTCTCGGAGACGTCGAACACCGAGCTTGTCGGGGACAGTCACCACCCCTCTCGGGAGTGCTTCATGGCGGACACCCCCGAAGGGGCGGTGGGAGATGCGAGCGAGAGCAGCTCGGGACCAGCGGGCCTGGAAGAGGGTCACCTGGCCACGACGCACCTGCGGCTACTGCAGCCGCAGTCTAGGCCGCGGCGCCAGCAAGGCAGCCAGCCCCACGAAGAGCAGCCACCTCACAGCGACACTCTCATGCTGACAACGCTCGACAACGCCGGGAGGAGCTCCAAGAGGCCCGCCTCCTCTTGGAACAAGAGCGTGCGCAGGTCGAGCAGGAGCGAGAGCGCATCGAGCGCGAGCTTCTGTAGATTGAAGATGCGGCCCCGGCACGGGAACGTGTGCGGGACGTGCAACGCCAAATCATCAACGACGACGGCGCCCCGCCATCGCATTTCGCCCGTGCCGGGCAAAACATAGCTGCCGCGGCCATGCTCGTGCGAGGACTCCCCCCGCCGGCTACACCCGAAGCCCGCAAGGCCCAGTGGGAGCTCGGTGAACTTCTGGAGCGAGCTGTGGCTCAGCAGGCCGAGAGTTCGCAGTCGCGACGACGGGCGTCGTAGGTGAGCCACCACGAGGCCTCAAGGCAGCCGACCGGCGGGCGCGGTGGACGCGACCAGCAAGGAGTCTCGGTGCACCAGCCCCGCCCCACCGAAATTGCGGCTCTTCAGGCTCCGATCCTGAAATGGGTCGGCCCGATCCAGGACGCTCGGAGCATCCTGAACGCCCGTCGGCGACAATTCCCCGAGTACGAGCCCGAGCGGCGGCGAGGGCGCGCCCCCCGTCGTGGCGGCCGGTACGACAACGACGACGAGGGCAAAAGGACGCCGAGCCCGAACGTGCCGGGACCACGGGCGTTTAGCCCACGGATCCCAAGGTACAACGGGGAGACTGACCCCGAGGTCTGGCTTGAGGATTACCGACTCGCCTGCCGGGCCGGGGGAGCCGATGATGACGATTTTATCATCCACAACTTGCCGCTCCACCTGGCCGATTCGGCACGGGCTTGGCTCCAACATGTCCCCGCGGGACAAATCGGGAGCTGGTCCGACTTGAGGGAAGTCTTCGTGGGGAACTTCCAGGCGACCTACAATCGCCTCGGGAACCCTTGGGACCTCAAGAACTGCAGGCAAAAGCAGGGGGGAGACGCTCCGAGAATACATCAGACGTTTCTCCCGGCAGTGTAACGAACTCCCCAACCTCGCTGACGCCGACATCATCGGGGCGTTCCTCACAAGAACGACGTGCAAGTCCCTCGTCCACAAGCTCGGGCGGAAGAGCCCTCGTACAGCAAAGGAGCTGCTCAACATCGCCACGAGTCACGCGGCTGGTGAGGAGGCAGTAGGGGCCATCTTCCACCAGTCTGCCGAGCCGAAGGGCAAGCAGACGGAGGCAGCCGAGGAGGGCCCGTCGGGGCCCCCCGCCAAGAAGAAGAAGAAGGGCAAGGGCAGGCGCCACGACGGTGAGGCCGCCCTGGTGGCCGCGGCTGACCCCAAGCCGACCTCCAAACCCCCGACGGGGGAGGTCCCCGACCAGTTCGAGAAGAAGTGGAACGGGCCCTGCCCGAACCATGAGTATCCTGTCAAGCACCTGTACAAGGACTGCTCCCTCATGAAGAAATTCATGGCTGGGGGTCCCCGGAGGCTGGCACCCCAACCAAGGAAGTCCGACCAAGCCCCGAAGGAGCTGGGGGCGGGAGAGAACATGGACGCCGACCCCTATCCGGAGCCATACGGGTACCTGATGATCTTCGGCGGGACAGAGGCGTCGGTGAGCAAAGGGCGAGCCAAGGTGGAACGCCGAGAGGTGTACGCCGCCGAACCAGCGACCCCGACCTTCCTCAAGTGGTCGGAAGCATCCATCCCCTTTGATCGGGCCGACCACCCGCAGTTCATCCCGAGGCCGGGCAAGTACCCCTTAGTGGTAGACCCGGTCATAGGGCGCAAGCGTCTCACTAAGGTGCTGATGGATGGTGGAAGCGGGCTCAACATCCTTTATGCCGACACGCTTGACGCCATGGGGATCAACCGAGGGCGCGTCCGTCCGACTGGGGCACCCTTCCACGGGGTGGTCCTTGGTAAACAGGCTATTCCCCTCGAGCAAATCGACCTGCCTGTTACGTTTGGGACTCCGACCAACTTCCGGACGGAGACCCTCACGTTCGAGGTGGTGGGATTCCATGGGTCCTACCACGCCATATTGGGCCGTCCGTGCTACGCCAAGTTCATGGCCGTCCCCAACTACACCTACCTCAAGCTCAAGATGCCAGGGCCAAGGGGGGTGATCACGGTGGGGGCATCGTTCCAACGGGCTCACCAGTGCGAGGTGGAAAGCTGCGAGCTGGCATCGGCCATCATCGCGTCAACCGAAGAGCTTACCCCAATTAGGGCGCGACTCATCAAAGAGGCGCCCGACTACACTCACGGCTCGGCCTCATTTGAGCCGTTCGAAGGCACTAAGGAGGTCCAGCTGGATCCTGACCGCCCGAATAAGAAGGTGGCACGGATCGGGACCAAGCTGTCCCCCAAATAGGAAAGCGCGCTCGTCAACTTCCTCCGCGCAAACGTCGACGTGTTTGTGTGGAAGCCCTCGGACATGCTGGGCATCCCGATGGAGGTCACCGAGCATTCCTTGGACATCCGGCCCGGTTCCCGACACGTGAAGCAACGCTTCCGGCGCTTCGATGACGAGAAGCGCAAGGCGATCGGCGAGGAGATCGCGAAGCTGCTAGCGTTCGGTTTCATCAAGGAAGTGTATCATCCCGAGTGGTTAGCCAATCCCGTCCTTGTACGAAAAAAGAATGAAAAATGGAGAATGTGTGTTGATTTTACTGCTCTTAACAAAGCGTGCCCGAAGGACTCTTTCCCTCTGCCACGCATAGACCAGATAGTCGACTCGACCTCGGGGTGCGAAACCCTATGCTTCCTTGACGCGTATTTCGGGTACCACCAGATAGCGATGAAGGAGTCCGACCAGCTCGCGACTTCCTTCATCACCCCGTTCGGGTCGTATTGTTACGTGACGATGCCGTTCAGGCTTAAAAATGCCGGCGCCACTTACCAACGATATATGCTTAGGTGTTTCGACGAACTCATCGGATCGACCGTTGAGGCATATGTGGACGACATCGTCGTCAAGTCCAAACAGGCCGACCAGCTCGTGGCCGACTTAGAAAAGACGTTCGCCAAACTCAGGGCGAACGACGTTAAGCTCAACCCCGAAAAATACGTCTTCGGGGTACCCAGAGGGATGCTCCTGGGCTTCATCGTGTCTCGCCGTGGGATAGAAGCCAACCTAGAGAAGATCGACGCCATCGCTAAGATGGGCCCGATTCGGGACCTGAAAGCGGTGCAACAGATCACTGGGTGCCTGGCCGCTTTGAGTCGGTTCATCTCGCGTCTCGGCGAAAATGTCCTCCCTCTGTACTGGCTCTTGAAGAAGTCTGAGCGATTCGTTTGGACGGACGAGGCCGAAACGGCACTAAATCACATCAAGGCGGTCTTGATGAAGCCGCCAATCCTGGTCCCACCAAACACGGGCGAACCCCTTCTCCTCTACATTGCGGCAACTACACAAGTGGTAAGCGCGGCATTGGTAGTGGAGCGCGAAGAAGAGGGACGCGCCCTCAAGGTGCAGCGCCCGGTATACTTCGTGAGCGAGGTGCTCGGAGACACTAAAACGAGGTACCCTCAAATCTAGAAGCTACTGTACGCTGTCCTCATCTCCAAAAGGATGCTCCGCCACTATTTCGACTCGCATCCGGTCACAGTGGTGAGTTCGTTCCCCCTGGGTGAAATTATAAATAGTCCGGACTCGACGGGTCGGATCTCGAAATGGGCCATGGAATTGATGGGCCAGGGCATCACCTACGCCCCACGAACGGCCATCAAGTCCCAAACCCTCGCCGACTTCGTCGCAGAGTGGACCGAGGTCCAGCTACCCACGGCCCCAGTTGATCAGGAGTATTGGGTAATGTACTTTGACGGCTCGTTGACTCGGACGGGAGCGGGAGTCGGCTTGGTTTTCGTTTCGCCCCTTGGGGTGCGAATGAAATATGTGATCTGATTACATTTTCAAGCCTCCAATAATGCGGCCGAGTATGAGGCTCTGATCAACGGCTTGAAGATAGCTATCGAATTGGGAATTCAATGCCTTGAGATTCGAGGCGATTCCCAACTCGTGGTCAATCAGGTCATGAAAGAGTCGAGCTGCGAAAGCGAGACCATGGCCGCGTATTGCCAGGATGTGCGAAAGCTCGAGGACAAATTCGACGGCCTTGAGCTCCGTCACATCAAGAGGCGGTTCAATGAGGCCGCCGACGCGCTGGCTAAGAAAGCGTCTGGCCGAGAACCCGTCCCGACTGGGATATTTGCCAGCGACCAACGGAGCCCTTCGATAAAGCTCCCCTGCCCGGCACAGACCGAGCCGCACGGCCAAGGCCCCCCCGAAACAAACTGTTCCGAGCTCGGGGGCTAGCGAGGACGAGACCATGGCTACGGAAGGGTCAGAAATCGGCGCCGAGCCGACCGACCAAGCTTTGTCCGACCTACTCGCCCTTACCGTTGCAACAATGACCGAGGACCAGGGGCCGGACCTCAACGCCTCGGATTGGCGACAGCCCTTCCTCGACTACCTGCTACTGGAGAAACTCCCGACAACTAAGGCAGAGGCCCGCCGTATCGCTCGGCGCGCCATGTCCTATGCCGTCGTAGGGGACGAGCTGTACAGACGCAGTCCCACGGGAATCCTCCAACGGTGCATTCCCCTCGATCAGGGTAGGGAGCTGTTGAGAGACATCCATGGGGGCACGTGCGGCCACCACGCCGCACCCCGGAGCCTCATCGAAAACACGTTCCGACAAGGGTTCTACTGGCTGACGGCGATAAGGGATGCTGTTGAGATCGTGCGCACCTGCGAAGGGTGTCAGTTCTACGCGAGGCAAACGCACCTTCCTGCGCAGGCCCTCCAAATGATCCCGATTACCTGGCCATTCGCAGTCTGGGGGTTGGACATGGTTGGGCCCCTCAAGAAGGCGCCCGGGGGCTTTGACCACCTGCTCGTCGCCGTCGACAAGTTCACCAAGTGGATAGAAGTCCGACCGATCGCGACCATCCGATCGGAAGAGGCCGTCAAATTTTTTCTCGACATCGTCCATCGCTTCGGCGTCCCAAATTCGATCATCACAGACAATGGAACCCAGTTCACCAGGAAGAAATTCCTGCGATTCTGCGATGAGCACCACATACGGGTCGATTGGGCCGCCGTCGCACATCCTCGCATGAACGGGCAAGTAGAACGCGCGAACGGGATGATCCTGCAAGGGCTCAAACCCCAAATATTCGAGTGTTTGAAAAAGTTCGGGGGGACGTTGGGTCGAAGAGCTCCCAGCCGTGGTCTGGAGCCTGCGCACGACGGCGAGTCACACGACGGGCTTCACCCCGTTCTTCATGGTGTATGGGTCGGAAGCCATACTCCCGACCGACCTCGATTACGGGTCTCCGCGTGTCCGTGCCTACAATGACGAAGGCAATCAAACCTCTCTCGAGGACGCGGTCGATCAGCTGGAAGAGGCCAGGGAGGTCGCTTTGGCTCACTCGGCAAAATACCAACAGTCCCTACGGCGCTACCATGACTGGCGCATCAGGGGCCGCGCGTTCCAGGTCGGCGATCTGGTGCTACGCCTCGTCCAAAGCAATAAAGGCAAGCACAAGCTTTCGTCGCCCTGGGAAGGTCCATTCATCATCTCCCAGGTCCTCCGGCCCGGCTCGTACAAGCTAAAAACGCGAAAGGAGAGGAGTACGCTAACGCCTGGAACATTGAGCAGCTACATCGCTTCTATCCTTGATTACTCTAGGCTACCTATCATTATTCGAACGTATTCCTTTCATTTCAAGAAGTGACGCCCGACCCTGGTCTCCTGGCCAAGGGTCGAACGTCACTCGGGGGCTAACCTGCGTCCCCCGGGTCCTTGACTCTCGGCAAATTCACATATCCGAGACTAAGGAAAAAGGGTACTTGCTAATGAAGCAACATGCGCTCGCTAGTCGGAACGCAAAAAGAGCAAAGGCCCCAGTGGCAATGGCTCAAAGGCTCACTAGTAAACCGCACGACTCACTTCATTTCAGGCGCGCCCTGACTCCTAGCCAAGGAAACAGGAAAGGCCGAGCGTTAACGACACAGATGATTAAGTTCATTACAAAAGTAAATACGATTGTCTGAAAACCAAAAGAAAAGAAAAAACTAATCAGGGCGCCCACGGCCCTTCTTCTTCCGCAGTCTTGGTGGCGAGGACAGAGGCCAGCGACGACACCTCCTCTTCAAGCGCCACCACCCCCTCCGGCGTTGTGTCAGGAGCAAACCCATCGGCGAGGCACTACAGGGCGATCTCGGCGTAGTGGGAGCGGGCGACGGCGAAGGCGCGGCGCACCTCGAGGAAGAGCTCATCGCTCGCCATGGCCCGAGCCCGAGCTGGGATACGGCTGGTGTCGACGAGCAGCGAGCTCGGCCCTCGCTACGACCTCATCCCAAGGTCGTCGAGGACAACACCGACCTCCGTGCGGAGGGCGTCGTACTCATCCCCCTCCTGCCACAGCAGCCCTTCGAGGTTGCGCGCTTCGGTCTCGAGGCCCTCGATAGTCGCGCGATCCTTCACCGCGGCCTCGCCCAAGGAGACGCACATCGCCTCAGCTTCCTCGCGGGAACTCCGCTCAGCCGCAAGAGCCTGTTCCACAGCCTCGAGGTCGCTGGCCTGTGCTTCGCTAAGCTGCCTGGCCTCGTCGCGCTCCGCCGCCACCTGAGCCAGCTGAGTGCGAGTCCTGTCGAGGACAGCGGTGATGCGGTCCCGGTCGGCCTTCAGGCGCTCCACCTCATGGACCAGGCCCAACCTGACCTGCTCCCGAGCCGCCGAGTCCCTCTCCCAGGAGACCATGACGTCGTACTTGAGCTTGTCGGCATCCTCGGCATGTTCGCACGCCTCTTGGAGCCGCCCCTTCAAGGACTCGATCTCCTGGTGGGCCGCAGCCACTCGCCCTTTGAACTCACCCCGCGCATCTTCACGGGTGGAGGCGATCTCTCGGCGGGCGGCCGCCAGCTGCTCCCTCAAGGCATCACACTCGGCGGTGATTGAGGACAGACGGTCCCACGAATCCCTCTCCCGGCACAGGAAGAGGGACTTATCCCGGCTACGGGCCATCAGGGACTGCGAAAACCGAGCCGGAGTTAAGAGTCAACTTGGGAGAAGAAGAAAAAGAAAAAAACAGAGTGAAAGAAAAGTTACCTCCCCGCAAGGAATGGCGACGTCGCGAATGGCGTCCAAGGCGGAATTTAGCGACCGGACCGCTAGCCCGATCCCGGCGCGAACCCGGGAAGCCTCGTCGTTCTCCTCGGCGTCGTCCAAAGAGAAGACGACTTCGCCCGAGACGCGGTCGGTCCAAGAAATGCGAGGACCCCCGAACGCGAAGGGGTCCACCCCGGCCTGAACGACCTCGCGGCCCGATAGGGTGGCGGCTCCGGGATGGATTTCCTGACCCGAGCTCGATCCCGCCATCTCTCCTCCCGCGAGAGCGGCCGACACCACCGCTGCGGGGATCGAAGGTGCGGGAGAAGGGAGCACCGTGAATCCGCCTAAGCCGAACGACGGGTCGGCCGAGACAGCAACGGTGGCCGGAGCAGGGAGAACCTCCTCCTCGCGATCGGCGCCACTCGGAGCCCCGGCTGGCTCCGAAGCAGGCCCTCCCCGCAGGGTGCCGTCCACCGAGCCGCCCGGGCGGGACAGAAATCGGCCCCGCCTCCTCCTCCTCCTGACTGTCCACCGACGCCAGGTGGCTCGGGGTCTCATCGTCCCTCTCCGTCCTCTCCTCAGAAGAACGTCCGACTGCCTGGGCCGGGAGGACGGAATCTTCTTGGTCAGGGCCGGGCGCGGAAGGTGCTAGCTCCTCCTCCCCGACCATGTCCCTGGTCGGTGCAATCACCTCGGGCGGCGCAGCGTCTTCCGTTCCGGCCGGCTCGTCCGCGGGCGGAAAGCATAGCCCGACGAGGGCCTCCGGAATCACCCCAGCTGTGGGCATGGCCTCGGCGCCCGACGCCCCGACGAGCTGCTATTGGGAAGTGAGCAGGTCAAGCAACCCTCCCACCGGAGGGCTGCTCAGGTCGATCCCTTGGCTCGTCGCCGTCTCAGAGATCCGGCGCGCGAGTCGCTTGGTCGGCACCAGTCCTAAAGGGGTGACCTGACTTCCCCTCCTGCGGACAAAAGAAGGCCTCACACACGTGTCTCGACAGGGGTAAGGAGGACAAACGAAGAAGGGAGAAGAGACTTACCGAGACGACAAGGGAAAACCCCGGGACGGTCGCTTAGCTGGGGGAGCCACCCCCGACTCCGACCCTTCCTCTTTCGGCCGCTTGCTCGGGTCGCCCCTCGGCGGAGTCTGCTCTCGGGTCGGGGAGCTGGCGCCACGAGGGACTTCGTGCGGCGGCCGAGTTGGCGGCTGCATCAGCGTAGAGTCGCCGCCACCCGACGGCTCCTCGGCGTCCAGCGCTCCCCAATCCACCGCGGACTCGCGCCGGGTGGTCGGAAGGCTCGACATGGACCCATCGGAGGAATCCGAGACGAAATCAAAGCCCCCTCGAAGGGACCCTGATCCTCGCTCCACAACCCGTCCTGTTGGGCGTGCAAGCGCCACTGGCGGTACTCCTCCTCGGCCTTCTCACGGGCCAGCCACTTCTTCTCCTTCTTCTTCTCGGTAGCCGCTTTCTTCAAACGAGCGGCCTCTGCTCGCTCACGGTTCAGAGCCCAAGCGGCCGCATCTTCAGGGAGCGGGGGCCGAGAGGGTTTGTAGACCAGGGGCTGCTGGAGAAAAAGAGACATGAATGACTCGTTAGGTTAAAAAATACACAACGAGGATAAACCCCGAAAACTCAACGGGATGAGGGACTCGCCCACGGGGCGCATGACGGGGTGATCCCGCATCGGATACGCCGAGGAATCGCGCGCCACAGCTTCGCGAAGGCGGGCACGCACCTCCTCATCTGAGAGGGCCCCAACGGACATAACCGACCCCGTCCAATCCGCCGCCAGGGTCAGCTGGTCCAGCCTCAGCCGGCGAGCCATCAGCGGAAGAACGCGGCGCGCGTGGTACGCCGCGATGATCCCAGGGCCGGTGACCCCCCGCTCGCAAAGGCGAAGGACCGCAGCATGGAGACCGGTCAGGTGTGGCCGCTCCGCCTTAGGCGGGCCCCAATGCCAGGAATCCGGCCGCTCTTCGATGGTCCTCCCCGTAAAGGCCGGGAGAGGAGCGGCCGGGTCACTCCGCAGGTAGAACCACTGGGGATGCCAGCCCTTGTTGGTGGTCGTCAGAGGAAGCTTGGGGTAGTTCTCGCCTTGGCGCGAGCGCAGCCGGATCCCAGCACAGCCGAGCGGCGTCGGCCGCCCATCTTTCTTCACCTCCTCGACATGGAAGTAGGACCTCCAGAGATCGAAGTGGGGGTCGATTCCGAGGAATCCTTCGCACAGGGCCATGAACACGGCGACGTGCAGCAGCCCGTTAGGGTTGAGATGCTGGAGCTCAATCCCGTAGTAGTGAAGGAGTCCGCGGAGAAAAGGATGAGGGGGAAGCCCCAAACCCCGTTCATGAAAGGGGACGAAAGACACGACATACCCATCGGCAGGGGAGGGGACGGCCTCGTCGCCCGGAGCCATCTACTCCACAAGATCGGTTCGCGGACATAGGAGCCCGCGCTCCACCAGGCGCTCGAGCTCGGCTTCGGTGACATAGGAACGAGGCTAGGCCATGGCCGACGGGCGAGGAGAGCCACGGGCGAAGGAAAAAAGGTATGGATTTGGGCAGGCAGTGACGTAGGCGGCGGCGGCGATTCGGGAGCAGGCGAGCGAAGGAAGAAGAAGAGGCCTCCGGCTCTCCCCTCTTAAATAGACAGGTAAGAGGGCGGGGCGGCGGGTGGCCTCAGGTCTCTCGCTTGTGCCGCAGGCCGAAGGGCCCACGCGGCCCCACGACGTGCGTCCCCGCTCGCCCACGTCTCCCACGCCCCGGGACTCGCGCCCCGGTTCTCTCTCTCTCCAAACCCTTCGCATTCCATTCCCTCGCCCCGCCTTTTTTTTCCGTCAAATACGCTATTTTCTTTTTCTTTTCCTGTGATTTCATTTTTTAGGGAAAGGAAGACGGCGCTGGGCCTTTCTCGGGCCGGAAAGCCATGGCAAAAAGCCCACAGGGGACGCGCGCGACGAAAAGCACAAACCGAAAAATAGCCCAAGAATTCTAAGGCCGGCCCAAGGGTCCGACGGCCGCTCTGGGGCGCCCGAGCGAAGGGGCAGTGATGGGCGGGCCCGCTAGAGGCCATAGCCTCGGCACACGAGTGCCGGGGACGTCCCAACCTGCGTTCGAGCCCAAAGCTCCTGACCCCATGTATCTCATTGAAGAGAGGCAACGAGCCCCAGTGGTCGGTCGGACTATCATGGGAACTAAGGGGGTCGGGAACGCTGGGGATTTTCCGAGGTCGGTCACAAGCTGATCCGACGGTCCTCCCTCGGAGGAGGGCCGAGGCCTCGCTCAATCCAGCCCGTTAGTAGCACATCGGGAGCCGTGTTTCGGCCTAAGTGGCAAAACGCGAGCCGTGCCCTAACCTTCCGTCCCACGGAGGGATTGCGTGAGGGGAAGACGATAAAAAGACGAAACAACCTCCCCACCCCAAAACGGCCGCCTTGGGGAACACCGGGAGGCTGGAATCGCGAAAAAGAGACCGACCACGCGGTCGCAGAAAGACGCCCCGAGTCAACCAAATTCCTTTATTCCACGAATAAGGGCAAAAAGTACATATGGCCGAGGGCCGTGGAATAATACAAACGGGTCTCGCCACCCTCGGTGGCGAAATCGGGCGTCGAAGAGCGTGGGAGTTTTGGTGCCACGAGAAGGGCTAAACTGCGAGCGTCGCAGTTCTTCTTGTAGCATCTCCCCGCACGCCGGCACCCTAAAGGGAGCTAGGCGGAGGTTCTCCCACGGCGGCACGACGGCGTCGCGCCCCAGCCGGCTGCTTCCTTCATCTCGAGGCCGACCGACCCCGACCACGGCGTCGCATCAGCGTCTGGGAAAAGGATGAGAAGCGCGGCGGTGGCTATACACGACTCCTGCAACTGCCCTGGCGAGGTCCGACCGAGGCCGAGCGCTGGGCCAAGTCGTGGAGACGGCGACAGCTCCACCGACTCACTCCCCCTCAAGCCCATTCCACCACCGCCGAGGTGGGGCGGCCAGGCGGGGGGAGCTGCCGGGGGTGGAGTCGTCCTTCACGTGCAACACCGAGGAGCGTCCCTCCACGCCGAAACTCCCTATGATCACAGTCATTCTTGTGGCATCAGCGGGCTATCCCTCCACCCCTGGGGCCAGGGGGACGCCCCCGAGATGGTCCTCGTGCAAGGAATCTCATGCTAACGGGAGGAAGGAGAAGGGAGTTGGTCGGATGTCCAAAGGAAGGGGACGAAGGGCCCTATTTATAGCCCGGAAATGCCTAAGCCAGCCCCTCGATAGGGCATGGGAATGCGCCGCGTGGCCTTCCCTGTAAAGCGGCAGGACCTCACGAGCGAACGGTAAACTCGCCTTAAAAAAGAGGGATGAGGTGACGGCTCGAAAGGGAGGCAGAGCAGGTGTGACGAAAGCCCTGTCCAGCGCAGCAGAAGCGTGTGCTCCTGAACCAGAGGAAACGGTACCTCTGGAAAGATGAGCAGTACCCCAATACCTTTGGCAGGCGCGGCGCCATCCTGCAAAAGTCAAACAGAAGTGACAAAAAGCCTTCGGGCGATTTGACAACTCACCCGCAGGCTCGGGGGCTACACCCACCGGGTGCGCTCGCGCGCCCCGGCGAGGGAAGAGACAAAATTCACCACCGCCTGCGGATGAACAACCTGTTCACCCACAGGCTCGGGGGCTACACCCGGTGGGTGCGATCGCGCGCACCCCCGGGGGACATCCGAATGGACGCTAGAAGGGAGCCCACACAGAGGATCCCCTATCCTCCGAGCAGGCTCAGGGGCTACTGTCGGATATCAATATCTGACCCACTCACCGACAGGTGGGACCTCGCTATTTTGAGAAGGAGATAGGCGTAAGCAAATCCATAAGCCAGGCTGGCGAGGGAAACGTCGAGCGAGAGGGGGGCCGGCCGGCCCCGCAGCGCCTCGGCCGACCCCACGTCACCTCGGCCGACCCTTCCCCGCCTCGGCCGACCCCGCGTCATCTCGGCCGACCCCGCGTCACCTTGGCCGACCCCGCGTCGCCCTGGCCGACCCCGCGTCGCCCTGGCCGACCCCGCGTCGCCACGACCAACCCTTCTCCGCCTCGCCCGACCCTTCTCCGCCTCGCCCGGGTCGGCGTCGGGCCAGGATGGCATGGGACATCAGGGGGACCCAGCGCAGAAGGGAACAAGGAGGGCGCATCGCCGCATATCTACCGCACGACCTAGTAACATTAATTGGCCTCACCGCGCGCTGCTCGAAGTGGCAGAAGGATGTGACGCGCACTGTTTCGAGCCGCCCCGCAGGCGCCACAAGGGGGGAATAGGATCCTAGCAGGCTCAGGACTAGGACCTACTCCGGCCTTACCCACAGCGTACCGCAGGCGGCGGGGTTTCTTCAGCAAGCTTCCGGTTGTTGGTTATTTATTATTTGCCGAACACGCCTTGTAAGAGGGCTCTCCCCGAGGTATAAAAAAGAAAAGCAAGGCTTCAGGGGGGAGAGAACTAGACGAACAGACGAATCACACACTTAGACATTCACAGAGACTTGAGGCTTCTCCTCTCTCTCGACCGCTTGTAACCCCTACTACGAGCAACGCGAGTAACACGAGCTAATCGACACTGGACGTAGGGCGTTCGTGCCTGAACCAGTATAATCCCTTGTGTCCTCTCGCCAACCATCCGAGCCTAAACGCGCAATCCACTAAATTTACTAGTTGGTGATTTCTTGCACCGACAAGTATATTTTGGGAGCTACCATATTAGGAAGTCTTGGAGGTACGCAATGCAATTGATGTCATGCACCTGACGAAGAATCTTTGCGTCAACTTGATAGCCTTTCTAGGCACCTATGGTAAGGCAAAAGATACACTGGAATCACGCCAGGATCTGCAACATATGGAAGAATGACATGTACTACATCCAGAAGAGAGGGACAATGGGCGAAATTACTTGAGTCCTGCCAGCTTCACTCTTAGCAAAGAAGAAAAGGAAAGCATGTTCGAATGCCTCAATAGTATCAAGGTGCCCTCTGGATACTCTTCAAACATTAAGGGAATAATAAATATGCTAGAGAAGAAATTTACAAACCTGAAGTCCCACGACTGCCACGTGCTCATGACACAGCTGCTTCCTGTGGCATTGAGGGGAGTTCTGCCAGAGAATCTACGATTAGCTATCGTAAAGCTATGTGCATTCCTCAACGCAATTTCTCAGAAGGTAATCGATCCAGACAATCTACTGAAGTTGCAGGTTGATGTGGCCCAATGCCTGGTGAGCTTCGAGTTGGTATTTCCACCGTCGTTCTTCAACATTATGACACATCTACTAGTTCATCTTGTCAAAGAGATTGAAATTCTGGGTCCTATCTTCTTGCACAATATGTTCCCTTTTGAGAGGTTAATGGGGGTACTAAAGAAATATATTCATAACCGTGCTCGACCAAAAGGATGCATATCAAAGGGCTACGGAACGGAGGAGGTCATTGAGTTTTGTGTTGACTTCATCGACGATCTCAAACCGATTGGTGTCCCTGAATCACGGCATGAGGGGAGACTCGGTGGAAAGGGAACAATCGGAAAGAAGGTTGTTGTTACTTGGGATGATGATTCTTTCAACAAAGCACACTACACTGTTCTACAACAATCATCCTTCGTTAGTCCTTATATAGATGAACACAAGGAGCTTTTACGCACTGAATTCCCTGGGAAGTCTGAGCCCTGGATTACACGTAGCCACATTGATACTTTCGCCGGTTGGTTGCGGAAACATCTAATGCACAATATGGACATACATGAATAGCTAGCATGGTTGGCCAGGGGTCCCTCCTTTACAGTCTTGACATTCCAAGGGTATGAGATTAATGGGAATACATACTACACGGTATCCCAAGATAAAAAGAGCACCAACCAAAATAGTGGCGTCCGTGTAGATGCCCTAGATAGCGATGGGAACAAGGACACATATTATGGTTACATAGAGGAGATATGGGAAGTGGACTATGGCCCATTATTGAAAGTGCCGTTGTTTCGGTGCAAATGGGTGAAGCTCAGTGGAGGAGGGGTGTCAAAAGACGATTATGGAATAACAACAGTGGACCTCAATAATCTTGGTTACAGAGATGAACCATTCGTCCTAGCCAAGGATGTGGCTCAGGTTTTCTATGTGAAGGACATGTCTAGTAAACCGAAGAAGCAAACAGACAAGTCAAATGATGAGCCCAGGCGACATATAGTCCTTTCCGAAAAAAAAAACATCGTCGGTATCGAGGGCAAAACAGACATGTCGGAAGATTATGATAAGTTTGACGAGATTCCTCCATTCGCTGTGAATGTTGACCCAAGCATTCTATTAGCCAAAGAGGATACTCCTTACGCACGTAGTGATCATAAGCAAGGCACATTCGTGAAAAAGAAGACTATTGCCGTTCTAGATCGTGACGTTTAATTGTATTGTTATAACCATTATGTAAGATATTGAGCATGCACTCTTATATTATTAATTTATGCTTATGTGATGGAGTTGTATTCAAATTGTTCTCAACACACATGTTCATATTAGCACATCTAGCTAGTAAATGAAATAAAATGTTCATATTAGCACAAATTAATGTTCTCAACACACATGAACTAAAATACTAATATATATATTTTTGTCTGAGAATAATAATCGTAACATCAATCATATTATTATCACATATAGTAAATAAAAAAACTAATTGAAATAAGAAACAAATTGAAACAAAAAACAAATTAAAAAATGACTGGGCTTTTAGTCCCGATTGGAGGCTCCAACCGGGACTAAAAGGGAGTTTTAGTCCCGGTTCATGGTACGAATCGGGACTAAAGGTGTCGGTGCCCGACCTTAGTCCCGGTTCGGGCCATGAACTGGGGCTAAAACTCGCTTTTAGTCCCGGTTGGAGCCTCCAACCTCTATAAAATGGGCAGCCATCCGCAACTCTGTGTTTCTTGTTCATTCTCTGGCCGAGGGAGTGAGGTGTGCTCCTGGTTTTTGTTTTTAAGATTTCAGTGCGCCGAGGTTTGTTACGGTTAGTGTTTCTTGTTCATTCTCGACTCTTCCTCAGTTAGTATTCTCTAGTCTATAGAGAAATTTGAGTTATTTAGTTTTAAGTTTTGTTTAGATTTTAGTTATTAGTTTTGTTTAGAATTTTGTTATTTAGTTTTTAAGATGTTGCTTAGAATTTAGTTATTTAGTTTTGTTTAGAATTTAGTTATTTAGTTTTGTTTAGAATGTAGTTATTTAGTTTTTAAGATGTTGCTTAGAATTTAGTTATTTAGTTTTGTTTAGAATTTAGTTATTTAGTTTTGTTTAGAATAAAGTTATTTAGTTTTTAAGATGTTGCTTAGAATTTAGTTATTTAGTTTTGTTTAGAATTTAGTTATTTAGTTTTGTTTAGAATTTAGTTATTTAGTTTTAAAGATATTGCTTAGAATTTAGTTATTTAGTTTTGTTTAGAATTTAGTTATTTAGTTTTGTTTTTGTATTCAGTATATGGTTTTTTCTGTGAGTAATATATAGATTCTAGTTAGAACAATGCCGAGGAGACAATGTCAGGTACCTCGTCGTGGTGGAGGGTGGGATAATCCTGTGTTGATGCCACAAATAAACCCGCCACGAGAAGCACACGCTCCTGGCCTCGTTTTTACGGGAAACAACATTGCAGTGCCCGCGCCTAATGAAGCTCGTTTCAATCGGGTAAATTAATTATCTAGTGCTTAAATATGTACATGTTAATGTATTGAATATTTCATGCAATTTATTAATGTGAGTTACCCATAGCAGATTATTTTGCCAATCAAATGGTTTAAAGATGCAGTAACGCACATCGCTCTTCGATGTCCATTGGTTTACAGAGAGGTGAATGAGAACACTAGGAGGGTTCTCATTTCTGTTGAGATTAGGCAAAATGCCTTACGTGACCCCAGTGAGGGCCAAGTTGTGCATATCGACGTTGAATCGGATGCCTGGCAACAGGAGCATATTGCGGCTTGTGACGCTGTAAGGCAAGCACTCTATCGAATCCAATTACTGGGTGGGCACGTTTTGCCAGACTATAGCTACTTCAAGATAAAAGCTCTTGAGGCGGGTGGCCTCCATGTGACACAAATGCCTAAATTAGTTACCCCTAAATACGAATCCATCTATGTAAGTTAACTATGATTATTTTTTTGAATTCCATTATGAATGTTATGAAATAACGTGGTTTTGTTATTTTTTTATAGGACGACCTGTACTGTGGATACATGCATGTGTACTCCGGGTTACAACCAATACTAAAATAGGTACTTGATTACCTACGGTTCACATTCACTAAGCCATATTCATATCGTGTTAATGGTGGATTTCAAGCGGACACAACCCTGACACATGTGGACGCAAGTGGAACGACTAGGCAGACAAAAATTTATGGCGAGGTTTTGGATAAACCCTATAAGGCGTTTGATAGTGCGTTCATATGGGCACTTGATTACGTTGATAGATATCTAGGTGTTGAGATTGTTGACATAAACTATCCTTTTCATCTCATGAAAAAGAATGGTGTCGACGGAGATTAATTTAGTGGCATGCATTTTTATGAATCATGTTGTAATAAGAATTATTATTAAATTTGTTGGACTAATTTTTATCATGTTGTAATGACACTAATTTTTATTAAGCGCGTTTTTGTTTTCCGTGCAAATCCAGCCCTCTTTTGGTTTAGTTTTAGTTCTTTTACTAAATAGACCAATATCTATTTATATATAGCATTATTACCAACAAAACTGTAAAACTTTAATAAATAACATTTGCATATATTGGTGCTTTCATAAATTATTAAATATGATAATGTGAGTGATATTATTTTTTTATTAAATATTAGCCAAAAATTGATAATTGAAATAGTTGATGGGATGCATAGATTTTCTTAATAGACCACTCTATGCTCACAAGCATTGTCTCCATGCTTTTTTTGCGTGTGTACATGATGATCATACAGTGGCAAGGTGTGTCTACAGCTAGGTAGTGACAGTCTGTAGCCATGAGACTCATGTCTTCCATAACCATGTATTAAGCAATAGTTGATGGAGTTTTTACTTCTCTTGATGGTTTTAATGTGATCTTTGGGACATTAAAATCTTACAGGTTCACACTCAAACCAACGAGAAGTAGAAACTCCATCAACAATTGTTTAACATGGTTATGGAAGACATGAGTTTCATGGCTACAGACTGTCATTACCTAGCTGGAGGTTAACCTTGCCAATGTACGAACATCATATACATATGCATAATAGGTATGGGACAATACTTGTGAGCATTGTGTCGAATATTAAGAAAATATGTGTACATCACATCAACTAGTTTAATTATAGATTTTTTTTGCTAATATTTGACAAATAAATATTATATAACTCATATTAGCATGTTTATTAAATTTTGTAAGCTCTAATATAAGCAGCTATTATTTTTTAATTTTTTGGTAATTTTTCTGGTGATAATGATATATAAGAATGAATATTGGTGTATTAGTAAAAGAAAAAGAACTAAAATAAAAGGAGGCTGGATTTGCGCGGGAAGCAAAAACGCAGCCGCCTTTAGCCGCCTTTAGCCCTTTAGTCCCGGGTCATGTTACGACCCCGGACTAAAGGGTATCCTTTAGTCCCGGTCCGTCTTACGACCCGGGACTAAAGGACCTTTAGTCCCGGGTCGTATTACGGTCCGGGACTAAAGGGGGAGCTAAAGGGGGTGCCGGGACTTCTCTTCTTCCTGCTCGATCAGTTTCACCCGCGCCGCCCACCTCCGCGCGCGCTTCCCCGCGACCGGCGCCCCTGCCCTGCACCGCCGGAGCTCAANAGCCCGTCCTGGCCCCCACGAGCCAGCCGACCCCGCCACTGCCGCCGACCCCACGCCGGCCGCCGCGCCTGAGCCTCTCCCTGTGTGTGTTTTTTTTCATTTTTCATTTGTTTTTATATGATTTTTGTTATTATATCATTTTGATATATATCATTTGTGATATTACCATTTTATATATATAAACATTGTGATGCTTAATTTTGATATTAGTTTAGTCTTAATAATTTGTTTTGTAATTTTCTTTATAGAAACTAGTTTGTGATCAATTTTTTGAGCAATTATACTAGTGTCATATTAGTTTACCTATATCAAAATTAATCTTTGTTTAGTTAGATCATTTTGAGCAATTATACTTGTGTCATAATATATATCAATTAAACTTAATTTAGTATGTCAATTAAACATGTTTAGAATATCAATTTAGTTTAGTATGTCAATTAAACATGTTTAGATTATTAATCTTAGTATATATCAACCATTAATCTTAGTATGTCAATTAAACATTAATCTTAGTATGTCAATTAATCTAAGTATATATCAATCATTAATCTTAATATATATCAATTAAACTTAGTTTAGTATGTCAATTTTTTTAGAAACTAGTTGGATATATCAATTAATCATTTATATCAATCATTAATCTTAGTATATATCAACCATTAATATTAGTATGTCTGTTTAGAATATCAATTTAGTTTAGTATGTCAATTAAACATGTTTAGATTATTAATCTTAGTATATATCAACCATTAATCTTAGTATGTCAATTAAACATTAATCTTAGTATGTCAATTAATCTAAGTATATATCAATCATTAATCTTAGTATATATCAATTAAACTTAGTTTAGTATGTCAATTTTTTTAGAAACTAGTTGGATATATCAATTAATCATTTATATCAATCATTAATCTTAGTATATATCAACCTTTAATCTTAGTATGTCAATTAAACATGTTTAGAATATCAATTTAGTTTAGTATGTCAATTAAACATGTTTAGATTATTAATCTTAGTATATTTTAAATGTCAATTATATGTCATTTATATCAATTTTTAGAAACTAGTTGGATATTAAACTTAGTTTAGTTTCTATATTTTAAATGTCAATTATATGTCATTTTCTAAATGGGAGATCAAATTAAACTTCGTTTAGTTTATATACTATAATTGTGAGATCAATTAGTTGGATTCTAGTTGGGTATTAGTGTCAATTTTATGTCATAATATATCAACTGTTTTATCATTTATATGAATTGTGAGATGAATTATCTCATTTTTTATATTAGTTTTAGCAATTATCTCAATTATATCATTTTTTAGATATTAGATGGATTCGGGACTTAACGAAGAGGAAACCAACAACCTCCTCAATGAAATGATTGCTGAAGGCAGTAGTGCCGGCCCCGTCCCTGACGCCGATGATGGTAGCAACATCGATCAGTACCTCAACAAGTCCGGGGAGGGAATTGAGCAGTCAGATGGTGACGTTGGCCAAGGCACCGATGGTGACGATGACCAAGGCACCGATGGTGACGAGGTATATATACATTAGCACACTTAGTAATAATGTCACGATGATTTAAGAGGTACATATATTAATAATTAAGTATCCTCTCTTAACTTTTAGCCCTCCGCAATGATGTCGAATTCGGGGAAAAGAGGACCGACAAAAAAGCTGGAGGGTCGTTTCATTGTCACACAAGTGGACCATGCAGGCAAACCAATTGCCCCAGCTGACGTTGCAAGGAAGATGACAAATCAATGCGGGGTTCTTGTCAGAGATCACATCCCAATCAGCATTCCAAGATGGAAACCTATGAAACGCGGGGATACAAACTTTGTCCCTCAAAGAGAGAAAGATATGCTCTGGCAGCAGCTACAAGAACATTTCACAGTGCCAGCAGGAACTGAGAATAGAGTGAAAGCTTGGGCTCTTTCGAAGATGGCAGAACAATTCCAGAGCTTTAAGAAGAAACTCTACAGAAATTTTGTTGACAAGAATCGCACGCCAACTTTCACAAGTGCATATGAGAAGCTAAGACCCCACTAGGCTGCATTTGTGCAATACAAGCGTTCGACAATTGGAAAGAAGCTTATGGAGACGAACAAATCTAATGCCGCCCAGAAAGAATACCATCACCGTCTCGGCCAAGGTGGCTACGCTGCAGCTATTCCAAAATGGGAAAAGATGGAACAAGATCTACATGATAGAGGTATCACACCACAGACGTCAACTTGGACTGACCGTGCACGACATTGGTATTATGCCCATGGCGGAACATTGGCCCCCGATACCGGGGAATGCATCTTTGTACAGCAGATACAACAAGCCGCACGGAGACTTATGCATGCCATAGAAGCAGTTGGCAAGGGAGAGTTCCACATGGACAGAGAAAAGGATGAGCTCACGTGGGCTCTGCAGAATCCCGAGCATCCTGGACGGACGTGAGGCAAAGGAGGGGTTCCGTGGAAGTACGGGTTTGCCGACTGCATTGAGTCTTACAGAACTCGCAGCAGAAGAAAAAACGAGGAGTTAGAGAAGATGCGACGACTCGAGGAAAGGATACTGTAGAACGAACAAAGAACAGGGGAGGTTCAGCGGCAACTGGAGATAGCACTTAGTGCTCAGCAACAAAGCTGTGGATCCGCCGGCGCTCCAATAGACGCAATTAGCCCTACCCAGCATCATCGAAGCAGTTGCGCGTCCACTGATGTCCCAAATGATGCTCAAGTCCAACGCTTCCCCGTGGACGATATAACCAGGCGGACGACCTATGAGCTGCACAGTCCATTCAAGAACTTAACGTTGAAGGTGGCGTACGGTACTGCTTTGCCGAGTCAAGAACGAGATCTCTACCATGGAGGGCAAATACCTGCTGGCTATACTAGAGTTGGGGTGGAGCAGGTCTTGGCCGGGTACGAATCACTCCAGCTTGACATTCTTGGAGGTGACGGGGAGACAACAGTAGAAGAGGCAGTTCATGGTGTTATCCTATGGGAGAAGCGTTACATCCTCTTAACTCCTGAGGGGCCTTCGTCGTCACCCCAAAGCTCAAGGGCATCTCCGCCGCCTCCAGCTCCGCAGTCCCCGCAGCAGCAATATTCGCCTGTTCTCTCTGAACAAAGGTCTCCGTCGCCTACAACTCAAAAATCTTCGCCGCCTCCAGCTAAGCAATCTCCGCCGCCTGCACCTCCGCCGGCAAAGAAAGCTAAGCAACAGAAAGCCAAGGCACCAACAAAGCCACCTACAAAAAAGCCAGCAAAGCAAGCCAAGGAAACTGCCAAGCTACCTTGGGAAAAAATTGATGAGGAGTGCAAGCAGCATAGTCTGAATAAGGTTAAAGAGTTCTTCAAAAAGAAGGAGCCCGAGAGAAAATAAGTAGTTGATTTTGCTAAGTCTGCTTTCTTTATTGGCATGGCTAAAGAAACTCAGAAGAAATTGTTGTCAGACTATGACCGCTCTATTAAGAAATCGTATGAGAAGAATCAAAGGGAGGAGAAGGAGCGACGGAGTCAACAGAGCCAAAAGACTACCGAGAGCCACAAGAGCGTCAAGCAACAAAGGAAGGGAAAGGTTGTTGCTCAGCTCGGTGAGCAGGAGAGGCAAACAATTGATCCACTCATAGTGAATGCTGGAGTTGGACCGGTCGACCTGCTTCAGTTTTGCAAAGGGGCAGGAATGACGCCCTCGCAAATGCTGGATGAGAGTAAGAACCCAAAGGCTATACCAAGGTGGCCATTTCAGCTTGGCTTACCTCTAGTTGATCCCGATACGTACAACACGCTGTCAATAAAAATGTACAGATTACATGAATGGTACCTTCAGGCGTCGGCCCAAGGCCAGAAAATTGTGGGATTGAAGATTAGAGATGATGACTACTTTCGTGGCGATAATGTTATGTATCTGGAATTTTAACAGATATACCATAGGGATGCCCTTGACGTGTCTCGTGCTTCATTTATTTCTATATTTAACGTCTCCTATATATTGTCAACCTATTATCAAACATTTCTTTTTTTAAAATTGTATCCTGTAGAATGAAGATTGAAGAATGCAGAAAAAACTAATACTTCCACTTGGGCTTCATCGATCCAAAAACTGTAAACCAGCATATGTTACTAAATTTTTATGAAGACACAATGAACAACATTGACAGATTCTTACGTGTACAACATTACAAGACAATGATTCTATTTCCTTACAACTTTGGGTGAGTACTTTTACTGTCTTGTGCATCTTTTAGTTTTCTTCCTAACATAATTTTTATTTCAATTGACGTGACTCTTGGTATAAAACTTGTGTAAATAGGTTCCATTGGATATTATTTGTTATACAACCGGACATAAGCTTGTTGGCCATCATGGACTCATTGAGGGGACCACGGGACTCGTACCAACCAATGATTGATCTCCTTCAAAAGTAATTTTTGTCCTCGCACTATTATTCCTCTTTGGCTCAGCCAAGAATTCTATTTATTTCATATGATGTGCGCAGGTGTTGGAAAAAGTTTCGTGCAGAGCAAAAAGGTCCATTCAAGGAACAACTTGGTATCAAGGGAGACTTTCCGGTAAATACTACTATACATAGACACACATCTCTTTTTTTGTTTCATTATCATGAATATGCATGTAATGACTTGACCATTTCTCCTATGAAGTGTTATCGGCAGAATCAAGGCACCAATTTATGTGGATATTATGTCCGTGAGTACATGCACACTCTTGTAGGGCATAAGACGATCGTCACTAATTGGGACCTGGCGGTATGTTCCATTTCCATTGAAATCTATATGTATGTATGCATGCATGCACGTGAGTCATAATAATATTATTTATATTTTTCTATTAACCACATACTCAGATGATGCATATAAAAGATGAGATCTTACCGGACCAAAGAGTCGCGGCGATTCAAGAGACACTCTGCGGATTTATAATCGATGAGGTCGTGAGCAAGACTGGGGCGTTCTGGTGGGATGGACACGAGCCCGATACAAGGAGCAAATATTAGGCATTTTGTATATACATATGTATATATATACATATATATGTATATATATATATATATATGTATATATATATATGTATATATATATGTATGTATATATATATATATATATATGCTCCTTTGAACTCTTGTTGTAAATATTAATATTCGCCTTTCCAAAATTTGTTTTATTTAAATATATATGTAAGTTCAATATTATTAGCGTATATATTAATATCAGTATTAATAGTTTAATGCATTAGTGACGTATAACTAATACGTATATGGACATATATGTATATTATTATACAGGTATAATACGTATCTCTGTATAAAAGAAACCAGAAAAGAAAAAGAAAAAAAACAGAAAAGAAAAAAAAACCCTTTAGTCCCTGTTGGTAACACCAACCGGGACTAGAGGGGCTCCACCCTACGCGCCGCGTGGAGCACCAACCGGGACTAAAGGGGGCTTTTAGTCCCGGGTAAATACCCGGGACTAAAGGCCGGGGCCTTTAGTCCCCGCGCCGTAGTCCCGGTTGCGGAACCGGGACTAACGGTTGCGGAACCGGGACTAAAGCCGGTTCCGCACCGGGACTAAATCCGGTTTTTCTACTAGTGTTAGAACCTTTGAGCACGTTGAAAAGCTATTACAAAAACAAAAATACAGTCATATTAGACTTTCTTCTTGGTCATGGATTTTCTTATATCAGTGATAGCTAGCTGTAGTCTTTGTCATGGTTGGTCGCCAAAGGTGATTGACGGTGTTGTTTTATGCATTTTGATTGATGCTCTTCTCTAAAAAACTGTATTTTGATCATTCCCGTCTGAAGCAAACTATATACGCAAATCGATCGATGGAGAGAAAGGGAGTTATTTATGCTTGGGATATTCCATTGGAATTTTGGGTGCCGACGTACGCCAGATTAGGTGCATATACAGTTCATATCGAGGGATTGCCTCCAAACCGCACGAAGAATTTTAGTCGTTTGTAGTTGTTTCGAGATACTTACACACCAGGACAATAACCATATATACTTCCATTCTCTTGTCCCTTTTGAAATATAGGCATGCCATAGGCACAGACGACGTCTCCTACACCTATTGATATTTGATTGAGGAGCTTTGCAAGACAAGTTACTCAGCATTACGCTAGCTAAGTAGCTAGTGAGATATAGTTTGGTTGGTGCACGGCAGGGATCAAGCTGAGCCCTCTGTTTCATCTTGGCTAACAGCATCTATATGCCGCACTTTATGTCACTAGGCCAACAGTTTAATTCAGCTTTTTTTCTTTTGTTCTACCGGTCTAGCTAGCCTACATCTATGTCCCATTACTTGGTACTTACATACTCATGGCCAAGACGCCAATATCCCACCCACAAGTGCTGACCAACTAAAAACAAATCCTTACATACTGCTATGGATAATGTAGAACTCTTTTTTAACAGTTTGTGTATAAGGAGCACCAACTCACGCAGGAGTTATGCAGGATTAACACCGGGTTTAGGGTTAGTATGTGACAACTTTCATGAAAGTGTAATAACAAGTTACTTGCTTCTATTGATCTGAAAAGTAGCTGGTGTTTCTATTTAATTAGATCCTTTGAGCATGGTGAAAAGCTACACAAAAAACATTAGTATTATACTCATATTAGACTTTCTTCTTGGTCATGGATTTTCTGATAACAGTGACAGCTAGCTATTGTATTCGTCACGGTTGGTGGCCAATGAAAATGGATCTAATCTATCAATCATGGACCAATTTTTGTGATACTTAACTTTCACGGTTGGAGACGTCTGTAGCAGAAGATAAAGGATGTGACACGATCGGGTTGTAAAACCGTGCGCCACACCGAAGCGGACAACTCGAAGAGGAAGACTGTAACATCCTGATTTTTAATAAGATTATTTAACTTCACCAATAATTGAATCTTTTCGAATTTTCAGAAAGCGCTAACAACAATCATGGCAAACTAATATAGTAAGAGCACAATATGATTTCCAAGAAACTAACACGTATGAAAAAAAAAACCCCACATGTGTCTTATGTGTGTTGTGTTTACTTGATTTCCTAAAATGCCTAGCTCAACTCTTCGATCAAATAGCCAACCTAAACTCTGAACTAATCTCAGGCCAAATCGAGGCTCCTATGTAGCACACACAAGATAGGGGGGCCCTGTGCAGCACATGGAAGCAAGATTGCCCAGTGGTTTTGAGGCCCAATATGGCCCATCCAGCCCGCGCTCCATGTCTTCCTCCACACTCCTTCCTCCAGCTGTTGTCATCTTCCTCCAACAGCGGTGCCACCCTGCTCGCCCTCCTCCCCCATCCTGCCCCTACGCCACCTGATCCGACTCCGAAAACCTGTCGAGTCACTGATGCTGACCACCTCCACTAGTATTGCTTCCTTCTTCCCCAGCTGTCCTGTTATCTTCCTCTCGCCCGGCGAGCTCCAACCCCGCCCCTTCCTCCTCTGCCTGGATGATGGCTCGCATGCCTCCGCACCGCCCGTCCACCAACCACCGTCGCTGTTCCACCCGCCCTTCCTAACCCAGTGGCCATCCTCGCCCCTGTCACTGGGACTGCCCACCGGGGATCCAGCCCCTCACTAGTAGAGAAACCGGATATAGTCCCGGTTGGAAACTGGATTTAGTCCCGGTTATCCAACCGGGACTACGCCACCAGGACTAAAGGTCCCAGCCTTTAGTCCCGGGTATTTACCCGGGACTAAAAGCCACCTTTAGTCCCGGTTGGTAATACCAACCGGGACTAAAGGGTCTCCACGCGGCGCCCAGGGTGGAGCCCCTTTAGTCCCGGTTGGTATTACCAACCGGGACTAAAGGGCTTTTTTTTCTTTTCTATTTTTCTTTTTCTTTTCTGGTTTCTTTTATACAGAGATACGTATTATACCTGTATAATAATATACGTATATGTCCATATATGTATTAGTTATACGTCACTAATGCATTAAACTATTAATACTGATATTAATATATATGGTAATAATATTAAACTTATATATATTTAAATAAAACAAATTTTGATAAATCCAAGATTAATATTAATATTTACATCAAGATTTCAATATTAATATTTACACCAAGATTTCAAAGGAGCATATACAAAATTCCTAATATTTGCTCCTTGTATCGGGCTCGTGTCCATCCCACCAGAACGCTCCTGTCTTGCTCACGACCTCATCGATTATAAATCCGCAGAGTGTCTCTTGAATCGCCGCGACTCTTTGGTCCGGTAAGATCTCATCTTTCATTGTCTTCATCTGAGGATGTGGTTAATAGAAAAATATAAATAATAGCTTTTATGACTCACATGCATGCATACATACATATAGATTTCAATGGAAATGGAACATACCGTCAGGTCCCAATTAGTGACGATCGTCTTATGCCCTACAAGAGTGTGCATGTACTCACAGACATAATATCCACATAAATTGGTGCCTTGATTCTGCCTATAACACTTTATAGGAGAAATGGTCAAGTCATTACATGCATAATCATGATAATGAAACAAAAAAGAGATGTTGGTCTATGTATAGTAGTATTTACCGGAAAGTCTCCCTTGATACCAAGTTGTTCCTTGAATGGACCTTTTTGCTCTACACGAAACTTTTTTCAACACCTGCGCACACCATATGAAATAAATGGAATTCTTGGCTGAGCTAAAGAGGAATAATAGTGCGAGGACGAAAATTACTTTTGAAGGAGGTCAATCATTGGTTGGTACGCGTCCCGTGGTCCCCTCAATGAGTCCATGATGGTCAACAAGCTTATGTCCGGTTGTATAACAAATAATATCCAATGAAACCTATTTACATGCAAGTTTTGTACCAAGAGTCACGTCAATTGAAATAAAAATTATGTTAGGAAGAAAACTAAAAGATGCACAAGACAGTAAAAGTACTCACCCAAAGTTGTAAGGAAATAGAATCATTGTCTTGTAATGTTGTACACGTAAGAATCTGTCAATGTTGTTCATTGTGTCTTCATAAAAATTTAGTAACATATGCTGGTTTACAGTTTTTGGGTCGATGAAGCCCAAGTGGAAGTATGAGTTTTTCCTGCATTCTTCAATCTCCATTCTACAGGATACAATTTAAAAAAATAAATGTTTAATAATAGGTTGAAAATACATAGGAGATGTTAAATATAGAAATAAATGAAGCACTTACAGCACCCAGTAGCTGAGGAGAGACACGTCAAGGGCATCCCTATGGTATATCTGGTAAAATTCTGAGAATTCCAGATACATAACATTATCGCCACGAAAGTAGTCATCATCTCTAATCTTCAATCCCACCATGTTCTGGCCTTGGGCCGACGCCTGAAGGTACCATTCATGTAATCTGTACATTTTTGTTGACAGCGTGTTGTACGTATCGGGGTCAACTAGAGGTAAGCCAAGCTGAAATGGCCACCTTGGTATAGCCTTTGGGGTCTTACTCTCATCTAGCATTTGCGAGGGCGTCATTCCTGCCCCTTTGCAAAACTCAAGCAGGTCGACCGGTCCAATTCCAGCATTCACTATGAGTGGATCAATTGTTTGCCTCTCCTGCTCACCGAGCTGAGCAATGTCGTGCACGGTCAGTCCAAGTTGACGTCTGTGGTGTGATACCTCTATCACGTAGATCTTGTTCCATCTTTTCCCATTTTGGAATAGCTGCAGCGTAGCCACCTTGGCCATGACGCTGAGGAAGGACCCGATGAAGGACATGAGG
>CM014276.1:20466897-20497621 GCA_004135705.1 Alloteropsis semialata | reverse complement strand
CCGCCTGCTGGGTACCCCTGGGGGTCTACCCCCGACAGGCCGGGCGCCGGCGGTGGGGCGCGTCGCGGTCGGCCGGAGGCGGGGGGCGGCCGGGGGCGTCGGAGACGGAGGAGAGCCGATCGGGCGGCGGCAGGGCGAAACTGAAAGGGAAAAATGCTAAGTCCCAGCCCCGCGCGCCCTTAAGGCCCCCTTTAGTCCCGGGCCGTATTACGACCCGGGACTAAAGGACCTTTAGTCCCGGGTCGTAATACGGCCCGGGACTAAAGGTGGTCCTTTAGTCCGGGGTGGGAACATGACCCGGGACTAAAGGGTAATTTCGCGCGGGAAAACACCTTTAGTCCCGGGTCGTGTTACGACCCGGGACTAAAGGGGGCTGCGTTTTTGCTTCCCGCGCAAATCCAGCCCCCTTTTATTTTAGTTCGAAACGACCGACTGTTGCGGTCGTGCATGGATGCTACCACCGCAACAGTCGGTGGTGCACTCCAGTACAACTTCCAACGGTCACTGACACATGACCGACTGTTGCGGTGGGGAGAAACAGTCCGTCAATCCAGAGACGAACTGGACTCTGGCCTGCGGGACCGACTGTTGCGGTGGTCCCACCGCAAGAGTCGGTGGTCTTCTGACCCTGAGGCCTCCTGGCCCACTCATGACCGACTGTTGCGGTGGTACCTGAGTACCACCACCGCAACAGTCTGTGGCTTCTGCCTGTCCTGGCCCTAATGTTTTTGGAAAGCTAAAAACACAGGTAACAATCTAAGACATTGATCACCCTCGAAGCTTCTATGGTTTGATTACAACTGAAAAAAGAAAAAAGCCCAAAATAAATGTTCCATTAATTTTAGATCCTAGAAAATGGCACATAAAAATTAAGAAAAAATATCCAAAATTCATCATTCGATGTGTAGTATTTTAATAAAATAACATTATTCACAGTTCTATAACAAAAAATGAACTTGCATCACAAGATGATGAATGTTGTATAAATTGTGATATAAAAATGCATAAACTTAAATGAATGTTGATGCAATGATGCTAAATTATGCCCAAATAATGCTTATGATGCTCGTTTGTTCCATTCAAACTCATGTCTTGGAGATAGTTGAAAATTTTAAGAGATTAATAGGGATAATTCAAACTTAAATCTCAAATTATGATATAATAATTCTAATGACATCTTAATATGGTCCAAACATTGTACAAATTGACGTGGCAACATAATTTGGGTCCCCAAACCTGTCATAAAAATTTCAAATGATTTCGATAAAGGAAAAATCTACATTGTTTACAAATCCCTACACCTCTCACATAGTTTCCTACAATGTTACTTGAACATTGAAGTTTTCCACACTTCACAACATGTTCGAGCTCATATGCATTTCAAATTTGAACATAACCTTGTGTTCACCTTAATATTATGAAATACGAAGTTTCGGCGGCTAAAGGTTGTGGAAAACAAAAAGTTTTCTATGTTGTACTTATAAGAAACAAGATAAGGCATCTAAATAAGATTCGTCACTGTCGCCAACTCGCTGGCTTACCATTGCACTACTCAAGAAAGTTCGTTCAACCTCCACGTACAAATATACTTAAACACGTTTTGAAGCCTAGCCAACCATTAAAGCCTCGTCGCCTCCTCTTCCCCCACCCGCCTCATCCTCTTCCTCCATCCGCCGCAGCCGTGCCTCCTCTTCCTCCCTCCCTCGAAAAATCTGGCCTCACCCGCCACGCCTCCTCCTCCTCTCACCCACCGCGCCACGGAGGATGCCTTCCTGGAAGCGCCGTGGTCTGGTGAATCTGCAGAACCGAGATGCGGTTACCGGCCGTTGGTTGCCGGGGAAGAAGACGGCCGCGGCGAATTTGGGCGTGAAGAAGCCGGCCGCGGGGAAGAAGCCGGCCACGGGGAAGAAGCTGGGCGCGGGGAAGACGGGCGCCTCCTCTTCCACTCGCAAGAAGCGGGCGGTTCCACCACAGCTGCGGAAGACCCGCCGCGGTTCTCCCTCCTCGTCCTCATCAAGCAGCCGCGCTTCTCCCTCCTCCTCAACAAGCAGCGTAGAGGCCGCGGCTACGGAGAAGTGGAAGGCGGCGGCTACGGAGAAGAGGAAGGCGGCTACGGAGAAGGGGAAGGCGGCGGCAAGAACAGAGATGGTAATTGTTCCTTTGATATCGCGGTTCTAAGCCCTAGGGTTTTCCTCTGTCATAGTGGTAGTGCTAAACAATCGACTTGAAATTGAACCCATGAATTGAGCTGGATCCTGATCATATTCCATGTATTTGAAATGGCATTGCAAAGGGAATAAATGAGTGGATTAGGAATCTTACATTTGTTCTGGCTTCCATGTATTTGAAATGGCATTAGAGTTAACTGCTCAAAGGTTATGCTATATGTTGCTCAGATGTCCAATATGTCTAATGGCTTCCATGTCTATGATAGATATCTAATGCTTGTTCTTTTGATGGTAAATATCTAAATTTTGGTTCTTTTAATGGTATGGATCCAATTTTGCCTTTCTAGAACTATTGCTGAATTTAAACTCCTTTCAGTAGCTTATGACTTCAGTAGCTTTGAAACAGCACTACTTTCAGTAGCTTATGCTTTTTCCCTGAGGCTCTATCAAAGCATACCAGACTATATAGGATAAGCATAACTCTTGTGCAGCATTTATTTTCAGCTTGACTAATATTTTTCATCTTCTACATCTTGCAGCATCACATGAGCTTCTGGGACTTGCACAATGCGGTAGCTGCATCACAAGGGAAGATCAAGGTAATTGAGAAAGAGCTTGCAAAGGAAAAGGCCAGGAAGAAGGTGGCAGCAGACACACAGGTGAAGATCAGTGCACTTAAAGATGAGCTTGCAATGGAAAAGGCCAAGAAGAAGGAGCTGCATCATGCACTGATAAAGGCGTCGAAGAAGGCAAGAAACATCTAGATGATAGTTGAATCTAGGTGGAGTGTCCCAAGTTTTGGCCATGGCAGTAGTGGATGGGACACACTGATTTTGTCCATCTGTTTACTCTTGACTGTCATTTAGGTGTCATGTCTTATGTATGAACAAGCCCTCTCAACAGAGTGGATGGAAGATGGATGATCTGTAGGTGCTATGTATGATCCTAGTCGTGATGTGTCATATAGGATAAGAAACATATAGGATAAGCATAATCACATGCTGCCCTCGTCTTCCATCTCCGTGAACCGAGTCTACCGTGCACCTACACTTTTCCAACGGCTACTTAAGCACGGCGTATAATACGCCGGTGATCAAAGAACCATCGGCGTATCATACGGCGTCAACGGTCATAAACCACTTTTATTTTAGTTCGAAAATCCAGCCCCCTTTTATTTTAGTTCGAAACGACCGACTGTTGCGGTGGTGCATGGATGCTACCACCGCGACAGTCCGTGGTGCACTCCAGTACAACTTCCAACGGTCCCTGACACATGACCGACTGTTGCGGTGGTACCTGAGTACCACCACCGCAACAGTCGGTGGCTTCTGCCTGTCCTGGCCCAAATGGCCCTACATGGCCGACTGTTGCGGTGACCATCTTGGTCACCACCGCAACAGTCGGTGGGGTGCAGAATTGCACTTCCAAGTTATCGAACTCGTCCAATTCAAATTCTTTTGAGTTTATAACTTCTTCCTTAGCTTCCATAGCTTCTTTTAAGCTATCTAGTGCTAGAATTTCACAAGTGTGCATCACCTCTATACTCTAGTCTTATTTAGGGCAAGCTACAACTTTTACCCCCCTTTATAGTACGGCCAAAGGAAAATAAAGACCTAAACTACTCCAAGTGCCTCTCAACTCCAAACGGCACTTGGAACTAGTTTGTCCTTACGTTTCTTGCATATCTTTTGATCCGAGATACATAAATACATGATGGGGGCCAAGAATACCATGAAAACCCATCATTGCACTAACATTAAACATCACGATCTACAACGGCAATAAGAGTGCATAAATTAATAATATAAGAGTGCATGCTCAATATCTTACATAATGGTTATAACAATACATTAAACATCACGATCTACAACGGCAATAGTCTTCTTTTTCACGAATGTGCCTTGCTTATGATCACTACGTGCGTAAGGAGCATCCTCTTTAGCTAATAGAATGCTTGGGTCAACATTCACGGCGAATGGAGGAATCTCGTCGAACTTATCATAATCTTCCGACATGTCTGTTTTGCCCTCGATGCCGACGATGTTTCTTTTTCCGGAAAGGACTATGTGTCTCTTGGGCTCATTATTTGACTTCTCTGTTTGCTTTTTCGGTTTACTAGACATGTCCTTCACATAGAAAACCTGAGCCACATCCTTGGCTAGGACGAATGGTTCATCTCTGTAACCAAGATTATTGAGGTCCACTGTTGTTATTCCATAATTGTCTTTTGACACCCCTCCTCCACTTCACCCATTTGCACCGAAACAGCGGAACTTTCAATAACGGGCCATAGTCCAGTTCCCATATCTCCTCTATGTAACCATAATATGTGTCCTTGTTCCCATCGCTGTCCAGGGCATCTACACGGACCCCACTATTTTGGTTGGTGCTCTTTTTATCTTGGGATACCGTGTAGTATGTATTCCCATTAATCTCATATCCTTGGAATGTCAAGACTGTAAAGGAGGGACCCCTGGCCAACCATGCTAGCTGTTCATGTATGTCCATATTGCGCATTAGATGTTTCCGCAACCAACCAGCGAAAGTATCAATGTGTTGACGTGTAATCCAGACCTCAGTCTTCCCCGGGAATTCAGTGCGTAAAAGCTCCTTGTGTTCATCTATATAAGGACTAACCAAGGATGATTGTTGTAGAACAGTGTAGTGTGCTTTGTTAAAAGAATCATCATCCCAAGTACCGACAACCTTCTTTCCTATTGTTCCTTTTCCACCGAGTCTCCCCTCATGCCGTGATTCAGGAACACCAATCGGTTTGAGATCATCGATGAAGTCAACACAAAACTCGATGACCTCCTCTGTTCCGTAGCCCTTTGATATGCATGCTTCTGGTCGAGCACGGTTACGAACATATTTTTTTAGCACTCCCATTAACCTCTCAAAAGGGAACATATTGTGCAAGAAGACAGGACCCAGAATTTCAATCTCTTTGACAAGATGAACTAGTAGATGTGTCATAATGTTGAAGAACGACGGTGGAAAAACCAATTCGAAGCTCACCAGGCATTGGGCCACATCAACCTGCAACTTCAGTAGATTGTCTGGATCGATTACCTTCTGAGAAATTGCGTTGAGGAATGCACATAGCTTTACGATAGCTAATCGTACATTCTCTGGCAGAACTCCCCTCAATGCCACTGGAAGCAGCTGTGTCATGAGCACGTGGCAGTCATGGGACTTTAGGTTTGTAAATTTCTTCTCTGGCACATTTATTATTCCCTTAATGTTCGAAGAGTATCCAGAGGGCACCTTGATACTATTCAGACATTCGAACATGCTTTCCTTTTCTTCCTTGCTTAGAGTGAAGCTGGCAGGACTCAAGTAATTTCGCCCATTGTCCCTCTCTTCAGGATGTAGTGCATGTCGTTCTTCCATATCTTGCAGATCCTGGCGTGATTCCAGTGTATCTTTTGTCTTACCATAGGTGCCTAGAAAGGCTATCAAGTTGACGCAAAGATTCTTTGTCAGGTGCATGACATCAATTGCGTTGCGGACCTCCAAGACTTCCCAATATGGTAGCTCCCAAAATATACTCATCTTCTTAAACATGGGTGCCATCCCATTACTATCATTTGGAACAGCAACACTACCTGTCCCCTTTCCAAAAATAACTTTTAGATTTTTTACCATAGCAAATATGTACTTTCCATCACGATGCATAGGCTTGGGACGACGATCTGCCTCCCTTTTGAAATGCTTGCCTTTCTTTCTTACCGGATGATTCATTGGAAGCCATCGACGATGGCCCATGTACACAACC
This sequence comes from Alloteropsis semialata, assembly GCA_004135705.1. Lineage (NCBI taxonomy): Eukaryota > Viridiplantae > Streptophyta > Magnoliopsida > Poales > Poaceae > Alloteropsis > Alloteropsis semialata. Next base: position 20,491,675 of record CM014276.1, on the reverse strand, counting down.
TTGCAACAATGTTTCAAATAAATGCTTTCACTATCATTTAAACAATGCGTGCATGCCCTATATCCCTTGTTTGTCTGTCCTGATAGGTTACTAAGAGCCGGCCAGTCATTGACGGTTACAAACAGCAATGCTCGTAGGTCAAATTTCTCTTGTTTGTGCTCATCCCACATACGTACACCGTTTTCGCCCCACAACTGTAAAAGTTCCTCAACCAATGGCCTTAGATACACATCAATGTCGTTGCCCGGTTGCTTCGGGCCTTGTATGAGAATAGGCATCATCATGAATTTCCTCTTCATGCAGAGCCATGGAGGAAGATTGTACATACACAAAGTCACGGGCCAAGTGCTATGACTACTACTCATTTCACCAAAAGGATTCATGCCGTCCGTACTCAAAGCAAACCTTATGTTTCTTGGATCTTCAGCGAAGTCTTTGATTGTTCGGTCAATTTTTCTCCACTGGGACCCATCGGCAGGGTGCCTCAACTTTGAGTCTCGCTTGCGCTCTTCTTTATGCCATTGCATCATCTGAGCATGCTCTTTATTTCTGAAAAAACGCCTCAAGCGTGGTATTATAGGGGAATACCACATGACCTTCGCAGGAATTCTCTTTTTGATAAGCTCTCCCTCTACATCACCAGGGTCGTCTTTTCTGATCTTGTACCGCAAGGCGCCGCAAATCGGACACGCGTCCATTTTCTCGTACTCGGGACCACGATACAGGATGCAGTCATTTGGACATGCGTGTATCTTCTGCACCTCCAACCCCAGCGGGCAAACGAGCTTTTTTGCTTCGTATGTTGTCGAGGGCAATTCGTTGTCCCTTGAAGCATCTTCTTCACTATTTTTAGTAACTCACCAAAGCCCTTGTCCGATACACCATTTTTGGCCTTCCATTGCAGCAAATCCAATGTGCTCCCGAGTTTTTTTAGTCCCTCTTCGCAACCCGGGTACAAAGGTTTGCGATGGTCCTCTAACATGCGCTGGAACTTCAACCTCTCCTTCTCAGTTTCGCTTGTATCCTTTGCATTTTGCAACATCTGACCAAGATCATCTGCAGGCGCATCTTCTCCATCCTCTTCCTCAGCATCACCCATTGTAGTATCAGCAAAAGCAGGGTATTCAGCAAATCCGAGAATGTTGTCATCAATCTCATCTTCTCCGTCTTCCATTATAACACCTCTTTCTCCGTGGCTGGTCCAACAACTGTAGCCAGGCATGAAACCGTGTCTAATCAAGTGGCTGTGAATGACCCTTCTTGAACTGTGCTCCTTCAGGTTCTTGCAGACCCCGCAGGGGCAACTCATGAATCCGTTTTTCTTGTTTTGCTCTGCCACATCTAGAAAATGATGCACGCCTTGAAAGAAGTCACCTGAACGTCTGTCGGCGTTATACATCCATTGCCGGTCCATCTGCAAGATTAGACAATGTTTAATTAGTACAAATAGTTATTTTTGAATTAACTAATTTATAAATATGAACTAAGTAAAGTTTAAATATGAATTAACTAAATTATAAATATGAACTAAGTAAAGTATAAATATGAACTAAGTAAAGTATAAATATGAATTAACTAAAGTATAAATATGAATTAACTCAAATATAAATATGAACTAAGTAAAGTATAAATATGAATTAACTAATTTATAAATATGAACTAAGTAAAGTTTAAATATAAATTTACTAAAGTATAAATATGAATTAACTAATGTATAAATATGAATTATCTCAAATATAAATATGAACTAAATAAAGTATAAATATGAATTAACTAATTTATAAATATGAAATAAGTAAAGTTTAAATATGAATTAACTAATTTATAAATATGAACTAATTAAAGTTTAAATATGAATTAACTAAATTGTAAATTTTAATTAAATAAAGTATAAATATGAATTAACTAAAGTATCGCTATGACTTAACTAAATTATAAATATGAATTAACTAATTAACTAAAGTACAAATATGAATTAATAAAGTAAAAAATGAATTAAAACTAAATTGTGCTAAAAAACAAAACTTCCCCATTTCTCCATTCCATTAAACTAAAATTTCTCTATGTATAAAGGATGAAACAAGAAATACTAACCGTGAAAGATGAGAGGATGAAGATATGCTCCTTTTAGACCACTTGGAGGAGCTAAATCTTCAAAATCCGAGAGAAAAATTGGGCATGACCTCCCTAGCTCCGGCCGGCGCCATGAACGAGCTCTGTGTTCATGGCTCGGCCGGGCTGGGGGAGGAAGATGATATTTGTAGGACCTTTTAGTCCCGGTTGGTGGCTCCAACCCGGACTAAAAGGTCCCCTTTAGTCCCGGCTGGAGCCACCAGCCGGGACTAAAGGGCGCGCCACCCTTTAGTCCCGGTTGGTGGCTCCAACCGGGACTAAAGGGTACCCTTTAGTCCCGGTTGGAGCCACCAACCGGGACTAAAAGCCCCCCAGGCGCCCCCCCAATTGGACCCGGGACTAATGCTCCCTTTAGTCCCGGTGCCAAATATGGCCGGGACTAAAGGGGGGGGTACCGAATGTGGTTTCTCTACTAGTGCCTCTTCTATGGCCACTGGCCATTGGAGCCCCCATAACCCATAACCCTAACCTAACCTCTGCCAACCTCAACTACCATCCGCGGCACAGGCAAGCTCACCGCCAAGCTGCTCTTGCCCCCCTCCTGCCTCGAGCCCTCTGCCACCTCCTGCTGCAAGCTTTCTCGGCGGCGTGCAGTGGCGCACCGAGCAGCAGCGAAGGAAAGAGACAAGGAAAGCACGGTGGAGATGATGGATATCGTGTGGCCAAAAAGGGACGCATGAATCTCAGACACCGGAATCCATATAGCTTTTGAGCTTTCGCAAGCTACGTAGAATTTCCGAGCTAAATAAGCCATGTGTCTTTGAAGCCCAGTATGGCCTATCTCAATCCTCCTTTTCTTCGGCTGCTCTCTTCTTCCTCCAGCCATCAACTGTGCCGCCGCCACTGGCCCATCTCCCACGCCCCGCTAGCCAATTGATCCGCCTTCTGCGGTGGCCACCGAAGCCATCTCTACTACCCCCACCACGCTGACCACCTCAACCATCTCCTTCTCTAGCTGACCCCGTTATCTTCCTCTTGCCCGTCGTGCTCTACCCCTGCCCCCTCCTCTTCCGTCCTTGGTGGCGGCTTGCACACCGCCATGCCGCCCCTCCACCCCGCACTTACTAACCCAACTACTCCTTGACCCCACCGCTGATCACCGCCCAACGGCTACCTAACCCGAGCGCCGCCTCGCCTCCACCGTCAATCGAACCTCCACCACCACCAGACCTCTGCATCGCCCCGACCTCCTCCTTCTCCCCTCTATGTCTGCCATCCATTGAAGTCCCACCCCTGGTAACCCAAACCCTAATTGTCTGCCTTGACCATGCCCACAGCTGACGACAACCTCACCGCTGAATGCTCCCCCAACCTGTCGCCCCTCCAACCTCAGATCATCGAGCGATGCATGTGTCGAGCTCATGATAGCGCAGCGCACGGGGAAGGGAGCCACATGAATCTCAAACACTGGAAAATTGTATGGCTTCCGAGATTCTAGAAGCTATATAGGTTTTCCAAGCCAAATGTTCTTATCATTCTGGCCCGACCAACTAGCCACATTTCTTCCCGCTCTCTTTTTCTTCTAGCTGAACCCAATACTGGTCCAAAGCAGCCCAACATTAGTCAGCCTGATCTGCTATAGCCAGCACTGGCCCACCACGCCCGTTTTCTTCTTCTTTTCGTGTTTACTAGAAAATTTCACTACCCGGACCGGTTGGCCCAGCTCCATTCTACGGCCCGACTGTTGAGCCCAATAACATATTGTAATCCATGTAGTTGTTGCACACTCTTCATTCCCATCGCCATGCTCTACGTGCACATTATTTGTGAGAGTAGGCCTCCAGAACCATGCCACGCTGCAACACCCACACCGGGTAGGCGAGCAATCAGGTTGTTGGGGGAATTTTTTATTATTTAATCCTTTTTAAACTGAAATTTTAATATTAACCCCAGTCGAACTATATTTTCAACAAATAACCCTTTTGGTCGCGCCACGCGCTGTGGCGCGACTGAAATGCGAGTCGCGCCACAGCATGTGGCGCGACTGGCCTGCCACGTAGGTCGGCCGGGGCGCGGGCGACCAGCGCGACGGCTGACATGGTAGGGCGAGTCGCGCCACATGCCTCGCCAAAGGCCGTGGCGCGACTCACCTGTATACAGGCGGGCGCCCATGGCCCTTCTTCCTCCTCCTCCCTTTCTTTCTTTCTCCCCCAAGCCCTAACCCGAGCTCATCCATGACCGCTGCCGCCGTCTCCCCCCAGATCGGCCCCTCCCACCACAGATTCGAAGGGGAAAAGTGGGGAAACTACTCTGGGAAGGTAACTCCTCCACTTTGACCATGTATATTTTGCGGATTTGGTTGATTTCCTTAGTTTTGGATGAGGTTAGGTTTAGCTAGGGTTTGACTTGATATGGTCGATTGAGCACGGATTTGAGATGGTTAGTTGTACTAAGTGGTGGATTTGGTCATTGGTAACGCTTGTCTATCGTATAGATTTTTTTTGCATGTGACGATTTCATTGACATAACCATGTGTAGATGTGAATGATGTTAGTAATGAACTAAGTGAGTTAAACTTGGTTTTTTGGACTTGGTATTAATGTACTTTGCTATGGAAATATAGATGTTCATATCTTTTATGTGTATATATTGAAGTTCATGGTTATGTGTATATGGAAATGTGAAATATTGTACCTATTCTTTTGATGGTGATGATTTAGTTGACATAAGATACATACAAGTATTTTGTATGACTTGTTCATATTATAATATGAAATTTATTTGACTTGTACCTATTCTTTTCAAGATAGGCTTTCATGGTGATGATTTATTTGACTTGTATGTGAATTATATATGTGAATTTTTTTTGATATATGGAAATATGAAATCTTGTATGACTTGTTCATATTGGATTGTTTCAACTGCAATGTTCTTTTTTAGAACATGGAATTTATTTTTGTTTATTTGATATAGGTCAAAATGGCGCGACACCCACAATATCCATTGCTTGAGATGGCGTACGACGAGAGACACCGCGGGAGGATACTTGAGGAGCGTATTGAGGTTAGTGTGTCCTTAATAGTGTCTTTGTATGGAGCAAATGAATTTGGTGGGTGGATGTAGTCCAACACGGTGTTTGATGAATTATTTGCAGGTTTTGAATCCTCTACGTATCCGCACTTACAATCCTCTCATGTGGGACGATAGGTATGCCCTGTACCTTCGGCAAGCTGGGTTGCTCCCATTGGCGATGCTTGTGAAGGATGGCTTGCCGAAGATGGACAATGCGGCTCTTACCACGCTAGTGGACCGATGAAGGCCTGAGACACACACCTTCCACCTCCCTTGTGGTGAGATGACAGTGACACTTGAAGATGTGGCCATGCTTTTTGGTCTTCGCATAGACAGCCGAGCGGTCACTGGGACAATTGATCCCGCTGGTTGGCGAGATTGAGTGAAGCTATTGTTTAGTGTTCGTCCTACGGATCCACCGGACGATCGAAAGGATAGGAAGACTACAGGAGTCGGCTCGGCCTGGTTGGTGTAGCAGTTTGGTACGCCTCCTCCTGCTGATGTTCCGGATGGTGTTGTTGCTCGATATGCTAGGGCATGGCTTTGGCACTTGGTGGCTGGTTTTTTATTTCTGGACTCTAGCGGGAACACCATTTCTTGGATGTGGGTAGACATTATTGGTCAAGCTTGAGAGAACATTGCCACTTATAGTTGGGCTAGTGGAGTTCTTGCATGGCTGTATCGGCAGATGTGTGATGCTTGCAGCCGCAAGGGTGCTAGTGCTAATATGGGGGGTTGTGCCTATCTTTTGCAATTGTGGATGTGGGAGCGGTTGCCCGTTGGTCGGCCGGAGCGGTATACACATGGGGTAAGATACTATCTTTTGCTACATTAAGATGAAGTATAATGTTGATGCCATTAGTTAGTTAACTATGATTTGAGATATTGTTAATTTGACATTATATTTGTTTTGTTGAAGCAATTACCAACTTATGGTGAGGAGCCTTTGGCCACTGTCGGTTACCTATGGCACAACATTCTTAATGTGCATGGAAACCCGGTGAGGCGTTACATTGACTACAGCAACGCTCTGGACTGCCTCACTCATGCACATGTAAGTTGTCTTTGACACGTTCTTTGGTATTGGTGTTTATTTTCGTCCTATGACAATGTTTTTGGCATGGTCGGAAATTTATTTGATTCATGATACATAGGTGAATTGGCGACCTTATTATAATCGAGATGAGGTGCAAGCCATGGCGCTTAGTCCATATTGCAGGATGAATGAAGAGTATTGGCGCTTGGTTTGTCCCCTCATTTGCTTCTACATTGTCGAGTACCATATTCCAAGTAGAGTGATGAGGCAGTTTGGCGCACTTCAACAATGTCCTCCAGAGTACATCAACACTAATCATGAGCTTCACCGGTATGTTGTGTCATTGTTGAGTTTATATTCTTCTAATCATGGTATGTTGTATACTTTAATTTGATAAAGAACCCCTCTTGAATTTAGTGTTGACCGTCGACGCGAGAGGGGTAGAAAGGATTGGGGCATCAAGCACCAAGGATACATTAACGCTTGGGATAATCGTGGAGCCAACATTGTCATAGGAGGTCCACTTCATCGTGACCCCCCTTTTGAAAATTACTTGCAATGGTTGAGAGCAAACACACGGCTTAAACTTAAGGTAGCTATGGATGCCGGTCCTGTCGAGGATCTACCTTCAGACCCGGAAGATGTGTTTGACCAGTATCACGAGATGACAAGGCAGGCCACGCAGACACAACGGGGACCAGTGGAAGACTACATTGTAAGTTTGGTTCAATGGTTTGCTTATTTGATTCATGTACTTTTGTTTTTTCTACATTGTAACTTTGGTAATTTTGTTTGCTTATATGATTCAATGGTTGTACTTTCACATGGCAATGATAGGGGCAACAACTTGGTCGTTTTGCTAACGAGTCTCTCATAGCATTGGGTGTGCCAATTGGGCATCCAGAAGAGGCGAGCAAGCTATGGGCCTTCATACAGGTTAGATGGTAAAGTGCTTTTATCTCTGATTTATTTGATGTCAATTTGACTTTATTGTGATTTTAGAGATTCCATCGTGGGTGTCAGAAAATGGCCCGCAAGTTGAATTGCATGGCCCCACGGGAACAAGAAGCGGCTGGTGCTCCCTCAAGTTCTGGTACACGTTCTGCTCCATCCACTAGGGACACTAGGGCCACCTCCACGAGTACGGGTGTGGGGCTGGTTTGAAACTTGTACTGTGTTTGCATTTTTGGTTCATCATTGGTTTTTGAATTGAAATGTAACTTTGTTCGTGTAGGGGCTCTCACCATTCCTAGGCCTAGTAGGGATGATGACCCAGAGGAGGAGGAAGACGAGGGTGAGGAGGAAAATAGCTCGGACTCAGAAGATGATGATCCTACTTATGGTCAAGAAGAGATTGGTTCCTCACAATTGCCTGATGCGCCATTTGATCCATCACAAGGCAGTTAGAGGCCTAAGAGGCGGGCACGACGGGATCACACAGATGCTGGGACCCCCAATGTTTTGCCCACCAATCCAGGATGCCAGCGTCGTAAGAAGAAGCCCTATACACCGAACCCCTCTGTTCGCAAGTAGAGTTCCTCTGTGATGGACTTGTAAGCTAGCTCGTGGACTTGTCATGGACTTGTAATATTATGTGATGGATGTGTATGGTATAGACTTGTAAGCTAGATTGTGGACTAGTAAGACTATGTGTAGAACTATTGTGATGGACTTGGTATGTGATGCACTTGTTATGTGATGGACTTGGTATGTGATGCACTTGTTATGTGATGGACATCAATTGTGACGGATATGTTATGTGGTAGTCATGTTAAAACCTTTGTGATGCAATTCTTATGTTATGTGATGGAATTCTAATGTTATGGACTTGTTGTGTCATGTATTGGTAAAAAAAAAAGGAATTCTTGTGAAGCTAAGGAATGGACTTCAACAAAATTCTGCTTCAGCCGCGCCATGGCCCCTGGCGTGACTCTTTGTGGCTAAATGAACTACCTGGGTCCTGAGTCGGCCACATGCCCGGCGTGACTACTGCCTTAGTCGCGCCATGGCGCCTGGCGCGACTGTTACTTTAGTCGCGCCAAACCTCGTGGCGTGACTAAAGCAGTAGTCGCGCCGGTAAGGTGGCCGACTCAGGACCCAGGTAGGCCATTTGGCCCTCAATGAGTCACGCCAAGCCTGGTAGCGTGACTGAATAATGAGTCGCGCCACGCTCCGTGGCGCGACTATTTGTGGCTCAAATGCCTTGCCTAGGTACTGAGTCGCCCACCCAGCTGGCATGACTGCTTCATGAGTCACGCCATGGAGCATGGCGCGACTAAAGAAACAGTCATGCCATGAAGCTTGGCGTGACTAAAGAAACAGTCGCGCCAATATTGTCTCCAACTCAGGACCTAGGTAGGCAATTTGAAACCCAAGGAGTCGCGCCATGGGCCATGGCGCGACTCCTTGGGCCCTAAATCGCTTTTGAAGGAATCCGATGTAGGCTTTTTCAGTGAATCAGTCGCAGGCCTTTCAAGGAATCCGATGGAGTGTTTCCAAGGAATCATTATGTAGGCTTTTTTAGTGATTTAGTGCTAGCCTTTCAGGGAATCCAATGGAGGCTTTTCAGGGAACCTATTGTAGGCTTTTGAACCATAAACATGGACATGGTCTACTGAACCACAAATTGCCTATATAATGAGCACCGAAGCCACATATTGAGATATGAGTTCGCACCATGTCGTGGTTGTATGGTCCATTGGACCCGCCTAATCCACACCCAAATCTAGATGTTAGAACTAGATATTTTTATGGTACCCATAATGCACTACCATGTGAGTTCTGGCCTCAATGCAAGCATAGAGATGACGCTGTTGTTCAAGTTTACGAGCTCGTTCCTGATGCTGGTCGACGCTTCTTCCGATGCCCTCGGTACAGGGTAAGTGTTTTTTAATCCGGGTTATAGACGATTTCTTGGTCTTTGGCCGTAATGTTTGGCATGTTTTGATGTTGGTAGTATGACGATTGCCGCTTTACCTATTGGATTGATGACCAAATGGCGCCACATGTGCAAGAGTACATCCGCCATATTCAAGAAAACATAGAAGTCATTCAACAGGAGAACGCGGAGAAGCATGATAATATCAACAACCTGCTGCATGATAGTATGAGCAAAAATGAAGAGATCAAGAATCTATAGCAAGAGAAGATACAAATGGCAGAACACATCAATCAACTAGAGGAACAACTACGTCAAGAGCGAGAGAGGAACGTTAATCGACGTTTCATGCCGCCTACGGTAAGTGGACGGCGGAACTATTATGGCTAAATATTGTAGCTATTAACCTAGCTATGTAATATATACGTTTCTGTATGACCATTGTAATGACTCATATAATGTACGAGGTTAATGGATCTGTATGCCTTTCATATTACCTAATATTCAAGAGCGAAATAGTCTTACACGCTGTCCATACAAGGTAGTCCATACAAATGGGCCTCACAAACAGTCCATACAAATAGTCCATACATATAGTCTTCCATATAAACAGTCCATACAAATAGTCCATACAAATAGGCCATACAATCAGTCCATACAAATAGTCCATACAATAGTTCATACAAGTAGTCCATACAACTAGAATCGCAACAACATCTTATTAATCGGAATCACACACAAACAAGAGCTCGTCATCTCTCCAATCATCATCATCTTCATCGTCATGATCGACCACAACAACACCCTTACCTTTCTTGTCCACGGCAATAGGTTCCTCAACGGGCAAGTCACCAACAAGTGCCATCATTGCCTCCATTTGTGTCGGCCTCACTCCTACATCCACCACATCATCGGCCACAAGAACACCCTTACCTTTTTTGTCCACCACCACCGGTTCTTCAATGGGCAAATCACCAACAAGTGCCTTCATTGCCTCCATTTGTGTTGGCCTCACCCCTCCATCCACCATCTTTCCCTTGCCCTCAGGAACCGGCATGGCCAAATCAGCTACAAGTGCCTTCATCGCCTCCAATTGGGCCTCTTCTGCCATTTTTTCCTGTCTTGCCACGCTCAAGTCAATGCGTCTTCTTTTGGCCTCGAGCTTCTGAAAGTGTTCATCCCATGAGCCTGGAGGGAACACCTTAATAGGATCGAATGCCATTTTTGAACGGTATTCTGCCTCTCTCATCCTTCGTACGTCCTCCTTGTAGTCCTCTTCCGCCTTTATTTTGGCTTGAACCTTAGCACAACCAGTTAGGGGAGCAGGATACTTTTCTCTATTATTCCTCCAAAACCTGATGATGTGCTCTATACTCCCATGACCAATAACTTCGGATCTTCCATGCTTGGCTACAATATCCTTTAGAATGGGACCATAGAGTTGTTTGTCCGAAGGAATGGGCACATCATACTCCTTCCTTACTTGCTCCTTGATTTTGAGGGTCTCTGTTGTCTTCAAAGGTTTGGAGCAGCTGCCCAAATAGCGTCTTAGGTCTTCCCTTCCTGTAAAGGTCTCCCAATCGCAAATTCTCCCTTCCTGCAAAAAAATTGATTGGATTACTAAATTGTCAAATAGAAAGGGTGATACTTAAGCAAGACAAGAGATGCAATGCCAATTAGTCTTTACCCAATAGTCTCCATAGGAGTTCCCGCAATACCATCCATAACCCAACTCCATAGGAACAACACTCCGTCGAGCCAAACTCCCACATTTGCAACGAGGTCTAGGGGCCCTCTCACATGGCCACCTCTCCTTTCCGCTCTCAAATGCAAGGATTTCCTCCTTGGTGTACCAATGAGCCTTGGGGCCCTAGATGTACTCTTGGAAGTCACACATGGGCCACCCAGCCTGCAAAAAAAAATAGGTATAGGATATGAAAACAATATGTTGAATGAAAAGTCATGCACAACAAATTGAGCACACTCACAAAGCAAACTTACATGGTCCGTTAGCTTGCAACAGAAGAATGGGGTGAATTTTACAGGGAGCTCTAGGTTGGGATGTTGAATCTTACAAGGAATACCACAATGGCATAAGGGAGGGTTCTTCACATGGATGCATGCTGTCGCTTGCTTTTCTTCCCATGTCATCACAGGTGGATTAGGTGGTGGAGGCACCCACCTCTTGAACTCATGGTATGGCTTGGTCTCCTCCTCATCATATGGGAAAAGGCAGATCCGAGGGTCAAACGGGACCATCAATCCACTGAAAGAATCTGCATGGGCCGAGATTCCAAACATATGGCGACCCGCCGTATTTGGGACGGTTTTTACCCCACTTTGTCCGGCACTTGTAGTAGGCTCTACCGGCTGTTGTCGGCCATCTGGATTGCTTTATCTTCGCCAGATATTTGCATTCACAAATTGGGACTAGGACCGGGGGGGGGAGGGCACGGGGGCATCCTCACATGACACTGTGGGATACCGTATGTACTCATCCTTGTGTCTCGCCATCAACCTGTAAACAAAGTTTATTATTAGTGATATCTTCCAAAATACAATATTTCACATTATGAACAAAATGAAAGTAAAACTATGAATGCAACTAGTAAGTTGGACAAACATGCAAGTAAACACTTCCTCAAATTGTTCAAACTATTTAATTCTTACTCCACTAGTACTAGTTCTGGTTTGTTATCTTCTTTGGTTAGGAGGTCTATTTCTTTTAGTAGGATACAAATTTTTTGGACCCTCTTTGTGCTGTTCCATGCGGTGCCCTGGTTTGTGGCATATACCACAAAGTATGGTGGACTTGTCTTAGTTGAAGTCCCCGTAACCGTACATATCATCTCCATAACCATTTGAGGCGTCCATCTCGTTATGGAGACGCTTTTTCTTCCTTCTCCCAACCTTGTCTTTCTTTGTGGTACTATCCGGTATATACTGGTACTATTCGGTATATACTCAGGACCGTTGTACATTGGCCAAATGGAAGGGTCATGTAAGGGCTCAAACCGGGGTGTCCAGGTCTTCAACATGGTAGACTTCAAGTAAAACTGAGAGGTATATAAGGGGGCCCGATGATCCACCCCCCTAACACGGCACGAAGCGATCATATGGGAGCAAGAAACATGCAACAACTGCGGCACGCAACAAGTACAAGTCACGTGTGTGAGATCAACCTTGTATATACGACCACCCGTACTCTCTCCACCCACCGTTAGAGCGTTTGTGGTCCTAACAGAGTACACATAAGAGTTAGGGTCAAACAACTCCGCGGCCATGGTATTCCCTTTTTCCTCTTCCGTAGCTAGAAGTTTTGCCGCACCTTTGCACAAAATCTGGTTTGGCCTCGCATCAATTTGACTCTTTGCTTTCTACCACCTTTTAACAAAGTAAGAATTGACCTTGTAGAAGGTGTAATCAACAATGGCCGACACAGGCATGCCGCGAATCCCTTTAAGTACTTTGTTTAGCACTTCAGAGATATTAGTGTTGCAGACACCAAACCTCCAACCACCTTCGTCAAAGGCATTGCACCACTTATGGATGTTTTCCATTTGACCCTCAAGCCACTCGGTTGCTTCTTCATTCATCATTTCCTTAAGTTTCACAAGCCATATGCCAAAAGTTTTCTCTGCCTTCGATGCACACACCAACTTTAGTTGTTTTATTACATTCTTGTTTTTATGCCTATGCCATATGTTTGCAGCAAAGTGGTGCATGCACCAACGGTGCACGATCGGTTGGTATCCATCAATGTGCTCTTCTATAGCGTTTTAGAATGCCTTGGTGCTTATCAGAAATTATGCAAATCTTACGATCTGAAGCAACCACATCCCTACGCACCAAATGAAGGAACCAAGACCAACTTTCGTTGTTCTCGCTCTCCACCAAAGAAAAGGCGAGCGGTAACAAACGATCCTCCCCGTCCATTCCCGTTGCAATCAACAAAGTCCCCCTATACTTCCCAATCAAAAAAATGCCATCAACACTAATCACCAGCTTGCAATGTTTGAATGCCTCTGCACATTGTGGTAAGCACCAATAAGCACGCTGCATTACTTCCTTCATTACCCCATTGTGCAACTCCAGCGCTCCCGTGGTGCTTGTGCACCACTTTGTCCCCGGATTGTAATGAGCAATTGCATGTAGAATCCGCGGTACCCTACTGTGCGTCAATCCAATCACCCCACAGCATGGCCATGGCATGTTGTTTAGCCCTCCACGCCTTACCATACTTCACCCGATAACTAGTGAATCCGACAATTGCTTCAACAAGCGCGGACACCGAAATGTCAGGGTTAGCATACACCAATGTAGCAATCCGGCCTCCGATATATCGTGCCGTACACTGAGAGTGCTCATGGATTGGTCGGGAGCTACCACATGTGTGAGGCTGCTCCACTTTAGTTATCCTCCACTTCTGCCTTTCATCGGTGATTGGACGGGCCCATACCTTCCAACCACAACCAAGTTGGCATCGTACTGTTGTTGACGGTCCTTATAACATAAAATCCGACCATCAATAGGCTCAGAAACCAATAAAGATCAAACCATAACTTAGGCATTTGTATTCAAATAAGGTTATACCATACATATCTGGAATATATTTGAGTACAGGGACTACGGTGCAAAAGATGGACGAAACTGGGCACAAGCCCTGGTCGGCCGACCTGGCTAGGTCGGGCGACCTGGACTGAACTCCGATGGGGCCCATTTTCTACACAGGTCAAGAAGCACACTAAGGAAGGATCGTGAACGTTGATTCATGGTCGGTGGAGGTTAATGGTGAATGATGAGCCACATGTCCATCCCATGGATTCAAGGGCCCACAACCAGAGTTAAGTGTACCCAAATCGACAGAACCCACCTGGAACCGACCTCAGGACCCACATATCAGTCTCCCAGAGGAAGATGGGCCCTAAAGGCGATTATAGGGGGTCGGCCGACCAAGCCAGGTCGGCCGATCTCCGTGTGCGACCGACTCGGCCCTCCTTTGACCTGCAACTGTAAACCGCCATGGAGATTGCATCTGAGCCGTGAAGTGCTGAAGGCGGTGGATCCAAGGGTCGCCTGACCTGGTGGATTCGGCCGACCTAGGCCCACCTCCCAACTACCTCAACCGCCTTTGGCCAGCTCCAACCGCTTTTGTGATGCTATAAATACCTGCAAAAGGCGCCGTACTCAACACACACCAGAAGAAGAGCTCTCCTTTGCTACAAGCTTAGTCTTAGTCTTAGTAGTGATAGTCATAGTGTTAGATCTTCTGAAGGGCTTCCGGAGGAGTCTTGGTGAGTTCTAGAGTTCAGTTCTTGTATTCTCTTACTTACTTGTAGTACTCTGAGCTTAATGGAAATACCTTCATACTTATGTTGTATGCCTCAGTTGTACCTTATCTACTTAGCATATACTACTTATGTCTTGCACCTTATTCAAGTGAATGTATGTTATGACATTGGCTCAATGTGCCTCTTGGTTGCTCTATTTATTAACGTGATAGATAGAGTTGTATTACATATTGCAAGCATGGTGTTTGGGATATGGAATACTATTGAGGGTACCGCTGCCCCACGGATTAGAAGAGGTAGGCGGCAGGTGGTGACAGCCCTGTCCGTCCATTGTAATCCTCCACGTTCGGGAGTGGGTATTAGGCCTTTATGATAAGACGTCCTACTGTCGTCCCTTGATGAGGGAACCACTAGATACCTCGATGTGTCCCCTTGCATATGATCATTGAATGAGCTTGTATAGGGTATTGTAGTATATCCAAGTCCCATATGTATGATTCTAACGAACCCTTATTAATCTTCACTAGTGTACTATACTAACTAAGACTACCATAATGATGAGCAATGAACTTCTGTGTGTCAACCTACCCATTCACTTCTATATCATTTATCCCTGCTTAGATTATGGTATATTAATGTTGTTGTAAGCAAAAGCATTGGATGGCACATCTCTCTTTTAACTAAACGCTTTCCCTATGGATAAACAAATAATGATACTCTGGAATACTCCCGGGTGAAATGCTACAACGTACTTTTGTGCGCTTGCAGAATATCTGTAACGTCTAGATTTACGATGAAGTATCTCCAGTACCATCACTACTCTAAGTGGTGATGCTAAGAATTACCAACAACTGTGTACCGCAACTTAGAGTCAGAGTGCACCACATCGTATGGATGATGGTGACGCACCGAGTAGTCCCTCAAAAAGAATTTCAGCTCCTCCATGCTGTCGAATGTCATCTCTCTCTGTATCAACTCTTGACCACTGTCAGGCTCGAGAGAATTAAGACGCAAGCCGGAATCACAATATGCCTTCTTAGGGGGTGCATGGAAGAGAGGAACCTCTGGAACACCCACATGAACTGCTCCAAGTTATCTCAACTCCTCTATAGTCAGAGGAGCCAATCTAGCACCGGAATTTGTAGCCATACTAGAGGACGGTTCAACCATAGGAGATGTTTGAACAAACGAGCGCCGATGCACCACATAGCTCGCCTCAACTACCACTCTTGGTTGCACAACCGGTGTTTGCACACCATGTGTTGACTCAACAAACGGTGCTTCGTTGACTGGAGTTGGCTCAAACACTTCTTCGGTGGTTAACGCTTCTCTCATTTCTTCTGCTTCTTTCTCTTCTTCTAATCCCGCAGAGATATCATCATCATCTTGCTCCTCAACATCAAATGTGCCCTCGTCGAAGTCATTGTTCACTAGACAATCATCCTCTGAATCTGGCTCATTTGCCATGTCAACATCATATTCTTCATCGTCCTCATCTTCGCCCACCTTATCATTAGTTTGTACCAAGACACTCTCACGAACTTCAACTACTAACTCAGCGCAACCAACTTGTGACCCTTTCACCAACTCCTTATAAAAAGCCCAATCTTCATCACATGAAATTTTCATAAGCACATAATAAGCCCTTTTGTCACCGGCGTTGAATCTACCATGTAGGATTATTTCACTATGTTCTTGATCAACTTGAAAAATTGAGCTAGCTCGAACAAAAACTTCATCAAATGAAGGAGGGCTATCAAATCTTGTGACTTCATGCTTCATCCTCTCAAACTCTCCATTCTCATTAACCGAACCGCCGGAGAAATAACAAACTAAGCGATCCATCTACACACATTTAACAGGCACATTACCATTACCATTCATGGACTTATACAAAAACTACTAAAAGACCACGTATACCCAAATGTCAATCCACTACGTGAAAGGACCGACACTAGGCCTAGAGGGGGAGTGAATAGGCCTGTATAAAAATTTCTGCAAATTTCACAAATAAAAATTAAATCTGCCGGAACTTCTGGCACTGTGTCGGAATTTTCGGCTTAACGGAAATTGCCGGCACAGGGGAAGAACTTTCGGCAGGACAAAACCTGAATTCGAGATTCAAAAACTAAAATGAAATAGTAGATTCTATATGAATAGAAAGTTCACCACAAGTTTTAGGAAGCTTAAAACTATGATCTCTAGCAGCGGAAACTTAACACAATGTAGATCGAGTCAATTTAAGCTCAAGAATGATATGCACGTGAAGAACAATAACAAGAACAAGAGACAAGGATTTGTTCACCGAAGTTCACTCCACTTAGGAGCTACGTCTCCGTTGAGGTGCTCACGTAGAGCCGGGTCAACTCTAACCCCTTGCCTCCTTCAATCAACCACAAAGGCCGGATTGAAATTCTTACTATTGTCCCACAAAGGGATGAAGATTACAAACGTCCGGCACTCAACCACACGAAGTTGGGAGTTGCCGGCGACGCCTAACCGTCTAGGAGCTCAGCTCCAAGAGTAACAAACGCGAATCGACGAATCAAAGAATGCTTCAAGTGCTTCTTGAGATGAACCAATGAAGAACTCACTCAAAGCTTTACTCTCACATATCAAGAATCACTCACCACCAATCCTCTACTCAAATCCTTGCAAGAAATGGCTCTAGAGGGGGTTGGGAGTGTGAATTCAATGCTTAGGGAGGTGTTTGTCTCGGGTTAGGTTAGCAGCAAATGAAGGTGGGGCTGAGGGGGTATTTATAGAGGGCCCCCAAAAACTAGCCATTATGCACTGCCAGGTCACCTGCCGGAATTTCCGACGCGGAAATTCCGACAAGGCACTGTTTTGAACTAAGAATCAGCCTGACGAACAGCCTCACCGGAATTTCCGGCATTATCCACCGGAATTTCTGAGACCAAACCGAGCCCACCGGAGAATGTCTTCGGATATTTCCGGCCAAGCCCAAGTCAACAGAATTAGCACGACTAACAGACCTACCGGAAATTCCGGCACCGAGCACCGGAGATTTCCGGCACCAAACCGAGCCTGCTGGAGCTACTGCACCGGGNCGAGCGCACCAGGAAAAGACCCACGCAGAAACCCTGCGCCCTCTCCCTTCGCCGCTCTCTCTTTCTTCCTCGTGAGACTATGATCTCTAGCAGCGGAAACTTAACACAATATAGATCGGGTCAATTTAAGCTCAAGAACGATATGAACGTGAAGAACAATAACAAGAACAAGAGACAAGGATTTGTTCACCGAAGTTCACTCCACTTAGGAGCTACGTCTCCGTTGAGGTGCTCACGTAGAGCCGGGTCAACTCTAACCCCTTGCCTCCTTCAATCAACCACAAAGGCCGGATTGAAATTCTTACTATTGTCCCACAAAGGGATGAAGATTACAAACGTCCGGCACTCAACCACACGAAGTTGGGAGTTGCCGGCGACGCCTAACCGTCTAGGAGCTCAGCTCCAAGAGTAACAAACGCGAATCGACGAATCAAAGAATGCTTCAAGCGCTTCTTGAGATGAACCAATGAAGAACTCACTCAAAGCTTTACTCTCACACCTCAAGAATCACTCACCACCAATCCTCTACTCAAATCCTTGCAAGAAATGGCTCTAGAGGGAGTTGGGAGTGTGAATTCAATGCTTAGGGAGGTGTTTGTCTCGGGTTAGGTCAGCAGCAAATGAAGGTGGGGCTGAGGGGGTATTTATAGAGGGCCCCAAAAACTAGCCGTTATGCACTGCCAGGTCACCTACCGGAATTTCCGACATAGTGTCGGAACTTCCGACAAGGCACTGTTTTGAACTAAGAATCAGCCTGACGAACAGCCCCACCGGAATTTCCGATATTACCTACCGGAACTTCCGAGACCAAACCGAGCCCACCGGAGAATGTCCTCGGATATTTCCGGTCAAGCCCAAGTCAACAGAATTAGCACGACTAACAGACCTACCGGAAATTCTGGCACCGAGCACCGGAGATTTCCGGTACCAAACCGAGCCTGCCGGAGCTACTGCACCGGGTATTTCCGGCCACATCGGAAATTCCGACATAGTGTCGGAAATTCCGGCAGGACGCTGTGCAGCGCCTGAAGAACTAAAGTTAGAAACCCGTCCGACCGGTCCAGAAATACAGATCAAGAAACTCTCTTGGTTAGTTAGCATCTCAAATAAGCACTTTAGGCATTCTTGATTCATCAAACACGTCCCCCTTGATAGTACGGTGATTCCTATACTCAAATTCAAACCAAAAATGAATTTAAACACCATACATAAGAAATTGGGGACCTTCTTTTGATATTCATAATCCATTCTTTTCTTTTATTCCTGCATACACTTCAATACAAGCATCAAATCCCAAATTCTAGTTGTCATTAACACCAAAACACATGGGAGGCCTAGATGCACTTTCAATCTCCCCCTTTTTGGTGATTGATGACAACTCAATTTGGGTAAACAAGATAGGAATAAAATCATGTTTTTGTACCCAATTATATTT
This sequence comes from Alloteropsis semialata, assembly GCA_004135705.1. NCBI lineage: Eukaryota > Viridiplantae > Streptophyta > Magnoliopsida > Poales > Poaceae > Alloteropsis > Alloteropsis semialata. The sequence continues at coordinate 20,472,819 of CM014276.1, read as the reverse complement.
AGAAAAGCTCCCCCTAAATATATGCATATTCAACTCAAATGGCCTCAAATGCCATTGCACATATTATGTAAGACCTTTTCAAATATCTTTGCATACAAAGGTACAAAAGTGCAAGATGTGACAAATTATAACCGTGATGCATATGACATGGTATATCACACAATAAAAGTGGAGAATAACATTTCATCAACCATTCATCATCCACCAAGCATCACATCATGAATAAAAGGAGTTTAACATCACACTAGCACAAATAAGTCTTACAAATGAAAGTTTTCACTTGGCACACATCACACATCACACCAAACATAATTCTTACATGTCCAAAGATAAAAACATTAATAAAGATAGATATGGGGGGTCTCCATCCATCAAAGCATCACAAATTCACTCCCCCTTTGGCAACAAGCACCAAAAAGAGAGCTAGTCATCGTCGCCATTGCCTTCATCTTCGTCTTCCTCCTCTTCTTCTTCGTCATCTCCATTGCCATTGCCACTTTCAGCATCACCTTGGCTGCCCTCTTCCTCGGTTTCTTCATTCTCACTCTCTTGGCCATCACCAATGTCTTCTTCTTCAATTTTAGGCCCAAAAGTGTAAGCTTGAGAAGACGAACTACCCTCCTCATATGGATTATAGAAAGGTGGAGGAGGAGGGTAATCCCTTGGTTCATGAACCGGAGAATGAGGAATATCAAGTTTATCCATAATATCTTTTTGCCTTTTCTCAATTCTCACATTGTCCTCATCTAATTGCCTTGTACGCTCCTCAACCACGGTCACACAATGTTTGATCATATTAAAGCAGGCGAATATGCTTTGGGCAAGTTGTTCAAACTTACCCCTCTTCTTTGGAGCACCACGTGGAGGAGCATAAGGACCATGTGAAGTAGACGGAGCACTAGATGATGGTGGAGCACGAGAGGACGAGGCATCACGAGCTGAAGCTGCAGATCCCTTAGAAGGATAAGCACCCGAGAAAGGGCCCAAGGGAGGAGTAGGAGTTCTTCCTTGGAAATCTACCTTGAGAAGCTGAAGAACCTTGCCTTTGTTTGTCTTGTAGCGGTCATGCTCTCTGTCAGTCGCTATATTGAGCTTGCACACATTCTTGATCAAGTGAAAGACATAGGGCGCATAGTGGCAAGCGCTAGAAGCATCATGTGAGCAAAACACTATCTCATACCAAAGATAATCAGCCACATCAAAAGGAGCTCGATCAGGTGCAGCTTGTGCCAGAAGATTTCTTGCCTTGTGAGATATGTTGCTAGCATCACCACCACGAGGGCAAAGTGTGAATCTAAACAACTGGTTGAGCATCTTATAGAAGGGGGTGAGGCCTTTAGTCGTACCAAACTCACAAACTCCATGTCCTGCATAAGCAGAGTCATACATAAAGTGCATCTTTGTTACCTCAAGATCCGCAAACTCATGGATACGATGAATGGTGGAGCTAGAATGATGATATGTAAGCCCTAGAAGAGCAGCAAACTCATTTCTATCAAGGCTAAACCTTTTTCCACCAAGTGTCCAATGAAGCTTCATATGGGACTTATCAACGTAAAGAGTGGCATAGAATTGTGCCACCACTTCCTCATTCCAATCACACTTGAAACCCATTAGATTTGCAAGCCCCAACTCATTGCATCTATCATAAACAGCATCAACCACTTCTCTAACAGGTGAACCAAGATTCTGGAGATATGCCCAGTCAATCCATTTCATATCTGTGGTGATTGACTTCTTCTTCATGATGACTGACTCATACCAATCTGCTTGGAAGGGTAACCAAAAGCGAGGATCACCCTTGAACTCCTTGGAAAGGGCAGCACGAGGATCTTCACCATATCTTAGAGACTTCATGTTAGTCTCCCCCTTGCTATAGTCCATCATAGGTGGATCAACTGAGGTTCTAACAGGAGGATGAGCCTTGATGACTTCATGCTCTAGAATGGAAAGATCAATATCATCCCTATACCTCTCACCGGTCGTATCCACATTTGCATGCTTGGTGCGACGACCACGAGGAGCATCAGCAGAACCTTGAGGATTTCCACGTCCTCGTCCAAGGCTCCTCTTGGGCACGGTCTGCTTCTTCACCCGTTTTCCTTTGCCTTTCCCCTTGGTGAATCAGCCCTCTCGTCCGATTCAGTCTCACTAGAGGAGGGTGATTGAGGTGGAGTCCGAATGACAACGCCCGTGCCACGTGGACGATCACGGCCCATCTGGAAAGATAAACGATAATAAGGCTTAGGACCATCACACGTGATTCATGATAAGGCTCATTGAAAGAATCATCACAAAGAATTCATGATTAAGCCTAAGATCAACACTAGAGATTCATGAAAGGACCATAAGCTTGAGCCAAGAAACAAGATATGACAATATATTTCTTAAACTAAATTCTTTGGCCAAGAAACAGGATGTATTGGAGTGTCCCTGCTCCTGTCGGAAATTTCCGACCCTGGGGGGTCGGCAATTTCCGCCCGGCGCAGTTCATGTCCAAAAAATCCGAGGGATTGAATGATTTAGCCCACCAAAGTTTATCAAATCACAGGCATTGCATCTAGATAGGTTTTTGAGTAAATCCCCCAAAGGAAATCCCCTAGGAACTACGGCATTGAGAGATCGGGCGATGAGGATTTTGAATGGAATACCTTTGAGTTTTCCCGCGCGATTCGATGAAGATTCGCGGAGGAACGGAACTTCCGGAGGATGGGGAATCCAACCAAACACCAAGAATCGAACTCCCACGGTCGAAATCGAAGATCCCCTCACGGGATGGTGAGAGAGAGGTGAGGGGCGGCGGCTTTGAAGTGGAAGAACTGATTAGGGCAAAAGTAACGGTTTGACCCAACATTTATAGTCCAGGCGCCTGCCGGAAATTTCCGGTGGACAGCTACCGGAAATATCCGGTGAGCAACCGAGGCTACCGGAGATAGCTGCCGGAAAAATCCGGTGCAAAATTCCGGTGGTCAACAGAGGCTGCCGGAAATAACTGTCGGCAAAATCCGGTGGCCAACAGAGGCTACCGGGGATTGCTGCCGGCAATTTCCGGTGGAAAATTCCGGTGGACTCTGGATTAAAACAGATTTGAGATGAGATTTGATTTAAGATTTTGATAGATTTGGGGATCGGACATGTAAGAAACTTGACTCAACATGATCAGCCACATCCAACAATACATAACTATGATCATTTGAGCCAAGGAATGATCCAACGATCACAAATCCAAATACTTTGTAAAACTCACACAAATAAACCAATTTTACCTAGTCTAGGCGTCAAACAAAGGGTGTGTGCAATAATTCAAACCACGTTACGAGAATCCAAGATATTTAGCTCATTCCTCAAAGCACAAAACCTTTGCTCATCAAGAGGCTTAGTGAAGATATCGGCTAGTTGTTTTTCGGTACTCACATGGCTTAGAGCGATATCTCCTTTGGCTTCATGGTCTCTCAAGAAATGGTGTCTTATGTCAATATGCTTGGTTCTTGAGTGTTGGACTGGGTTGTTTGCTAGTTTTATGGCACTCTCATTGTCACACAAGAGTGGGATATTTTTATACTCACAACCAAAGTCACTCAAGGTTTGCCTCATCCAAAGTAGTTGAGCACAACAAGCGCCGGCTGCAACGTACTCGGCCTCGGCGGTGGATAGGGCAACGGAATTTTGTTTCTTAGAGCTCCAAGACACCAAAGACCGGCCAAGAAATTGACAAGTCCCGGTGGCACTCTTTCGATCTACTTTGCAACCGGCATAATCCGAATCGGAATAGCCAAGTAAATCGAAAGTGGAGCCCTTGGGATACCATAAGCCAAGGTATGGAGTATGCACCAAATATCTCAAAATTCTCTTAACGGCAATTAAGTGACATTCTTTAGGATTAGCTTGAAATCTTGCACACATGCACACACTAAGCATAATATCCGGCCTAGATGCACAAAGGTAAAGCAAGGAACCAATCATGGAGCGATATACCTTTTGATCCACGGATTTTCCATCTTCATTAAGATCAAGATGTCCATTGACGGCCATGGGTGTCTTGATAGGCTTTGCATCGACCATGTCAAACTTCTTGAGTATATCATTTACATACTTGGTTTGACATATGAAAGTCACTTCCTTCAATTGCTTGATTTGAAATCCAAGAAAGAACTTCAATTCACCCATCATGGACATCTCAAATCTCTTGGTCATGATATTACTAAATTCTTCACAAAACTTTTCATTAGTAGAACCAAAGATAATATCATCAACATATATTTGACAAACAAATAAGTCATTGTCAACCTTTTGAGTAAAGAGAGTAGAATCGGCTTTGCCCATCACAAAGCCGTTCTTAAGAAGAAATTCCCTAAGACATTCATACCATGCTCTAGGAGCTTGCTTGAGCCCATAGAGCGCCTTATGGAGCTTGTACACGTAGTCGGGATGCTTGGGGTCTTCAAAGCCCGGTGGTTGCTCCACATATACCAACTCGGAGAGAGGCCCATTCAAGAATGCACTTTTCACATCCATTTGATAAAGCTTGAAATCATGGTGAGTAGCATAGGCAAGTAATATACGAATTGATTCAAGCCTAGCTACGGGAGCATAAGTTTCACCAAAATCCAAACCTTCAATTTGAGTGAACCCTTGAGCAACCAACCTTGCCTTGTTTCTTGTGACAACACCATGTTCATCTTGTTTGTTGCGGAATACCCACTTGGTGCCAATCACATTTTGCTTGGGTCGCTTCACCAATTCCCATACTTGATTTCTTGTGAAGTTGTTCAATTCTTCTTGCATTGCCATGACCCAATCCGCATCACCAAGTGCTTCTTCAACCTTGAGAGGCTCCAAGGAGGAAACAAAAGAGTAACTAGCACAAAAATTTGCTAAACGAGAACGAGTAGTTACCCCTCTTCGGATGCTCCCAAGGATATTATCCACGGGATGATCCCGTTGGACACTTTGATGAACTCTAGGATGAGGTACTTGAGATTGCCTTTGAATAGGCCCATCATCATCTTCTTCATTAGCTTGAGGAGCAATGTCTTGAGTTTCTTCATCTTGGCCTCCCCCTTGATCAATGCCATGATCATGATCGTCACCATGAGCTTGATCTTGACCATGAGGAGAAGTGGATGGTTCAACTCTTGTTGAAGAAGATGGCTCACTAGTCCCATCATCCGGAGCTTGAGCTTGCCCTTCATCCTTCATGAGAGTCTCCCTTGGCCTTACTTCACCTAATCCCATCTTCAAGATGGATTCACTTGGAGGCTCTTCATCATCTACAAGGTCATTTACAACTTGCTCTACTTGAGAGCCATTTGATTCATCAAATTTCACATCCACCGTGACCTCAACACAACCGGTGGTTTTGTTGAAGACACGGTAGGCGTGTTCGTTAGTACCATAACCAAGTAGAAAACCTTCATCAACCTTAGGTGCAAACTTAGAACTTTTGACCTTCTTGTTAAGAATGTAACATTTGCAACCAAAAACTCTAAAGTAATGCACCTTAGGCTTGTTACCGGTGATTATCTCATATGGAGTCTTGTTCAAGTACTTTTGGAGATAAAGCCGGTTGGTGGCATGGCATGCGGTGTTGATTGCTTCGGCCCAAAAGATATCCGGAGTATTGTACTCATCAAGCATGGTTCTTGCCATCTCAATCAATGTCCTATTCTTCCTCTCAACAATGCCATTTTGTTGAGGTGTATAGGGGGCGGAGAGCTCATGCAAGATGCCTTCTTCATCAAGAAATTCCTCAACACCGGTATTTCTAAACTCCGAGCCATTGTCACTTCTAATGCGCTTGACCTTCAACTCAAACTCATTTTGAGCTCTTCTAATAAACTTCTTGATGATTCCTTGAGCTTCACTCTTCTCTTTCAAAAAGAATACCCAAGTGAACCGAGAGAAGTCATCCACAATGACAAG
>CM014276.1:20454736-20465897 GCA_004135705.1 Alloteropsis semialata | reverse complement strand
GGGCACTTCTGAGCCAAATATTTAAATGATGTTTTTTTGCCTACTTTTATAGCAATATCTTTTTTTTCTAGGTATTGCTTTTTTATTATATATATATATATATATATATATATATATATACCTTTGGTGAGTCGAAAGCGTGTAGGAGACCTCCTGGTGTATCTAAAATACCCTTTGTTTCTTCTGTTAGTACAAATCGCAAAATGTCACCGACAAGAGAAGGTGCAACCCCAAGCCCTGAGCACGGGAAAACCTTTGAAGAGGGAGAACCACATGTCATGAGTCAGGAAGAGTTAGCCAAAGATATAGAAGGGTTGCTTAGTCAGAATTTGTTCGAAGATGAAGTAGAAGAGGGAAGACCAGGAGAAAAAGATGGTGATGATGACGACGACGAAGATGATGATGATGATGACGATGACGATGATGATGATGGGGGATATGTATCTCCCGATGATCCTCACCCATTTTTACCGAGGCATAGGCCAACGGAAGATGAGCTGGACAAGGATTTCGACCCTAATGACGAGGTAGAGACTAAGCCTTATGTAAGGAATGTTTGGTAACACTTTTATCGTGTTACAATAACTAACACTTTGGCCTCTTGTGTATATAGGCCACTCCTGAAACTCCTCCTCGTCCGAAAAGACAATGCCGACGTCCGCGACGTCTTGACGGAGAAGACACACCACAGGAACAAAGAGCAGAGGCGGCCGCCACAGAGTTGGACGTTGCCGCCTCTGCACCACAACCTCAGGCCACAAACTCGGAGCCAAAGCCAAAGAAGAAAAGGGGGGTTAGAAAACCAAACCAATATCCTGAGCACAAGATATATGTGATAACAGAGGTGGGGCCACAAGGGGACATCCGTCAGCCAACTGAAGTAAGATCAAAATTTCGTAATGCAGTAGGCGCCCTTGTAAGAGATAAGGTGAACCCAGTTGTCAAATCATGGAAAAAAGTATCAAAGGACACCAAAGTAAACCTGTGGGAGAAGTTAAAGAAAAATTTTATCTTTCCAGCCGATAACCAGGCAGCAGCGGAACGTGAAGCGTACAAGATGATGGGGGAGGCATTCCGACGATGGAAGTCGGATCTCAACATGAACTATATCCAAAAGGGCCTCACTCCCTTCCAGAAATATGGAAATATAACCATTGGTCAATGGGAGGACCTTGTGGCTCAAAAGACCTCAGATGAAGCAAAGCGCACCAGTGCCCTTAACACCGAGATAGCGAAGAGGAACCAACATCGCCCTCGTCTAGGCCCCGGTGGCTACTTTGCCAAGGAAGGGGTTTTCCAGAAGATGGATGAACAGGCCACCGCAGCCGGGCTTAAGGTGGAAAAATTGAATAAACGGTCAAGGAATTGGGTATTTGCAAGGAGTACCGAAAAGTCCGGTGCCAGCCTTAAGTTTGATAACCCCGAGACCGAACAGGTAGTATCATCGATGTTGAAATACGCTGAAGACAAGGAGCAGGGCTCATTCAAACCGTCCAGAGAGAGGGACGAGCTTAGCCTAGCCTTGGGAACCGCCGAGCACACAGGCCGCACCAGGGGGCTAGGAAAAAGGACAACCTGGAAGCATGGGTTCGAAGAGGACAGACCAATGTACAAGAAACATGGTAGGGACCGAGCGTCCGATTTTGAAAAGACAGTGAAGGCTCTGGTAGCTAAGGCTCTCGAGGAGCAAATACTGTCTACGGAGCCGCGGAGGATAGTGGAGCCGCCAGGGCAACTTGCAGTAGTCAGGAGCCCTCCGGAGGTCCCTAGCAGCCAAGGTTCCACTTCAGGAACAACCCCGGTCGATCGCATACGAGAACCAACTACCTGCAACTTGTTGGTTGTGATGGGAAGAACCGGGAGCTATACGCCAGAGGTCGCAAAGGGTGTGGCACATCCTCCTGGTGGCTTATGGCACAATCAAAAGGTCCATCAAGACTACACTAGGGTCGAGGTGCATAGCGTGGATCCCAAGTATGTGGATTACATGATAGACTACCCAACTCCCGAGGGAGTGAACCAACTTGGAGATACAGTGGGGCAGTTCATCCTCTGGCACAAAAGGGACATCGTGTTGACTGGTTATTCACCACCTCCGCCAAATCAACGTCTGGCCTCAGTTCTTGAACTTCAGGAAGGAGAAGTGTCACCGACCCGAGGCGGCAATGTGCTTGAGGAAGGAGAGATGCCACACTCTTCTCCGCATGTGGCTGATGAGGCACAAACTTCTTCGCCTCGCAAGGAGCCAATGCCTTGTGAAGAAGAAGTGCCTCCGAAAGAACTGCCTTGTGATGGCCAAGTGCCTCGTGATGACCAAGTGCCTCCGGGGCGACTACCTCCGGAGGAACTGCCTCGTGATGACCAAGTGCCTTCGGGGGAACTGCCTCGTGATGAACAAGGGCGTATAGGAGAAGTTGTTGCAGAAGAGGATATTTGGGAGGAGACAGAGCTTAGAAAAAAGTATCCAGTCAAAATAAGGCCATGCTATAGGGATGTTAAAGGCGCCAAGTCGACGACTCTGTGGTACTCCCATGAACAGTTCAGGCCTGAGAACCAAGTCAAAGAAGTACCAGTAGCGGTTGGGACGAGTAATCGCCGACCGGCAAAGAAGTATCCAAATGTTGACAATGTCAAATGGACAAAGAAAGTCCCCAAAGAATATCAAAGAGGCTGCTCCTTCCTACCAAACGCTATCATTCAAGATCTACCACTTGGAATGAAAAAGTTCCATGATTGGTACTTGCATGCTACAGTGCATAAAGGGATCGATTTCATATCAGCAACCTATCCTCCCGGTACATTCGGAGGCTTCGCGGGGACTATTGGTTGTGGCTTCAACGACATCCAGACAATGTATCACCTTGGATCTATGGACGCGAATCTAGTTGACATGTGGTGCCTGTAAGCCCTTTTCCCTCTTCATATTGTATGATTGCAATATTTCGATATTGTTGCAACTAATGCAAGCCGTGATTCGCAGGTACCAAGCTCACCTTGCAAAACAACTTCCAAGTGTGAAAGTTGGGTACATAGATCCTCAAGTAATATCACAGTCCCTGTTTATATATCCCAAGGGATGGGCACTGGATGGCAAAGAGTTAGCAGATAGAAAGACCACTCAGGAAAAAGAGAAAATCCGGCAGAAGGCACTCAGGGAGGCGGCCATTGGTGTTGTGGCGACCATAGCCATGTGTTTCAAAAATCTCCAACATAACAAAACAATATGGCTACCATACCACTTTGGGTAAGTTCAACTATATACATAGTTTTTTTTATAATACATATTATATGGAAATGAACTAATCGGTTTCCTATGATTGAATTCATGCAGTAACCATTGGATTGCTATAGCCGTTGATCTCAGTCACAGCATGGCGTGGGTCTGTGACTCAGCCGACTTCGACGTGGCGACATACAAAGACTTCATAGCGATTCTTAAGACGTATATCATACTATCCTGTTATATATTTATACATAACCTTCTAACCTCCACCTTTAGATACTAACAAGCTGCTTTTGCGAAATCGTTTCGAACAGGGCGTTCAGGCACTACGTTAAGGAACATAAAGGGATACACCATCCAGAGAGGAAGGATGTCCTTTGTGTCAAAACAAAAGTTTGTGTAAGTATGACCTACTATAATACTGCATTACGAAGTTGCTGTTATATGAATTTGCTAATAACACTTGTATATGTGATACACACAGTGTCCCAAGCAGAGGCCCGGAAGCGTACATTGTGGATATTATGTGTGTAGTCTGATTAGTAACACCAATATCTACCGGAGACACCCAGCCGATGTAAATGCTCAGCCCTCTATCTAAATGCACTCTCTCTCTCTCTAAATTTGCTCACAAACTTCATATGCTCACTATCTTTATATATATATATATATATAGTTTCCAGAAGAGGCAGGTACTGGTAGGCATAGGGACCCTGTTGAAGATGACAAGCTCTTGGAAATCGTCGGCGATCTTTGTAATTTCATATTGGATGAAATTATAAGCAGCAGAGGCGCATTCCATGACCATGCATCCGAGTTGGCGAGTAATCCAAAGTTTCAACATCTTCGTGAGTGGGAAAGGCTAGGCTTGGGAAGGTGAACTTTGAGGAATTGTGAATTATTGAACTTGTGACTTTGTGTAATATTGAACTTTGAGAACTTGTGATTATATGTATGTGAATGATCATGTGAATTATTGGACTTTGAATTATATATATGTATGTGAATTATTGGACTTTGAGTTATGTGAATTATTAGGCTGTGGATTATATATATTCTGTGGATTATATTATATTCTGTGGATTATATTATATATTTCTGATTTACTTTTTTTTTGGCTGGGAACTGAGATTAGGGGCGGCTAAATAACCAGCCGCCCCTACAGATAACATAGCAGGGGCGGCTATGTCTCCAGCCGCCCTTAATGTTTATGAGCAGCAAGGGCGGCTGGAAATGCGACCGCCCTTAATGTTTATCAGCAGTAAGGGTGGTTTTAACTAAAACCGCCCTTACAGTTCTTACCACTGTAAGAACGGTTGATTAAGGGCGGCTCGTAAAACCGCCCCTACAGAGGCTTACGAGCCGTCCCTACTGAAACTTTCTGTAGTAGTGGGAGGAAGCCCAAATGGTCAAGGGGGACACGGTCAAGTTGAAGAGCAGAGCCATGAAAATAGTGATCATTGATGAACAATAACACATGACGTCTAGGCAATTGACATCTAAATCTTGCTTCCTTCAGGCGTCGTGTACGTATCCACTACAAGAATCATGTTGATCTATGACGGAAAATTTTCATCACAGATCTCTCAAAAACCGTCATAAAGCAATGTCTGTGACGATTTCGTCCGTAATAGTCACAGATCGATGCAATCTATGACGTTTCTAATTCGTCATAGAATAGACTGAAGCCCACTTAGCCCAACCCAAGCCCAACTTTTATGACGAAACTAAACGTCATAGACGATCGCCACGTGTGCTAACTTTCATCATGAATTAAACAGCCATGTCAGCAACAGATGATGTGGCGAGTGACGTGGCCAATGCCAAATGGCAACTGACATGTGGCAATTGACATGGCGGACACATGGCGAACACATGGCAGCTAACATGGCAGACACATAGCAGATGACACGTGGCAGCAGACATGTGGCGAATGACCTCATCACAGCACATTTGTGGAATAAGCCCAGCTAGTACTAACAGCCTATAAAAATTCAGCCCACCAAAATTGGGCCAGTTTTCAGCCAATTTACCAAAATACACATTTCAGCCCATAATACACTTAATTTCAGCCCATAATACACTTAATTTCAGTCCATAATACACATAATGCCAGCCCATACAAAGAATATCAACCCATAATTCACAATTTTCTTCCAGCCTGGAATCAATGTCACATTCAAAAGGGTACTACATCCAGCAACAAACAGATTCACCAATGGCATACTACAGCCGAGGGTACTACATCCAACATGAAAACAAATTCACCATAGGTACCAGTAGCAAAAGAGTAAGCCACTCCACAATTTTGGAAGAATGCAGCAACATTCTTAATTTGACCAAGCACCAGAAACCATCAGAAACAACAAAATCCAACCAGTGCAGCAGCAAAACTTTGGTACCAGCAAAATTCATACCATCATGTAGTTTAGCTTCAACTTTGACCCAACAGACGCTCTAGTTTCGCCTCCAGCTCAGCATGCTTCATCTTCATCTCTTCTTGGTCTCTTATCCTTGCATGTTCTGTTTCCTGCAATTTCTTTGACATGTCATCCATTTGTGATCGAAGCTCAACGTTTGCCATCTTCTCCGCTTCCAGTTCTGCTTCAACAATCTGTGCACGAGATCTTGGCCGTGCAATTTGGATCCCCACATTCTGAAAGAAGTGATTCCTTTTGGTATTGTTATCAAGCACAGCAGCTACAACATCCGTTGCAGACCTGCGTAGTTCACCTTCTGTTGGTGGTGTAGAGAGCTGGTTTTCCATTTCATTCTAGCAAGCAAGCAGCAAACATGGTTCCTGATCATGAGATACTGTTCAAAATAAGCAAATCAGAATAGCACCATGTGAAAGCTGACTTACAATGGCCAACTGGATATTAGGTGTGTAGCCTTTTTTTTCTTGCTGAAGTGGCACACTTTGAACAAATCAACCGCATCAGGTTCCTTATCCTCATACTCATCTCCCTGAAAACAACATTTACATGGAGCAAGATTACTTAATTGCTCACAACACTTGATGTTGGTGCAGCAAGAACTAATGTTTTGCACAATTATACAAACTCATATTTTGCTAATATATGGCAGAACATGCTCACAGTAATATATGGCAGAACATGCTCACAGTAATATATGGCAGAACATGCTCACAGTATGCTAACCTATGACAGAACATGCTCAACAAATAGTCAACCTTATGCTATAAATATAATGTTATGATCAAATGCACTGTAGCCACTATGCTACAGAATGCTCATGCTCAAAATGACAGTAAAATTCAGACAGTCAAATAGGTATCCATCAAATCCAAAAAAAGATTAAATTTCAGAATCTTTACAATCATTATCGTCGAGAATAAATTGTTGTCTGCTGAGATTACTATTGTAGGCAGAGATAACTGATTCTATGACCTACCAACAAGCACTAAAGATCACAAGTTTAATATATTTAATACCAGATATTGACATTCACTACTAGGAAGTGAGAAAATGGCTAATTTACCAAATTTTCAACAAAAACAGGATAGCTACAGGAGCCAGTGGTTTGATGGAACTTAACATTGCCTCGATTATCTTTGTTCTTATGACAAGCCTCCTACATTGAAGACAAAGTACATGTTAGGCATGCACCACAGTAGCATGTACAAGGCGAGCATTGATTTTTAGGGGAAAAACATACCATTTTGTTTGGAGTCTTCCATGTTTCAACAAGGTCAATCCACTGTTCATCACTTGTTGATTTGACAGGCGAAGTTCTCCTAACCAAATGTAGGGGGAAAGGATCAAAATATTTTTTCTTCAGCCTGTGCTCTGTTGACGAACTGCAGATTTCATCATCTCAAGACAACCATTTCTAACTATTGCATCATCTATGTCGATGTCAAACTTTGCCTGTTCAGATGGAAGAACATGTGTAAGAATATAATATCTGAGATAATGAATAGTTTGCAAGACCTGTTAGGGTGTTACTGTTTTCTATACCATGTAACATTGTTGAAAGAAAGCAACTCCTGTTTACTCAAGTGCCTTTTATGGGGAATCTAGTGCCACAAACTATAATTACTTTTAAATTTGACGGCATTCGTTAAGGCATGCTATAGTTTACAAAACAATAGTTACTATTGCAATTACAAGTGGGAATGGAATGCACTTACACGTAGTCTTCCCATGAAAAGATTAATTAGAGCAGGTTGTTTCTTATATTCCTTCCGGTGTGTGAGAATAGCCACATGGTTCCTGACTGCAATGTTGCATTCAGTGGCAAACTTTGCAGCAACAAGAGGAACCACAGGCCTGATATTCCCCTCATTTATGACAACTGCTAGTTTGCCACGCCGAGCTCGACTCATCCTCTCGAGACCATGTCCCATATTAACTCCTCGATTCAATCCCCGTTGTATTCCTGGTTGAAATTGCAAATTGTATATGATCATTGAGACAGTAAACATTTGCCAAAAAAAAAAGTTGGTACAAGCAGATTAAAAGTAGGAACAAAGGTAGATAGTCAAACATTAATTACAAACATGAACTACGGTCATTTCACTTCTATCAAGAAACATAAATACAAGCTATTATCCAGAAAGTGCAGCAGGCAGAATTTGAACATGTTTAGTAATGGAATCGTAGTAAATAACTGTCAGGTTATCAGGTTAATTTAAAAAAGAAAATAAACAGAACGCTCAGTTATGGATACCTATAGCTAAGATACACCACAAAGAACATTTAGTTATCAGGTTAATGAAAAAAAAGAAAATAAACAGCATATTCAGTTATGGATACCTATAGCTAAGATGCACCACAGAGAACATTTAGTTATCAGGTTAATGAAAAAAAGAAAAACAAGCAGCATGCTAGATAAGATCAAGTGTTAGAACAAGCTATGACCTTCATTGGTAATCTGGTTGTCTCCAGAAGGATGGGTAACGGCAATAGCTCCGTCAACCATGCTGGTGTTGTCATCGTGGTGCTCAACACCATCTAGAAATGGCATGCGGTAAGAACACATGCATCATGCAACCAAAGCTAATAGAAGAATGACAGTAAGAGAGCATCACCTTCGCTGGACAAATGGTTGTGCCCATCAAACATGGGAATGTCATCACCTCCAACATCTAAAAAACAGCAGCAAGTAATGAGAGTGCATTCGTGCATCATACAACCAATGGTAATGGAATGATAGTAAGAAAGTCTCACTTTCACTAGAGAAATGGTTGTGCCCATCAGAACGGGGAATGGCATCACCTTCAACATCTAAAAAACAACAGTAAGTAATATGAGAGCATTCATCATCTAAGCAAAGCTAACAGAACAAGAAATATGGTAGTAGAACTAGCCTTCACCAGCAGCTTGTGTGTGATCTTCAAAGTTCCCAACAGGTGGCACAGGGATGGCACTTGGTGTCATACATGCATCTGGTTGTGAATTGATTCTCTTTGAACTTGGACCTCCATTAGGCAGTGCCTGTGCATAAACCCGCTTACGACTCTGAAACTTGACTCCAGTAGTAGGAGGTGCATCTAAAGTTTGTTTGTTATTTCTCTTGCAAGTCTTCCCCTTAGAGCCCTGCTAGAAATGGAGAATGGATTTGTGAGTAGAGTGCCGAGAATGAAATTGCATTATCAAGCAAGCCACAAGTGAAGCCCTAAGAAGATGGAAAATTTAGCACCTCTTCACTATGATCACTCAAATCTCCGTCAATGGTATGATCCTGTAAAGGATCATACTCAGATCCAGAGTCTTCTCTATAGATATGATTTGTCTTGTTCTTTTCTTGTGATATGGCAGCTGCATTTGCAAACATACTGGTCATAGTTGAAAGTCCAAGTTGCTGCAGCCTTGCATTGTTCCTCATACATTGCTTTAGGCGCACCTCTTCATACGGATGTAGTAGCTGATCTGACAAGAGAAAACATTAACAGATTAGTGAACTAGTATCAAGTCGTCATGTAACAAGAGATGAAAAATTATTGTAGATGGGTGAAATCAACTAGGCACTAATACTGCAGCTTGAAAAGACAGAAGCACTGCTACAGCATGGACAATTAATAAATTCCTCTAGATAAACAGAAGATCTCAATGTCAATGTTAAACCTAAGCTAGCTCTATATTATTCCTTTACTGTATATTCTTAACATAGGCAAGGTGCACATGTATCACGTGCAGCCTCCCAACAGTGGCGTAGCCAGAATTTTAACTTAGGGTATGCCAGTTGATCCTCCAATATATGAATCGGTATAGTCCGATGAACAATTCGGTAATTCGGTAATCAACTGTAAGGCTTTGGCTTCGCCTTTTTCTTTTGGCCATGGTGATCAATACTGTGTAACACTGTGGCAAACTATAGCATGAAACCGGCATGCAAAATGAGCAAGAAAATGAGGAATGCAAAAATTTTGCTTCAGTGACTTCACACTACAATGATGAATAGTACATAAATAGTGAGCGGGCCAAACCTGATTGATGTCATGCCAAACGAGGCTAAAATTTACCAAGCAATTCCTTAACAAGTAACTAAAAGTATGTGACAATATAATTAGAAGATATAATACCTTAGATTCAATAATTCCTCTTCCTAATATAATAGTATTATAAAACATAGTATGTGATGTAACATCAATCAATCTGTGAATCCTTAATTCCTACTGACTATATCAATCAAATAATCTAATGTGCAAATAAATCGATCTAACATAAGGTAGAGGAATTTTAGTTTGGGTGGCAGGGACTCACAGTAACCACCCACAACTTGGGAGGTACTCACAATTACCATCAATGGCCCTGACAGAGCAGCAAGCCAGCAATCGTTGACTGCAGATGGAACGAACCGAGAGAATGGATCATTTTTTACCTTTTTGGCTTTTTTTTGTTACTTAATAAGCGATGAGATACATGGTTAACCGGCCATGCGTAGGGTATGCCGGGGCATACCTGGCATACCCCCTGGCTCCGCCAGTGCCTCCCAAAGCAAAACACTATGGCCTCCCAAACAAGCAGCCACCTAACTGTAACAGACAAGCACTAACGGCACAGCGCCCAAACTGAAAACAAATGAAATACAGAAAGTCTCAGCAATTACCAACTAGTATCATATCACGAAATTACCAAGAGATCTGCTGCATACTAGTCAACCTCAACACACAAGATCGAAGCATCCACACAAGTCAGTAAGAAAGTCTTAGCAACATTGCGACCCTTACTCCTACCACGGATCCAAGCACCCCCTAACCAGGCAAGAGGGAGCACAAACCTGCCATCCGAGCACCTTGAGCTTTCTTTGGTCCACCCTTCGTCAGAGGAACTTGAGCTTTCTTTGGTCCACCCGTCATCGGAGGACCTCGAGTTTTCTCTGGTGCGCCCTTCGTCGGCATCATGGGAGCAGCGAAGGCAGCAGCAGTGTTCGTCGGAGGACCTCGAGCTTTCTCTGGTGCGCCCTTCGTCGGCATCATGGGAGCAGCGAAGGCAGCAGCAGTGTTCGTCGGAGGACCTCGAGCTTTCTCTGGTGCGCCCTTCGTCGGCATCATGGGAGCGGCGACGGGAGCAGCAGTGTTTTGGGACCGGCAGTGTTGGGACCGGTCCTTGCAGCAGCTACCGCCGGTGGCTAGGGTTTTGCCAACGGGCGGGGATGCAGCGGCCACCACTTACTCGTCGACGAGATGTGGAAATAAAAACAAATGAAAAAATGGAAAAAAAATAGCTGCCCCGGTATCGAACCGTGGCCTCGCCCTACCAAAGTAACTGATCAACCATTGAGCAACCGATGTACATTCGTCTGATATGGAACTTGAAATTAATTTGTACTCAAAAGTTTGGATAAGGCCCTCCTCACAGCCACGCTCTCCCGTCTCTTCCATTCGTCCGTCCCCAAATCCAAATCCAGCGAGCGGCCGCGGAGAGGGCACCGTCTTCGATCCGGCGAGGGGCGAGGGGCCCTACACGCACG
>CM014276.1:20377346-20444697 GCA_004135705.1 Alloteropsis semialata | reverse complement strand
GATACTTATCTTCGCCGCCCGTACTTAAAGCTCCTAAGAATAGGGTGCCATTTAGGCTTTATATTTCGGTCGAAGATAATGTCATTGTGGCTGTTTTGACTCAAGAGACAAATGGCAAGGAACACATCATTACCCATTTGAGTCGACGGCTTTTGGATGCAGAAACAAGGTACAAACCTGTTGAAAAATTATGCTTGTCTTTGTATTATGCTTGTACAAAATTGAGGCATTATTTGTTATCTAGTACTTGCATTGTTGCATATCAAGCCGATGTTATCAAGTATATGTTGCATAGACCGATTTTGAGCGGAAGAATCGGTAAGTGGGCATATGCACTTATTGAATATGATTTGGCTTGTGAACCTTTGAAATCCATAAAAGGCCAAATTGTAGCTGATTTTATTGTTGAACATCAGATTAATGATGAGCATGATTTGGAAATTGATTACATGACTTTTACTCCATGGAAATTGCATTTTGATGGATCAGTTTGTAAGAACGGATGTGGAATTGGAATTGTTCTTGTTTCTCCTAATGGAGCTATTTTTGAAGCTCTTAGTCGATTAGAAATTGAGTGCACAAATAATCAAGCCGAATATGAAGCTTTAATATTCGGATTAGAAATTTTGCATGACATGGGAGTAAAACATGTTGAAGCTTTTGGTGATTCATTACTGGTCGTGCAGCAAGTATCTAAGGTGTGTCAATGTTTGGAAAGTTCATTGAATATTTATCTTGACAAGTGCCTTGATATTATTCCATATTTTGATGAATTCACCATATATCATGTTTCAAGATGTGAAAATCCTAGAGCTAATACTTTGGCACAGCAAGCATCCGGCTATAATGTCCAGAAAAGACACTTTCATAAGAAAAGGCCGTTGATTGCTATTGTCAATGGCGAAGTTCTAACGCTTGCAGCAGAACAGGACATAACCGGTCAAACCGATTCCCAGACCGGTCAGACCGGTCCTGCGTTCAATATAGAGACCGGTCAGACCGATCCAGGAACCGGTCAGACCGGTTCATCGTCCGCTGATCCAATTTCGGCAGCTGAAAATCCTCAAAATGAAAAGGCCAAAGTGGATGATTGGAGAGCGCCCATTATTAAATATTTGAAGAATCCCAGTTCTGGAACAGATAGGAAAATTCGGCGTTTGGCTTTCAAATATATTTTAATTGACGATGAGTTGCATCGTCGCACCGCCGATGATTTATTGCTTAAATGCTTGGGTGCTGATCAAGCTAGAGTGGCCATGGGTGAAGTTCATGAAAGGATTTGTGGGACGCATCAATCGGCTCCTAAGATGAAGTGGTTACTTAGAAGAGCTGCCTTCTATTAGCCTACTATGATGGCCGATTGTTTTCGTTACTACAAAGGATGTGAAGAATGTCAGAAGTTTGGTAATATTCAAATGGTATCTGCTGCATTACTTCATCCTATTATTAAACCATGGCCTTTCCGAGGATGGGGATTGGATTTTATTGGAGAGATACATCCTTCTTCTTCAAAGGGTCATCGCTTCGTGTTGGTCGCTATGGATTACTTCACTAAATAGCCCGAAGCTGTTCCTCTCGAGAATATGACCCATAAGGAGGTAATTGAGTTTATTACTGAGCATATTATTCATAGATTCGCCATTCCACAAACTTTAACTATGAATCAAGGCACATCTTTTATGTCTAAAGAAGTGCGAGTTTTTGCCGATATGTATAAGATCAAATTGCTCAATTCATCTCCATACTATGCTCAGGCTAATGGTCAGGCCGAGTCTAGTAATAAGACTTTGATTAAATTGATCAAGAAGAAGATAGAGGAGAATCCCCGAAGGTGGCATGAAGTCTTGTCTGAAGCTTTGTGGGCTCATCGCATATCTAGACATAGTGCTACTAAAGTCACTCCTTTTGAGCTTGTTTATGGTCAAGAGGCCGTTTTGCCCGTTGAGGTAAATCTGGATGCTCATAGACTTGCTAAACAAAATAAGCTTTCGGTTGGTGAATATTATGATTTGATGATGGACAACATTGATGAAGTGACCGATAAGCGTTTACAAGCTCTTAAGGAAATTGAGAAAGACAAGATCCAAGTTGCTAGAGCATACAACAAGAAGGTTAAGGAGAAGACTTTTCAGGTTGGTGATCTAGTATGGAAGACAATATTGCTACTTGGTACTAGAGCTAATAAGTTCGACAAGTGGTCTCCAAGTTGGGAAGCTCCATATCGAGTATTCAAGATCAATGGCGGGAATTCCTATATGGTGGAGACGTTGCAAGGAGGACGTTTGCCTAAGGCATTGAACGGAAGGTACTTGAAAAAGTACTATCCAAGTGTTTGGCAAGAGGCATGAAGTGGCATACGGCCGATATTTGAATATCGTCCTTAGAAAAATATAATGGCCGATGAATTATGTTAAGACATCACCCTTAGAAGACAATTTTGGTACTTATATGTTTTATGATACGCAAGCTTTACCAAAAACAGGAGGGCATATGTTGACAACCAAAATTGACACGTGGATGAAGAGGATTGCAGAAGTTGGCGCAAGGAGTAAGAAAGAAGACGGCGCAAGAGGCAGGCCACGCCCAGACCGGTCTGACCGGTTTGGGGAACCGGTCAGACCGGTTGCCCCTTTTTGTAATCCGAGTAGGACTCTTAATTTAGGATTCCGGGGTTGTAACGTGTTGTAACTTGGTTTCCTTGCGGGACAAGGCCTACCCTCCCTATAAATATAAGGGGATTCGGCCGATTGAACACACAACAATCGAATCTATCCAATTTACTACGTTTACCTTTACTTTTTTGCATCTCCAAACCCTAGCTTTTCCAACCTTTACTTGCTGTTCTTCCTATGTCTCCGTGACATTTGAAGGCGTTCTAGGTGGCCTGCCGACCCTAGAACACCCCTGACGACGTTCTCCCTGACGGATCTTTCCGGGAGGCGTTTTTAGGGTTTGCTCCTGTTTTCCTGAAGGAACCGGTCTGACCGGATCCTGGGACCGGTCTGCGCAGGGAAATCGCGAGCACCCCGTTTCCTGCTACGCGATCTAGCGCTCTCATGTGTTGACCTGATTTCTGCGCCAACAGCTAAAAAGTGCAGTTACGAGAAATTGTGGTCAATTTGTATCGACTGGTTTAGCTATCGGCCAGCATTTTTGTCGGGCTCTATCATCCACCTAGCAGCCATCAGCCATGATTTGGTTTCAGTACTACGACTGATAGCAGTATGAAGCCAGTAACCATGCATTTACGAGACTCCAATTTTAAAGATTTGATCAAGAAGTAGCCAATCTATTCTCTCTGATGAGCAGAAGTAGCCAATCTATTCTCTGATGAGCAGGTTGTGCCCGACCAACTACTCCAATTCAAATAAGAACGGATACAATTGCTTCTATGATTCACAACCTAGCCATGGCCTAATTTGGTTAATGCGAGATATGTGAAAAAATAATACTGTTCCGTGCCAACAGGGGAGCTAACAAGCTAGCAACAATTTTGTTAGTAAATTATCTAACAAAAACGTGCGGCACCGCACGTGCATATTTGCTAGTCAAGTAAAAAATAACCTAAATTCATGGTCCCAAAATTAATTAACTCTTGGTACCAGATCCAAACAAAATAGTTACTACGGGGAATTTTAGTTACTGCCTATTATTCTGCTTTTTTTTTTTGCGAGGACATCTTATTCTGCTTTTCTATTCTTTTTCATCTATTTCTTATGTTTTATATGGTATGAATATCGTGTGAAGGTGAGGGTTGTGTCGGCCTGGCGGGGCGAAAGCAGGTGAGGGCGAGAGGAAGACAATAAAGTTGAATTGGTTTATTACTTGTCCGTGTAAACACTTCTTGTTTTTATATATATACAATGATTTGGGCTTCTGTTTAAGCGAGTGTGTACTCCTTTGCTATGTGTTGTTACAAATGTTTTATTTCGTCATGATTTGTTTTTATGAAACACTAATACAGACGCAAACACTCACTCATATTCGTCCTATGAAAATTTTTTGAAACTTATGGCTTATGGAGAGAGAATTTGTTTCATTACATAGGAACCCACGGGCACAAACCTATTACCGGAGTAAGAGAATATAGACAATTCAAACAATAACAATTCTGTTTTTTTGATCCATATATTTTATACATATTTGAGGTAAAAGTTTAAAATATTATCCTGCTAAAGTATGACGACGTCGCTAACAGGTAACAAATCACGCGATGCATTACCAGGTGCACAACTACGGACAATAAATTAAAGCTCAGCCGATCGAGGAAAGCCGTGCCTTGCGCCTGATGATGGCGCTTGCAGCAAGCGCATCACTGCTTGACGTCTCCTCCCAGTGACGACTCTCATCGAGATCACTCATCTCCGTGATGTCATCGAAGCTGTGAGGGATCCCTTCCTCTGGTGGCCACACAAACGACGGCTTCACAAGTGGCACGTCCGGCGCTGGCACCGCCTTGGCCGCAACCTGCACCACCTCGGCCATGCTAGGACGATCCATCGGGTTGGGGCTGGTGCAAGCTAGCCCTAGGAGCAGCAACCGAGTGGCTCCATCTGCATCATAGTCTTCCATGGAAAGAACCTTCTTGTCGACAGCTTCAAGCAGCCTCCCTTCCCGGTGAAGCCTCCACACCCAATCAGTGAGCAGATGGAACGTGTCCTGGAACACGCTGAGCGCTCGTCTCCCGGTGACGACCTCGAGGATCAACACTCCGAACGCGAAGATGTCCGTCTTGCGTGTGGCCTTACGGCTCACCGAGTACTCCGGCGCGATGAAGCCCCAGGTACCGGCGACGCCGAGGTCAGTGTAGGAGTTCTTGTCCAGGCCCACGATGCGTGCAAGGCCGAAATCACCGAGGCGGCCATGGAAGGTAGAGTCGAGCATGATGTTGCTTGCCTTGATGTCACGGTGGAGCACCATGTGCTCATGCTCGTGGTGGACGTAGTGGAGCCCCGCGGCTATATCCGCGACGATGTCATAGCGGGTAGTCCATCCAAGGATGCGCCCTGGTTGCTCCTTGGGATACAAGTGCTGATCCAGGCTGCCGTTGGGCATGTACTCGTAGATCAGCAGGAGTTCGCCCTTCTCGTAGCACCAGCCTGGAAGACAGTTTAAATAGGGCCGGGTGACCCAACTCGTAATTGATAACATGATGAGTCCAGAATAAGTAGACTGGAAGGGATGATATGAGTGGGCAGTTTCGCCTCATGTGTGCAATAGGATCCACCAAAAAGATGTGCCCTTCTCCAGGCCCAGGAACCAGTACGCACGGTCTACACGCTGTGAGTCAGGCTGTGACTTTATTCATTTATAGCAATCAGGTTGTATTGGGGTTAATCTTTTTCAAAACTCTTGGTTAGATAATTTTAATGATTTTCATATTGGAAATGAGGTAGTGACGTGTTATAATTTCTCCATGCGCATGCCATAGATTCTAAAATGTTAGATATTTTATGTACCAACAATAAGAAATTAAAAGTCAACATTGGCAGGCATACTATTTCTTTCCCTCTCATGAATTATTCGTCAAGCACTCAAGTACTCCATTTAAGGCATATACCTTTAACACAAACCCGTTCCAAAATGTTTCTACTTGTTAACAAAGCGACTGATTTTATACATTTATGACAATCAGGTTGTAGTCTATTATGATTTTCAAGTTAAGAAAACTTTATACAATAAGGAACGACAGTATAGAAAATGTCTTCTTCGTTCTCTTTTCATTTAGTTTCCTAAATAAGAAATTTTGATTAGTCGCTAAGAATAAAGAAAGAGAAGAACCTAGCAAATAAAGGGTGAATCAAACATGGAAATGACAAAGGAAAACCATTATCAATTCTTCGATTCACATCAGACTTATAATTCATTTCTGTTTCTAATAGCAAATTTAGATTAGATAATTGAAAATTTAAGAATGTACAAAGTTTCATAGACTACATGTAGTTATCATATCCCAACTTAAACATGAATGCTGGATTACACCCTAAGGTGGAATGCACTACCTATTGCGTATGCATAATCATATAAAGTAAAATAATGATATTCAAAACTTTTGTTTAGATAATTTTAAAGAATTTTCATATTGGAAATGAGGTGGTGACTCGTAGAATTTCTCCATGCGCATGCCATATATTCTAAAATTTTAGATAATTTTATGTACCAACCATAAGAAATTAAAAGTCACTATTGGCAGGCATACTATTTTCTTTCCCTCTCAAGTGAGAAGTAAGAATTATCCAAGCACTCGAGTAGTCCAGCTAAAGGACTGTTTCTTCTATATTGCGTCCAAAAACTAGCTGCCTCGTTCAATTTAGAAAGAGACCAGTTCGACAATGACAGTGACGTCATTTTAGGAGCCAGTAAAACCACCAATAATTCTCTGCTCATGCATGAATTACTTCGTTTTCACTCGTAGTAGTTTCCAACTGAGAATAAAGGCAAGTGACTTTTCTTCCCAAGCATGCATAGACTGATAGACTGAAGTATCTATATGGCAGACTCCAGCTAGTTGTACTCAATGGCGACACATTTTTCCTTCATGCCAGATGGAGGACATGACTGGAACGAGTCACGTCCCAACGAAATTTTGAAATCGCAAGCGTTGAATGAAGAACACATACCAACAAGTGGGACGATGTTCCGATGGCGGAGTCGGTTGATGATGTCGATCTCAGCGAGGAAGTCGTCGTAGCACCTGTTGTCGTTCCTGGTGAACTTCTTCACCGCAACCTCCACGCATGTCATGCCGTCCTTCCCGGACCACAGCGTGCCCTTGTACACGGCGCCGAACCCGCCCTTGCCCAGCTTCCTCGACTCGTGGAAGTTGGCGGTGGCCTTCCTCATGGTGGCGTGCCTGAACTCCCTCGGCATGCCGGGGAGCCGCCGGAGAGTCTCCGACAGCGCCAGCTCCATCTTGAGCTTGTTGTACTTGGAGTTGAAGTAGAAGGCGGCGACGAACATGTTCATGATGGCAGTGACGCAAATGCACCCGAGAACCGCAGGGAGTGTCACCTTCCAGTCGATGTCTTTGCCGTCGCCGGGGAGCGTGACTGTCAGGTTCCAGCTCAGGATAGAATAATGGAGCTTTGAGCTCATCATCAAGAATCCAACGAAGGCTCTCTGGGGGACGTAGTCGCCAAGGGTGATGTCCACCTCAAGGATGGGTTGTTTGCCCCTCTGCCGGCCTTCCTCATCGTCCATGTATATCTCTACATGTTGTTGCTTGATGTACATGACACTGACCGTGTAGTTCTTCTTCATAGTCGCCTGCTGATCCTCCGTAGGGATGGTTATTGTAGCAGTACTCAGAGGTGACGGCCAAGACATGGCGGTGAGGATACTAACGTTGAGGCCGTTGTGGTTGCCATATGGCTCGAATCTGACGACGACGAAGCCGCTGCTGCTGGATCCGGAAGGAGGGATATCATCGTCCTTGCGAGGCTTGCTGAGTCCCAGGATGCCAAGCGGTGGGCTGTTGAGGGTGGGAACTATGACCAACTCAAGGGCGCCCTCAGGCTTGGCAGTGCCTTCTGGGTCGTCGTTGAGGACGGTCATGGTGAAGGAGGTTTGGAAGGACGACACGTCTTGCTTCGCCCCCTGGGAGTCGGGGCACCAGAGCGTGACCGGAGCTGGCAGGAGCGCGGCACCGGGCTTGTTGCTATTGTTGCTCGAGCCTGGAGTGAGATGGAGAGAACCATTGCTGATCTCAGCGTCACTCAGGAGCACCAGCCCGTCAGATGGGTCGCTGCTCAAGGAAGGGAAGCTGTAGTTGGTGCCGTCACAGCAGCTGCAAGCGGCGAAGGAGCGAGATATTCTCGAGCAGAGGAGAAGCAGTAGGAGAAGATGGATGCATAAACATGGCATGGTTGGGCAACTCATCTGGAGCAAGCTTTGGCGGAAGGTGTATGTGTATGGCAGTGTTGCAGCTTGCTGCTGTGTTTGTTCTAAGGGCCGGCGATAACCTCTACTATATATATATAGCAATATATATGCTTACACGTGCAACAGGGGTCAGACCTAGACACTACTCCTGGCTATTATTATAAGCTCGGGGACTGTCGTGTGGTAAGAGCATGATCCTATTTAGATCTCTTATTACCAATATTTGGCCACTTAACGGGTAATAGTTGCTAATT
Source organism: Alloteropsis semialata (assembly GCA_004135705.1). Classification (NCBI taxonomy): domain Eukaryota; kingdom Viridiplantae; phylum Streptophyta; class Magnoliopsida; order Poales; family Poaceae; genus Alloteropsis; species Alloteropsis semialata. Next base: position 20,436,562 of record CM014276.1, on the reverse strand, counting down.
ATTAGCTAGATAACTGCTAGCAAAGTGAGGTTTGAATCCGCGTGCTGCTAATTGATAGTAGGTATTTGGTTTTGATGAATATATTAGTATTTATTAACACCCTTTAATTAATTAATGGACTAATTATCTATAGGGTGCTTGCTAACAAGTCTGTTTTGGGTTTCAATTTGCTCATTTTGGTTGCTAACCATTAGTTCAGGCTTCTAACCCATTAAGTATTCAGTATACTGTGTCTGGATCAATTTTTTTTTACGAATTGATTAGTTAATTCAATTGACTTCTTAAAAAAAGTTCCTATCTGACAAAGGAAGGACGGACAAGACAAAACCACGGACCAATTTTAACAAGACTACCAATTAGCCTAACCGGTTAGTCCGCGACGCATCAGAAGATGGATGCATCAACATGACATGGTTGGGCAACTCATCTGCTGCAAGCTTTTTGTGGAAGGTGTATGGCGGTGGTGCAGATAGGTGATGTGTTCTAATGGCCGGCAACAACCTCTTATATAGTAAACTCGTGCAATATGCTTACACGTGCAACAGCGGCCCAGACTTTGATAATATTCCTGGCTATTATTATAAGCTCGGGGACTGTCGTGTGGGAGCGCATGAAGGTTAGCCTAGGCTAATTATTAACTTTGATAATATTCCTGGCTATTATTATAAGCTCGGGGACTGTCGTGTGGGAGCGCATGAAGGTTAGCCTATGCTAATTATTAACGCTCCACCCTACTAATAGTTAGTTGGATAATGCTAATAGTACAAAATCAATCTATTTTCAGGTGACAAACACCATCGTGCTAATAATTACCTAACTAATAATCAACAATTATTAGCTTTTAGATAGCTAATTATTATATCGAATGATCCAACATGCCCTTAGCCACTTAATAGCCAATAGTTGCTACTTATTAGCTAGCTAACTATTAGCAGAGTGGTGTTTAGATCCATTTGCTAATAGATAGTATGTACTATATATTAGCACATCTAATTAGTTAATGGACTAATAATCCGCAGGGTAGAGTGCTAATAAAATTAGCAGGTTTATTTTGGATCCCAATTTACTAAATTTTGATTGCTAAACATTAGTTCGAAAGGATCAAAGGGGCTCTTAGCACATTAAGTATCCATTATACTGTTTGTGGATTGACTCTCCTTTTTTTTTTAGAAATTGACTAGTTATTTCTATTGACTTCCACTATACCACAGCCCTATAATGTCGTCGCACGTGTGTCGCTATAAATAGAGAATTACCGATAAACGGTCGGTCGGTAAATGTGGGTAACAGACGGTCAGTCGGCAATTTTACTTATCTGGAGCGACTGTCAGTCGGTATATGAATTTAGATATACCGTTGAACCATCTGTCGGTATAAACATGCATAGGCATCAAACCGTCCGTCGCTATATCTAGGTGACCCATTTGCGTCTGGCCCACAGATCCACTACAAGAATCATGTTGATCTATGACGGAAAATTTTCATCACAGATCTCTCAAAAACCGTCATAAAGCAATGTCTGTGACGATTTCGAATAACGTCATGGATCAAGCGTCACAGATTAAGCCTCGTGACGTTTCGTCCGTAATAGTCACAGATCGATGCAATCTATGACGTTTCTAATTCGTCATAGAATAGACTGAAGCCCACTTAGCCCAACCCAAGCCCAACTTTTATGACGAAACTAAACGTCATAGACGATCGCCACGTGTGCTAACTTTCATCATGAATTAAACAGCCATGTCAGCAACAGATGATGTGGCGAGTGATGTGGCCAATGCCAAATGGCAACTGACATGTGGCAATTGACATGGCGGACACGTGGCGAACACATGGCAGCTAACATGGCAGACACATAGCAGATGACACGTGGCAGATGACGTGGCAGCAGACATGTGGCGAATGACCTCATCACAGCACATTTGTGGAATAAGCCCAGCAAAATTGGGCCAGTTTTCAGCCCATTTACCAAAATACACATTTCAGCCCATAATACACTTAATTTCAGCCCATAATACACATAATGCCAGCCCATACAAAGAATATCAACCCATAATTCACAATTTTCTTCCAGCCTGGAATCAATGTCACATTCAAAAGGGTACTACATCCAGCAACAAACAGATTCACCAAAGGGTACTACATCCAGCAACAAACAGATTCACCAATGGCATACTACAGCCGAGGGTACTACATCCAACATGAAAACAAATTCACCATAGGTACCAGTAGCAAAAGAGTAAGCCACTCCACAATTTTGGAAGAATGCAGCAACATTCTTAATTTGACCAAGCACCAGAAACCATCAGAAACAACAAAATCCAACCAGTGCAGCAGCAAAACTTTGGTACCAGCAAAATTCATACCATCATGTAGTTTAGCTTCAACTTTGACACAACAGACGCTCTAGTTTCGCCTCCAGCTCAGCATGCTTCATCTTCATCTCTTCTTGGTCTCTTATCCTTGCATGTTCTGTTTCCTGCAATTTCTTTGACATGTCATCCATTTGTGATCGAAGCTCAACGTTTGCCATCTTCTCCGCTTCCAGTTCTGCTTCAACAATCTGTGCACGAGATCTTGGCCGTGCAATTTGGATCCCCACATTCTGAAAGAAGTGATTCCTTTTGGTATTGTTATCAAGCACAGCAGCTACAACATCCGTTGCAGACCTGCGTAGTTCACCTTCTGTTGGTGGTGTAGAGAGCTGGTTTTCCATTTCATTCTAGCAAGCAAGCAGCAAACATGGTTCCTGATCATGAGATACTGTTCGAAATAAGCAAATCAGAATAGCACCATGTGAAAGCTGACTTACAATGGCCAACTGGACATTAGGTGTGTAGCCTTTTTTTTTCTTGCTGAAGTGGCACACTTTGAACAAATCAACCGCATCAGGTTCCTTATCCTCATACTCATCTCCCTGAAAACAACATTTACATGGAGCAAGATTACTTAATTGCTCACAACACTTGATGTTGGTGCAGCAAGAACTAATGTTTTGCACAATTATACAAACTCATATTTTGCTAATATATGGCAGAACATGCTCACAGTAATATATGGCAGAACATGCTCACAGTAATATATGGCAGAACATGCTCACAGTATGCTAACCTATGACAGAACATGCTCAACAAATAGTCAACCTTATGCTATAAATATAATGTTATGATCAAATGCACTGTAGCCACTATGCTACAGAATGCTCATGCTCAAAATGACAGTAAAATTCAGACAGTCAAATAGGTATCCATCAAATCCAAAAAAAGATTAAATTTCAGAATCTTTACAATCATTATCGTCGAGAATAAATTGTTGTCTGCTGAGATTACTATTGTAGGCAGAGATAACTGATTCTATGACCTACCAACAAGCACTAAAGATCACAAGTTTAATATATTTAATACCAGATATTGACATTCACTACTAGGAAGTGAGAAAATGGCTAATTTACCAAATTTTCAACAAAAACAGGATAGCTACAGGAGCCAGTGGTTTGATGGAACTTAACATTGCCTCGATTATCTTTGTTCTTATGACAAGCCTCCTACATTGAAGACAAAGTACATGTTAGGCATGCACCACAGTAGCATGTACAAGGCGAGCATTGATTTTTAGGGGAAAAACATACCATTTTGTTTGGAGTCTTCCATGTTTCCACAAGGTCAATCCACTGTTCATCACTTGTTGATTTGACAGGTGAAGTTCTCCTAACCAAATGTAGGGGGAAAGGATCAAAATATTTTTTCTTCAGCCTGTGCCTCTGTTGACGAACTGCAGATTTCATCATCTCAAGACAACCATTTCTAACTATTGCATCATCTATGTCGATGTCAAACTTTGCCTGTTCAGATGGAAGAACATGTGTAAGAATATAATATCTGAGATAATGAATAGTTTGCAAGACCTGTTAGGGTGTTACTGTTTTCTATACCATGTAACATTTTTAAGTTGAAAGAAAGCAACTCCTGTTTACTCAAGTGCCTTTTATGGGGAATCTAGTGCCACAAACTATAATTACTTTTAAATTTGACGGCATTCGTTAAGGCATGCTATAGTTTACAAAACAATAGTTACTATTGCAATTACAAGTGGGAATGGAATGCACTTACACGTAGTCTTCCCATGAAAAGATTAATTAGAGCAGGTTGTTTCTTATATTCCTTCCGGTGTGTGAGAATAGCCACATGGTTCCTGACTGCAATGTTGCATTCAGTGGCAAACTTTGCAGCAACAAGAGGAACCACAGGCCTGATATTCCCCTCATTTATGACAACTGCTAGTTTGCCACGCCGAGCTCGACTCATCCTCTCGAGACCATGTCCCATATTAACTCCTCGATTCAATCCCCGTTGTATTCCTGGTTGAAATTGCAAATTGTATATGATCATTGAGACAGTAAACATTTGCCAAAAAAAAAAGTTGGTACAAGCAGATTAAAAGTAGGAACAAAGGTAGATAGTCAAACATTAATTACAAACATGAACTACGGTCATTTCACTTCTATCAAGAAACATAAATACAAGCTATTATCCAGAAAGTGCAGCAGGCAGAATTTGAACATGTTTAGTAATGGAATCGTAGTAAATAACTGTCAGGTTATCAGGTTAATTTAAAAAAGAAAATAAACAGAACGCTCAGTTATGGATACCTATAGCTAAGATACACCACAAAGAACATTTAGTTATCAGGTTAATGAAAAAAAAAGAAAATAAACAGCATATTCAGTTATGGATACCTATAGCTAAGATGCACCACAGAGAACATTTAGTTATCAGGTTAATGAAAAAAAGAAAAACAAGCAGCATGCTAGATAAGATCAAGTGTTAGAACAAGCTATGACCTTCATTGGTAATCTGGTTGTCTCCAGAAGGATGGGTAACGGCAATAGCTCCGTCAACCATGCTGGTGTTGTCATCGTGGTGCTCAACACCATCTAGAAATGGCATGCGGTAAGAACACATGCATCATGCAACCAAAGCTAATAGAAGAATGACAGTAAGAGAGCATCACCTTCGCTGGACAAATGGTTGTGCCCATCAAACATGGGAATGTCATCACCTCCAACATCTAAAAAACAGCAGCAAGTAATGAGAGTGCATTCGTGCATCATACAACCAATGGTAATGGAATGATAGTAAGAAAGTCTCACCTTCACTAGACAAATGGTTGTGCCCATCAGAACGGGGAATGGCATCACCTTCAACATCTAAAAAACAACAGTAAGTAATATGAGAGCATTCATCATCTAAGCAAAGCTAACAGAACAAGAAATATGGTAGTAGAACTAGCCTTCACCAGCAGCTTGTGTGTGATCTTCAAAGTTCCCAACAGGTGGCACAGGGATGGCACTTGGTGTCATACATGCATCTGGTTGTGAATTGATTCTCTTTGAACTTGGACCTCCATTAGGCAGTGCCTGTGCATAAACCCGCTTACGACTCTGAAACTTGACTCCAGTAGTAGGAGGTGCATCTAAAGTTTGTTTGTTATTTCTCTTGCAAGTCTTCCCCTTAGAGCCCTGCTAGAAATGGAGAATGGATTTGTGAGTAGAGTGCCGAGAATGAAATTGCATTATCAAGCAAGCCACAAGTGAAGCCCTAAGAAGATGGAAAATTTAGCACCTCTTCACTATGATCACTCAAATCTCCGTCAATGGTATGATCCTGTAAAGGATCATACTCAGATCCAGAGTCTTCTCTATAGATATGATTTGTCTTGTTCTTTTCTTGTGATATGGCAGCTGCATTTGCAAACATACTGGTCATAGTTGAAAGTCCAAGTTGCTGCAGCCTTGCATTGTTCCTCATACATTGCTTTAGGCGCACCTCTTCATACGGATGTAGTAGCTGATCTGACAAGAGAAAACATTAACAGATTAGTGAACTAGTATCAAGTCGTCATGTAACAAGAGATGAAAAATTATTGTAGATGGGTGAAATCAACTAGGCACTAATACTGCAGCTTGAAAAGACAGAAGCACTGCTACAGCATGGACAATTAATAAATTCCTCTAGATGAACAAAAGATCTCAATGTCAATGTTAAACCTAAGCTAGCTCTATATTATTCCTTTACTGTATATTCTTAACATAGGCAAGGTGCACATGTATCACATGCAGCCTCCCAACAGTGGCGTAGCCAAAATTTTAACTTAGGGTATGCCAGTTGATCCTCCAATATATGAATCGGTATAGTCCAATGAACAATTCGGTAATTCGGTAATCAACTGTAAGGCTTTGGCTTCGCCTTTTTCTTTTGGCCATGGTGATCAATACTGTGTAACACTGTGGCGAACTATAGCATGAAACCGGCATGCAAAATGAGCAAGAAAATGAGGAATGCAAAAATTTTGCTTCAGTGACTTCACACTACAATGATGAATAGTACATAAATAGTGAGCGGGCCAAACCTGATTGATGTCATGCCAAACGAGGCTAAAATTTACCAAGCAATTCCTTAACAAGTAACTAAAAGTATGTGATAATATAATTAGAAGATATAATACCTTAGATTCAATAATTCCTCTTCCTAATATAATAGTATTATAAAACATAGTATGTGATGTAACATCAATCAATCTGTGAATCCTTAATTCCTACTAGTATCATATCACGAAATTACCAAGAGATCTGCTGCATACTAGTCAACCTCAACACACAAGATCGAAGCATCCACACAAGTCAGTAAGAAAGTCTTAGCAACATTGCGACCCTTACTCCTACCACGGATCCAAGCACCCCCTAACCAGGCAAGAGGGAGCACAAACCTGCTATCCGAGAACCTTGAGCTTTCTTTGGTCCACCCTTCGTCAGAGGAACTTGAGCTTTCTTTGGTCCACCCGTCATCGGAGGACCTCGAGTTTTCTCTGGTGCGCCCTTCGTCGGCATCATGGGAGCAGCGAAGGCAGCAACAGTGTTCGTCGGAGGACCTCGAGCTTTCTCTGGTGCGCCCTTCGTCGGCATCATGGGAGCGGCGACGGGAGCAGCAGTGTTTTGGGACCGGCAGTGTTGGGACCGGTCCTTGCAGCAGCTACCGCCGGTGGCTAGGGTTTTGCCAACGGGCGGGGATGCAGCGGCATGGGGATGCAGCGGCATGGCATGGGGATGCAGCGGCCACCGCTTACTCGTCGACGAGATGTGGGGGGGTGGAGGAGATTTGGCGTGGCGGTGAAGAAGATGTGGGGCTGCGCCAACTGGTTGGAGGAGGACGGGATTGAGGTGGCGGCGCCGACTGGTGGAGGACAGGATTGAGGCGGAGGAGATGTGGGGCGGCGCCGACGGGTGGAGAAGGACGGGATTGAGGCGGCGCCGCCGACTGGTGGAGGAGGACGGGATTGAGGCGGAGGAGATGTGGCCTGTGGGGCGGCGCCGATGGGTGGAGAAGGACGGGATTGGCGGAGTCGTGGATCTGGATTGCGGGTGCGGCCGGGGAAGATTTGGGGGATTTGAGGGCTCGGTGCGGGACGGAAGGTGTTGGATTACGAATTTGCCCTTAGTAAATTGCTTGGATATGGTGCAGACTGATGGGTAGCAGGGTCAATTCTATGACAATTTTAGGGCGCCAGCGGAGGGGCGCGGGACTGAAGGTGTTGGATTACGAATTTGCCCTTAGTAAATTGCTTGGATCTGTAGCAGACTGATGGGTAGCAGGGTCAATTCTATGACAATTTTAGGGCGCCAGCGGAGGGGCGCGGCGGGGTGCTTGTATTTCAGATTTGGCCCACGCGCCAGGACCCAAGGAAACTTGTAGATAAAACTAATACAAATACATTATATTTCAGATTTGCTGATACTTATAAAATAGTAAATTGCATGTGTTAATTAATTTCAAATAAACTTAACTAAATTAATCTCCCTTGACATGTACTCCATATATACAGAACCCATCTCTTTTGACATGTACTCCATATTTACTTTAAGTCATCTCTCTTAACACAGTTGTTCTTTCTCTATATTAACCTATGAGTTGGACCTATAGTATTAAGGCCCCATTTTGGTTTTCAACGACTAAAGTGTAGTCTGTTATACAAGATGATGAAGAAATCGATGGAACAAGCGGGGGGGCGTTGCCCCCCCGCACCCCCCCAGTCACGACCTGGGCAGAACGGGGCGAACCACAATGGGCTCCGGCCCAAGTCCTTCGGCGACGGGCCTCCGCTACGCTCCGTCAGAAGTTAGCCTTTTATCTGTGAATTTGGAACATAACTCAACATAGTCCCTGTTACATCAAATGTTACTAATTAGAAGGACTAAATATGGTACATATGTAACACTAATTGCATAAGTCGTGACTAATTCGCATCTAAACATTCGATCCTGGTGACTACTAAACTTTAGTCCAAGGATCCAAACATACGATTCGATTAGACATTATGCATCCGTATAGATCGACTTTTGTGTGGGTCAAACACACCAACATTAGTACATATGGTACTATATATATTTTTTGTGTGAATGGTTCATGTATACATAGTATATGTCATGATGATCGAAATTGTATATCAAACACACCAATATTAGTAGATATGGTATTATATTTTTGCAACTATACTTGTAGATGCACGTTCATAAACAATAACTATATGGCGGTACAAATATGTTAAGTGTACGCTCACTAGTAGAGAAACAACCTTTTATCAAAAAAAATTATGCAACTATGGGAAAAGGACCGCAACGTCACAAGTCACACGCGCGTGCGGTGTGTGGGATTCGAACCAAGACCTCATACCTCGCGTGTACTCTACCTTACCATCTCACCTACACAACTCTTGTAATTACATCCTGGGTGCTTTTCTTTTGAAGTAAAAAAGTAAATCTCAACAATGTGTCCTTCATATATATGTTATAATACATTGACCACGCTGGTAGATGATGTGGATGATATCATATATATTCAAATTTGATATGAATGTAACGTGAGAAGATGCCAACTCGAAAGATGTCATATATCCAAAGTGTTAGTTTTGTAAAAAAAAAAAAACTAGGTGGGAAACACGGACTATATAAATAAGGCAAAAAGAGGTGAAAAGAAGGCAAGAAAAAAGTCAAAAGAAGGAAATAAAAACAAATGAAAAAATGGAAAAAAAAAATAGCTGCCCCGGAATCGAACCGTGGCCTCGCCCTACCAAAGTAACTGATCAACCATTGAGCAACCGATGTACATTCGTCTGATACGGAACTTGAAATTAATTTGTACTAATATCAAAAGTTTGGATAAGGCCCTCCTCACAGCCACGCTCTCCCGTCTCTTCCATTCGTCCGTCCCCAAATCCAAATCCAGCGAGCGGCCGCGGAGAGGGCACCGTCTTCGATCCGGCGAGGGGCGAGGGGCCCTACACGCACGNGGCGCCTACACGCCGTCCTCTGCTCGTCGTCGACCGCGCCCTTGGAGGAGGCGAGGACTCTGAATCCAGCGACGGCGACGACGACGACGAGCCAGGACAGCAGCTCCTGCAGGTATCTCATCTGGTCGCTGATCGTCTCCCTTCTCACCTGCACATCAATTCGGCCATGGATTCTGAGTTCTGACAGCAGCAGGATGCACAAGGCGGGATTGGGGCTGATGTGCACCATCGAGCAAGCATGCAGAATTGCAGATGTTGAGCAAGCGTGCCCGAACATGGACGTAGTTGGTCTTCTGGCTGGCCGCCGCCGCCGTCAACGCCGTCTCCGCCTTCTTCTTGTTCCCGCCTTTTGGCCTCTCCTGCTAAAACCTCTTCCAATGGATCAGCACCATAGTTGTCCTCCTCTGTCATGTCATCAACACTGTCATGCACACTACTAGGATGATCAATTATATCTGCATCCAAGGTCTCTCCATGATGAATCCATCGAGTATAACTACTGTCCATGCCATTCATCAATATGTGCTTCTTCACAAGAGGCTGACGTTGGTACTTCTGATTCAGGCATCTACTGCAAGGGCATAGAATTTCAACATTGTCACTGAATTTTTCTTGAATGAAGCTCATGAATTCTTTGACATCATCAATGTGTTCAGTTGAAAACTTTCTGCCATGCACCCAGCTTCGATCCATCTATTCAAACATTGCAGAATAAACCAAATGAACAAGTCTGCACGAATTCAGAAGCTACATTCAACTAGCTAAAAAATGGATCAGAGAGATATACCTTCACTGCCGGTCGGGGTTGAGGTGGGGAAGAAAGTGTGCCTCGCAGGACGAGTCAAGGCAGCATGACTGTGATTCTGTCGATGTCGTGCTCGCATGGCCGTTGATGTTGGTGTGGCAATGGCGGCGGCGGTCTCAGATGTGGCGGGTGGCGGCGTCGGCAGCCTCAGATGTGGCGGCAGCGGTGGCCGGCGGGGGCAGTGGTGGCCGGCGGCGGCGGTGCCCAAGCCAGCGGGGTGCAGGGTGGCGCTGATAGGAGGTGCCAACGCGGTGACGGCAGCGACGCCGATGGTGGCCAGCGGCGGCGGTCTCAGATGTGGCGGGTGGCGGCGTCGGCAGCCTCAAATGTGGCGGCAGCGGTGGCCGGCGGCGGCGGTGCCCAAGCCAGCGGGGTGCAGGGTGGCGCTGATAGGAGGTGCCAACGCGGTGACGGCGGCGACGCCGATGGTGGCCAGCGGCGGGATCTCGCCGAGCGGGCGTCCGTATTGATCGTGCGAATCTTCTCTTGTTTTACCGTGGAGGAAAAAGGCAAAACAATATTGTACAAAATAAAAAAAAGCAACACAAGAGCACAACAAAAGCGTGTGGTGCAGTGGTAAGCTGTGCTCGGGTGGAAGTCCGAGTCCCAGGTTCGAACCCCCTCTTCGACGTTTTTTTTGGTTAATTTCAGTAGTGGTCGGGTGACGTGGTCCCGCGGCCGGTTGATGTGGCACCTGCGGCCGGATGACCAGGCGCTGGTTCCGGGATGGTTGCCATGTAGGCAACACGGTTATAACTTGTATAAAAAAATAACTAAGTAAAACAACAAAACATTGTATAGCTCAGTGGTAAGTGTGCTACATTTTAATTCTGTAGTTCCAGGTTCGAATCTAGGTTTTAACCCTTTTTTTCTTTTTTCTCCTGATTTTTTTAATTTTTCTTGGTTTTTCTATTTTTCCATACATAATCTATTTTCCCATACATAATATGATAATTTTTAAATTTTTTGTTCATGACGAATTGGATAGAACGTCACAGTGTTGTGGGCCGGTTTGTGACGGATTTTGTAAACGTCGCTATATTTTGGGCTTGAATATCCACCAATGCGCATCCATGACGAAAAACAGGAAAACATCATAGATGCATTACCGTTCATGACATTCTCTGAATTCGTCACAAAATAATCGTCACAGATTAACAAGTTTCTTGTAGTGATCTCGTGCGCAAATATTGGGTGAAGGCCCACTAGTCAGGCAAGACTAAACCCTAGGTTTTCATTCTCCCGTCCACTTTTCCCCACCATGCGCCACCTCCCCGCCCAAAATCGCCGCCGCACCCCTCTCTGCCCAAATCGCCGCCGGCGCGCCCCTCTCTCTGCCTCTTCCAAATCTCCGCGCCCCTCTCTCCGCCTCTCCCAATCTCCGCACCCCTCTCCCAATCTCCGCGCCCCCCTTTCCCAAATTTCTCCTTCTGCCGCCGACACCCCCCCTGCCGCCCCCTTCCGCCGTCGCCTCGCCGACACCCCCTGCTGCTCTCCCTCTCTGGCTCTTCCTCCTGCCGCCGCCACGCCGCAACACCCCATCAGACCACACCGACGCCCCGAAGCCAAAGCCGCCGACGACCAAACGATTCACAGCAGGATGTTGCCGGTTTTCCTGCTCCAGGACTCAGCTTCCTTGACAACCCGTAGTCTGCTGCCAGTTGCCGACTCACCCACCTCTGCTCTACTGCCGCCCTACAGCAAGATCTAGCAGGTAACAGTAGCAAGCACCTTTCTGTTTCCATCATGCATGTGATTTTGGATGTGTCAGAGGGATTTTGGTTTCACAATGCCCAGTTCAAAAAAACAACAGTAGCAGAACAATATTAGTCGCCATTTGTTAGGTTTCATTTTTAGAAATATCCTGAGTATGATTTTTAAAATTGGTATTAATATGAAAAAAACTGAGCAAATTCTTGTGTTGATAGGTTCACTGTAAGCTAGTCAACTAAAATTGGTTTTCCAAACCAGATCGGTGTTGAATCATGTGTTCAAATTATGCATCAGTTATCGGTGGAGCTCATGTCTGTGTAGCCATCTTCTTCTTAGCAATTCAAAAGCTTTCATGCTTTCTACATCAAAGCCTCTGGTAAACTGCTGAGAGTTGAGGAGTAATTATTCTAAACCGCCTCTGAGCTCAGTGAGTTTTGAATATAGATTTTAGGTTTTTTGCTAATGAGGTCAGAAAGCAAACTTCACACCTTGAAAAAGCAAAAACTCTCTATAGATTGTTTCTGCAAACTGTTTTGTTAATTTTCAATTGCATAATAGAATTAAGCAAAAACTTCACTGCTTTTGTTGCAACTATTCCCAATAATAATGAGTTAAGTTGAAGTCTTTTCCAATTGTATAGCTACTGAACCTGCAGTAGTGCAGGCGCTTGTACCTTGGCACGGAGCCCACGTGAACACCTTGCTTGGAGGCATTTGAAGAATACTGCTAGCAACCTGCATTATATACGGTATGGTCTCTTTCTCTAGCTTTTTAGAGGTTAATCTATGTGAAATAAGTCAATATGTGGATGTGTGGTACATGAGATTTTAGGAAACATGCAGCTATTTGGTTGCTTATGAAGGAACTGGGGCTGTGGTATACAGTGTTCTTCAAAGGAAGTTCCTATCCGACAAAGGAAGGATGGGCAAGACAAAACCACGGACCAATCCTACCAAAAACTAGTAGTTAGCCTAACCGGCCAGTCCGCAAAGCACAAGTATCTCGCTTGCAAAGAAAACAGGACGTCGACACATTGCTCGTGTTGACGCATTTTACGGTCAACACACAGAACTGCGCTAGCTCGTGCGGATCCACAACAGATCAGTCACCGACAGCAGGCCGAACAAAACCGGTACCACCGGTTTGAGGAATTCGGTACCACCGGATTTCTAGGGCTTGCTGCGTAGACCTAAGATCGCCAGCCCGGGAGGGACCCCGTCAGGGCAGGCGCGCCTAGGGTTTCTCTGAGATCGGCAGGCCACTCAAAGAGCCGTCAATCGCTGTGGAGACGAAGAACGAACAGCAATTAGGGTTGAAAAAGTTAGGGTTTGAGAGATGACAAAAAAGTAAAGGTATATTGATTTGATCGATTAGATAAAACCTCAATCGGCCGTGGCCCTTTATATTTATAGGGTGGGGAGGTCTTGCCCCGCAAGAAAAGTCCTAAAACAACTCGGATCTACAAAAAGAGTCCAATTCTACTAGGACTCGGGAAAAACCGGTGCCACCGGTTTCTAAATCCGGTGTCACCGGATTTGGTTGCCAGACAGGCAACAGCGACCGAATCCGGTACCATCGGTTCTAGAATCCGGTCCCACCGGTTTTGCTGACAGAACTGTCCTGTGCCATTTTTGATCGCCAACATATGCCCTCCTGTTTTTTGGTAAAGCTTGCGTACCAGAAAATATTTTAGCATAAGAAAATACTCCTGAGGGTGATGTTTAAACAAATTCATCGGCCTTTTTATTCTAAGGGCGATATTCAATATTATCGGCCATATAAACTAAGCTTCCTGCCAAACACTTGGGTAATACCTTTTCAAATACCTCCCATTGAGAGCTCTTGGCAGCCGCTGTCCTTGCAAAGTCTCCACCATATAAGAATTACCGAAGATCACATTAATCACCTTGTATGGACCTTCCCAGCTTGGAGACCATTTACCAAACTTGTTGCTCTTCGATCCTATAGGTAGAATTGTCTTCCAAACCAGATCATCAACCTGAAAAGATTTCTGTTTTACCTTCTTGTTGTAAGCCTTAGCAACTCGAATTTTGTCCTTCTCAATCTCCTTCAAGGTTTTTAATCGCGTATCGGTCACCTCATCAATATTGTCCATCATTAAGTCATGATAATCAACAACATTGAGATCATTTTGCTTAGCCAACCGATAAGCACTCAAATTCACTTCAATAGGCAAAACAGCTTCTTGGCCATACGCAAGCTCAAAAGGAGTAACCTTAGTAGCACCATGTCTAGATATACGATGAGCCCACAAAGCCTCAGATAAAACCTCATGCCACCTCCTAGGATTCTCCTCTACCTTCTTTTTAATAAGCTTAATCAAAATATTATTACTAGACTCGGCTTGGCCATTAGTCTGAGCATAGTATGGAGATGAATTGAGCAATTTAATACCATACATCTCAACAAACTCACAAACTTTCTTTGATATAAATGAAGTACCTTGATCAGTAGTCAAAGTTTGTGGAATGACAAATCTATGGATAATATGCTCAGTAATAAACTCAATTACCTCCCGATGTGTCATATTCTTCAAAGATACTGCTTCGGTCCACTTTGTAAAATAATCAGTAGCCACTAACACGAAGCGGTGCCCCTTTGATGAAGGAGGATGAATCTGCCTAACAAAGTCAAATCCCCATCCTTGAAAAGGCCAAGGTTTGATAATAGGATGCAATAAAGCAGCTGGAACCATCTGAGTATTCCCAAACCTTTGACACTCTTCACAACCTTTGTAGTACCGAAAACAATCAGCAATCATATTTGGCCAATAAAAACAAGCTCTTCTCAAAAGCCACTTCATCTTAGGAGCCGATTGATGTGTACCACAAATTCCTTCGTGAACTTCACCCATTGCAACTTTAGCTTGATCAGAATCCAAGCATTTTAACAATAAATCCTCAGCTGTCCGACGATACAATTCATCATCAACCAAAGTAAATTTAAATGCCCACCATCGGACTTTTCTGTCAACTTTATTATTAGGATTCTGCAAATATTCAATAATGGGTATTCTCCAATCAGCAACTTCGTCCTCATTAATTTTGGACTGCTCATTGGCCGAAGCGCTACTGTCAGCGGATAAACTGGTGCCACCGGTTTCAGATCCGGTTCCACCGGTTTCGGATTCGGGTGTCACCGGTTTCTCCTGGGCAGAAGACTCGGCAATACAAAGTGTCGGCTCTCTTTCATAAAAATTTCTTTTCTGAACTTCATAGCCAGACGCTTGCTGAGCCAGAGCATTCGCCCTTGGATTCTCATCTCTTGAAATATGATATATAGAAAATTCATCAAATTGAGCAATCATGTCTAAGCATTTATCAAGATATGCATTTAAAAATCCATCGAAGAATTGGTACACCTTATTAATTTGCTGTACAGCCAGCAGAGAATCACCAAATGCTTCTACATGTTTTACTCCCATGTCATGCAAAATTTCTAGCCCGAACAATAAAGCTTCATATGTGGCTTGATTATTAATACAATCATTTTTTAATCGGTTAAGAGCCTCAAATTCAGCACCACTTGATGATATAAAAACAACTCCAACACCACAACCGCTCTTACAAACCGATCCATCAAAATGTAATTTTCATGGAGTAAAAGTAATATAACTGATATCTAAATCATTATCATTAATGCTATACTCAACAATAAAATCAGCAACAATTTGGTCTTTTATAGATTTCAAAGGTGCACAAGCCAAATCATATTCAATGAGAGCATATGCCCATTTACCAATTCTCCCACTTAAAATTGGTCTATGCAACATATATTTAATAATATCGGTTTGATAAGCCACTATGCAAGTATTGGATAACAAATAATGCCTCACCTTGGTACAAGCATAATATAATGATAAGCAAAGCTTTTCAATAAATATATACCTTGTTTCGGATCCAATAATCGACGACTTGCATAGGTAATAATATATTCCTTTTCTTCGGTTTCTTGAGTCAAAACAGTCCCAATTACTTGATCTTCAGCAGCCACATATAATTTGAATGGAAATCCTCTCCTAGGAGCTTTCATTACCGGCGGCGAAGACAAGTAATATTTAATCTTCTCAAAAGCTTCTTGCTGTCTTGCCCCCCAAGTAAATTCGGCTTCATCTTCTAACCGAAGAATAGGAGTAAAAGCATTGACTTTCCCAGACAAGTTGCAAATAAATCTCCTCAAGTAATTCACCTTGCTTAGGAATTTCTGCAAATCTTTCTTGCATGTAGGAGCTTTAATATTCTTGATAATATCAATTTTCTTATGATCTATCTCTATGCCATTTTCATGAATAATAAAGCCTAGAAACTTTCCAGCCGACACACCAAATGCACATTTAAGTGGGTTCATCTTTAATCCATATCGACGCATTCTCTCAAAAGCAAGCCTTAAATCAGCTAAATGAGGTTTTAAACCAGCCGATTTAACAACAATATCATCGATATAAACCTCTATGATTAAACCAAGCAAGTCATGAAAAATTAAATTCATTGCCCTTTGGTAAGTAGCACCAGCATTTTTTAAACCAAAGGTCATGACTACCCACTCAAACAAACTAACAAAACCTGGACATATGAAAGCCGTTTTAGATATATCCTCTTCGGCCATGACAATTTGATTGTAACCAGCATTACCATCAAGAAAACTAATAACTTTATATCCAGAAGCATCACTAATAAGCATGTCGGCTATAGGCATAGGATATTCATATTTAGGAGTAGCTTTATTAAGATTTCTAAAATCAATGCAAACTCTAACCTTACCAGAATTCTTTTTCTCAACTGGCACAATATTTGACAACCATTCAGCATAACGACAAGGCCTAATAAAATTTGCATCCAACAACCGATTAATTTCTTCTTTAATCCGGTCATACATATTAGGATTGAAACGCCTAGCAGTTTGTTTAAAAGGCCTAAAACCAGGCTTAATAGGCAGCCGATGTTCAACTAACTCGCGGCTTAAACCAGGCATCTCTTGATAATTCCATGCAAAACAATCAACATACTCTTTCAACAACTCGATTAATTCAGCTTTATAATCAGCTTTCAATTTTTTGTTTATAAACGTCGGCCTAGGTACAGTGCCATCACCAATATCAATTTCCTCTAAAGGATCAGCCGATGTAAAGCCTTGTCCTAATTTACTCATGTCATCAAAATCTCCAATGGCCTCACACATATCGTCCTTTTGTGCCCGATAGTGCTCAAGTCTCTACTGCAACCATTCTGAATTATTCATTGATTCACAACAAATGGTTTAGCCAATACTCAACCGGCTTTAGAACAGCAGGCACAAAGCCATCTCTAGTACAGCTGATCATCTCATAGTCAGAAATATCTAAACCTGTCAAGCACTTGACATGATCATGCATAGACATGGTAGAACCATCAGCCACAGCAACACAAGCCGATGTGTCTCCATGTACAACCTTAATATCTTCGTCAGCCCATTGAATGAGAAATTGATGCAAACTAGAAGGTACACATCTATTCGCATGAATCCAATCATGACCCAATATTAAATTAAAGTTACCTTGGGTCTCAGCGACGAAGAAATCAGTAGCCAACGTCTTGCTCTCAATGGTGAGCTCCATAGAAGCAACGCCCTTAGCACTCATAGGCTCGCCTCCTCCCACACCACTGATAGTCATGTTGGTCTTGATCAGCTCATCATCTAATCCACCAAGTTTTTTGAACATAGAATAGGGCATCAAATTGACAATTGCCCCGATATCAACAAGCATTCTGGGAACTGGCTTCCCATTGATATGACCCTTCATGTACAGCGCCTTTAGATGATTTTCAGAGTCCTTTGGCCTTTTAAATATAGCTTCTTTTGGACCAAAGTCTAAATGAGCCATCTCGTCCTCCGGAATGACATAATAATCCGAAGATAAATGCACCACATTAGCATCCACATTCATACGATCAGGAGATTAATCATAATCAACAAGTTGTTCATCGTCCACATCCTGGGAACCCGATGACAATCTCTGATCAAATGTAGAAGTAACAGAAATCTCAGAAGCAACACGAGACGGCCCTGGATCAGCAGAAACCGGTACCACCGGATCCAAAATCGGTGCCACCGGTTTTGACGCAGCATCTGGCACCGAGGGGGCTAAAACCGGTTCCACCGGTTTAGAATCTAGTGCCACCAAATTTGGCTCTGGAACTTCAGTTTTCTTCCACCCCTTGCCTGGAGGAATCATGGGCCTGTATTTGTTGAAGTGCTCCTCCCTCTGCTTCTCCAGCTCCTTCTCCTTTTGTTCTTGAAAGCGAAGCCGCTGCAACTTCCTCTTTTGTGTGCGTCTCAAACCTGGGGGACACCACATATTGGCATGAGGTATTTAGATTTATCAATTTCAACCTTCTTACCCACATCATGTTTTGCGGCAACATTCTTCTGGACTGATGGTTTAGCTTCATCACCAATTATCATTGGCATCTTGTCGTCGTCCTTTAAATTCACCTCAAAGTCACCAATTTGAATCACATCAGCAGCAGTAGTCCTTTCCTACTCGACATCCATCTTCTGAATAACTTCCTTCACCTTTTTAGGCTGATAAACATGCTTGGGAGGAGATGCCCGCTTTTTCTGAGGAAACCGGTTCCACGGATTTTGAGAACTGGTGCCACCGGTTTTGGGTGGCACGTCCCAACCTGATCGACGAGGAGCCGAACGGTTATCCACCAACCCCTCACGTGCTGGCACCCTGTCATTACCCCATCCTGGGTTAAAAGGAGGATACTGCATAGGGTAATAAGGCATGTGCATCCCATTGTAATCCCACGCCGAATATGGAGAATTATAATATGGAGGCATCCATGGCATGGTTTGATATTGATTTTGTTGAGGATAAAAGCTAGCACCATCACCCTTCTGCCTGTTATTCGCCCTTGGAGGCGAAATTGTCCTTTCTTGACGCATAGGTGATCTCTTTCTCTTTTTTGCCGGCCAATCCTCATCAACTGGCCTTTGATTAGCATATTTGGAAAATAGCTGGTCAAAAGTCGGCTTTGGTTTTGCAACTTTACCCTGATCTTTGGCCACATTAATTTTTTAGGTTCCAATCTCAGGACGCTTGGGTTCTAACATTTTTGGGCGCCCCTGACCAAAACCGGTAGTACCGGTTTCAGAAACCGGTGGCACCGGTTTGTCCTGTGCAGTAGGCTCAAACGGTGCCTTCGATGTTCCTTGCCCCCCGGGATCTGTGATTCTTGTAGTGATCTTGAAAGTCTCTCTGCCATTGGGGGTCTTTTCACACACCACTTCTCTGACAATTGATTTTCCCTTCAAAATCTCCGGCTTTGGCTTCTCTTCACCCACAACAATATTTTTTTCTTTGGTTGATTTGACTTAATGCGGCCGAACCAGAACTTTAGGAGGTTGCATCTCAAGGGTGTTGACAGAGAAAGGTGCCTTGTCCACCTGCATCTCATGTAGTGTCAAACGTCCTTCATTCAAGGCCGATTGCACCTGTCGACAGAAAATATTGCAATCATTAGTAGCATGCGAAAAAGAATTATGTAATTTATAATCTGCCCGCCTTTTGAGTTCTTCAGATGAAGGAATAGTATGAGACATTTTAATGTTTCCATTCTTTAATAATTCATCAAAGATACGATCACACTTGGAAACATCAAAAGTAAATCGCACTTCTTCTTGCCGATTCTTTTGAATTGGCTTAAGAGATGGACATATGTACGATTTATTCTTAGAAGGCCACACAAGTTCAGCAACATACACATCCTCATCATCGTCCGAACTACTAGCATCATAAGTAACAACATGCACATTAGAACGATGAGTCTTATATGTATCTTTAGCATTTTTAATTCGGTTTTCAGTAGCTAGAGCCCTTACTTGCACTTGATTAACCAAAAAATGTTCAAAGCCTTCTATCTTCTCTTTAATAAAGGATCTTAAACCATTAAAAGCAACATCAGCAAGATCCCTTTCAGACAATGATAAATTAAAGCATCGGTTTCTAGTTTTTTTGAATCGTTTAAAATAATCCGTAACAGATTCATCTCTTTGTTGCTTAACCGATGTCAAATCTGTCAATTTTAATTGAATACTCCCGCTATAAAAATGATCATGAAATTTCTGCTCTAATTGATTCCATGAATTAATTGAGCCAGGAGTTAATAAAGAAAACCAAGAGAAAACAGTTTCAGTCAAAGATAATGAAAACAAACGAACTTTCAAAGCATCACTAGAACTAGCTTCTCCTAGTTGAGCAATGTATTGGCTAATCTGTTCCCAAGTGGTTTTATTTTCATCACCATTAAATTTCACAAAATCAGGAACACGCCAATTATTAGGATAAGCTACAGTATCAAAACTAGCAGAATATGGTTTTTGATATAATCTAGAATTACCCACATCAATACCAAGCTTATCCTGCATCATATTAGCCAACTCGTCCTTTAATTTATAGAATTCAGCATATAAATTGGACCAAGCTAGATCAGATTGCCCTGTGGCTGTATTTTGAACTTGGACAATATGAGGCATGTGAATAGGACCTTGCCGTAAATACTGATCATATACATCATTAGGAACCCCACTGGAATTAATGTTTTGATTAGGTATGGGGGGTGATGTGTATGCACAAGTTCTAATATAAGCAGATCCATTAACTACCTCTGTATTTTAGTTAGGGACTACTGAAAGAGGAGCTGAAATAGGTGGCACTGACTGCTGTGCAGCCTGGGCGACAAAGCCGGTGCCACCGGTTTCACCGTGGCTGGTAAAACGTGTGCTGGTGGCTGCATCTGCCCTGGATAGAAATTAGTCAGCATATCATATAAAGGATTTTCAGGTGCTTTTCCTGGTGTAACCGACAAATTCGCATGCATGTTCGCATGCATGTTCTCATGTTGCATAGGTTGTATATTATGTACATAATGAGAAGATTCTAACAACCTATCTTTTTCAATCTTATCTATCCTATCCATAAGAGTGCTTACTACTTCATCGGTATGTAAAAGCTCAGCACCAAGCTTATCGTCAGGATTAGAAACAGAAGGTTCGGGTGGGTATACAGTTACCGGAGGTATTTATTCCACCTTCTTGTCCTTCATCATGAACGCCGGCATCATAAACTCATGAGGTCTTATCATCTTGCCGTGGCGATCCTTCTTTAGCCCCATCAGGAATTGAGTCTTGAAGAACTCTTGGGCTGCTTCAAACTTCTGGCGATCCTCCTCGCTGATCTCCTCCATGGAGGGCACAATGATGTTCTCCTTGTCGAGATCTGAAATAGAGCCCATCTGGCTAGGGTTTGATAAATCGGTTATAGAAACCAAGATCTCCAAATTCCCCAGCGGAGTAGCCAAAAATGTGTTGACGCATTTTACGGTCAACACACAAAACTGCGCTAGCTCGCGAGGATCCTCAACGGATCAGTCACCGACAGCAGGCCGAACAAAACCGGTGCCACCGGTTTGAGGAATCCGATACCACCGGATTTCTAGGACTTGCTGCGTAGACCTAAGATCGCCGGTCCGGGAGGGACCCGTCAGTGCAGGCGCGCCAAGGGTTTCTTTGAGATCGGCAGGCCACTCAGAGAGCCGTCAATCGCCGTGGAGACGAAGAACGAACAGCAATTAGGGTTGAAAAAGCTAGGGTTTGAGAGATGACAAAAAAAGTAAAAGTATATTGATTTGATCGATTAGATAAAACCTCAATCGGCCGTGGCCCTTTATATTTATAGGGTGGGGAGGTATTGCCCCGCAAGGAAAATCCTAAAACAACTCGGATCTACAAAAAGAGTCCAATTCTACTAAGACTCGGGAAAAACCGGTGCCACCGGTTTCTAAATCCGGTGTCACCGGATTTGGTTGCCAGACAGGCAACAGCGACCGAATCCGGCGCCACCGGTTCTAGAATCCGGTCCCATCGGTTTTGCTGACAAAACTGTGCTGTGCCATTTTTTATCACCAACAGCTTGTTACACCCTGTTGCTTGACCAGTCCGTGATCAAGCCTCCATGAGTCATATAGAATAATACTTGAGCTGCTGAATAATTGGTCATCCTTTGGCCAAACCGGCATGTTTTTTTAAAAAAAAGATAAATATCATTAAGCTGAGCAATAGAAAAAAAAAACATGTAAAGGGACACCAGTGTCAGCAAGGCGGTTCCAAGCAGCGTATTTATTTGGTTCGTACTCAACAAGTTTCTTCGCTGTGAAATATAAAAGGTTAGAGTTTGAATGCATTCTATATCACGCAAGGAGAGCGCCCACAAATACTGCCATCCGCGTAAAATTCATATCACTGATCACTTGTAGAGTTTGTTATGGATTACCTGACAGACCAATAAAATCCAGTATGCTAGTGTTGTAGCTCAGGTGCAGATCTGAATTTTCATGTCATGTAGTCAAACAACTTACGAGCTTCACTCGTACTAGACACCGCCTTTTGATCTTGCATGAAAGTATGTACCATTGTCTAAAGAGTAAATTGCATCCACCATACAACAACTTGGTGGGTGGGTGCAGATTGGTCCAACAACTTATAAAATGCTCTATTTAGTGATACAACTTGACAGGTGGGTGCAGATTAGTCCAACAACTTGTAAAATGCTCAACTTTGTACCACAACTTGGTAAAATGGTGCATAAACAGTCCAAATGTCACAATGATAATGTATTTGGTCACACCGGGTAGCAAAAAAATAGTATATTAGGGTCATATAAATAATTGAGCGTTATGTGGCCATTGATATTTGTGTTGCAACAGTGATATACTTGTCCAAGACAAGAACCTTTATTTCAAAATTTTAAAGAAAAATATATTGGCACTGGAAATAAGAGCATATAAAATTAGTTTATTCTAATTCTAACATAACAAACAATTTCTATGATACATTAGAAGCTTAGTTTATCTATATGCTTTCATTATACATAAGTTAATTTTTTCATTAACTTGAGCTTAATGTTTATGTTAGAATGATAATAGGCATTTTATATCTTAGTAAGTAAAAGATGTTACTTAATTCATTAAGTCTATGTTTATACCATTTATTAATTATCAATTATAGGTAGAATGTTGCATTAGAATAATTATTATTTGTTTCAAGCTATTTCAGTTTTTTCTTAATCTTCAAAAAAATTCTGCAATGTTAAGATGGAAACAAGAAAGTATGGAAAAAATTACAAAAAAAATTGGAGCATCAACTTAAAAGAGTTGGTAGAAACTGGAAATTATTTGGTCATGATATTGAGAAACAAAATCCTAGAATAGCATATTACAAACCCTGTACCCTCCCCATCCGATTTGTGTGTAGCCAAATACGTTACCGTCATATTGTTTTGATTGTGGATGCACCAATTTGTCAAGTTCTCGTACTAAATCAAACATTTTACAAGTTGGTGTACCAATCTGCACCTACCTGCCAAGTAGTTAGACTGCATTGAGCGTTTTACAAGATATTGGACCAATTTGCACCCACTTGCCAAGTTGTTGTATTTTGGGTGCAATTTACTCTTGTCTAAATTACTGAGCACGAGTAGGCCTTGTTTAGTTCGCGAAAATTGCAAAAAATAACTTGCAAAAGTTGCATTGAGAAACGTGTCGCAAGAGATGAGGCACATTTTCTAATGCGCAACTTTTGCGAAACTTTGCGAACTAAACAAAACCAAGGCCGGTTGGTTCATCACCCTGACCCTGATTTATTACTCTGTCAGCCTCATCTCTGGGAAGATTGCTTCAAAAAAACTTTGATCCTAAACCCTAGACCTGCGTGGGTAAAACAACACCCCGACATTTTGCTAAGAAGAAGACTTTCTCACGTATGTCGAAAAAACCCTCGAACCCTATACTAATTTCCGGGTGTCCGGTGCTTCATACAACTGTATCTCCCTATGCTAATTACCAATTACTTGAGTCCGAATATTGTAGAGCACTAGAGCTTGTCTTTTGAGACCTAGTATTTATTTTCCAGAATACAAAAGCAATAACTCTGAATATGATATATATTTTTTCCAGAATCAATTATGTGTACACAGGAAATTTTGAATCTGATACTTACTCATTGTCAGGGATAGAATCCCCAGTACCTGTAAGGAAGGAAGAAGGCGAACTCCTATTAGAATTCCCCTATAATCCTACTAGGACTCATACCGTGTAATCCTACTAGGACTCCTACCTTGTAGCCGACAAGTAACCCGGCCCCTGGTCTATATAAAGGAGGGCCGGGGTACCTAGATGGGCATCAAAAAACAACCTAGCGCAGGGCGCGATACTATACATCCCATACAGGACGTAGGGTACGTTGCCTTGGCGGCCCGAATCTGTCTAAATCGTATATTGTGTCCCACGTTTACCTTCGAGTTTCAGGTCTGGCGATCCACCACCGCACAAATCACTACCTTGGGTACCCCCCATAGTAGGCTAGCCGGTATAAAAAACCGACAGTTATCGCGCCAGGTAGGGGCGATCGTCGAGATCATCGGGCGAGCTTGAAGGACCTCATCATCAACTTCGATCTAGCCAGTGTAAGGCAGCTGCACGTTGTCTCGACGGGCGTTGGTCCCCAATCCTCAGTGGATTCCTATTCGACGACTTGCTGGTGGATTTTCCTAGTCGAGTTCAAGACACAGATTGCACCGTTGCCGAGTTCGAAGCAAAGTCGATCTACAGCATCCTTGCAGACCAATCGGCATATTGCTGTCCATCGAATCAGAGAGAAGATCGGATTCAACACGAAGCAACATCTTCAACTACTCAGATCCGATGACAAACTACTCGGCTCGACTTAGAACAACTCGGCCATGACGACCGACTACTACGGCTCGACTCATAACAAATCGCCGACGACTACTTCGACTACTCATCTCGACTAAGCAACTAGTCGGGAGCGGACACTACTCCACCAACAACTAGCCGGAATCAACTCTGACTAGTCGGCTTCATCAACAACTAACCGGAATCAACTCCGACTAGTCGGCTTCATCAACAACCGTCGTGGCTCCATCGACGACCGCGCACGGCTTCGTCGACTATCGTCCACGAATCAAGCTAAGTCACTTCTCTAATAATTATGTTTTCTTTGGCTTGTTTTCCGCATGTAGGTAACATGCCAATTTGTGTACGCCTCTCGACGGTACTTACGTCAGAGCTACACTTTGACGTTATCCTTGGGTTTGTTGACCATACGCCACATGCTTGGTACACCGAATCAGGAGGCTTTGCCATGAAGTTTTGTGTACTGAGTACTGGAGGCACCACAGCGGCTACACCCTAAGGAGGCACAGATTCTTTGCGCACAATACGCGCTCTTCTCGCCAACAGGCAGACAGTCGCATAGACTACTCTCGAAGCAATCGCGCTCCCTTTCAAGTGTTGCCGACTTCTTATTTTGTCTATCTCTTAAGGTCACCTGGGTAGCACACGCCTTAATACGTGAAACCTCAATTCTTTCTGTCACGCCTAACGTCTCTACATGCGTAAACGAGTTCATCTCATACACGCTACAAGCAACGGCTAATGCAGGGACCAGGTGCTTAAACATAATAGGCTAACTACTCGGGAGCAATACGACCGAAACAAGAGCACGACGTAGCTTTTACGCTTATATTCATTATCCAATGAATTTCAGTACTTACATTGTACTCTACAAAAATGCTACATATTGTACGCATCTTTTCTTTCAGGTCAAGCTTTGGCGACGACTCTCTAGGACGCTCAACGTACCTCCAACGGCATAGCCAGCTCCTAAACTAGGGGGCTCAGTGCCAATTACTACTCGGAAATACTTCCGGCGACTCTGCTAGCTCTCAAGCTCAGGGGCTAAGCACCCAATTACTACTCGACGTGGCTCCAGCAGCTCACCTGGCACATAAAGCTCGGGGGCTGGACGCCGCAAAACTACTCGGATGATGACAGAACTACTCGGATGATGACTTCCGTGAAGGCAAAGACCCTTAGATTAATTATTCAATCATTCCAAGGCTCGGAGGCTGATAAGCTACACCCATCAATCGCTTTTTCAAGACGGAAGAAGCAGATTCAAGATTTGACCCTCAGCCTGATTCGTCAATTCAACCTAAGACTCGGGGGTTACTCCATATGGAGTGCGACTTTCGCCGCTCTCCATATATCAAGATGATCAAGACTTTGAGCACACCATAACCTCATGGCAGCTTCGCTTAACTTTGAAGATTTAGCCAGCAAAGTACTCGAAGAGCACCAAAAACTACTCGGCGAGGATTGAAAAAGTACTCAAAGACTGCTGCATACGGCTATGAAGCGCTCGGGGGCTTGTCGGGGATAGAATCCCCAGTACCCGTAAGGAAGGAAGAAGGCGGACTTCTATTAGAATTCCCCTGTAATCCTACAAGGACTCATACCGTGTAATCATACTAGGACTCCTACCTTGTAGCCGACTAGAAACCGGCCCCCTAGACTATATAAAGGAGGACCGGGATACCTAGATGGGCATCCAAAAAACAACCTAACGCAGGGTGCAATACTATATACCCCAAACAGGACGTAGGGTACACTGCC
The DNA here is from genome assembly GCA_004135705.1 of Alloteropsis semialata. Classification (NCBI taxonomy): domain Eukaryota; kingdom Viridiplantae; phylum Streptophyta; class Magnoliopsida; order Poales; family Poaceae; genus Alloteropsis; species Alloteropsis semialata. The sequence continues at coordinate 20,410,165 of CM014276.1, read as the reverse complement.
TTGGCGGCCCGAACCTGTCTAAATCGTGTATTGTGTCCCGCGTTTACCTTCAAGTTCCAGGTCTGGCGATCCCCCACCGCACAAATCACTACCTTGGGTACCCCATAGTAGGCTAGCCGGTATAAAAAAACCGACCCTCATTGCAGTCACCTTTTCATGAAACTCAACTGGGCTTGTTTAGTTGGTGGAGGAAAGTTTGCGAACTTTACTGTAGCAATTTTAAATCGAAGATTAGGAGCACTAAACATGATCTAATTATAAAACTAATTACACGGATGGACGGGAAATCTCGAGACGAATCTATTAAGCCTAATTAATCCGTCATTAGAGATTGTTTACAGTAGCACGACGTTGTCTAATCATGGCCTAATTAGGCTCATTAGATTCGTCTCGCGAAGTTACCCGGGGGTTATGGAATGGATTTGGTCATTAATTCATGTTTAATACCCTTAATTAGTGTCCTAACATTTGATGTGACGGATGAATAGTGAAAAGTTTGAAAAGTTGATGCAACTAAACATGGCCTAAACATGTATTTAAACAAGTACAGGTCAATATCTAACAATGTCATTTTCCTGTATTCAACTGGAACAAGTAAGTGCTACTGAAAAACTTAAATTTTACCATTCATGACGCAAAATACTTTTAGAGTTTGATAATAAAATAAATAAAGTTTTGGGCATATTGGAGAACAAGAATCAGCAAAACAAATTGATAAATGATAATGCACACAGAACACCTAAAGCTTACAAGCTGTTACTTTTAACACACAGTAATTATTACGAAATTTGTATTTCCTCATCAATAAATAAATTACAGAAAACACTTTTTTAAAATTAAACTCGGCATTGTGATGTTGAGAGTTTATGTTGTGGATGCATTCCTGGGCATCCAGTATGGGCGAAAGAAGAAGGTGCAGCCGGCAAAAAGTGGCTACAAGTTAGGATAAGCTAGTTCAGTTTGTTTAAGATTTGGATTAGGGAGAGTTTTGTTAGGAGATTTGTTAGGGAGTTTGTTAGTACCGCTGCTACATAAGGAGCACGGCTGAATTGTTTGATTAAGCATGAATAGAATCTAAACTACTCAGAGCCTCCTAGGGAGGGCGAGTTAGGAGATCCTATCCCTGCTAATCCATCTACTATACCATCTGGTATCAGCCTTTCCATCCTGCGCCTGTTTCCTCCCGATCCTGCTCCATTCGCCATCTACTTCCCTCACCACCTCACCACCCCTGCGCCATCTGCTTCCCCATCCCTACGTTGCCTCCCTTGCCTGCGTGCCCATGGGCGACAGCGTCACCGCCGCGGACTTCAAGGCGTCCATGGACAAGATCCTCGCCGAGATCACCACCGTCCGCGACGAGATCACCACCATCAAGGGCGACCAGAGCCGCCTCAACGTCGCCGTCAACCGCCTGCAGTCCGACAAGCATAAGGACTCCTCGGCGGAATCCTCCGGCAAGGAGTCACCATTGCAGCCGCCGCCGCCGCCGCCCACCAACATGACCCACAAGCTGCGCTTCCCCAAGTACGACGGCAGCGACGACCCCATCGGATGGCTGCACAAATGTGAGCAGTTCTTTCGCTCGCAGCGCACGCCGGAGGACGAGAAGGTCTGGACCGCGACCTACTACATGGAGGGGCCGGCTCAGCAGTGGTACTACCGGCTGGAGCGCAACCGCGGCGTGCCCACATGGTCCCAGTTCGTCGACTTCGTCAACCGGCGCTTCGGACCTCCGGTGCGCAGCAATCCCCTGGGCGAGCTCACCTCCCTTCGTCGCACCGGCACGGTGGCGGAATTCCAGGATCAGTTCCTTCAACACCTCGCCCGCTGCGAGGACCTCACCGAGCGCCAGCAGATCGACATCTTCACGACCGGCCTCCGCAACCCCCTCAAGACGGACGTCGAGATGCAGCGGCCGGACTCGCTAGAGGACGCCATGGGCTTGGCACGGTCGTTCGAACGACGTCTACAGCTCGACGACGACGACGACGGCCGCAGCTCCTTCCGCGCACCCCCGCGCCCCGCCACGGCGCCTCGTCCGTCCCCGGTGTCCACGCCCGCACCCAAGACGCCCAGCGGCCACATGCTGCGCCAGCCGCCGCCGACACCGGGCGCACCGACCCGGCCCGCGCCCCGTCCGGGCGCACGCTTCACGCGGCTGACTCCCCAGGAGATGGCGCAACGGCGCGTCGACGGCCTCTGCTTCAACTGCCCGGAGAAGTTTACGCCGGGCCACATCGATCACTGCACCATGAAGGGGATTTACCTGATGGAGTTGGACGACTCCGCGCCGGTCGACGACGCCGCCTCGGATGATGACATCGAGGTGTCGCTACACGCGATTACGGGCATCAACACCGGCGCCGCCATGCACCTGCAGGCCTCCATCGCCGACGCCCCGCTGAAGGCCCTGGTGGACTCCGGCTCCACCCACTCGTTCATCGCCGTTCCAACAGCGCGCCGCCTCGGCCTCGTGGCGACGCCGCGTCCCGGGCTGTCGGTCGGGGTGGCGAACGGCGACCGCGTGCCTTGCGCAGGCGTCTGTCCTGCGACACGCGTCTGCATCGGCCGCGAGGTCTTCGTCATCGACCTCTACGTCCTGCCCCTCGACGACTACGAGCTCATCTTGGGCTGCCAGTGGCTGAAGACCTTGGGGCCCATCCTCTGGGACTTCGAGCGCCAGTCCATGGCGTTCTGGCGGGCCGGGCACCGCGTCCAATGGATCGGCTCCGAGTCATCGTCGTCCCCACGCCTGTGCGCTCTTGAGCATCGCGACCTACTGTCCCTGCTGCTCGCCGAGTTCAATGATCTGTTCCAGCCGCCGTCCGAGCTTCCCCCACCACGCCGCCTGGATCATCGCATTCATCTGCTTCCAGACACGGCGCCCGTGGCGGTACGGCCGTACCGCTACCCTCAGTTGCTCAAGGACGAAATCGAACGCCAGTGTGCCGACATGCTGCACCAGGGCCTCATTCGCCCCAGCACGTCCGCCTTCTCGTCCCCGGTGCTGCTCGTCCGCAAGAAAGACGGCGCCTGGCGCTTCTGCATCGACTACCGCTCCCTCAACGCCAAGACGGTCCGCGACATGTTTCCGATCCCCATCGTCGACGAGCTTCTAGACGAGCTCAAAGGCGCCACGTTCTTCACCAAATTGGACCTGCGCAGCGGCTACCACCAGGTGCGGATGCACCCCGACGACATCCACAAGATCGCGTTCCGCACCCACCACGGCCACTTCGAGTTCGTGGTCATGGCGTTCGGCCTCACGAACGCCCCCTCGACGTTCCAGGCGCTGATGAACGAGGTTCTTGGGCCCTTCCTTCGCAAGTTCGTCCTTGTGTTTTTTGACGATATATTGATCTACAGCAGCTCCTGGTCGGACCATCTGCGGCACATTCGAGCGGTGTTCCTCGTCCTCCGCGAACATAGCCTGTTCCTCAAACAGTCTAAGTGTTCATTCGCCGAACGCAGCGTCGCATACTTGGGCCACATCATCTCCAGCGCCGGCGTCGCCATGGACCCGTCCAAGATCGATGCCGTGCACGCATGGCCCCAGCCGCGCTCGGTCCGGGCGCTCCGGGGGTTCCTCGGCCTCACAGGGTACTACCGCCGCTTCATCCACAACTACGGCGCGGTCGCGGCACCCCTGACGGCGCTCCTCAAGCGGGAGGCATTCCTCTGGTCCACGGCGGCCTCAGCGGCATTCTAGGCCCTCAAGACGGCGCTGACGTCCGGTCCGGTCCTGCAAATGCCGGATTTCACCCGGGACTTCACCGTCGATTGCGATGCATCCGGGACCGGGTTTGGCGCCGTTCTGCATCAAGGCGCCGGACCCATCGCGTTCTTCAGCCGGGCGCTTGCTCCACAGCATGCCAAACTCGCTGCCTACGAACGCGAGTTGATCGGCCTGGTGAAAGCCGTCAAGCACTGGAGGCCGTACCTGTGGGCGCGATCCTTCACCGTCCGGACGGATCACTTCGCCTTGAAGTACCTCCTGGATCAGAGACTCTCGACGATTCCGCAGCACACATGGGTCAGCAAGCTCTTCGGCTATGACTTTCGGGTCGAGTTCAAGCCGGGCAGCCAGAACGCGGCGGCCGACGCGCTGTCCCGTCGCGAGGAGGACACCCTGGACTGCCGGACTTGCGCCGTTTCTACGGCCGACATCGAGCTCTTCTCCGCCTTTCGTCGCGAGGCACTGCGCCTTCCGGAGGTCGTCGCCAAACGCGCCGAGATCGAGCAGGGCGACGCGGGCGCCGCTTGGTCCATCGTCGACGGCTTCGTACTGCACCGTGGGCGCATCTTCGTGCCTACATCAGCGTCCATATGGCCGCAGATCCTGGCCACAGCTCATGGCCAGGGACACGAGGGCGTCCAGAAGACTCTGCACCGGCTCCGATCTTCGTTCTACAACCCGGTGGCCAATCGTCTGGTCTGCGAGTTCATCCATGGGTGCGCCGTCTGTCAGCGACACAAGACAGAACACCTGCATCCCGCCGGTCTTCTTCAGCCGCTGCCTGTGCCCACGGCAGTGTGGCAAGACATTGCTCTCGACTTCGTGGAGGGGTTTCCCCGCGTGGGCGGCAAGTCCGTCGTGCTCACGGTGGTCGACCGGTTCTCGAAGTATGCCCACTTTGTGGCCCTCGGCCATCCCTATACGGCGCCCTCCGTCGCTCGCGTCTTCTTCGACCAGATCGTCCGCCTCCACGGCATTCCGTGTTCGATCGTGAGCGATCGTGACCCGGTCTTCACCAGCGCCTTTTGGACCGAGCTCTTCAAGTTGGCCGGCGTCGACCTCAAGCTCAGCTCGGCGTTCCACCCGCAGACTGACGGCCAGTCCGAGGTCACTAACCGGATTCTGGGCGTCTATCTGCGCTGCCTCGCCGGCGACCGTCCACGCAGCTGGCTGCGCTGGCTCCCCTGGGCAGAGTTCTCCTACAACACCTCGTTCCAGACGGCGCTGCGAGCCACGCCATTTGAGGTCGTCTATGGTCGAGCACCGCCGTCCATGCTCTCCTACCAGCCTGGTGTCGCGCGGGTGACGGCCCTGGACAAACAGCTGCGCGATCGCGACATCTTCCTGGCCGACGTCAGGGAACGCCTCCTCCAAGCCCAGGCTCACATGAAGCAGCACTACGACCTGGGTCACCGCGACGTCACGCTGGAAGTCGGTGACTGGGCATGGCTTCGCTTGCATCATCGCCAAGCCACGGGCATCACTGACAAAAACGCTGGCAAGCTTGCTCCCAAATTCTACGGTCCCTACCAGGTGTTGCAGAAGGTCGGGCCCGTGGCGTATCGTCTGCAGCTTCCTCCCAGGGCGAAGATTCACGATGTGTTCCACGTCGTGTTCCTCAAGAAGCACCGCGGCCCTCCACCTTCAGCGCCTCCACCACTGCCTCAGTTGGCCCGTGGCCGTGTCGTGCCAACTCCAGCGTCCATCAAGCGTGCAAGGTTGAATCGGGGCGTCTGGGAGCTCTCGGTCAGTTGGCTTGGGCGTGATGCTTCAGATGTCACCTGGGAGCCGCTCGACGAGTTTCGTGAAGCTTACCCGGACTTTCAGCTCGAGGACGAGCTGTTTCGAAAGGAGGGGGGAAGTGTTGTGGATGCATTCCTGGGCATCCAGTATGGGCAAAAGAAGAAGGTGCAGCCGGCAAAAAGTGGCTAGAAGTTAGGATAAGCTAGTTCAGTTTGTTTAAGATTTGGATTAGGGAGAGTTTTGTTAGGAGATTTGTTAGGGAGTTTGTTAGTGCCGCTGCTACATAAGGAGCACGGCTGAATTGTTTGATTAAGCATGAATAGAATCTAAACTACTCAGAGCCTCCTAGGGAGGGCGAGTTAGGAGATCCTATCCCTGCTAATCCATCTACTATACCAGTTTACTTCTTTTATATACAATGGAGACTTTTGCTTGAATCGTGCTAATCTTGACTCCCAAACAGGTGAATTGAGACAAAAATAACCCTTTATAATATTATGGCCGCAGAAGTAAAGTCTCTTTGCACTGGGAACTGGACACTACAAAAGGATGACCATAAAAAGCATACAGCCCTATACAAGTGTGTAGCAGAATGTGAAGACACCTTAATAAGTTGTTAAACATATGCGCATTTAATCCCTTCTGACGATAAAATCCATCATCTTGCAATACATCAGAACTCAGAAGTATCTCACATTGAATGAAATTAAGACATCAACACACTGCTACTATGATACAGCCTGTTGCTTGACCAGGCCGTGAGCAAGACTCCTCTCCAAGTCACTAATAATAATACCTTGAGTAGAATGTTTGGTCATCCTTTTGCCAAAACAGTGTTAATTTGTCAAGAGGAATATCAATGATGCAGTGTTGAAAAATACATATCAAGGGACACCCATGTCAGAAACACAACTCCGAGCAGGAGATTTCTCCAAGTTCATTCCTATCATTGAGCTTCTAATGTCCTCCACTTCAGCCCATCTACCACCTCCAGCATGCACATTGCTGAACACCACATGATAGCCAACATTACTCGGTTCCAACTCCATAAGTTTCTGAGCTGCAAAAGATGCAAGCTTAGAGTTTGAGTGCATTCTGCATGACACAAGGAGAGCACCCCATATTCTGCCATCCGGCTTAACTTTCATGTCAGTGATCACTTGTAGAGCCTCCTCAAGATTACCTGAGAGGCCAAGAACATCTACCATACAGGTATAGTGTCCTAGATTGGGTGCAAATCTGAATATTTTTATCATGCAATCAAACAACTCACGAGCTTCGCTTACAAGACCTGAATGACTACATGCTGAAAGCAAGCTCAGAAAAGTCACTTCGTTCGGCTTCATTCCTTCTTCCAGCATCTGGTTAAACAATGTCAGAGCTTCCTTACCACAACCATGGATTGTGAATGCTTCAATCATTGAATTCCATGAGACTATATCTTTATGAAGGATTCTGCTAAAGCACCTTTCTGCCTGGATAATGTACCCACATTTAGCATACAGCTTAACAATGGATGTCTCCAAGGCACAACTCTTAGATTCTGCAGTATAGTTGTTTCTAATGATGTATCCATGAGTTGCTTTACCAAACTTTAAAGCACCTTTTTCAGTGTAACAGATTACAAGTCCTCGCAGCACGTCAGCACTGGCAAAGCACACAGAGTCCATCATTTTCCTAAACAGATAGACGGCATCTGAAAACATCTCATGGTGAATAAAGGCCCAGAGCATGGCTGACCATAGGCAGCTGCTGCGCCCCCTGAATTCCTCAAACAACTGAACTGATGACAGTAATTCACCACATTTTGCGTAGAAGTCCACAAACGATGCTACCAAGATTGTGTCCATGAGCCCATTTCTAACTGCAAACGAATGCAGCTTCTTGCCTCGCAGAAGAAACCTGTGCTTGGCAAATGCAGCAACAACGGAAGTTAAGGTTTCACAACTTGGACACACTTCATCTACCCTCATCCTTTCATACATATCAGCGAATTTATTAGAAACGTTCCCTTCTGAAGAGTACTCTGAGATTATAATGTTCCATGAAACGATAACTCTTCTCGGAGACTGCTCAAACAGCTTAACTGCATCCTCCAATCTTGCTGTCCTACTAAAGTGCATCAACATCGAGTTGAGAACTAGGAAATCACCTGCCCACCCGCTCTTCACGGCGTAGCAGTGCAGCTGCCTACTGCCGGCAGTGTCCCTCAAGGCTGTGCACGCCCGGAGCACCACAGCGAGCGTCACAGCGTTGGGCTCACAACTGCCATTGGTCCTCATCGCCTTCACCAGATGGCATACCTCCCGCGGGTCCTCGGCGCCAGCGTATACCGACAACAGCGTGGTCCAAGAAACCACGTCCCGGGCGCGCATTTCGTCGAACACCTGACGCGCGGTCGCCACCATCCCGTGCCGCGCGTAAGCCTCGAGCAGCGTGTTGCAGAAGTAGATGTTCCCGCCGAAGCCGGCCCGGATGCCGAAACAGTGGGCGGCGCCGACGAGTCCGGGCAGGGACGCCGCAGCGCAGTTGAGGAGCGGGAGGGTGAAGGCGTCAGGGCGGACGCCGGTCCGGAGCATGGCGGTGAAGGCAGAGATGGCCTCCGTGGGGGGGCCGGAGTCGAGGCCGCGCCGGATGGTGGCGTTCCATCGGGCGTTCGCCGCACCGCCCGAGGAGAGTGGTGGGTTGCGGAGCAGACCCCGCCCAGGGTGGCTAAATTGTTCGACGAAATGCGGGACAGTAGACTCGGTAGTTGGGCGCGAGATGGATCTTGGGAAGAACTACGGTGAAGACGCACAATGTCGAACCACTCGGTGTGAGCGTGGTAGGAAGGGGATAAAGAATTCTTTACAATCTAACTTGTCCGACTTAATTTTAATCTAAAAATATATAATATTTTAGTTTGCCCATCCTATCCTTAGTAGGCTAAATTTTAAGGTCCTTTACCACCTCGGGTGTCAACCCTCTTCGGTTTCTGTAGCACAGTTTCCGAGGGTTTATTCGGATACGTACAACTAATAGCCAGCTAGTTAAGAGCCAGCAACACTCTCTAAGGGTGTGTTTGGTTGAGCTGTACCTTTTGAAAAAGTAGCTGTGAGCTGTGGGCTGTCCAAAAGCCGTTTAGTGGAACAACTGTGGCTTTTGGGACTACGGGAGGAGACGTAACTTATGAGTGGCACATGGGTAATTTCTGGACCCAAAAGCCAGCAAAACCAAGGGGGTGAGGTGCTTTTGGATTTACACTAGGCAAAAGTTGACTTTGACAAGAGCATTTATGGGCTTTTGGCCCTTTGGTTCAGTTTTTGGCTTTTGGAAGCAAAAAAGCCACAGTCAAAAGCCCAAGTAAACACACCCTAAATGCCGCTCTAAACTCTAGTGTTGTTTCAAGGGTTTCTCTATTTTTTTTTAGTATGGGCTATCTCTATTTCTTGGGGACTTGATTTTTCTTCTCAACTCCAGCAGTACCCTTTAAATAATACGGAGACTCTACTTTCTATTGACCCATTTGTTAGTTTCTATTTTAGAATAGAGGCCCCCTAGAGACCCCCTATGCCTAGAGGGTGTGGGAGGGGAGTAGGAGGGCTCTCTATTTCGGGGCTAAAATAGAAGGCCTGCTGGAGTCTGTTTTTTATTCTCGCTCTTTAAACTCACGATAGGGCTTATTTAGAGGGTCTGTTGGAGTTGCTCAAATAGTTGCTAATCGTTAGCTAACTAACTATTAATAGGGTTGTTCAGATCCACTTGTTAATAGATTGGTTTTGTACTATTAGCACCTCTAACTAATTATTAGTAGGATGAAGTGCTAATAATTAGCAGGCCCATTTAGATCCTCATGTACTAATTTTAGCTGCTAACCATTAGTTTTAATGAACCAAACATATTCTAATTGTTATTTTTTACTCATGTGTGGGCCAGGTAATAACACCCCTATTACTGGCCGTGTTTAGTTAGAGGCCGAAAAAATTTGCAAAAGAGAATCTTTTTTGCATGAAGTACTAAATGAAGTCTATTTGCAAAACCTCTTCACAGATGAGCGTAACTTTCCGAGACGAATCTAATGAGCCTAATTAATCCATGATTTGCTACAATGATGCTACAGTAACTATCTTCTAATCATCCTCTAATCATGCGGTCAAAGGCCTCATTAGATTCGTCTCGGAAATTTACTAGAGGTTGTGGAGGTAGTTTTGTAAACTGACATTATTTAATACCCTTAATTATTGGTCAAAGATGCATTTAATACCCTGCAAATTTTTTCGGCCACCAACTAAACACGGCCTTAGCATTATGTACTGTATTTTCATAATAACTAATGCTGACTTCCGCTGGGCCCTACCTTATTACATGGCTGGTAAGATATGTTATTGCTGCCATAAGTGGCGTAGCAGGATTTTCATATTGGTGTATATTACTAATAAAGATTGTGTCGATGTTACTGGCAGTGCACTACCAGATGTCGCAGCAATGTAGAAGGGCTTGGCTTCACTGACAGGTCTGACAGGTGGGTCGCATTGTTCATCCTCTCCACGTCAATATTGCTAAGGTTTGGGAAGGAGTGTTGCCGACGCCCTAACAAATGGGTCAGGGGTGGCATAATGGCTCCACGTTGATGTTAGGTTTTGCAAGGCGAGGTCTACAGATGGCAATGGATACATACCCGCTGGGTAGTGCCATGCCACACTCGCTGTTGACGATCAAAATTGGCACGGAGCAGGTTTGACAGGAAAACCAGTGGAACCGGATTCTGGAACCGGTGAAACGGTTTTGGTTCCCTGTTGCCCGTCCGACAAGGCAATCCGGTGGCACCGGATTTGGAAACCGGTGGAACCAATTTTCCCCGAGGACTAGTAGGTTTGTACTCTTTTTGTGGGTCCGAGTTGTAATAAGGCTTTTCTTGCGGCGTTTCGAGCGGCCTGCCAACCTCAGAGTAACCCTAGGTGCACCTGCCCTGACGGGGTCCCTCCCAGGCCGGTGTTCGTAGGCTTACGCAGCGAACCCTAGGAAACCGGTGGGACCAGATTCCCAAAACTGGTGGAACTGGTTTTGCCAGGGCTGCTGCTGGTGATCGATCCGTTGCGGATCCGCGTGAGCTAGCGCACGTTTCGGTGTATTGACAAAAAAAGCATCAACACATTTTTGGCGACTCCGCTGGGGAATTTGGAGATCTTGATTTCTATAACCGATCTATCAAACCCTAGCCAGATGGGATCTACTGCAGAACTAGATAAGGAAAACATCATTCTAGGGGTGGATAACGAGCTGGCTCGGCTCGACTCGGCTCGGCTCGCTGCGGCTCGTTCCCTAAACGAGCTGGCTCGGCTCGGCTCGTTAAGGAAACGAGCAGAAAAGGAAGCTCGGCTCGACTCGGTCTAGCTCGCGAGCTAGCTCGGTGAGCTCGTGAGCCAGTAACGCGAAAGCCTGCAAAAGGCAGCGAGGAACATCGCCATAGAAGCACAACTGTCCCAAAGAAGTTCCTGACACGAGAAAAGTTCAAAGAAAAGAAATGGGAAAGATTATGAGCGTTGATTGGATCTTGCAACAGAAACAACATAGAGAATAATTTCGATAAAAAACAACGGAAACACATGACCAACCAGAGAAAATCCACGATGGAGAAGCAGCTCTTCGTGTTCCCCACTGATGGGCACGAACCATAGAAGCGAGGCTCAGGAGCCCTTCACGGCGTGGAAGACGGAGATGCGGAGGGAGACGCGTCGCTGAGAGAGGGAGAGGCGTCGCCAGGGGAGATGCATCGCCGGCGGAGCCGAGTTGGGCGGGCGGGCTGCGGCGGCGCCCCCGAATCGGCCGGCACTAGGGTTACGAGAACCGCCGCAAGTCGCGATGGGAAATCGACCGCGCATGCGCGTCCGCGACTCGGCCTTCACACAAAGAGTGCGACAGGGATCTAGGAGGATCGGATGAGGCTGGGAGGACAGGCTGAAACTGGGCCATGGGCCGTGTTTTTTTTTTGGACCTTGGATGGTTGGGCTAATGGCCTAATGTGGTTCAGCTCGTTTGGCTCGCGAGCTGGCTCGTGAGCAGCTCGAACTCGCTCGTTATACTAACGAGCTGAGATGGTTATTCGAGCCAGCTCGTTAGTATACCGAGCCGAGTCGAGCTGAGCCGAGTTCGCCACGAGCCGAGCGAGCTAACGAGTCACGAGCTTTTCATCCAGCCCTAGTGCCCTCCATGGAGGAGGTCAGTGATGAGGAGCGTCAGAAGTTTAAAGCAGCCTAAGAATTCTTCAAGAATCAATTCCTGATGGGGCTGAAGAAGGATCGCCACGGCAAGGTGACAAGAACTCATGAATTCATAATGCCGGCGTTCACTTTGAAGGACAAGAAGGTGGAAGAATTACCCCCGGTAATTATACACCCACCTGAGACTTCTACTCTCAATCCAGATGATAAGCTTAGTGCTGCGCTTTTACGTACTGATGAGGTAGTAGGCACTCTTATAGACAGGATGGATGGAATTGAAAAGGATAGTTTGGTAGATTCATCTTATTATACACACAATTTACAACCTATGTAACATGAGATTACGCATGCAAGTGTGTCGACTACACCAGGAAAAACACCTGAAAATCCATTATATGGTATGCCGGCTAATTTCTATTCAGGGCAAACACCGCCGTCAGCACATGTTTCGCCAGCCTCGGTGAAACCGGTGGCATCGGTTCTAGAAACCGGTGGAACAGGTTTTGTCACCCCAGCTGCGCAGCAGTCAGTACCACATGCTACAGCTTCTCTTTCGGTAGTCCCTAACCGAAATACAGGGGTGACTAATCGTTCTGCTTACATTGAGACACGCGCATACACATCATCCCCTATACCTAATCAAAACGTCAATTCTAGTGGGATTCCTAATGATGTGTATGATCAATATTTGCGGCAGAGTCCTTATCGCATGCCTCATGTTGTTCAAACTCAGAGTACAGCCACAGGGCAATCTAATCTAGCTCATTCAAATTTATATGCTGAATTCTTTAAGTTAAAGGACGAGTTGGCTAGTATGATGCAGGATAAACTCGGCATTGATGTGGGTAATTCTAGATTATATCAAAAACCATACTCTGCTGATTTTGATACTGTTCCTTATCCTAATAATTGGCGTGTTTCTGATTTTGTAAAATTTAATGGTGATAATAATAAGACCACTTAGGAACACATTAGCTAATATGTTGCTCAACTAGGAGAGGCTAGTTCTAGTGATGCTTTAAAAGTTTGCTTGTTTTCGTTATCATTGACTGGAACTATTTTTTCTTGGTTTTCTTCATTAACTCCCAGTTCAATTCATTCATGGAATCAATTAGAGAAAAAAATTTCATGATCATTTTTATGGTGGGAGTACTCAATTAAAGTTGACAGATTTAACATCGGTTAAGCAACAAGGAGATGAATATGTTTTGGATTACTTTAAACGATTCAAAGAAACTAGAAACTGATGCTTCAATTTATCACTTTCTGAAAGGGATCTTGCTAATGTTGCTTTTAATGGTTTAAGATCCTTTATTAAAGAGAAGATAGAAGGCTTAGATTATTTTTCGGTTAATCAAGTGCAAGTGAGAGCTTTGGCTATTGAAAACCGATTAAAGAATGCTAAAGATACATATACATATAAGACTCATCATTCTAATGTTCACGTTGTTAGCTATGATTCTAGTAGTTCGGACGATGAGGAAGATGTGTATGTTGCTAAACTTGTATGGTCTTCTAAGAATAAATCGTACACTTGTCCATTTCTTAAGCCAATTCAAAAAAATCGGCATGAAGAAGTGCAATTTACTTTTGATGTTTCCAAATGCGATCGTATTTTTGATGAATTGTTGAAGAATGAAAACATTAAAATATCTCATGCTATTCCTTTACTTGAAGAACTTAAAAGACGAGCATATTGCAAGATATATAATTCTTTCTCGCATGCTACTAATGATTGCAATCTTTTCCGTCGACGGGTGCAATCGGCCTTGAATGAAGGACGTTTGACCCTACATGAGATGCAGGTTGATAAGACACCTTTCCCTGTTAACACCCTTGAGATGCAACCTCCTAAGGTTCTGGTTCAGCCACATCAAGTCGAATCAACCAAAAGAAAGAATATTGTGGTGGGTGATGCAAAACCCGAAAATTCAAAAAGGAAGGCAATAATCAGGGAAGTGGTCTATGAGAAGACTCCAAATGGTAGGGAAACTTTTAAAATCACTGCAAGGGTGCACAGGACAAACTGGTGCCACCGGTTTCAGAAACCGGTACCACCGGTATTGGTCAGGGTCACCCGAAGATGTTGAAACCTAAGCGACCTGAGATTGGAACCTGGAAAGTGAATGTGGCCAAAGATCAGGGCAAGATTGCAAAGCCAAAGCTGACCTTTGACCAGTTATTTTCTAAATTTGCAAATCAAAGGCCAGTTGATGAGGATTGGCCAGCAAAAAAGAGAAAGAGATCACCCATGCACCAGGAAAGGACAATTTCGCCTTCAAGGTCGAATAACAGACAGGAGGGTGATGTTGCTACTTTGTATCCCCAACAAAATCAGTATCAAGCCATGCCATGGATGTCTTCATATTATAATTCTCCATATCCGGCTTGGGATTACAATGGTATGTATATGCCATATTACCCTATGCAATATCCTCCTTTTCATCCAGGATGGGGTAATGACAGAGGTCCAGTGCATGAGAGGCTTGTGGATAACCGTTCGGCGCCTCGTCAATTAGGTTGGGATGTACCACCCAAAACCGGTGGAACCGGTTTCCTCAGAAAAGGCAGTCTTCTCGTCCCAAACAGGTTTATCGACCTAGAAAGGTGGAAGAAGTTGTCCAAGAGATGGATGTCGACCAGTAGAGGACTACTTCTGCTGATGTGATTCAGATTGGTGACATCAAGGTGATTCCGGAGGACGATGTGAAGAGGCCAATTGTGATTGGTGATGAGGCTAAAGCATCGGTCCAGGAAGATGTTGTTGCAGATCTTGGTAAGGGTAAGAAAGTTGAAATTGATAAATCTAAATATTTCTTGCCAAGATGGTGTCCTCCAGGTTTGACTCGCACGCAAAAGAGAAAGTTGCAGCGACTTCGTTTTTAAGAACAGAACGAAAAAGAACTGAAGAAGCAGAGGAAGGAGAACTTCAACAAATACAGGCCCATGATTCCTTCAGGCAAAGGGGTGGAAGTTGAAAATCAATGAAGCTCCAGTGCCAAATCCGGTGGAACCGGATTCCAAACTGATGGAACCGATTTTGACGGCCTCGGTGCCAACTACTGCACCAAAACCGGTAGCACCGGTTTTGGATCCGGTGGCACCGGTTTCTACTGATCCGGGGGAGTCTCGTATTGCTTTTGAAATTTCTGTTACTTCTTCGTTTGATGAGTGAAAGGACCTTGATGTCGCCTAGAGGGGGGGTGAATAGGCGATATACCGCAAAATCAAACTTTTCCCCTTTTTGCTCTAGCTGCCAGGGCGTGACCGGTCAGACCGGTGCTCCACACCGGTCAGACTGGTGATGTGCAGTGAACTCCCCCAACAGCAGCTCGAGCTTCTTCTTTACTTCTAGCACGAACCAAACTTGGTGAGTTGCTTCTGTAGGTGATATTCAGCAAGGCAAAACTATCCCTGCACACAATATAAGCACACCCAAGTAGATCGAAGCGGAAGCACAAAATATGCTAGAAATCAACAAGTGAGGCAAACCACAACGGAGACACAAGGAGTTGTTTTCCCGAAGTTCGGATTCACCGCTCGCACCAAGCAACCACCAAGGTACGGTGAATCCTACTCTCCGTTGAGGAAGCTTATGCGACCACCACTTAGGTCAAGCTATCTCCTCCTTCCACTATTTTGCTTCTTCCCTTTCGGAGGTGAAGCACAACCTGCACAAACAATCCCGAGGCTCACCACACACTTTGGTAGCTCACCGGGCGACGCCTTGCCGTCTAGGAGGAAGAACCTCCAAGAGTAACAAATGCTTCAAATTGCTTTTTTGACAGCGAATCGAAGTGCTCAAGCTATGGTTGCTCTTGTTTTGCTCTCTAATGCTCACTCAATCTTGCTCACTCAACCCAACTCAAAGATATCACAAATATCACACAAATCTCACAAAGAGAGGTTGGGGAGGGCTTTCCTTGCTTCTGGAATGTATTAAAGTCGTGTGGAAGCAGCAGCCCACCAAGAGGGGGGCTGAGGGGTATAAATACCCCATCACACAAAAACTAGCCGTTGGAGAATCTGTCGTGACCGGTCAGATCGGTCACCCTGACCGGCCAGACCGGTCAGACAGAGCTGATTCGAAAAACTAGCCATTAGAACTTACACCGGTCAGACCGGTTCCCTTGACCGGTCAGACCGGTCAGGCTGAGTGTGTCCCAAAAACCCCTCAAATTAGCTCAAGGTTTCATCCAAGGATAAAACCATACAATGTTAGATGATTTGGGATTTGTTAGCACACTCTGTGTCTCTCTCAAGGCTATTCTCACATGGGTCAACTATTGAGCACTTTTGATATTTGTCAATAAGCAAATGTTGCATCCCTCTTGATAGTACGGCGTACCTATACTCAAGAATAAATATAAACACAAAGACATCCTCTTGAGTTTCCAAGTTTTGATCAATGCCATACTTTGATAGTTGTCAACTTGAGGGCTTTCAACATTGCTAACTTTCTTGAGCAATTCCATACTTGAGCTAGTGACTTAGGATTTTCCATCATCCATAGACAAAGTGTATTTGAATCCTTAAGTCACTCCATTTTATCAATCACAACTAATTGATACTTTGCATTGCTTCCCTCAACAAAGCTTGGATATGGTTCTTCGAAACCCCACGGACCTAGATACTTCACCTTAGCAATTTGCACACATGGAAAGCCGTCGCTTAGCCAAAACTTGCTTAGTCCCTCGCTCTAGTCATCTCGGTTGATTTCTTCACCACTTACCCTTGCCACATTGAGTTTAGCTTTGCTTCATCATTTTGAAATCCCATTTGAAAGAACTCTTCAAATGCTTGTTCTTGATTGACAAAGTACATTCAAACCATTGCAAGCTTCCAACAATGAGACCAACGTATATCACATAAGTATATGTCCCTTTGGTGTAAATGCATGAAGCCTTGCAATTTTCACTTTGAATGATCCCTTCATATATCAACAAGCTTTCTCATAGATTGGAACCACATAGATAAACCTTTATTGACTTGTCCAAAATATATCAACACTCATGCTTGTCATTCATTTATTAATGCACAAAGAGATCACACACTTGCTTGCCTTTCTCATTATGAGCCAAAGAACATTCATTTTATATATAATTCAACATCACAACATGAATGTACAAATAAAAACCTGCTCATAGTCTTAAGCAAACAAGTTAGTCCTTTAATCGTTTTGTCATACAATTCACCAAAACCCACATGGGGGCCTAGATGCACTTTCAATCTCCCCCTTTTTGGTGATTGATGACAACTCGATTAAAGCTTACAAATATGACAATTAAGCTCTTTTAGTTTCTTAGATATAGTGTGAGCTCCCCCTTAATGTGTGCTTTGAATGGAATTTTAAAATTGGCCTCACATGCCAAGAGCACACATTTCTCAATAAAAAGCATGGGAGCTCTCCCTGTATCTCAGAAACCGTGGGGTGCAACAAGTGTGTGTACAAAAATATCCGTGATGCATATGACAAGAAAAGGCACACAAAGAAATGTATGTGTGCTTTCAGGTGCCTGACCGGTCAGACCGGTCAAGGTGACTGGTCAGACCGGTCATCCCCAGTGAGCACACATACAAGGGATAAAAACAATCACCAATCAATCCATGCATCACATACTAACACAAAGTTACTTAGAAGCATAAATAAAGGTCTTACACACACAATAGCATACATTACAAGTTCTCAAGTCCACAAAGGAATAGAATTCGAGATTTAATACAAAGTTCCACTGCCAACTACACTTGACCGGTCAGACCGGTCACCCTGACCGGTCAGACCGGTCAATGCTGCTGCCACTGCCCTGAAACTGAAAACTGAAGCTTTAATCCAACACTTCTCCCCCTTTGTCATCAAGCATCCATAAAAGGGCCTGGAGAAGTTGTAGTTGCAGTCACTCCTGTCCATTGCCACCGTTTCCTCCATTTCCTCCTTCACTAGGTGAAGTCCCTGACCAAAGATGAAGTCCTTCATGCAAATGCGAGAGAGGAGGCATAAGATATATAGAATCTGATACGGTGATCTCAGAGGAAGGAGCAAGAGTGGGATCAGTAGTACCATAGGAAGCTGAAGTGTCGGGATGCATAGGAGGAGTATATCCAAATATGGAGGTAGAGAGCCTCGCTGCAATATCAGAGGTCTCCGGTGCATCACTAGACATCCCAAGAGTGCCACCGCTGAAAGGTGGAAGTGAAGAACCTGCCACCATGCCCTCACTGTGAAAAGATGGACCCACTGAAGATGATCCTGCTGCATATGTTCCTCCCATCATCCCTGGCACAAAGCCCGATGAGAACGCACTCGGCATACTAGCAGACAAAGTCTGGTACAGTGGAGGAACAGGTGCATACTGTGGAGGTGCTGGCGGCTGCTGTGGCTGAACATGTGGAGCACCTGATGAAGAACTAGTCTCTGGAAAGAACATGCTCCCATACTGATCAAAGTAGCCTGCGGATGAATATCCACGGAGCCTATCCTTAACAGATGGGATCTCTACCTCTGGAGGTGGAGGAGATGGAGGAGAACACGGAGGCTGAAGTTTCATTGCGTTATGCATCAACTTGATAGAATCATTTATCTTCTTGTTGTCTTTCCGCTGACGCTGCTGCTCCACCTCTACATCCCTCTGACTCTTGCACATGCCCACAAACAGATTGAAGAGCTTCTTGATGGGAGAGGTGGGACGCTCCCTTGGCCGGCGGGAAAAAGTCACCGGCTCAGGCCTGAACCGGTCAGACCGGTACCGGTCACCGGTCACCGGTCAGACCGGTGCCGGCCTGAGCACCAGGCTGAGCCGGCAGTGGCTGTTCCTGCTGCTCAAACACTCCTCCAACTGGTTCATGCTGAATTTCTGGCTCAGGAGATGGAATTTTAGGATTTTTCTTGGTATTAGGCCTCAAAGGTTTGTGCTTCACATCACTAGAAAAATCAATTTTGGTCACCTTTCTAATCATGTACATGATATAGGGACAATAGCTGCAGATCTTCTTTGGATTTTCAGACACATGCTTGATCTCTTGCCAAATGAAATCCCCAACACTGAACTCAGGTGCCTCCGGTCTCATAGCATACATCAAATTCTTTTGGTAGGAAGTAATCTCAGATGTATTGCCATCTCTAGGGGTTATTGTCTTTCTAAAGAGCCTATTGAGAACTCCATAGAAAGTGTACAAATGCTTCACTTTCCCCCATTCATTTTCCATATTGCGAGGATACATGATCTTCATCATAGATAGTTCAAGTTCATCCTCATCATGCAACATTTGAAGGCCTTCTTCATTACCAAGTTTGAACATGTTGCTGAAGGCCGGAAAGGTGATGTGATATCTAACTCCATTTGTCATCCAAAACATGGCTTTAACATCATTCCTAAAGCCAAAGTACATTGTAGCATAGAACTGAGCAATAATCTCTTTGTTCCAGTTTTGCTTGAAACCCATGATGTGCATTATCCTTTGTCTTGTACAGGTCTCAATGATCTCATCAAAAATTTGATTATGCTGATCTGTCATGTGTTTCCAATCCACATACTGAGCCTCATGTGTGATTTTGGACTTCTTTAGAATAACTGAGGTGTAAAAATCCTGCTGAAACATAGTCCAAAATCTATTATCACTAGCTGTCCTAGGCCCACTGTAAGGATCTGCATCTCTCATTTTCAGCACAGCCTTTGTCATCCCTTCCCCATGATAATTTGTCATTCTTGTACCATAGAGATAGTTAGGCCTCACAATGACAGGAGTCTCATCATCATCTTCACCATCACCGTCACCATCATCACCATCATCATCATCGTTTCCATCACTATCACCACCACCATCACCATCACCACCACCATCACTCTCACCTCTGCCACTGCTGTCATTATCAATAGCCGGGCCTTTGCCATGGCGAGGCTCCACTCTATAAGGACTTTCCTCAACATCATCACTACTAGTTTCTACTTGCTCCTCAACATGTATCTCAACTGAAGATCTTTTCTGTCCTCTAGGTCTCAATCGGCCTGCATAATCATCTCGCACAGAGCTAGCACCTTGAGAACTAGAATCTTCTTGTCTTCTCTTTTTCTTCTCTCGGCATCATGACCCTTAGTCATAGCTGCTGATCCTGGGTCACAAAGATTATGAAAAAATATCCATAAGACACCAGGGGACAAGATTTTTTTGATTTGACAAAAGAAAGCACATGGATTAGAGAAATTGGAGCAGTTCTGGGCTTGACCGGTCAGACCGGTCAAGGTGATCGGTCAGACCGATCACCCCAAGAACTGAGCCAATAGCTCCATCCAGCAATCTGAGCAGATATGTTAACTAGATATGATCATGGAAATTGATGAGACATCCTAAAGCAGATAAAAGTTGAATATATTGAAGAAAATCAGATTTTGGAGGTGAACTGCCCTGACCGGTCAGACGGGTCACCGGTCAGACCGGTGCCTGGCAGTTCATCCCCAAAATCCAATCCTCACAATGCACCCAACCAAATTGAAAGATCTTCTAGGAATAGTCTCTAAGGGTTGCCAGGATATGTTCTACCCAAGGAATTTCAAATCTACTCATGGAGTTGATAGATCGGGCAAAAACAAGATTCGAATACCTTTGGAGAGAGGAACTCGAGATGAATCCAAGGGGCCGGTTAGGGCACCGGTTAAACCGCCCAAGGAGACTTGAATCCTTGAGAGGGGCGAGCTTTTTCTTGGTTGAATCCTCAAATCGCCAATGGAGGATGAGAGGGGAACTTGGGCGCTCGGGCAGGAGAGAGGAAAGGACGTGGATGGGAGTAGAGGGTGAATGAGGATAAGGATGTACTGTTGAGTCACGGGAGGGGG
This sequence comes from Alloteropsis semialata, assembly GCA_004135705.1. Classification (NCBI taxonomy): domain Eukaryota; kingdom Viridiplantae; phylum Streptophyta; class Magnoliopsida; order Poales; family Poaceae; genus Alloteropsis; species Alloteropsis semialata. The sequence continues at coordinate 20,389,655 of CM014276.1, read as the reverse complement.
TAAAAGGGTAACTCCCGGGGTACACCGGTCAGACTGGTGCCGGGCACCGGCCAGACCGGTGCCCCTCTCAACAGCAAAGTGGAGAAGGCTGATTGATGAACTTTTGATCCTTTTAGCTCTTACAAGGTTGGACATTAGATTTGCAGTGAATATTATCCAAAGTTGGCATATCTCAGAAGAATATGGAATAATCCAAATTATTTCTCATTTCTTGATTCTTCCAAGAAAGATAGATAGATAGATAAAGATTTTATGGACTTGAGAAAATCTTCCCACTTGTGACTAGGCATCAATCAAACAAAGTGAACAATAGTCACAAGTGAGTCAATCGGGCCACAAAGACCAAGAACCAAAATTTTCAAAGAAAGCACACTTTCTACACATGCTAGTTGAATTTTCGCAAAAACTACCCTATGCCACAAGAGACATGCATCCATCTCAAGTCAATAGTCATCTTAGCATATTTAGCTCATATCTTGCAAGAGATGACACCAAGTCAATTCTCAATGAAGACATCAACTAAATATCTAGATTTGAAGCTCAAAATGACTTGAAACAATTACATGCAAAAACACATACTAGCAAGGTACAAGGGCCTAGATGCAAAAGATAGGAATAGAAGGTTCATGAAAACATACCTTTGCCTTAAGCCCATTCGATTTGTGCATATTTCAATTTAGCATGGTGCTAGCTCTCATAATTATTTTTCTTATTCAAGTATTGAGTTAGCACAAGATACACTAGCACATGTGACTACAAATTCACTAGAAGAAATTGTTAGTCCCACAAGTGACACAAGTATTGGAATAAGCTCCCCCTTCGATAGTGCATAAGAATTTTGAATTTCTTTTGAGTTGCACTTTATTCAATTATGAATATTGAGGAGTTTATTCACAATCTTGGTCAAGGCACATAGAAGGTAATAAACAAATTGAAATTATGCCAGGGATCTCAATCATAGTCACATAAAACTTTTCATGCTAAACACACTAGCATGAGGAAAGGCCTAGATGCATTGAAATGAATATATGAAATTGAAAAACATACCTTGGTCTCTAGCTAATCCTTTTCTTCACATTGGTGAAGATTCACTTCTCAAGTCTTGTGCGTTATCAATATAATCCAAATGCTTCTTCTCATTTATAATTTTCCCTTATATACATCATAGAGAAGAAATGCATTAAGAAGCACAAGATCTAGTTTCATCATTTAGTGATCTTTGGATTGGAAAGGCACAATGGATCACTAAAAGATGAAACCTCACAATATAGGTTAAATTCCTTTTCTTGATGCACATGTGTATATGGGTGAAAGGCAAGCTCACATGCATCAATCTTGTCACAAAAACAAGCAAGAAAATTTAATCTATATTATGGGAAGCAGCTATTCAATAAAAGAATTTATTGTCCAAAAAGGAGGTAGATACACTTCTACCAATTTTGAACAAAGGACATAGCTTGCTTCAAAGAGAGACAAACTCTCATACATGAGACTACAAGATCACTAAAAGAAAATATTAATCTCTAGGACACAAATTGTAGGATAATCTTCCCCTAAATAGGTGCATCATGTATTTGAATATCATGTCACATGCACTTGATCAATTTAATGAGTTTGAGGAGTTTATCACACAATTTGGTCCCGGCACATAAATAAATTGCATTTATTAACAAGGTGCCAAGAATACTTACTACCACAAAGATAGTGCATAAATTGTAAGCCATGAAAGTGCTAAATGAATTTCTTGTAGAATTCCAAATTAGATGAAACTTGACAATCAAACCTCTGCCGGAACTTCTGGTATTTATTGCACCGGAACTTCTGACACAAAACAGAGGCTGCCGGACTTTTGGATCGGAATTTCTGGCACGCGACAGAGGCTGCCGGAATTTATGTTTGCTGACTGGGCCAGCACCGGTCAGACCGGTCTGGGTGACCGGTCAGACCGGTCAACTCCAGTCAGCGCACACTCAATTGGAATTCTTTTCTTTTACTTGCTCCAAGAAATTTCTTCTTTACTTTTTGTGTAATTTCCTGCACTTCAAAATAGTATACTCTACTAGAGAGTCATTAAAAGCATCACATGGCATAAAGGGGAATAAATCAAATAAAAATGTCAAAGTCGCTTTCTCATGCCTCACAAACTACACTTGTGACCCATAAGTGTTCACTTAGAACTGAGAGTGACTAAGGCATGACATTAAGCACTAGTTACCGAGATGACATTGGTTTTGTGATTTCAACACTTTGCTAGTCACTTGGCAAATTTCTTCATTTCTTGCATCTTTTCTATAAGCCAAGTGTCCAATGCCTCTCGACGATCCTGCAAGCTCAGCAAGCACTCTTTGGTACCCAAATCTTGTTGGGTCCTTTGAGGTTAGTCACAAGATGCTTAGGAACCCAAATGGCTCTTATGCTAGTTTGAGGTGAACTAATCACTCTTGTAGCACAAGTGTCAGTTTTATCTTTCCCAAGCTTACTAAGATCATAATGGATAAGGTTAGATTCAAGAATGTTACCATTTGGACAATCCTTGCCCATGTGACCCTTTTGCCGGCAAGTATAGCAAACACGACTCTTGTCCTTGCTTGACTTTATATTTCTTTGCTTTTCTTGCCTTTGCTTGCTTTTGAGTTCCATGGATGAAGAGGTGACTTCAATCTTGTCACTTTGGTGAAAAGTGGCTGCCCTGGCCGCCACCGGTCTGACCGGCCCAGAGGACCGGTCTGACCGGTCAGGGTCAGAGCCAGGACACATGGCTATTGTGTGTTCCTTCTTCTTGCATCCATAGCAAATCCTATTCTTTGCAAGACTCCTTTTCTTGGATACTTTATGCTTCATTATCTTGCCTTTATGCTTGATCGGGCACATAGATGCATAATGCCCCATTGTTGAACAATTGAAGCATTGTTTGTGATCAAGCTCCTTTTTCTTCTTTTCTTGAGTCTTGTCTTTGTTGACTTGCTTGTCATGCTGAGGGATTGAGCTAGTGACCATTGATCCCTTTTCAAGCTTATTCACTATGTTTTCACGGTTATCTTGAGAAGGTTGCACTGGCCCTTTCCCTTAAGCTTGACCAAGTCATTCTTGATCTCTTCTCTCGCTTGTTTCATGTCTTCCAATTCTTCAGCAAGGAGATCATCACAAGACTCTACAAAAACATGCTCATCACAAGATTTGGTTGCTTGGGAGCAACACAGTTTTTCACATAATAAAGTAGAATTGATGTGAGAGTATGTGCAAGTGTGTGTATGAGGTTCAAGATATTTTACCGATGATAATACAACCTCATGAGCAATGTCTAGCATAGCATATGATTCCACAAGCTTCTCATGAGAACACTCAAGTTCTTTGTGAGTTGCTTGCAAAGCCATATGCTCACTAGTGAGCTTCTCAAGTTGAGCAATGAGCATTAGTTTATCTTGTTCTAAGGATGCTACACAAGTAGATAAATTAGTAGCACAAGCATAATCCTTAGACAAGAATTCATATTTACTGACCAAGGAGGCATGTGACAACTTGAGCTTTTCAAGTTCTTGAGTTAGAGCCTTGATGGTTCCAACTCTATGGAATTCATCTCTCTTGGTCTTCTTCTTCTTTCTGCAAGCCATCAGACACTTAGGTCCCTCATCATTGGATAATGAAGAACCAGAAGTTGATGAGGTGACGCTTGCGGCTTGGGTGTCTTGAGCACACTCGGGAGCAGCTCCCTGCGGAGAACCGGTCAGACCGGTCCCCTGCACCGGTCGGACCGGTGCCTCCAGGCAGGCTGCAATTTCTTCCTTTTGCTCTTCTAGCTCCTTGGCAAAAACCACCTGAGGCTCAATGAATATTGCTGATGCAGTTGAGCACTTCTCAGGTGATTCCATGACTTCTTCCTCTTCATCATCACTTTCCGGATTTTCAAATATATCCGTGATGAGAGTCCAAATGTGATGAGCATCTCTTCGGATTTCTTTCTTGCTAGAGATGATGTCCCATAAATCTTTACAAACAGAACTTCGCAAGAAGTCAATAACACAAGCATTGAGTTGCAGGCATGCTAACTCCTTTTGAGTGAGATTTGACAAATCAAAGTTGTCATAATCAAATTTAGGAGGTAGAATGCTAGCAACTAAAATATGTTCAACTAAAGGATCTAAATTTCTAAAAGCATTATGAACATTACCAAACCAAGAAGCATAGTTTGAGCCATCGAGCTCAAGTGGCTCAAATTGTACCTCACAAGTAGTCGACATCTTTTCTCACGGCGGTTAAGTTTGGATGTGAGTCCTTGCTCTGATACCAATTGAAAGGACCTTGATGTCGCCTAGAGGGGGGTGAATAGGCGATATACCGCAAAATCAAACTTTTCCCCTTTTTGCTCTAGCTGCCAGGGCGTGACCGGTCAGACCGGTGCTCCACACCGGTCAGACTGGTGATGTGCAGTGAACTCCCCCAACAGCAGCTCGAGCTTCTTCTTTACTTCTAGCACGAACCAAACTTGGTGAGTTGCTTCTGTAGGTGATATTCAGCAAGGCAAAGCTATCCCTGCACACAATATAAGCACACCCAATTAGATCGAAGCGGAAGCACAAAATATGCTAGAAATCAACAAGTGAGGCAAACCACAACGGAGACACAAGGAGTTGTTTTCCCGAAGTTCGGATTCACCGCTCGCACCAAGCAACCACCAAGATACGGTGAATCCTACTCTCCGTTGAGGAAGCTTATGCGACCACCACTTAGGTCAAGCTATCTCCTCCTTCCACTATTTTGCTTCTTCCCTTTCGGAGGTGAAGCACAACCTACACAAACAATCCCGAGGCTCATCACACACTTTGGTAGCTCACCGGGCGACGCCTTGCCGTCTAGGAGGAAGAACCTCCAAGAGTAACAAATGCTTCAAATTGCTTTCTTGACAGCGAATCGAAGTGCTCAAGCTATGGTTGCTCTTGTTTTGCTCTCTAATGCTCACTCAATCTTGCTCACTCAACCCAACTCAAAGATATCACAAATATCACACAAATCTCACAAAGAGAGGTTGGGGAGGGCTTTCCTTGCTTCTGGAATGTATTAAAGTCGTGTGGAAGCAGCAGCCCACCAAGAGGGGGGCTGAGGGGTATAAATACCCCATCACACAAAAACTAGCCGTTGGAGAATCTGTCGTGACCGGTCAGACCGGTCACCCTGACCGGCCAGACCGGTCAGACAGAGCTGATTCGAAAAACTAGCCATTAGAGCTTACACCGGTCAGACCGGTTCCCTTGACCGGTCAGACCGGTCAGGCTGAGTGTGTCCCAAAAACCCCTCAAATTAGCTCAACGTTTCATCCAAGGATAAAACCATACAATGTTAGATGATCTGGGATTTGTTAGCACACTCTGTGTCTCTCTCAAGGCTATTCTCACATGGGTCAACTATTGAGCATTTTTGATATTTGTCAATAAGCAAATGTTGCATCACTCTTGATAGTACGGCGTACCTATACTCAAGGATAAATATAAACATAAAGACATCCTCTTGAGTTTCCAAGTTTTGATCAATGCCATACTTTGATAGTTGTCAACTTGAGGGCTTTCAACATTGCTAACTTTCTTGAGCAATTCCATACTTGAGATAGTGACTTAGGATTTTCCATCATCCATTGACAAAGTGTATTTGAATCCTTAAGTCACTCCATTTTATCAATCACAACTAATTGATGCTTTGCATTGCTTCCCTTAACAAAGCTTGGATATGGTTCTTCGAAACCCCACGGACCTAAATACTTCACCTTAGCAATTTGCACACATGGAAAGCCATCGCTTAGCCAAAGCTTGCTTAGTCCCTCGCTCTAGTCATCTCGGTTGATTTCTTCACCACTTACCCTTGCCACATTGAGTTTAGCTTTGCTTCATCATTTTGAAATCCCATTTGAAAGAACTCTTCAAATGCTTGTTCTTGATTGACAAAGTACATTCAAACCATTGCAAGCTTCCAACAATGAGACCAACGTATATCACATAAGTATATGTCCCTTTGGTGTAAATGCATGAAGCCTTGCAATTTCCACTTTGAATGATCCCTTCATATATCAACAAGCTTTCTCATAGATTGGAACCACATAGATAAACCTTTATTGACTTGTCCAAAATATATCAACACTCATGCTTGTCATTCATTTATTTATGCATAAAGAGATCACACACTTGCTTGCCTTTCTCATTATGAGCCAAAGAACATTCATTTTATATATAATTCAACATCACAACATGAATGTACAAATAAAAACGTGCTCATAGTCTTAAGCAAACAAGTTAGTCCTTTAATCATTTTGTCATACAATTCACCAAAACCCACATGGGGGCCTAGATGCACTTTCAATGAGAAGTTGTTATCGGATTCCCAGGATATGGACGATGAACAACTTGTTGATTATGGATCATCACCTGAAGATATGAATGTTGATGCTAATGTGGTGCATCTTTCTTTAGGATTATTATGTCATTTCGGAGGAGGAGATGGCTCATCTGGACTTTGGCCCAAAAGAAGCTATATTTAAAAGGCCAAAGGATTCTGAAAATTATCTAAATGCGCTGTATAAAAAAGGACATATCAATGGGAGGCCAGTTTCTAGGATGCTTGATGATACCGGGGCAATTGTTAATTTAATGCCCTTTTCTATGTTCAAGAAACTTGGTGTTTTGGATGATGATCTAATCAAGACCAACATGACTGTCAGTGGTGTGGGAGGAGGCAAGCCTATGAGTGCTAAGGGCGTTGCTTCTATGGAGCTCACCATTGGGAGCACGATGATGGCTACTGGTTTCTTCGTCGCTGAGGCCCAAGGTAATTTCAGTTTCATATTGGGTCGTGATTGGATTCATGCAAATAGATGTGTACCTTCTAGTTTGCACCAATTTCTTATTCAATGGGTTGACGACGACATTGAGATTGTATATGGAGATACATCGGCTTGTGTTGCTGTGGCTGATGGTTCTACCATGTCTATGCATGATCATGTCAAGTGTTTGACAGCTTAGATATTTCTGATTATGAGATGATCAGTTGTACTAGAGATGGCTTCGTGCCTGCTGTTCTAAAGCCGGTTGACAATCGACTAAACCATTTGTTATGAATTAATGAATAGTTCAAAATGGTTGTGGCAGAGACTTGAACACTATCGGGAACAAAAGAACGATATGTGTGAAGCCAATGAAAATTTTGATGATATGAGTAAATTGGGACAAGGTTTTATGTCGTCTAATTGTTGGTATTTCTTAGCATCACCACTTAGAGTAGTGATGGTACAGGAGATACTTCATCGTAAATCTAGACGTTACAGATATTCTGCAAGCGCACAGAAGTACGTTGTAGCATTTCACCCGGGAGTATTCCAGAGTATCGTTATTCGTTTATCCGCAGGGAAAGCGTTTAGTTAAAAGAGAGATGTGCCATCCAATGCTTTTGCTTACAACAATATTAATATACCATAATCTAAGCAGGGGTAAATGATATAGAAGTGAATGGGTAGGTTGACACACAGAAGTTTATTGCTCATAATTATGGTAGTCTTAGTTAGTATAGTACACTAGTGAAGATTAATAAGGGTTCGTTAGCATCATACATATGGGACTTGGATATACTACAATACCCTATACAAGCTCATTCAATGATCATATGCAAGAGGACACATCGAGGTATCCAGTGGTTCCCTCATCAAGGGATGACAGTAGGACGTCTTATCATAAAGGCCTAATACCCACTACCGAACGTGGAGGATTACAATGGACGGACAGGGCTGTCACCACCTGCCGCCTACCTCTTCTAATCCGTGGGGCAGCGGTACCCTCAATAGTATTCCATATCCCAAACACCATGCTTGCAATATGTAATACAACTCTATCTATCACGTTAATAAATAGAGCAACCAAGAGGCACATTGAGCCAATGTCATAACATACATTCACTTGAATAAGGTGCAAGACATAAGTAGTATATGCTAAGTGGATAAGGTATAACTGAGGCATACAACATACATATGAAGGTATTTCCATTAAGCTCAGAGTACTACAAGTAAGTAAGAGAATACAAGAACTGAACTCTAGAACTCACCAAGACTCCTCCAGAAGCCCTTCAGAAGATTTAACACTATGACTATCACTACAAAGACTAGGACTAAGCTTATAGCAAAGGAGAGCTCTTCTTCTGGTGTGTGTTGAGTACGGCGCCCTTTGCAGGTATTTATAGCATCACAAAGGCGGTTGGAGCGGGCCAGAGGCGGTTGAGGCAGTTGAGAGGTGGGCCTAGGTCGGTCGACCCTTGGATCCACCGTCTTCAGCACTTCGCGGCTCAGATGCAATCTCCATGGCAGTTTACAGTTGCAGGTCAAAGGAGGGCCGAGTCAGACGCACGCGGAGATCGGCCGACCTGGCTTGGTCGGCCGACCCCCTATAACCGCCTTTAGGGCAAATCTTCCTCTGGGAGACTGATATGTGGGTCCTGAGGTCGGTTCCAGGTGGGTTCTGTCGATTTGGGTACACTTAACTCTGGTTGTGGGCCCTTCAATCCATGGGATGGACATGTGGCTCATCTTTCACCATTAACTTCCACCGACCATGAATCAACGTTCACGATCCTTCCTTAGTGTGCTTCTTGACCTGTGTAGGAAATAGGCTCCATCGGGGTTCAGTCCAGGTCGCCCGACCTAGCCAGGTCGCCTGACCAAGGCTTGTGCCCAGTTTCGTCCATCTTTTGCACCGTAGTCTCTGTACTCAAATATATTCCAGATATGTATGGTACAACCTTATTTGAATACAAATGCCTAAGTTATGCTTTGATCTTTTTTGGTTTCTGAGCCTATTGACGGTCGGATTTTATGTTATAAGGACCGTCAACAACTCCCCCAAGCTTAACCTTTGCTCGTCCCGAGCAAAGACTAGGACTTTTAGGCTCAGTGGATCAGGAGTTGCTTCCTCATTACTCCTCAAAAGTACCAGTGGTTCAGCATGATATTCTACCATGAATTGAATAAGCTGGTAAAATAAACTTCCCTTATTACCTTGGCCTTTCATGGGGCTTGTAGCTTCTCCTTGTCTTGGGCGGTTGATGGCTAGAACGACTTAGACCAAGCACCTTGCCTTCTACCTTGCTTGACAATCAAACCGGAGGTTTTGGAATTTTTCAAAAGGTGGAGTTCCTTAGGTGGTACTCTCGAGTCACTCATGGCGTATTTCCTTACCCTTTTCCTCTCTCAACTCTCTTGTCACTCATTGAAGTGGAGCTTGTGCTAGGAGAGCTATATAGCATACTTGTAATGCACATATTGTAAAGTCAAAATCAGGATTTAGGGAGAAATAAATCATACCTTCAAACCAAGATGTGCACGTGTGTATGTGGCATGGTGAATGATAGCTCTCTTCTCTTTTTTTTTAAAAGGCTCCTCTTCCCTTAAAGAGTTGCTTTTAGAGACATGGCTTTACTGTTTGAACCTAGAGCCTTTATTTGCTCTCTCTTTTTTATCTCTTTTTTTTTCAGCCCCATGTCTCTTTTTGCAATAAAGTTAGGGAAGAGTACCGAACCTTATGTAGAGCTTTTATTTTGTGGATGGATGAGTGTCATGTTTACTTCCAAAGTAGAAGTATAACATGTGTATGGTGGCGTGTACGTGATCTTGGCTTTAAAAGCATGAAGTAAATCTCTAAGAATCACAGTGACCTTGACAAAACTCATTGCAAAAACAAGTTGCTTATATAGGGGTTTAAAACATTATAAGCTTTGGTAGGAAATTTAATCACCATAAGGAGCTCTTTATTTTATTTTAAAAGAGAAAACTCCGGTTATCAAGTCCAGCTTAGTAAGATCGTAGGGCAACTCAAGTCTTATCATATCATAGCCAACAACAACCTAGACTAGAGCTTGTATATGCTACCCACAGGTAGACAAGATAACAGAAAAGATCATGCTCAACCAGCAAACTCAAAGTTTAAGAGAATAACAGGTTAAAACATAGGTACAAGAGAGAAATAAGAGCAACTTTTTATCATATCCAAAAGAAAAGATTTAAGCATGGACTTAAAACATTTAAGGAATTATCATGGATGGCTCTCATTTACTAACTTTATTTGAACGAAAAACTTTATTCAACAATACTTACCTGAACTTACCTGAGTGAGGATCCTCCCCCAAGCTAGTCTGTTGACACCGATGTACCTGTTGGCGCAGGACTCATGTTTTACGTCGTCGAGCGAAGACGTCTCCTTTGCAAGATTCAACTCGACGAAGCAGCATCTGACCCTGGAGATGAGGATACAGATGATTTAACCCACCATACCTGTTTTACCTTTTCTAGCGGTCGACAGCTTGTTCCGGTGTTTTCTTTGTCTGTGCTTTTGCACCTCGTGTAGACTTCTTGTTGTGCTTTGCATAATACCGGATGGGGAAATCCTTCTCCTAGAACTTCTCCATGAACTTAATCAGGCTGTCTTTCTCTAGAGGCGTCACCTCCACCTCTTTGACATTCTGACTGTTTCTCCCATACTTGATTTTGATCATGGAGCATTGCTCCACCTTTGGCCTGAACTCAAACTTCTCCTTCTTTCCATTAATGTGGAGCTGAATCTCTCCAGCACCCACATTGATGTGAGCATCTGCTGTACTTAAGAAGGGTCGCCCTAGGATGAGCGACGAGTCGTTGCCCACATCCATGTCCAACACCACAAAGTCGACAGGGACGAAGCAATCCCGGATGCGCACCGGAATGTCCTCAGCTATCCCCTCCGGGTAGCGGACCGTGGAATCGGCCAGCTGCAATCGCATGGGAGTAGGAGACAAGGTAGTATAGTTTAGGCGGTCAAAAACTACCTTTGGCATTGCGCTAACACTTGCCCCCAGATCACAGAGTGCATGCTCAAAGTGCTGTGTCCCGATTGTACACGTGATGGTGGGGCATCCTGGGTCCTTTTTCTTCTCCGGGACCCTGTTCAGGATGGCTGCACTGCACTCCTCAGTCAACTTTATGATCTCGGTACTCGGGAGTGGCCGTTTGTTGTTGAGAATATCCCTCAAGTACTTTGCATAGGTCGGTACCTGCATAGCATCCAGCAATGGCACATGTATATTTAATTTTTGTATAACTTCTACGAACCTGGCGAATTGCTCGTCTGCGGATGGTTTCTTTTGACGTTGAGGGAACGGCAAGACGTTGCTGTCGTAGAACTCATGTGGCGCAGTCTGTCCGGCTGGTGCTAGCTCGGCTTCAGGCTCTTCTTCCACTGCGGGAATCTCCTTTCTCGGTGCTGTTGTCTTTCCTGCATGGTTAGGGGGAACTGGGTCCCGAGTAGCCTTGCCGCTCCTCGTGGACACAGCCTTAACATTCTCAAAAGACGAATCCGGTTGCCCGGGAATTCTTCCCTTATCACCAGACGGAACAGCGGCAGCTAGCTGAGCTAATTGGGTTTCTAGCATTTTGTTAAAGCTCAGCTGGCTCTGGAAGGTGGAGGACAAACTTTCTATTTTAGAGTTTATGCCCTCCAGAGCCTTATCATTAGCAGCAAGCCTCTTAGAGATTGATTCAATTAATCTTGGCCTGACCAAGGACAAGATCTTTAAGGGAAGGTTGATTAGAGAAAGAGTTATTATTGTTACCTCCCTGGTAGAATGGGCGTTGCTGGTTCCAATTCCCTTGAGGTCGGTACCCGTTGTTGCCGTTCACGAACTGCACCTTCTCTTGTGTTTCAGGGCAGTTGTTCCCCGAGTGGCCAGTTTCTCCACAGACCTCACATGTCATGTGTGAGTCCAGTGGCCCATCGTTGTCGGCGCCTCCATCCTTGGTGCGATCGTCGAGGCGCTTCATAATGAGATCCATCTTGGTGGCCAGCATGTCCACCTCCTTTACGGTGTGCATACCGTGTTTACGTCCCTGAAGACGGTCGTCATTCCAAGATTGGTTTGACACCATCTCCTCGATGAGAAGCTTAGCGGCGGCCACGGTCAAGGAGAGGAATGCCCCTCCAGCAGCAGCATCCATGTGTTCACGGGCTGTCTGGGACAGCCCATGGTAGAAGTTTTGAAGCAGGAGCCACTCTTGCATGCCATGGTGGGGGCATGCCAGAATGTAGTCCTGGAAGCGATCCCACGCCTCTGGGACTGTTTCTTCGGATTCTTGCTGGAAGCTGGAAATTCTTCCCCAAAGGGCATTGGTTTTTCCGATGGGGAAGAACTTCGCCAAGAAGGCGTTGGAGCACTTGGTCCACGTGTTTACCACCTCATGGTTGGAATAGAACCATTGTTTGGCTCTTCCCAACAGTGAGAACGGGAAAAAGCGGAGCCTGATGGCCTCTTGATCCA
>CM014276.1:20365455-20377322 GCA_004135705.1 Alloteropsis semialata | reverse complement strand
TGCATGGATGATCAAATCTCTTTAACCATTGCTTTCCCCAGCAACGGCGCCAGAAATGCTTGTTGGTATTTCTTAGCATCACCACTTAGAGTAGTGATGGTACTAGAGATACTTCATCGTAAATCTAGACGTTACAGATATTCTGCAAGCGCACAGAAGTACGTTGTAGCATTTCACCCGGGAGTATTCCAGAGTATCGTTATTTGTTTATCCATAGGGAAAGCGTTTAGTTAAAAGAGAGATGTGCCATCCAATGCTTTTGCTTACAACAACATTAATATACCATAATCTAAGCAGGGATAAATGATATAGAAGTGAATGGGTAGGTTGACACACAGAAGTTCATTGCTCATCATTATGGTAGTCTTAGTTAGTATAGTACACTAGTGAAGATTAATAAGGGTTCATTAGCATCATACTTATGGAACTTGGATATACTACAATACCCTATACAAGCTCATTCAATGATCATATGCAAGAGGACATATCGAGGTATCCAGTGGTTCCCTCATCAAGGGACGACAGTAGGACGTCTTATCATAAAGTTCTAATACCCACTCCCGAACGTGGAGGATTATAATGGACGGACAGGGCTGTCACCACCTGCCACCTACCTCTTCTAATCCGTGGGGCAGCAGTACCCTCAACAGTATTCCATATCCCAAACACCATGCTTGCAATATGTAATACAACTCTATCATCACGTTAATAAATAGAGCAACCAAGAGGCACATTGAGCCAATGTCATAACATACATTCACTTGAATAAGGTGCAAGACATAAGTAGTATATGCTAAGTGGATAAGGTATAACTGAGGCATACAACATAAGTATGAAGGTATTTCCATTAAGCTCAGAGTACTACAAGTAAGTAAGAGAATACAAGAACTGAACTCTAGAACTTACCAAGACTCCTTCCGGAAGCCCTTCAGAAGATCTAACACTATGACTATCACTACTAAGACTAAGACTAAGCTTGTAGCAAAGGAGAGCTCTTCTTCTGGTGTGTGTTGAGTACGACGCCCTTTGCAGGTATTTGTAGCATCACAAAGGCGGTTGGAGTCAGCTAGAGGCGGTTGAGGCAGTTGGAGGTGGGCCTAGGTCGGCCGAATCCCAGGTCGGCCGACCCTTGGATCCACCGTCTTCAGCACTTCACGGCTCAGATGCAATCTCCATGGCGGTTTACAGTTGCAGGTCAAAGGAGGGCCGAGTCGGGCGCACGCGGAGATCGGCCGACCTGGCTTGGTCGGCCGACCCCCTATAACCGCCTTTAGGGCCCATCTTCCTCTTGGAGACTGATATGTGGGTCTTGAGGTCGGTTCCAGGTGGGTTCTGTCGATTTGGGTACACTTAACTCTGGTTGTGGGCCCTTTAATCCATGGGACGGACATATGGCTCATCTTTCGCCATTAACCTCCACCGACCATGAATCAATGTTCACAATCCTTCCTTAGTGTGCTTCTTGACCTGTGTAGGAAATGGGCTCCATTGGGGTTCAGTCCAGGTCGCCCGACCTAGCCAGGTCGGCCGACCAGGGCCTGTGCCCAGTTTCGTCCATCTTTTGCACCGTAGTCCCTGTACTCAAATATATTCTAGATATGTATGGTACAACATTATTTGAATACTAATGTCTAAGTTATGCTTTGATCTTTATTGTTTCTGAGCCTATTGATGGTTGGATTTTATGTTATAAGGACTGTCAACACTAATCCTTTGGAGGAGGTTGATATTGGTAATGGTTCTATACCAAGGCCAACGTTTGTAAACAAAAATTTAAAAGCTGATTATAAAGCTGAATTAATTGAGCTATTGAAAGAATATGTTGATTGTTTTGCATGGAATTATCAAGAGATGCCTGGTTTAAGCCGTGAGTTAGTTGAGCATCGGCTACCCATTAATCCTGGTTTTAGGCCTTTTAAACAAACTGCTAGGAGTTTCAATCCTAATATGTATGACCGGATTAAAGAAGAAATTAATCGGTTGTTGGATGCAAATTTTATTAGGCCTTGTCGTTATGCTGAATGGTTATCAAATATTGTGCCAGTTGAGAAAAAGGATTCTTGTGAGCTCAGAGTTTGTATTGATTTTAGAAATCTTAATAGAGCTACTGCTAAAGATGAATATCCTATGCCTATAGCCGACATGCTTATTAATGATGCTTCTGGACATAAAGTTATTAGTTTTCTTGATGGTAATGCTGGTTACAATCAAATAACAGCCTTTGTATGTCCAGGTTTTGTTGGTTTATTTGAGTGGGTGGTTATGACCTTTGGTTTAAAAATGCTGGTGCTACTTACCAAAGGACTATGAATTTAATTTTTCATGATTTGCTTGGCTTGATCGTAGAGGTTTATATCGATGATATTGTTGTTAAATCGGCTAGTTTAAAACCCCATTTGGCTGATTTAAAACTTGCTTTTGAACAGTGTTCACCTAAACGCGTGTAAACCGTCGTTTACACCCGTTCAAACCGTAAACGGAGGGTATGCGTGTAGTTTAGGGCTTAGTCACCGAATTAAATGCTAAACGCGTGTAAACGGTCAACTTGGTCAAAAAACAGTATAAACAGTGAAATTAAACAGAAGTTAAACACATTTACACACAAAAACACATGTTTAAACGATCGTTTAGGCAATAAGGAACATGTTTTGGTGGGGTAATTGGATGTTGACGGTTGAATATAGGTTCTATAAGCACGTCTTAAGAAAAGAACATGAATTAAAGTAGCAAGTATATGGGTATTTTGTGTAATATGAGAATGATGTGTCATTATTTATTATATGCATAACTTAAATTGCAATTATCCGAAAACTAAAGCATGAAATTATGATTTTTTTAAATACTTATAGCTACAATGCAAATCGTTTAAACCGTTTAATCTATCGTCTAAACCGTTTAAACACTAAACAGAGGGTGAACGACTGTCTAGCATTTAGCGTCTAGGATAACACTGCTTTTGAAAGAATGCGTCAATATGGATTAAAGATGAACCCACTTAAATACGCATTTGGTGTGTCGGCTGGAAAGTTTCTAGGATTTATTATTCATGAGAATGGCATAGAGATAGATCCTAAGAAAATTGATATTATTAAGAAGATCAAAGATCCTACATGTAAGAAGGATTTGCAGATATTTCTAGGCAAGGTGAATTACTTGAGGAGATTTATTTGTAACTTGTCTGGGAAAGTCAATGCTTTTACTCCTATTCTTCGGTTAAAAGATGAAGCCGAATTTACTTGGGGGGCAAAACAGCAAGAAGCCTTTGAGAAAATTAAATATTACTTGTCTTCACCGCCGGTCGTGAAAGCTCCTAGGAGAGGAGTTCCGTTTAAATTATATGTGACTGCTGAAGATCAAGTGATTGGGGCTGTTTTGACTCAAGAAACCGAAGGAAAGGAACATATTATTACTTATGCAAACCGTCGAGGATGCCGAAACGAGATATATATTTATTGAAAAACTTTGCTTGTCATTATATTATGCTTGTACCAAAATGAGGCATTATTTATTATCCAATACTTGCATAGTAGCTTGTCAAACCGATATCATTAAATATATGCTGCATAGACCAATTTTAAGTGGTAGAATTGGTAAATGGGCTTATGCTCTTATTGAATATGATTTGGCCTGTGAACCTTTGAAATCTATGAAAGGCCAAATTGTTGCTAATTTTATTGTTGAGCATAGTATTAATAATAATGATTTAGATATCGGTTATATTACTTTTACCTCATGAAAATTGCATTTTGATGGATCAGTTTGTAAGAGTGGTTGTGGTGTTGGTGTTGTTCTTATATCACCAAGTGGTGCTGTTGACACTAGGTTTTGACTCGGTTGGTGTAAAAGGAATATTGTATTAAGGAACGCCAGGGAGCCAAGGCTGAAGCCGAGTCCGATTCTAACTTGAAGGTCTCCGATTCCGATCGGGAGTTGTACGATGGAGTCCTGATCGGACACGGGGATAAGAAGGCCAGAGCATTTACGACTCTGAAGGGTGGGATGCGTCTAGAAGCTTTTTCAAGGCCTGATTGTGCGTCAATTGTAATGCTTTTGGTAGTTTAGATTAGTTTGCTTTAAATAAATTAGAGATATTGTCATGTCCAACAAGGATTAGTTAGATTTCTAGGGTATAAATATAAACCCTGTGCCATTGTCAAAAACGTTCTCACAACCATCAATACAAACACAATTTTCGGCCCTCGTGCCAACCAACCTTTTCGTCGAGTTCTTCAGCAAGCAGGGCTGCATCATCTTGACCTCTGGTTTATCTGTAAGTGTGACATTTATTGAATTAATCTAAGCTTTAGATTGAGGCGTGTCGCCCTTCTTCATTTGGTTAATTCACCAATTTATCGAGTTGTTCTAGGCTTTAAATTGAGGCGTATCGCCCTTCTTCGTTTAGATCGCTCACCACTTTACCGTATCTTGTTATTTCACCTTATCGGCTTACATCTATAAAGATCTATCTGTTTCATTGCATCCTAAACTTTATAATAGATCTATTTTAACGTTTATATAGCTGATTTAGATTTAATTATCAAGTTACAAATAAATCTGGTTTAAACAAGTTCTTCGATATACGTTGATCTACTGGAGTAAATAAGCTAAATCGGTGCCCTGCTAGCAACACTGTCTCGAAATCGATCCGATTGTTAGTGACACAAGGTTTAGTTTATTTAATGACTTTAGAGATATGCATAACAATGAATGCGTTTAAATTAAGTTTATCTCCAATTCGGCTTTCATAGTCGATGTCTTGTTTCAATATATTTCATATCCTCACGAATCGGACTCAAGGCCGATGGTTCATGCTTGCAATCGGACTTTCCTTCATGACTGATCCGATAGCTGGAACGAATCAGGGCTTTGACCGATGAGTTCCTTTTGGTGTACTAATTAAACTCTATCTTGTCAATTTCAGGTCAAATTGACTGGCACTCCCTGAACTTCAAGATTTTTGGACCTGCATCGAAGTTCAAGCAAATCTTGTAGGCCACAGTTTTAATTTTCGAGAGTCAACGCCTACCTTTTTGGACGTCAACACATTTTGGCACGCCCAGTGGCACAAGAAAGCTTCTGCGATGACACCTCCTGAGACAAAGGTGAGGTCACTTCCGTCATGATGGACGGCCTCAGTGATGAACAGACGAAGCTCGTAGAAGCGCAACTTGAAGAATTCAAAAATTTGTGCCTAGACTCATTCAGCAAGACTCGTAATGCCATGATCAAGAAGAATCAATTTCCTGTTCCAAAAGAAGCTTTTGACGGGATTACGGCAGACGAGAGACAGTTCTTTCAAGATTATATAGATGCTGGAACGAGTCACGCAATGATTAACCAATCTGGAATATTGGTTAACATGGTGGTGGGATTAATCGCCAAGTTACTGGATGGAGCAGTGCTGAAAGATGTCCAGAAAGGACCTGCTTATTTTGATGCTAGCGCTTCTGCAGTAAAGGATCTCAAGAAAAAGATTGTACAGATCAATTCATCTACATCACCAGAGACACATCCTGAGCTATATGAAACTCCTAAAACAAAGAAATCGAAAGCCAAGGTGGGGGATTGAGGTGAAGAAGAAGAGGAAGACGAGGAACATGATCCAAAAGATTCTGGTGCATCTCAACACATAGATCAATTTGGCAGTCAGATCCCTGTGGTTAACGGTAAAATGGTGTATCCTTCTTATTTCAACACTGAAAACCCACCAAGGTATAGGGGAACTGATTATCGAGAGCCGTCAGTTGGGCCTGTTGAGACACTAGTCGTAATGACATCGACACATGCTCCGATCAATCAGAGAAATTATGCTCAGGAAGATTGGACAGATAAGATTGCTAATGTCATGAAGAATCAATTTGGTTTGAAGCCTAAGGGACAATCTTATCTGTATCGGAAGCCGTATCTGGACTGGTTTGATACGCTGCCAATGCCAGCCCGATTCAGGATTCCTGATTTCTATAAGTTTTCTGGACAAAGGGATGTTACTACCATCGAGCATATCGATCGGTATACAATCTACTGTGGAGAAGTAGTATCGATTGACTGATTAAAAGTCAAACTTTTCCCTATGTCTCTCTCTGGTTCGGCCTTTTCGTGGTTTTCCTCGCTACCACCCAATTCTATTAATAATTGGGCCGATCTGGAGAAACAATTTCATGCTTATTTTCATGGGAGTGCAAGAGACTAGATTGTCTGATTTGACAGCTCTCCGACAAAGGAATGGGGAATCGGTCAGTGAATTTGTTTAACGATTCAGAGATGTTCGTAGCCGATGTTATTCACTGAATTTATTGGAGGGACAGCTGGTTGATTTGGCTTTCCAAGGATTATTGCCTCAAGTCGAAGAACGGTATACAAGTCAAGATTTTGAGGGCTTGGGACATATGATTCAGAAACTCTCTCAGCATGAAGGGCGTAATAATGACTAACGGAGGGAGAAATATCAAAGAAAAATTGCCAATATTGAATATGATTCAGAGAGTGAAGAAGCTGAGGTCGATCTAGCTGAGTGGACCAAGAACAAAAATTTTGTTGCTTTCCCTTGGGTGAAGGTTGAGCCAGAAAAGTACAGCTTCGATATTACTAAAGATGATAAAATATTTGATTTATTGTTAGCAGAAAAGCAAATCAGGTTATCTCCGAATCACACAATTCCTTCTACCGAAGAGTTAAAAAGAAGAAATATTGTAAGTGGCATAATTCAGTATCTCATCATACAAATGACCGCAAAGTCTTCCGTGATGAGATTCAGTCGGCGATCGAGAAAGGAATTATTAAAGTTGAATCTGGCAAGAAGCCGATGAAACTTGATGGTCATCCATTTCCTCAAAACATGGTTGAAATCGGAGTACCTGACAGGAAGATGAAGGCTAAAGTCCTCACATTGGATCGTGCGAAAAATTTAGGAGCTGTCGATCCTGAATGCCAAGTGTCGGCCGATGAGGTGAGGGATCGGAACTATCAAGTTTATCAGGAAGATCATCGCCGAAGAGATAAGGCTAAAGTTACATCAGGACAGCTCATTGATAAATACATGCGTCAACAAGAGAGAGATCGGAGTCCTCCAATGAAGAAGTTGGATGATGAAGATCATTGGGGGTGTTCGTTTTTCAGATTTTGCTGGAATGAGAGGTTGAGACTTCCATCAATCTATGATTGTCCATAGTGCTGCGATCAATATTAGAGTTATCGGGATTCGAAGAGATAGCGCCATTCTGTGCATGATCGCTTGGATTATGGATGCCGATGTAACTAGCATGACGAAGTTGCTTATCAGCAGGAGCGCGAAGATTGGCGTGAATACCACGGTCGGCGTCAGTATGAAAATTGGTGCCATGACCGATGGGACGATGATCGCCGAAGGTATAATGATCACCAAAAATATAAAGAAGAACGTGTTTCTGTACATGATCGTTTGGTTTACAGAAAAAAGGAAAATACACAGAAACCAAAAGATGTGCAGGAAACAGAGGAGAATCAAGAGGTCAAACCAGGTCCGCATCCTAAGGTCAATCCGCAGTGATGTCCCGAGGGTTTGACTAAAACACAAAAAAGAAAGGTTCAACATCTCCGTTACAGGGAATAGCTTAAAGGAAAATGTCAAGGAGATGATAATGTGATAATTCCAAGATTTGGAGGGCTAAGCCCAAGCATGATGATGAAGGACCATCGGCCTCGGTGAACATGGTGTTTGTGCTAACAGCTGAGTACATTGTAAGTTCAACCGATGATGAAACCGATGATGTTGAAGAAGCTATGGCACAGTTAGTCTTACAACCTCAACAACCTATGTTTGAAAAGCCAATTGATGAGAAGTATCAGCATTTGAGGCCTTTATAAGTTAAAGGATATGTTGATGGCAAGCCAATGACAAAAATGCTTGTTGATGGAGAGGCTGCAGTAAATTTGATGCCATATACTACATATCGGAAGCTTGGCAAAGGACCTGATGATTTGATCAAGACCGATATGATGCTTAAGGACTTTGGTGGAAATCCGTCGCCGGTTCGGGGGCACTGAATGTTGAATTGACAATCAGAAACAAGACAATGCCTACTACTTTCTTCGTCATCGACAGCAAAGGGTCTTACAGTTTGCTCCTTGGACGTGATTGGATTCGTGCTAATTGCTATGTGCCATCTACCATGCATCAGTTTCTTATTCAATGGCATGGAGATCACATCGAGACTGTTCAAGCCGATGAATCGGTCAGCGTTGCTACCGCTGATTTGACAGTTTGGGAGTTTGAAGGAATAGAGTGCTTATCGGGCAAAGTCTGGGAAGACAATTTTCTACAAGTGTCCGATGATGGTATAAAGCCGATCCAAGCAGTCGGCTCCGAGAGTTTGTATTAATGGAAGAGTTTATAGAAGATGAGGGTAAACTTGGTCAAGGGTTTATGTCGGCTGATGAGTTAGAGGAGGTAGATATAGGTTTAGGAGATAGACCTCGGCCGACATATGTTAGTGCTAAATTAGATCCTGAGTTTAAACAAGAATTAATAAAGTTATTGAAAGAGTATCATGATTGTTTTGCTTGGGAATACTATGAAATGTCAGGTTTAAGCCGATCTATTGTTTAACAGCGGCTCCCAATCAAACCAGGGTATCGGCCTTTTAAACAAGCGCCAAGATGATTTAAACCAGAGTTAGATAAAGAATAAAAGCCGAAATAACTCGGTTATATGAAGCTAAATTTATTCAACCTTGTCGATATGCTGAGTGGATATCTAACATCGTTCCTGTTTTCAAGAAAAATGGGAAATTGCGAGTTTGCATGGATTTCAGGAATCTTAATAAAGCAACTCCAATGGATGGTTATCCGATGCCGATTGCTGATATGTTGGTCGATGCGGCCTCGGGACATAAGGTGATTAGTTTTATGGATGGTAATGCAGGATACAATCAAATTTTTATGGCAGAAGAAGATATTCCTAAAACTGCATTCGGATGTCCTGGTGCACTTGGATTATATGAGTGGGTTGTAATGACCTTTGGTTTAAAAAATGCTGGCACTATATATCAGAGGGCAATGAATTATATATTTCATAAATTGATCGGCAGGATTGTTGAAATTTATATTGATGATGTGGTGGTGAAGTCCAATGGATGCAAGCAGCATCTGGCCGATTTGCGGGAAACTCTTGAGTGTACAAGAAAGCATGGTTTAAAGATGAATCCTAATAAATGTGCATTTGAGGCTAAAATGCAACAAGGTGCATTTTGTATAGGAAACGCACAGACCCTAGAAAGACTACTGAAAAAGAAAAAAACCAGCGCTCTCGCGCGCGCGCCCGTCCAGTTGCTTGCATGTGCACAACCAAAATTGGTTAGCATGCATGCATGGAATCTTTTTGTGACACGAAACTTCAATTCACTTTTTTCCTAAACTGTAAGTCAAATCTGTGAACCGTTTGTTAGATCTTACTTAAAAAAACGTGCTTAACAAAACAAGATCCAACATGGATATATTTTGTGCATTTTTTTGTTAATTGCAACTCTGCGTGCTTTCCATTTGCAACTCTATATATGTTATATTTGCATGTGGTGTTTATAACCATATCCAATTACAACTCAGTTGTGCCTATATATGCTTCCGATTTGCAACTATATATGCTTCCGAGTTGCAACTCTGTACGTGTTGTATTTGCAAATATTGTTTCTATCCAGATCTAGCTGCAACCTGTTTAGATAAATACAACAAATGTTTAGTTTTGTGACAAGGGACAAAAACATTCAAAAATATAATGCAACAAATATTTTGTTTCATGATAGAGGGACAAAAACATTGAAAAATATAATGCAACAAATGTTTATACAAGTGCAACAAATGTTTAGTTTCGTGACACAAATACATTCAAAAATACAACGCAACAAATGTTTAGACAAATGCAACAAATATTTATTTTTGTGACAAAGAGACAAAAACAATCAAAAATATAACACAACAAATATTTAGACAAATGTTTAGATAATAGGTGAAAGTCAAACATTTGTTGCAATCGAATAGCATCCAGCTGCAAATCCAGTTGCAACTCTAGGCGCAACTGAGTTGCAACTGGATATGGTTATATACACCACATGTAAATATAACATGTATAGAGTTGCAAATGGAAAGCACGCAGAGTTGCGATTCACTAAAAGAACATGAAATATATTCATGTTGGATCTAGTTTTGTTAAGCACATTTTTTCGAGTAATATGCAACAAACAGTTCGTAGATTAGCCTTACGGGTTAGAAGATATCACATTTTTTTCAATTTGAATCAAGGAAAGATTCTCCACATGCATGTGTCCAGTGGGTGGGTAAAGTATATGAGCTGGCATCACGTGTTTGATCTGGATCATCAGTTTTTCATCCATGCATGTGCGCTCGCTAGGAGGGTCTGTGCATTTGCTATATAAAATGCACCCAGGTGCATTATAGCAAAACACTATATATATATATATATATATATATATATATATATATATATATATATATATATATATATATATATATATATATAGGCCTCCGCTATTCAGTACCCAGGGTACTGAATAGTTATTCGGTACCCCGGGTCCCCTACGACCGTCCGCTTCCCGTTCCCGTGCGTGGCCCTGCCTCCCCGCAAGCTGTTTCTTGGTTTTTTCATACGGTTTCCTGTTTTTTTTTAACGTGACGATTTTAGACGCGAGCTGTTACGGTTTCCTATTTTTTTTTAACGTGACAATTTTAGACGCGAGCTGTGACGGAGGTTACCGCCTGCCTTGTGACTTGTGAGTCCAGATAATTCACGTGACAGAGAACATCATTGTTCAGATAGGCAGATGCTGTAATTGGAGGATTAAAAAATCATTATATGCCTGAATGGAACGACACTGGTGGATGCGTCAGGCGTCAGCTCATGGAATGAACATTTATTTTTACAGATACTTTTTGGTAATCATTTGAATGACCGTTTTATAGATTGAACAACAAAGCCCAATTTACAAGCCGAAGGCCTCTGAATAGCATACAAAAAGGGAATTAGATGCTAGAACTAAATTACTAGTTGAACTAGAGAAAGACCATTCCATAGACTAGACATAGCAAGTTCAATTTCGTCAAGATGTAGCATTCATTTCTTAGCTCAACAGCCTTCTTTCCCTTGATCGTCCACCCATTATGTAATTGCACCAGTACCTGTGTATTTTTTAGCTAGGAAAATCATAGAAAAAGGCAAAAAAAAGATCAAAACTCTGTATCTACAGCATCCGTGAACCCAAGCTCCATATGCAAAATTAGTTCTTACCGTAATCATCTTATCCTTTCTGTAACCAAAAGAAAATTGTCAACATTTCGTTTAAACTAAGCATATTCAGTTCAGTTGGAGATAACCCTTAGTCTTTACCTGTGCTCATGTGCCTCCTTGGGAATCTAGTATTTTTCCTTGTTGTAATGGATCATTTTTTTGTACACTTGGACAGATAACTTTTGGTCCAACTGCAAGCAGTCACATGAATAAAAATTGAGTCTTTATGATCCAAATTCAAAATACAAACATTGTGAGTCAAAGTAGTCTAAGATGTGACAGTAAATAGACAATAAATTTGACTTGTTAGCATAAAACTATGTTCTAGTTAACAAATATTTGTCAAAGGGGTAGCATCGACTGGCTTCTATATCCCATTGTACTAGCTCATGTCTGAAGATGAGGATCAAATACCTAGTTCTCTCCAACAGATAAAAAATTGACCAAGCTCAAGATCCAACTTTTCCTCACAAAAGACACAAGCTCACCGCTGATGCGTAAGGCCAAGGTGCTGGGGAGCACCGCAAGCACCTGAACAGAACGAGGCACGGGAGAAGGTCCTCCCAATCATCTGCCCTATGCCAAGCTAATG
>CM014276.1:20349111-20364455 GCA_004135705.1 Alloteropsis semialata | reverse complement strand
TTTTTAATTATTTCGGAACTGCCGCGCGCAGGTTCGTGGGCCCACAAAATCGTAGTTTCCTTTTGCGGTTACTCTTCTCCCATGCTTTTCTCTCTTTTTTGCTGTTCTGCTTTCTTCTTCCCCCGAGTGTCCGTGTATCTAGTTCGTGCGATCGAGTGATCGCCGGTTTCCTTCTCCCATTTCAGCGGATTTTCCCCTGTTATTGGAGCATTGGGGTTCCCCTATTTTGTTCTACAAGTTCAATTGGTTCGTAAAGTGAACCAGTGCATTGGGGTTTTCTTTGGCGGAGCATTTGGTGATTGAAGCGGCGCCGCGCTCTTTTCAAGGTCTCGTTGTGCTTCAAATGCGGTTGTTTATCTTTACCTCAAGGTATGTATCGATTTCCCTCTTCTCCCGCCGTGGCAACCGTACATTATTTTTTCCCTGAATCAAGACCTAGGGTTTCGTATGGTTACTGTTCTTGTTCTGGTAGATCCCAATGTGATTGTTTAGTTCCTTAACCCCCAATTAGCATGTTTAGTTCATAGTGAAGGTTGTAGTTGTTTATTTCAATGCTCTGGTAGCCGTTGTTGAACATTTGTTCAATTGGTTGGTGGTGGTCCCTGCTTTTTTGAGCTCTGGTAGCTTTTGTGCAACAATTGTTCAATTGGTTGGTGTTGCAATTGTGTTTACTATTAGTGTGCAAATGTGTTTGCTTTTGGTTGCAATTGTATCTTTTTAGAGCCCTGGTAGCTGTTGTGCAACAATTGTTCAATTGGTTGGTGTTGCAATTGCGTTTACTGTTAGTGTGCAAATGTGTTTGCATTTGGTTGCAATTGTATTTGTTTGGAGCCCTGGTAGCTGTTGTGCAACAATTGTTCAATTGGTTGGTGTTGCAATTGTGTTTACTGTTAGTGTACAAATGTGTTTACTTTTGGTTGCAATTGTATTTTTTTTAGCCCTGGTAGCTGTTGTGCAACAATTGTTCAATTGGTTGGTGTTGTAATTGTGTTTACTGTTAGTGTGCAAATGTGTTTGCTTTTGATTGCAATTGTATTTTTTTAGCCCTGGTAGCTGTTGTGCAACAATTGTTCAATTGGTTGGTGTTGCAATTGTGTTTGCTGGATGCAATTGTTTATTTTAAGGTTAATTTTTTATTTTATTTTCAGTTGCATAATGGATAGCGATCAAGTTGAGCGCACTGGTGAAGATGTGTCATGTAGGAGGAACCCTAGGCGTAATGCTGGTTCGAAAAGGCAAGGTACAGATCAAGTAAGTGGACCTAGCAAGAGGGGTCAGTCTAAACGCAGTCTATCTTCCACCTGAGGTCTTGTTGAGGTAAAATTGGTTTTGTTCATTTGTTAGTGCAAAGAAATTCTTTAGTTAATATCTGGTTTGTTTTAATTATCATTATTTGCTATTGTAGACTTCTTCACGTGTTGTTGTTGTGTCCACTTTTGTTGATGATAAGAAGAGTGGAAATTATTCAATCCGTTGCTCTCCTAATTTATTTAGAAGATTCCTTCCTGCTGTTAATGCTGCTATCAGGGCAAGGATTCAGTCTATGAGTTTTGGTGGACTCTAGGATCTAAAGGCAGAAAAAATTGACAGAGAGTTGGTTATCTGGATGATGGATAGGTTCAATCCAGAGACAATGATTCTTGAAATTGGAGGTGGAAAACAGATCGGTGTCAGCGAGCATGCTGTTTTGTGCATGTTTCGTCTTTCGAATCGTGGCGGTAACCCCCCATTTTTCAATGACAGAGATGGACAAAATGCACGGCAACTGGCCGCACAAAAAATATTAGGTGATTTAGTGCTAAGATGTCACCTAAAACCTTGGGTGCAAAGATTTTATCTGGAACACTTGATCTGGATAATTGTATCAGGTGTTTCTTCATGGTTGTCTTTTGCACCATTCTATTCTCCAACTCAGATTCCTACATCAGAAATCTTGATGCGGTGTACACACAGTCACTTGCTGATATTCCCAGCATTAATTGGTGCAAGGCTGTGGTTGATTCACTTTGTTTAGCTGCAAGGTGTTATCATTCTGCTAAGAGGAGCAAGGAGAAGCCTCCTATATCTGGCTGTACTATTTTTCTTAGTGTGAGTTTTTGCTGAAGTTTTGTAAATATATTTGTTTTCTGAGTTATTTGCAATGTGTCTAATGTTTTTCTTCCTTCAAAATATTATAGTTGTTGTACATTGACTTCCTCCAACATGGCTATGATACTTCTCCTTCGATGCTGCCTCGATGTGCCTACCTTGAGCAGAAGATCGTTGATATGATCATTGGAGCTGATCGCAGATGAGATGTAGCTGGAAGCTTTGGTTATTTGACGGTATTTGATGCTAGACCTTTTCTTTTCTTTAATTTTCTTTATATATTAGTTTTCTAATTTTGTAATGCAACATGCATGTTTAGTAGTTTGCTTATAATTTCATTGTTTTGTTTTTTAGTTGAAGCCTATCGAGATAACATGCTATGTTGAGGTGCCGCTGCAAGCCAGTCCCTCTAATGTGCAGTTTCATATAGAGGTGCCCAGAATTCCACAGGCTTCATCAATTTATTCTAATCTTAGTATGAATTCATCCATTACGCAGCTACTAATTGATGTTGCCAGTAAGGGAAAATGCTTAGAAGCTCAGATGGTAGTGAATAAGTTTGGTGAAGATACCGCGCGGGCGCAAGAGTTTCTTACAAAGGGTCAAAATTTAATGGCTAGCGCTCAGTAGGAGTGCATTACCAGTTTGAGGAACCTGTTAACACAAGTTTATGAAGAGATGCAGAAGTCCAGTAATGACCAAGTTCCTGCAGAGGACGCTCATGCGGGCTTTGTTCCTGCAGAGGATGCAGTGCATGATGGCACTGGTGATGTTGAGAGAGAGCAGCCTCTTCATGAAAAGGAAACTGCAGAGAATGCAGTGCATGTTGCCACTGGTGATGTTGAGAGAGAGCAGCATCTTCATGAAGAAGAAACTGCAGAGGATTCAGTGCATGATGGCACTAGTGATGTTGAGAGAGAGCTGGCTCTTCATGAAGAGGAATCTACAATAGTTGAGAAAGACCAATCTGCTGATGAAGAGGAGACTGAACAAGCTAAAAAAGAGGAGTCTGTTCGTAATGAAAAAGCTTCAAAAGTTGTGAAATATCAGGCTGCTGATGAAGAGGAGAGGAAACAAGCTAAAAAGAGGTGTTTGTTCATCATGAGGAGATTGCTTATATTCAGTATCCACAGTGTGATAAACAAAATTTTGTTGCTCCTAGTCCTTTGGATGTGATAACGCCTGGTCAGGATGATACTGATGATACTTTTTTAAAGGACATGGCATCTGGTGGAATGGGTTCTGATGGAGTTAGTAGCAATGCTCTAACAGATGATCAAGATGAGTTCATTAAAGGAATGTTTGCATCTTCTAGTCCTTCTCAATCACCTTCTCCAGATGAAGATGATTCTCCTGCTGTA
This sequence comes from Alloteropsis semialata, assembly GCA_004135705.1. Classification (NCBI taxonomy): domain Eukaryota; kingdom Viridiplantae; phylum Streptophyta; class Magnoliopsida; order Poales; family Poaceae; genus Alloteropsis; species Alloteropsis semialata. The sequence continues at coordinate 20,361,006 of CM014276.1, read as the reverse complement.
TCAGGCATGAAAGATGGTGATGATGATAATGAGAAGGCAATTATTTCAAGTAAGTGTTGCAATGTAATTTTTTTATTTATTTTTATCTGTCTTTATTTTATATCTCTTGCTGATATTTTATATCTTTTTCAACACCTCCCTATCTGAGGTCGTGTTCAGGGAATTTAGAATCCGTATGTAACATGATTTTTCAGAGCAGTTCAACTGTTGGTGTGCAACATGGCTATAAGGCTTTTTCCATGTCTTGTGGTCCTTTGAACAAGGAGGTAGTTGATCCTATTGAGTCACTTTCAGCTTCAGCTTCAGCTTCTGCTTATGCTTCAGCTACAGATTTAGCCATGAATGATGATGAAAATGATTGATTGAAGGCTCAAGCTGTAATGCAAAGAGCTGAGAGCTACAGGTGTAGGCTAAAAGGTAAAAGCACTGCTGCTAAACCTGCTGGAGGAAAGAAGGAAGCAAAGAAACTTACACAGGCTCAAGCAAAAAAGATAAGGGATAGGCACATAAAAAAAACTGAAGACAGCTGAAAAGGAGGCTGATAGCACTATTGCCTATGTGAAAGCTCAGATCCCACAGGACGGCATCTCGTTTGAAGCTAAATCCGATATAGTTTTGAACAGCTTGAGTCCTCCAATTTGCTTATCTGAGGAGGAATTTTCTAAAAATTGTGGAGACTTTTCTGATTTTTCAGATAGTATATTCAGAAAGCTGATCAGCTCATTGGTTAGCACGCCTAGTCAATACATATCGCCTTTTGATATAGAGAATAGTCGTCCGAATGTTCCAATTGCCAAAGCGTTTGCTCTGAGAGATAAAATTGCAAATGACAGCAATCTCCATGAGTAAGCTTCGTCATTTTGTTCTTGCTTTTTTTTCATTCAGAATTCTGTTTACATTATATATCTAATTATTTTTGTTCATTGAATAGGAAGACACTTGTGGAGTTCAGTGTATTCCATTCTCTAAGTGTCTTTGATTTGTTAAATTCATTTTCTGATGGGAAAGAAGCAGAGAGAGTTACTCTAGAGCTTAGTATTCTTTGCCTGCAACATGAGGATATTGTTTATAAGCCGGAATCTCTTGGCTATAGGATATTTATTTCGCCCGGTTTTTGGGTTAGTTACTTCATTCCTACTCATGTATTATCTGTATTATTTTCAATTTTAGTAATTTTTCCCCCGTTCTTTAGTGGGAACTTGTCAAAATTAAGGACCCTTACACAGAAGATAATGCGGAGACTGAGGAGTTCGTTGTTGCAGTTTCGTTTTTGAAGCGTGATGTTGCTCTTTACGGTGACATAAGCAAGTCAAAACTGGTTAGTAAATTGCATCTTGCAGAATTTGTTCTATGATCTGGATACATCACTTACTCCTACTGTTATTTAGATTTTTATTCCTGTTCTCGATCGTGGGCATTACTTTGTGTACTGCATTAATCTGCTACACAAGCGGATTGATATCATGGACTCAAACGACTATGTGGTGAAAGACACTGATAGAGTTTGGCGTCATCAAGAAATTGTGGACATGTTACACATTGTTGATGAATGTTTTTATGTTGCATCAAATGAAAAGCTACCTCATTTCAGTGAGTGGGAGACCCATTTTGTTGAAGATCTTCCAAAACAGGGTCGAGAGGGAGACTGTATGTTTTTCCTCTTGAAATATCTTGAGTTGTACAATGGACATAGGATATCTGAACCCATGAATTCAATGAGTTTTATCTATATTGCTTGTTTGTTTCACAATTGTTTTCTTATCAGTTTATAACTCTTTTTTTGTGTTTTTTTGGTTTACAGTTCTTAGGTCCTGTCTATCGGTGCGAGCATCTTCATTACATCTTGTTCCATCCCATTAATCAAGCTGACATACCTAAAGAACTTGATGTGTTTAGAATAGGTGGACGTCGATATGATTTCGGCGTTGAGTGATGTTTACTTGGCTTGATGGGAAAACATTTGTCTGATCTCATGGTTTGATGGGAAAACATTTGTCTTCTCTCTTTTCAAAATTGGAGTTTGTCATCTGTTATGAAGTGTATATGTGTACATATAACTACTTTTATTATTACATGTAGGTTTTCAAATTATGTGTTGAAGACATGGTGTTTTTCAAATTATGCAGAAACTGCAAGTGCAATTTTTAATGAAACGTTATACAATTGCCACTGCTTTTTGCAAGTTCATTTGCAACTGCAGTTGAAACTGCATCCATCCTGTAATTACAACTGCGTGTGTGCAACATTTAATGAAATATTATGCAATTGTAACTATGTATGTGACATCCACGTGTATTGTGACATTGAAGTTACTAACCAGTTTTCTTGTAACTGCATTTGCTAATTTACTTGAAACAATTTCTAAAATGAAAGATTTGACAGATATTTATGAAGAAGCAGAGTTGTGTAGATGTTAATAGACGAAACATGACAATATCCCTCGTGAGTGGCAGCTGAGCTTGTTGATTAATAAAAGATTATAGATACATAAAACATTATCTATGAAGATAATGCTAGCCTAGTGGAGATGATAATATAGAAAACATTACAATATAGTTTAAAGTACATATGAGGAGTGACCCCAACCTGAGGACTAGTTGCCTTGGCTGGAGGAACAAAAGAGTACAAACACATAAAACGTTATCTATTAAGATAACGCTAGCCGAGTTTCTGATGGGAGTCTAGTGGATGCAAGAGATTCACTTGGATGGCATCTCACGAAAACCCTCCTAGTGTCAGCAACAATACTTACCTAATCCAGGAACTTCAGGCTATTAGACCTTTTCCTGCACCTCTATAAATTGAAACTTTCAAAGGTGCTAGGAAGATCCTGGTCAGAGAAGCCCACATTTGTGGAGAGGATGCACAACATCTCATCACCATTGTCCTCTTCTTTGCTCATCCCAGCACAGGGTGACCAGCCATCTATCACTGGGTGCCATGTATGGCACCGTTGATAAGGCTAATAGAATTGAAGAGGAAGGGATTGATGTCATCCACCCACACTTGAAGGCTACCTCCACTTCACAAAAACCCTCCTGGCGCCAAGAATCATCTTGTTTGAGCGCACGTCAAAGTCTTGCCCGAGGTGGCCTGATTTTGACAAAATTATAGTGATTCATAAGTGGTTGTCTGGATGCTAGGACCTAATGGCCAAAGTTGTCATCTTTAGCACTACTTTAGCCCTAGCACCGTGGTAATGGCCAATGCTAAATTTTAGCCAAGACACAAGAACTTTCTCTAGGTGTGAAGTGTAATGGCTACTTCTAAATTTTTCAGAGATGTGTTGCGGCTTCATTACCACATTGATGCCGGTAGCCTCTATTTATAGTGGCAACATCTTCACGGGGAATGCTGAAAATAAAAATCTCGTGAGTGAGAACAAGTACCGAGGTGATAAGGGCGTCCTGCACCAGTGCATGCCAGTCTATGTTCGCTTTCTCGAAAACAAATGTTTTACAGAAGCTAGTGGTACCAGTACTCTCGTGATGAAGCGGTATTTGCAAGTGTAGTTTCAAGTTTTTTTCTATTGTATTTGCAAGTGTTATCATGGTGTAGTTGCAGTTGTTTTGACAGTGTAGTTGCAAGTGTTTTCAAAGTGTAGTTGCAAGTGTTTTCCAATGTACTTGCATTTATTTTTTTACAATGTAGTTGCAAGAAACTAAATTTTTTCTCAACTCATTTGCAATAGGGCATTTTAAAAATTTGGATTACAAAAAAATACTGCCAACTGAAATTGATATTATCATTCCACAAAAAGTAGTGTTCCTGTTCATACTTAGTCGATTCTTTTGCAACTATATCAAACATGAGAAAATGTTGCGTTTGTTGCATTCTGAATAAACAAGTTTGATATAAATTTTAGCCAAGACATAAGAACTTTCTCTAGGTGTGAAGTGTAATGGCTAGTTCTAAATTTTTCAGAGATGTGTTGTGGCTTCATTACCACATTGATGACGGTAGCCTCTATTTATAGTGGCAGCATCTAAACGGGGAAGGCTGAAAACAGAAATCTCTTGAGTGAGAACAAGTACCGAGGTGATAAGGGCGTCCTGCACTAGTGCATGCCAGTTTATGTTCGCTTTCTCAAAAACAAATGTTTTGCAGAAGCTAGTGGCACCAGTACTCTCGTGATGAATCAGTATTTGCAAGTGTAGTTTCAATTTTTTTTCTATTGTATTTGCAAGTGTTATCGTGGTGTAGTTGCAAGTGTTTTCAAAGTGTAGCTGCAATTGTTTTGACAGTGTAGTTGCAAGTGTCTTCCACAGTGTATTTGCAAGTGTTTTCTCAGTGTACTTGCATTTCTTTTTTTTACAGTGTAGTTGCAAAAAACTAATTTTTTTCTCAACTCATTTGCAATAGGACATTTTAAAATTTTGGATTACAAAAAAATACTGCCAACTGAAACTGATATTATCATTGCACAAAAAGTAGTATTCTTGTCCGTACTTAGTCGATTCTTTTGCAACTATATCAAATATGAGAAAATGTTGAGTTTGTTGCATTCTGAATAAACAAGTTCGATATAAATAAGTAAATACATCAGCTTAATGGCACCAGTAGTCTCGTGGTGAAGCAGTACTTGCAAGTGTAGTTGCAAGTATTCTTACAGTGTAGTTGCAACTCTTGTGTATCGTATTTGCAAGTGTTATCACATTGTAGTTGCAATTGTTTTCACATTGTAGTTGCAACAAAGTAAATATTTTCTTATTTCATTGCAATATGACATTTTAGAAGTTTGGATTGCTAAAAAATACTGCTTACTGAAAATGCTATTATCATTCCACAAAAGTTGTGTTCTTCTCTGTACTTATTCCATTGCAACTACATCAAACATAAGAAGTTGTTGCATCAAACATTCTGAATAGACAAGTTCCATAGAAATAAGTAAACACATCAGCTTATTTATCATCTCCAGATGATCTCTTATACTTGTAGCATCCAGTCTGCAGCCTATGTTTGAGAGCTTGACGAAGTTCCTCCGCCTTTTCATGTATCTGTGAAATTTGAAAGGGTGTAAGATATTATCTGCGTGTTCAGATATTATGAAAAATGAAATATGATTAGGTAAACCAGCATTATTACCTCGTTGAAACTGAGAATCACGCGTTTTCTTTCGTCATTGCTTGCATCACTGTATGTCATTACTACTTTCATTTTGTCAAACAGGATGCGGTACTTGTCCTTCAATAAAAGAGAATCATGTTTACTATATATAGATTCATATATACACAATGCTAATTGTGTTCAATCATTTAAATTTTATATGTATGGTAATTAACTTTTGTTCTAGTCTCAACAAGATGTATAATGAATGGAATCTCATAGTTCTTTTTGTTATGAAGCTAATGTCAACCTGTATCAAAAATTTTGTGCTTGTGTGTTATGAATGATTCCACAAATATATATTATAGTTTATACACGATATATGTTTTTTGCATATGGATATGACACATCAAATTGGAGGTGGAAAACAGATCAATTTCTACTAATTTGGTAGAAAATGAAGCATAAAATGGTTATGATATGTACAGTAGATAGTCTTAGTAAATTCTGAAAATGGTTGCTTGATTCAATGTTAATGCTAACAGATGTTTGTGGTATCTGACTTACATCACTATCACTGTCGGCTGATGCTGACCTTTCTGGTGCCTTTCCTTTGTCATTTGGCGTTGCCACTCCTTCAGATCTTGCTTCCTCGTTTGGCGAAGGAGATGGCGGTGGAATGGGAACCGGTTTCCCACATATGATGCAGGCTGGCACCGGCAATGCCACCTCGATTGTGGCCTCTGATGATGATGACGATGCCATGGGGAGGATGGCAATCGATGATGGCACCTCGGGGGAGCGACGCTTGAATCGTCCGGCGTCGTCCCATGGCTCCCTCCATGATATGTGGTTGCGCCGCTTGGAACCAGCCATCTTCTTTCTGCAGAAAGAAACAAAAGGAAGTGGAAGATGGAAACCGCCGGCGATGAGTGGAGTAGAAAACCTCAGCGGCGGTTCAGTGGAAGAAAACCCCAGAGTTCATTCTTGCATAATCTAAATAGAATTCATGTGCATCTTCTATAGTATCAAACTCTTGACGTACCATTGGCACAAATATATTAAGTATGTCTGCTGCCTGTTCACAATATTTACTCTAAATAAGCGACAAATTGATGATGATAACAAGAGTGCAAATAATTCTATCCGTTGCTCTCATAGTTCATTTATAAGGTTCAACAGCTAACAGTTTTGCAAATAATTCAAACAAGTTTGCAAACTAACAGTAAACATAATTGCAATAGGAAAAACCCAGGGAACTACATCCAATCGAAGAACAAATGTTTCAAAACAGCTAACACACAATTCAAGGAAACAATTGCATCCAAACAACAAATTATATTGAAAATATATACTACCATAGGCATCTCATCAGATTAACTAACTATTTTTCCCATCTATATGCGAATATTAATCAACATCATGTCTCAGCAGCTAGTTTTCAGGGCATGGTGCTTAATGAATCAAATCAATGCGTCATTGTTTCATATCGGGTAAACAACCGGATGAGCCATGGGTGTGACCAATGCTCCTGGAGGAACCATGGCTGGAGGTGTCAGATTAGATATGTGATGGAGCGGATACGCTTCATGAGCATTCATGTTCCCCACAGCAACTGGAGTGTTGATGCTTGTTGGTGCTTTCGCATTTGCCGCTAAAGCTCGATCTGACGATCCTTACGATGCTGGTGGGGAATCCGTCGTGGAGCTCATGAAGCTAATCGCCAATTGATCTCCACGTTGCTCAGATTGTGATGATGTTTGCGTCATTGAAAATGACGCATCCATAGATCCTTACTGCTTCTTTCTCAATTTCTTGAGTCCGATCCCAATTGAAACGGTGGCATCGGCGGCGAAAGGGAAGGTGGTGGCGGAGGCGGAGGCGGAGACGGAGAGCTGGTGTGGTTGGCGTCAAGATGGAATAGTTCTGGCTATGTACTGCTTTCTCGATATTTTCAAAATCGTATCTTAACGGAACTTCGGATATTCTATATTTACTTTTATATAAATTGTTGCTCTTTGTCGTTTCGTCCCTCTGTTAAACTGGTTGCAACTAGCAGCATACCGCGTTTGCAATTCCAATTGCAATTGCAATGGATACTCTATATATTTACTTTTATATAATTGCTCTTTGTCGCTTCGTCCTTCTGTTAAAATGGTTGCAACTAGCAGCATACCACTTTTGCAATTCCAATTGCAATTGCAATGGTAGTTGCAATTGCACGAAATTTTATTTGTAATGTGAAATATTTATGGCTCCGATAGTGCTTTGAGATTTGTGTCATGTTTATAGACCTTTTCATAATGAATTACCTTTTGAGCGCATTATCCTGCCCTTTGAGCCCTGTTCCTATCCACCGCGCCGCCTTCTTGTCTTGTATCCTTGCTGTGCTCTCTTCCCCCTTTCGCTTTTTTTCCTCTGCATAATCACAAGTAATTTTTGTTGGATATGAACAAACAAATCCATGTCACTTAAGTTTTCATTTCACCTGAATCTAATCCTTTCATTTTGTATCAATTTATTTTCGTTTCACATATGCTTGGAATCACAAATCATTAATCTTCATTTTTTTCATACATTGCAGCATCAATTTTGGATCTATGTTTAGATTACACTTCTATCCATGATTGCGCTAGTCACTTGCAGTCCTTTCTACTATTGCTGCGCGTAAAGTTTATGCTATATTTACTGTTCCTATTGAACCTCAGCTATTGAATGACTGAATAGGTTGGCAATCATTATGATTGATGGACAAGACTTCATAATGTACTACTCTGTGCTATATATATTTTCTGATTATCTATAGATGGTTGAGTTTACTTAATTTTATGTAGCTCAGTTTAGTATGCCTGGTCTTCTCAAAACACATTTCTCATCTCGTCGCTTGAGACACATTGTTGATTCATTAGACGATGTCCAGAAGCGTTTCATCATTCAGATTGGTTTTGGTGCTTTTCTCAAGTTATCTATTTTCAACGTTCCTGTCGAGGTTGTACTCGGCAAATATTTGTCCGGCAAGTACCCCGCTTCGTGCGAAGATTGATCACGGTGATGAACAGAAAGACACGGGATTTTATACTGGTTCGGGCCCTCGAGATCGAGTAATAACCCTACGTCCAGTTGCTGCTTGTATTATTTCGTCGAGTACAGATTACAATGCGTAACAAGTACCCTCGGGTGGATTTGTGGATCAATGAACAACTATTGAGATTATTCTCTATGGACAGGACCCCCGCTATTTATACCCAGGGAGACGTGCCTTACAAGACAAAACAGACCTAAACCTAGTAGGACTCTAACTATCTTCGGGCTTCCCTTCTGCGATCTGGTCGTCGTGTCTTGTTCGGAGTCTTGTTCGGTTTGGAGTCGGTAGTCGGTAATCCTCGTGATCGGGCACCCTGGTATTATGGCCTCAACAGTAGCCCCCGAGCTTATCTTGTTCAGAAAAGGTTGATCGTTCAATAGCCTTCGGGTCTTTTTGCTCTTCGGGTGATTTCTGGATATGCGAATACCTCGTCAATCACGAGAGCCAGAAAAGTTCCCGAACTCTTGAATGTGGAAACCTGCATCTGAATGATAAGGTCAAAGAAAAAATATCAGCCATAATAATAAAAAAGAACTGTTCCATCTTGGAAAGTGAAATGCCCCAGGAGTGATGTAACCGCTGCCCAGCGCATTTAAAACCCACTCCGCACGTCTCCCGGAACTCTAGCAGTGCATGCGGTACGGCTCTGCCCCGGCTCCTCGAATCCCGCGCAAAGCGTTGCATCTCTGGGTCTTTAAATATCAGATCTCCCAGATTGATTCGTACTTGAACCTTCCATTCTAAACCTTCTCCCTCCCCTCGCCATGGGAAAGAAAAAGCTCAGTCGCAAGTTCAAGCTTCCTCGCCTCCTCTTTAGAAACTCCCCTCGCAGCTCCAGCGAGCAACTGCCTGACAAGCCGGAGGACCCGCCGGCGACGACACCACCCACTGCTCCTCCTCAGGCTCCGCTCCTGGCTCTCCCCTGGCACGGGGATGAAGGAGTCAAGGTTGAGCCACCAGAAGAGGAGGCTCCGGTGGTTGCGCCGCCGTCTCCCGAGGCTGCTCCGCCGTCTCCCGAGGCTGCTCCGTCGAGCATTGCCGCCGGGAAACGCCCTGCGCCTTCCTCTCCAGCCCCGGTGTCGGGGTTTGCTACCGCCGACAAGTAAATTTCCTACGATCGCGTGTCAGGATCCGGATGGTGACTCGAGAGACAGGGGGTTTATACTGGTTCGGGCCTCCGGAGAGTAATACCCTACGTCCAGTGAGCGTCGCTGTTCTCAAGTCCAAGTCTGTAGTAGGGGAGTACAAACTAGTCGGGAGAGGGAGAGGGTCCCAAGTCCCTGTGTGGAGCGAGTGAGTGAGCTGTGCGTGCTGTGTTCGAGTGTTCGAATGGTGTTCGAAGGATCGTCCCCCCCCGTGGGGCGTTCCCTCGTCTCCTTTTATAGCATCAAGGAGAGAAGGGAGCGGGGGGTAAAAAAGGAGAAAAATACAACGGGAGTTACTGCCCCCAAGAGCTTCGTCCAGTGTCGTCTGCCGAGCCGTACAGGGAGCAGGTGTTGACGGAGTGGGCGCCCCGCCGGACCCGGGATCGTACATCCGGGTGGTTGACGCCGATGCCTTCTCGGGTAAGCTCCCGGGTTGTTCCGGGTCGTGGTTGACTTGCTCGAGGTCTTCAGGCGCTCCAGGTGTCCTGCCCGTGCTCCAGATGTCGCCCGCGGGTGCCTGAGTCGTACTTGAGTGCCTCGTGTAGCGCATGCATCCTTCTCCGGACTGTAGTACTCCTGTTGGGACGAGACGGGTGCCACTGTGGCCGCCGTGGCAAAGGACAGGCGCCCATCACGCTTCTGACACGGCGAGTACCAAGTGGGTACGGCGCCGTATGGGCCGGAGCGTGGCCGGGTAGCTTCACCCGAGGAGTCGGAGACCACTCGGGGGCGGAGAACCCCCCGGGCGAATCGGAGGACTACCCGGGCGCGGAGAGCCTTTCGGGCGAATGGGAGAACTACTCGGAGGCGGAGAACCTCTCGGGCGAACCGGGAGGCCACTCGGGTGATCCAAGTAATTGGGGTATGGGAATCTTGCCTTGCTTTGGGTCTTTGATTTTTGTTTTTTGAGGGGTGGATTATCGCGAGCTCCAGGATTAAGAGGTTGGATTGGGTACCCCTAATCCGGACCCTCGTCAGTAGCCCCCGAGTCTGGGGGGAGATGAAGGCTCGCGCCCAGGCTGAGTGACGGCGTGGATATGGTAAACTGCAATTTTTCCGGTGGGGGCGCGCGAGCGCACCCGCCGGGTGTAGCCCCCGAGCCTTGAGAAGAGCTGGTGCTCTTGTTGAGGCTTTATGTCCGGGTGGTTTGCTTCGAATGCAGTCGGGATCGAAAAGCTTGTCGGGGATGAAGAACTTGCCGGGGCCGGGAAGCTTGTCGATGACGCTCCCCTGGTGGACCGGGCAACTGTTCAGCCGTTGGCGGGCCGGGCGCGGAAGTATCGGCCCGCTCCCCGTCGCGTGGGGAGGTGGGCGCGCCTTTTGAGGAAGCCAGGCGAAGCGACGTGCGCACGTCGCCGCGGCGCCAGTGGTGGGCCCGCGCAATTAAGGCCGCGGTCGTTCCGTCCCGTCCCTATTTATAGCCGCGTGCGGCGGCGGCCTGGGGTTTCACCCCTGCCAGAGCTTTCCAACTCCAACGCGCGCTTCGTCTTCTTCGTCGCCGCCGCACATCCTCTCGCGTTCTCCGCCGCCGTCGCACCGCCGCTGCGGAGAGCTTGCACCCGAGCCACCCATCTCGCCGGCGCTTCTTCTTCGGACTGCTGCAAGATGTCGACTTGGGAGCGCTCCCGCGTCTCACGCCGGGTGTTGGAGAGCCTCGCGGCGGAAGGCCTGCTCCCGCCGCTGACGAAGGCCATGGAGTGGAAGGTGCCCGGCGTCGAGGACTACCCCCAGCCGCCGGAGGGGTACGTCGTTTCTTTCGTCGCTTTCCACGAGCGCGGGTTCTCCGTCCCCGCCGGGAGATTCGTCCGCGCCGTACTCAACGGGTACGGGCTGGAGCTCCATCACCTCACCCCGAACGGAGTCCAGCAGATGGCGGTGTTCGAGGCCCTTTGCGAGGGGTACCTGGGGATAGAGGCCCATTGGGACCTCTTCAGGTACCTCTTCAAGTTTTCCCTGCAGACGGCGGAAGGCGCAGCTCCCGCGACGATAGGTTGCGCGGTGCTGAAGGGCAAGCAGGGGCGGATGAAGGCCTACATCACGGGGACCCTGACCAGTTCGAACAAGGGCTGGCACCCGATGTGGTTCTATTTGAAGAACGACGGCCGCAATCCCCTCCCGGCGTACACCGGGAAGACCTTTGAGGAGCCGCCCGCGAAGTGGGCGTACGGGCCCGAGACGGAGAAACAGGACAAGGTCCTCGGGGACATCTGGGAGGCCCTCACCCGGCTCCGCGACGCGGGGGTGACCACGGCGGAGGTCCTCGGCGGGTACCTCTCGAGAGGTATCGTGCCGCTGAGGCGGCGCCCCCTCCGGATCTGGGAGATGGTCCGGGAGAAAGCCCCCTTCGAGGGGACTGTGACGATGATCCCCCTGCCGTCGGAGGACGAGGTGAACTGCCGAGTGACGGCGGCTATGGGGAGGGGCCACGGAGCGTATCCTCCGCCAGGCCTCCTCCCGATGCTTCCGAGCGAGCGCACCGAGGATCTGGTAAGTCTCCGTGTACCTCTTCAATCTCCGAGCGATTTTCCGTTGGCTGAATCCTGCGATCTTTCAGATGAAGGGCCTCACCTGCACCCTTTCCCGGCCGCCGCTCCCCGAGGACAAGGCGAGGAACCGGGC
>CM014276.1:20274257-20348111 GCA_004135705.1 Alloteropsis semialata | reverse complement strand
GATCTCCAAGGACTGAAACCACTTAGATTCAATGGAGGTACTTTGTCGAAAACTGGATGACCAACTTTCATGTCATGATTTCCTGGCACTACGGGAAACCCCGCATTTGCCGAGTGCCTAAAGTTTCGCCGAGTGCAAAATTTCGGGCACTCGGCAAATACGGGATATGCCGGGTGTAGGAAACAACACACTCGGCGAAAAGATGACACTCGGCAAACCCACGCTTTGCCGAGTGTCAAACCCGGAGCACACGGCAAAGACGGCTTTGCCGAGTGCCCGCCACCTGGCACTCGGCAAAGCGCAACCTGGCCCACCTGCCAGGCCGCCGCCGTCGCGCGGTCCGGACGGCGGCTAACGGTCCACCTGTTTGCCGAGTGCCAGACCTAGAGCACTCGGCAAACGTCTGCCCGGCCCCACTTGTCAGGCAGCCGCCGTCACGCTGTCTGGACGGCGGCTAACGGTCGGGGACTTTGCCGAGTGCCCTAGGGTTAGCACTCGGCAAAGATCCCTTTTGCCGAGTGTATTATCTGGCACTCGGCAAACCGTGGCTCCATATTTCATGTAAATGCAGGTGTTTGAAATCTTGGAACAGAGTGATTGCAAAAATGATATTCATGTTACTAACTCCTTATTTAGACAATATCAATGAGAAATAAGTCAATTTGGCAAATGATATTTTTGAAACACGACGATGTACGTGTGGTAGGATTGTTTTTTAATTATAAAAAATTCTAATGAACTCCGAAAATCCTGAGATTTGTCGAGAGCTCATGATATCTTATGTGGAGGCTGTGGTAAAAAATATAGAAGCTTCTGCAAAAGTTTTCACATACGATGCTTGTAACCGGAACATCTCCGAAGAAGTTTCGTTGAGTTCTAATAGATCGTTCATGATTTGGACACAGAGTGACATGACAATTCGAGTTTCACTTCCAAACTTTTTGTAATGGCAATATACTACCTAAAATGTATCGTGTCAAGTTTTGGTAAATTTTCGGATCCATTTCAGATTTTATAATTTTTTTATTACGTATATTGAAACTAAAATGATATACATGGATTTTGTTGAATAATGACATAAAATAATGGTTCTTTTTTTCTACAATGATGAGATATGCATTGTACAGTGGAGTTGACATGTTTTTTTCAATATTCGTTGCACCAAAAATCGAAATTTCCTATATTTTCAAAGTTTGAAGGCCCGTTTGCCGAGTGCCCGCGGAGCAGCACTCGGCAAAGAGCCTATTTGCCGAGTGTCTGCGAGCTGGCACTCGGCAAAGGCCCAGGGCCCACCAGGCCAGCTCACACGCAACATGTTTTAAAAAATTTAAAAACATCTTTGCCGAGTGCCTGGATCTGACACTCGGCAAATAGTGGCTTTGCCGAGTGCCTGATCGCGGGCACTCGGCAAAACGTGGCTTTGCCGAGTGCCAGANATATTTTGGCACAGAAGACTTTCAGGTTCGATGACATTTACTTTATTCTTGCCAACTGCACTTGCTGAAATAAAGGATTTGTTTCAAGCACTGCACTATTTGTTTTTAAACCAACTCCTTGTGCACAGAGGATTAGTAGCAAGAATTCTGAGTGTCGGCAGAATCGAAAGATAAACTCTCTGACAGGATCAAAGTCTTTTTCTCAGCTTAGCTATGAGAAGGTAATATCTTCAGTAGCACACGTTTACATGCTTGATCTACATGATGAAATATAGCTAGCTAATTTATTACATTCTTGCTAAACTAGAGGGACCCATTAACTGGTGATGAGCCAAATGACATCGACCTTTTTGCGATGACGCACTCTAAGAATGGGGAATGGACAAGCCAAGAATCCAAGGATGTCTATGTGAGTATATAACAGTTTGCACAAACTTTATTAAGATGCAGATTAAATGCCTGCAATTTCTTTTTTCAATTGACTACTTTAACTGTCCTCTTTTTGTTAGGATTATGCAAGCGGAAAAATTTTGGAGAGGGAAACAAATGGAGATGGAAACATCATCTCAGATGTGCAGCAGAACCAGATTTTCCAAACAGCCTACAAGGTAACAAGAAAATCCAAATCATCCAAGATCCTTGGTAATGGATACATGGCAAAGTACCCAACTAGAAGACACCTACTATCTGAGGACTACCAAATGCAAGTCCGTCAGGATGCGTCATTGGCCGAAGCGTTCTCGAAGCTCAATGAAAAACTAGAAACTCAAGAGGTTGAAAGGGAAGCTGAAAGGGAACAACATAGGGCTCAATTGGAAGCTGAAAGGGAACAACATAAGCGTCAGATGGAAGAAATGATGAAGGCTAGGGAGGCTGCACTTAGGCAAGAATTTATGTCAATGATACAAGCAGCACAAGTGCAAGGATCATTTAAACAGGTAATAGTAATGTCAATTCTTAACTTGACCAAAACATTTAGTTAATGAGTTTATATTTTTATAGTTTATTCAACTGAAATCATGTGCTTAGGTAGTTGGCTACAAACCATGCTGGTAGCACTTCATTTGTTACATGTTGTATATGTGTTCTTTTTGTGTACACATCCTTTATTTCAGATTCATAGTCCACTAATGATTTTTATGACAAAATTTTAAATCCAAGTGAACAATGATGGGCAACAAATTGCAGAGGTGGCTGCTGCAACAAACATGGTTGAAGCAAATGTAACAACTACAGAGAGTCAAAATATTTCACATGAACAGGTACTTTGATAGTTGAAGCTGTGTAATGATATCTTGTGATAGTCCATAGTCTAGGGTCTAATTGTTCCCTCGAACAATTGATTCACAGGGTAACCAAAACAGCGTCCCACCGCCACAAACACCAGCTGCTGCTGCTGCTACTACTACTATTTCTATACGCACAACTAGAAGTTCTGCTGCAACTAAGTCACAGGCAGCTCAAAACAAAGGAGGGAATACGGCTGTTGTTTTTACTACTACAAAAGCATTGAAGGATAATGCGGCTAAGAAACGATCAATATTGAAAAGAAATCAACAAGCTGCCGATACACAGGTGATTTTTTTGAAACTCCACTACCTATGAATATTCATAAATATAGTCCTTTTTGACACATTTTGAAAATTTTAGACTGACATATTATGTTGATTCAATGAATCACGCTTCTCATGGGCCATGTAAATTATAGGAAAATTCATATTGTTGTATGGAACTTAAATATCTTTCATTTGGATCAACAATCAGGTTTTTAGCCCAAGTATTTTAGTAGCTATAAATAGTTGTTGCTGACCATAGTTTCCTAATGTTGCAGTACAGTTTTAGATGAATCAAAAAATTTGGACCATCTTAGTGGCCGTTTTTCTCT
This sequence comes from Alloteropsis semialata, assembly GCA_004135705.1. Classification (NCBI taxonomy): domain Eukaryota; kingdom Viridiplantae; phylum Streptophyta; class Magnoliopsida; order Poales; family Poaceae; genus Alloteropsis; species Alloteropsis semialata. The sequence continues at coordinate 20,344,790 of CM014276.1, read as the reverse complement.
GGACAATAGGTGAAAAAGTTGTGCATAATTTAGTTATAGTTCTTTGGAGAGTTTAATGACCTTTTTTCGCCCAATAGTTTTTGAGTTATCGTCAATCAAAGTTGACTGCTGGAGGAAGTGTTCTCTGACCGTACTTGGTTCTTCCTTGTCTTAGGCACACTTTCACTCAATTTTGGTTCACAAAATCATACTGATGGTATTCTTTTTTTGATATATTTTCCATTGGCGTATGTTTTTTTCTATCATTAGAACTCTAGATCTATGTGATATTCTCCATTTGCAGCCATTCTTGGTTCTGCTTGCTGCACGTGTGCTTAGGACTTGATTTGGCATGCATGATAATATGATCTTTCAATGAGTAATATCACTTTTAATAAATATGCAAATCTGCGACATGTTTTTGCTTGACATAAATGTGGATTCAATTGATGTATATTTGTACTAATGTTAATGATCCTTTTCAGGAGCATGATGCTGAGGTTTGAGTGGAGCGCATGACTCATGGGATGATCAACATGAAGGCAACCTTGGCTTCAGTGCTGCATAGCTCATTAGATTTTGATGTTTTCAAAATAGTTAAGCGTGTTGGACACCATTATGTGTTGCACTTGTGCGTGTGTTTGGACTAGATGCTGTGTCAGATACATTGGATGGTTTCTTTACAGATGTGCACAAATAAATTGTATTTTGGTTTAATGGATGTCTAAATGTTTCATTGATAATATATTGTTTAATTTGAAATCATTGTTTGAAGCTACCAAAGGGATCGTTGTAATATGCACTATCGTGGCATAAGCATGGCGTTGCAATTATATGCTATAGCAACAAAAAACCCGTGTGGCAAAACCACATGCAAAGAAATATAAGGCGTGGCAATAGGGTCTCTAAATTGTAGCAATGCAGCAGTAAGCGTGGGAACATGTCTAAGTATAGCAACCACATGTATTGGTCGTGGCAATAGAGGGATACCCTATAGCAACCACACTATTTAGTGTTGCAATAGGGAAGAAGCCTCTAGCAACCAAGTTTCTGTAGGGGCAATAGAGGTGTCACATATAGCAACCACTGTAGTAGCGTGGTAATAGCAAGTTCGTCTATGGCAACCAAAATGTTTAATGTGGCAATAAAGGGTCCCTCCTATAGCAACCATAAGAGTAACGTTGCAATAGGGGATATATTTTGCAATGCTATAAACACGTAGCAATAGGGTCTGCTGCAACATCCAGTATCGTTGCCACTGCCACTATTGCTACATTTTCTTTATGTGGTAACAGATAGCTCTTCCAATGCCTGGTGCATTGCAATAATTACGATTGCAACACCCACGGTGGTTGCTGATACGAAGACTTGCAACGCTACTTTTGGGTTGCAAAAAGTTTCTTGGTGTTGCAATAGGGGAAACACAATGGCAACACCAAAAATAAACCGTGGTGCAAACTTTGGACTACGTTTGCATTGGCAACGCCTCGCAACGCTAAAATTCCGTTGTCATTGTGTCTATTGCAACCATTTTGGGCATTTTGCAACACTTTTCCGGCGTTGCATTATACGCAAAACCTTGTAGTGCCATCTACAAGATGGATTCACTTGGAGGCTCTTCATCATCTACAAGGTTATTTTCAACATGCTCTACTTGAGAGCCGTTTGATTCATCAAATTTCACATCCACCGTGACCTCAACACAACCGGTGGTTTTGTTGAAGACACGGTAGGTGTGTTCGTTAGTACCATAACCAAGTAGAAAACCTCCATCAACCTTAGGTGCAAACTTAGAACTTTTGGCCTTCTTATTAAGAATATAACATTTGCAACCAAAAACTCTAAAGTAATGCACCTTAGGCTTGTTACCGGTGATTATCTCATAAGGAGTCTTGTTCAAGTACTTTTGGAGATAAAGCCGGTTGGTGGCATGGCATGCGGTGTTGATTGCTTTGGCCCAAAAGATATCCGGAGTGTTGTACTCATCAAGCATGGTTCTTGCCATCTCAATCAATGTCCTATTCTTCCTCTCAACAATGCCATTTTGTTGAGGTTTATAAGGAGCGGAGAGCTCATGCAAGATGCCTTCTTCATCAAGAAATTCCTCAACTCCGGTATTCCTAAACTCCGAGCCATTGTCGCTTCTCATGCGCTTGACCTTCAACTCAAACTCATTTTGAGCCCTTCTAATAAACTTCTTGATGATTCCTTGAGCTTCACTCTTCTCTTTCAAAAAGAATACCCAAGTAAACCGAGAGAAATCATCCACAATGACAAGACCATATTTGTTTCCCCCAATGCTAATATAAGCAATGGGTCCAAATAAATTCATGTGAAGAAGCTTCAAGGGTCTTGAGCTAGATAATATGTTCTTGGGTGAATGTGGAGCACCAACTTGCTTCCCGGCTTGACATGCACTACACAACCTATCTTTCTCAAAGACAACATTTGTTAGTCCTTGGATGTGTTCATTCTTTTGAAGTTTGGCCAAGTTCCTCATGCCAACATGAGCTAGTAGGCGATGCCAAAGCCAACCCATGCTAGATTTTGCCACTAAACAAGTCTTCGGTTCCACTTTAGTAGTTGTGAAATCAACTAGATAAAGCTTTCCCTTAAGTTGACCCGTAAAAGCAATAGAGGAATCCTCCCTTCTCAAAATGGACACATCCTCATTAGTAAAGAGACAATTGTAGCCCATCTCACAAAGTTGTGATACCGACAACAAATTGTATCCCAAAGAATCAACTAAATAAACATTTAAAAGTGATGAATCATTAGAGATAGCAATTTTACCTTGTCCTACCACATCACCATGATTATTGTCACCAAATGTGATCTTCTCAATAGGTGTATCATATTCTTCTAATGATGAGAACATATTCTTCTCTCCGGTCATATGATTTGAACATCCACTGTCAAGCAACCATGAAGTCCCACCGGAGGAATATGCGTACAAAACAAGTTAAGCTCAAGGTTTACGTACCCAAACTTGTTTGGGTCCTTGAAGGTTAGAGTAAGCAATCTTAGATATCCATACACTCCTCATCATCTTTCTAGTGTGAGCACCAGTATACTTGACCACCATCTTGCCATTTTGGAATACAACCGTGTAGTCAATGGTGTAGTTGGGAGAAGGAGAATGTGTCACATTCTTGTTGCTTGCATTAACCTTGGTTGAGCTCTTGATGTTTACCTTGTTTGAGCTCTCAACCATGGTCTTACCTTGTGCAACATTCTTCTTGGTGACACCATGAGCCATGTCCATCAACTCACCAAGGTTGGCACCCTTCTTCCACAATGGACGTGACTTGCCATTCACAATCTCTTCACCATTTGTCTTGTTTCCTCTTGTGTGGCCAAGTCCATCACAAATGGTGGGATACCTTGCGGCTTTGTAAGCCGGGTGAGTATCAAACTCACTCTTACCTTTGAGCTTGTCTTTTCCAATGTACATGTTCAACCTATGGATTTGAGCATCCTTGTCCTTGATTGACTCTTCTAGCTTTGAAAGGTTAGTAGTACAAGCATCGATATCAAAATTATAACATCTTGAGCAATCTTTGCTAGTGGAGACATTGGAGTCAAGAGTAGTTTTGGAATTAGTTTTGGTGCTTTCCCAAAGAGTACCAAAGCTAACTTCAAGTTCTTTGTATGTATCTTCTAGGCGTGATTGCCTTTCTTGAAGCTCGCTATGCACATTCTTTAGGTTAGCTAGAGCATTATTTGCCAAAGCATGTTTCTTTGACATCCTCTCATATGAATCATTGGCAAGAGACAAGTCCATTGCCAACTTTTCAACCTTCACCTTTTCCTCAACTAGAGACTCTTCTAGATCAAGGTTTCTCTCCTTCTCAAGGATGAGCAATTCTTCTTGTTCTCTAAGTTTCTCTTTTCTTTTCTCCAATTTCTCCCTAAGCTTTTTAATTTGTTTATAACCCTTTTTGCCAAACTCTTTTATCATGTTTGCTTTGTGTTCAGCTTCTTCTTCCTCATCTAAGTCATTTTCTACATTACTAGATGTGGAGGTAGGAGATGATGGAGGATTGGAATAGTTTGATACCTTAGTCCCCTTGGCCATGAAGCACATGGGGTAATCATCTTCATCATCGGAGAGATTGTTGAAGAGCCTTGGTGTTGGTGAAGCTTCATGCATGGCAATGGATGCCACACCTTCTTCATCGGACTCATCACTTGAATCCCATCCTTCACCAACATGAGCACGGCCATTCTTCTTCTTGTACTCTTTGCTCTTCTCCTTGTACCTCTTCTCCTTGTCCTTGGATTTCTTCTCATCCTTGTGGTCCTCATCATCATCATCCTTCTTGTCCGGACACTCGGCAATGAAGTGACCAACTCTCTTGCAAAAATAGCATCTCCTTGAGTTGTTCTTTTTCTTGTCACTTCTTCTCTTCATGAACCTCTTGAAATTCTTGACCATCATTGCCGTTTCTTCATCCGTGCTCTCATCTTCACTTGAATCAATTTTCTTCTTTGACTTTGATGGCTTCTCAATTGATTCAACTTTCTTGCTTGGTTCGGCTTTGAGTGCAATGGCTTTGACTTCATTTTGCCCAATTGACTTGGTAATATCCAAGTCATTCATCTCATGATATGATATTCCAACTCATTTAGTAGTTGGATAAGCTTTATCTTCTTGTAGTTTTCCTTTCCTCTAATGATAGTTGCCAAAGTTCGGTTCTTGGGAGCATAAGCTCTAAGCATCTTCTTTGTGACCTTGCTATGATCCCAATCCTTGCTTCCAAGAGATCTAATGTCGGTCACAAGCAACTTGAGCCTATCATACATTTGTCAGAGAGTTTCATCCTTCTTCATGACAAATGACTCCAATTCCCCTTGGAGTAGATCCATCTTCCCTTCCTTGACTTCATCGGAGCCCTCATGAGACAATTGAAGTATGTCCCAAATCTCCTTGGCACTCTCAATCCCTCTAACCTTGTTGTACTCATAGGTGCAAAGTGAGCTTCTAATAACCCGAACGGCTTGAACATTCCGGAACATGTCATGCTCTAGCTCCAGAGTGATAGGTTCATCCTCATCATGTTGTTTCACACCTACAACCACAATGGTCCAAAGAGCGGGATTAAGACCATAAAGATGCATTTTCATATCATCACTCCAACGGGCATAGTCACTCCCATCAAAGTGAGGGGCTTTGCCCATTGGAACCGGAGTAAATAAAAATGGAGAAGGGTTAGAAGTATTTTTGTGAAGATGCCCCATATGGATGAGACACCGCATGAAGCCCATCAAGAGTATTCTTCTCCCTTTCTTCTTTGATCTTTTTCTTGAGAAGCTTTTGAGCCTTCTTCTTGGCTTTCTCTTGAATCTTCTTCTTTAGCTTCTCCTTTCTTTTCTTCTTCTTTTCTTCTTCGGTGAAGTCACCCTCAACATCGCTCACATCAAAATCATCATCACTAGAGCTTGAGTCATATGGAGTTGAGGGATGACTTGTGCGGCCAATCTTTATGAGTTGGGTAGCGGTAGCGGAAGCATCAGAGACATTGGCGGGAGCACCGGTGACAACAACTTCATTCTCTTTACCGGCCATAGTGTTTTCCCTTAGCGGTTAAGCCTAAATCAAGAGATTAGGCTCTGATACCAATTGAAAGGACCGACACTAGGCCTAGAGGGGGGTGAATAGGCCTGTATAAAATTTCTGCAAATTTGACAATTAAATATTAAATGTGCCGGATGTTCTGGCGCTGTGTCGGAATTTTCGGCTTTCCGGAATTTCCAGCACAGGGGCAGAACTTCCGGCTCAACACAAACCTGAATACGAGATTCAAAAACAGATATGAAACTGCAGATTCTATATGAATAGAAAGTTCACCACAAGTGGAAGGAAGCTTAAAACTATGATCTCTAGCAGCGGAAACTTATAACAAGATAGATCGGATGAAATTAAGCTCAAGAACAATATGAATATGAAGAACAACAACAAGAACAAGAGACAAGGATTTGTTCACCGAAGTTCACTCCACTTAGGAGCTACGTCTCCGTTGAGGTGCTCACTTAGAGCCGGGTCAACTCTAACCCCTTGCCTCCTTCAATCAACCACAAGGGCCGGATTGAAATTCTTACTATTGTTCTCACTTAGGGATGAAGATTACAAACGTCTGGCACTCAACCACACCAAGTTGGGAGTTGCCGGCGACGCCTAATCGTCTAGGAGCTCAGCTCCAAGAGTAATGAACGAGAATCGATGAGCCAAACTTGCTTCAAGTGCTTCTTGAGATGAACAATGGATGAACTCACTCAATGGCTTGCTCTCACACCACAAGAATCACTCACACCCAAAGCCCTACTCAAATCTTTGCAAGGATTAGCGCTAGAGGGAGTTGGGAGAGTGAATTGAATGCTAGTGAATGTGTTTGTCTCGGGTTAGGTCAGCAGCAAAGAAAGAGGGGGCTAAGGGGGTATATATATAGGCAACCCCCAAAACTAGCCGTTATGCACTGCCAGGTCACTTGCCGGAATTTCCGACATAGTGTCAGAACTTCCGACAAGGCACTGTTTTGAACTAAGAAACGACCTGACGAACAGCCCCACCGGAACTTCCGGTATTCCCACCGGAATTTTCGAGACCAAACCGAGCCTACCGGAGAAAGTCCATCGGATATATCCGGGCAGGCCCAAACCATCAGAATTAGCACGCCACCGGAACTTCCGGCACTACGCACCGGAAATTACCGAGACGCCACCGAGGCTGCTGGAGCTACTGCACCGGATATTTCCGGGGCTGGCCGGAACTTCCGGCACAGTGTCAGAATTTCCGACCAGCTGCTGTGCAGCGCCTGAAAAACAGAAGTTAGAAACCGGTCAGACCGGTTCCCAAAACTGGTCAGACCGGTTTTGGCCTGAAAAACGAAGCTATATTCTCTCTTGGGTAGTTAGCATCTCAAATAAGCACTTTTGGCACTTTTGATCCATCAACCACGTCCCCCTTGATAGTACGGTGATTTCCTATACTCAATTTCAAACCAAAAATAAATTTAAATCTTCAATGAGCTCATCCACCATACATAAGAAATTGGGGGCCATCCTTTGATATTCATAAATCCTTTTTTTCTTTTTATTCCTGCATATACTTAATACAACCATCAAATCCCAAATTCTAATTGTCATTATCACCAAAACACATGGGAGGCCTAGATGCACTTTCAGTGGGAAAATGGTGGGTGAGTGGATTGGGCCAGTTGTTGGGCTGAAAGAGGAGGGAGGACGGGATGGGCTAGAAAAGGGGAGAGGGAAAAGAGAAATGCTTTTGGTTTTATTTGGGGAATTAGAATTTGGATAGGATTTAGAATTGCAAACTCAAACTCAAACAAAACCAAATGCGAAAGGCAAGATATGCAACAAACACTTATTGAACTAAAATTATATCAAGGCATTCTTCTTCTTCACGATTGCAAGCCCGTTCAGAGATGACAGTGCGCGTGTCCCTGTTTTGGAGCCGGTGTCGCAGATCCCTATCGTCGTCGTTGTCGTTGCGGTAGCCTCCTCCGCCCCTGTTGTGGTGGCTGCCGCCATGCCCACGATTGGGAACGATTCGGCTATGAGCGAGGGCGTGGTGGCTGGGTCCAGTGCCATGGTTTGCAACTCCGGCGCCGGCTACTGCGCCGCCCACGTTCTTTGGTTCTCGGTGACCTCTGCTTGGAGGACGAGATGGGTTGTCGCGATGCTTCCTTCAGGATGGTGTTGACTGCTGCCTTGGCGGCTTGCAGTTTTGGACTTGGTGATAGATCGAGCCTGGTGCATTGCGTCATGTTGGAGTGCTGCTGCTTCGATCATCGTTTTCATCCTTTGGACTTCTGGAGTTTGATCTAGGGCGCGTAGTCCTTGTGCAACAGCTAAGATGTTAGCTGCTGCATTGTCATAGACCACATGTCCCGCGACTTGTTGGAATTGATCGTCGAGATTTTGCGGGGCTAGTCCTGCGGCAGCCCGACGGTCGTGCCGTGTTAGTGGCGTGTCTTTGCCTACGCCTATCCCAATCTTTTGAAACCTCATTGGCCACAGATGGCTCATCATTGGAGACTTGGTCTTAGGATCGGATGATCACCATGGCTTGAAGCGCTGGTGAGAAGCTTCCTGTGCTTGAAGATGTGGGGAGAGTAGAGCCGCGTTCGTCAGAAGAGTCCAGCGTCTCTCCCTGTTGAAAAGGCAATGGATCAAGGCACGCAATGATGTGAGACATATCAAAATCCTCTTATGGAGTTGCTCCAAGCTTTGGCTTGTGTCCCGGCCAGTAGACAAATCTGCCTTCTGGAGTTGCTGTAATCACGAGTCCGACTTGCTTCCCGTTCAGAGGTAGCTCATCGAATTGGGCCAGAGATCGGAGTTGCTTTGATGTCGCGTCCTAGTAGGTGGAGGCGGTTCCCGCGAGACCAAGAGGAAATTGACTCGGGGTATTGACCTTCCGCCTAGCAGTGACTGAGCTCCTTCTTTTCTAGGCTTTAGGTGGATTGGGTTTCGGTACAATCGATGGTCTAGAAATCGACTCAGACTGCCTAGTCCGCTTTGAAAATTTCTCGGCCCGAGTTGAATTCGAGCTGAGAGTTGGAGTTCCCGAGTCCGAGTTGAGGTTGGACCCGGGAGCGCGATCTCGTCGAGCTTGTCGACGATTTGCTCCGAAGTCGACAGCTTGAGGGTGCGGTTGAAGTTGCCCACGCCGTCCGCCGTGCAGACCCAAGGAGCCGAAGATGAAAGTAGCGCCCTTTTCGAACGCCATGTCGTCGTTGCAGGTGAAGATGACTGGTGCCATCGAGCTTGCTTGGCGATTCTCGACGAGAACCCCTACCTGGCGCGCCAGCTGTTGGTTTTTTATACCGGCTAGCCTACCATGGGGTTCTAAGGTAGTCGAGTTGTTCGCAAGGGCCTCGCAGGAACCAGAAACACGATGGTGAACACAAGACGTTTAGACAGGTTCAGGCCGCCTCAATAGGAGAGCGTAATACCCTACGTCCTGTATGAGGTGGATCGCTTCGTATTGTTGGTTATGATTTTACAAGAGCTCCCTGCCTCACTTTATATACTCAGGAGACAGGGTCTACAAGTCAAATATAAAATACAGATTTCTAGTCGGATATTAAATATAGAGTCCTAACAAGAGTGGGCTGGGTTGTTTCCTAGTAGCCGACTAGTTTCCTTAATCTGTACGTCTCTTCCTTCTATCTGTCAGAGTTGTCGACCCAGTTTCCTCATGGGCCTACAGCCATAAGGACTCCTATGATTTTTGGTCCCTCAGCTTTGAGATGAGATGTTGCAATCACAACTTCCTCTACTTTGTGCAAAATGATCACACATTAACGCTGTTTCTTCGCATTAGCTTTCGATCTTTTTTTGCTGATTTCCTCGTTGATTTTTGTTGGTTTGGTATGGCGCATGGACAATGGTTATATCACTACATAGTTGCATGGTCGAGATTATGTAAAAAAAGTTGCATGGTCATAGTTTTTAAAGACTTAGCGACTTTTGAAACATAGAATGCATTTTCCTATCCGCGAGGGCTCCAAAATTATTTGCGGAATTCATTGGAAACGGCCAAGCGCAACCAGCAAGTGCTTTTTTTTGGGTGAAAATCTAGAGACTACTTTTGCAAGCTCATTTTTCTTTATTCCATCCAGGTTGTTATATACTCTCTCTGTCCTAAAGAAATGCAATTATAGGTTGCGTGCCAAATATATGTGATTTATGTTTGACCAAATTTCTAGTGAATTGTAATCATACTTATGGCTCTAAATAAATTTATTATAAAAATATATTTTGTAATTAATCTGATAATATATAAACATTGACACTTTTTTTAATCTACAATCGGTTAAATGTAAGATACTAAAAAATGACACCGTGCTAGAATTGCATTATTTTTTTGACAGAGAGTACTAATTTTTACATGTCTTATTACAAATATAATTACACTCCTTGATCTAACCGACTATCCTTTCCTTGCTTTTCCCCCAACTTATGGGTTTTGCAAATCAAAAGTTACTTCCTCGTGAAAGAGCCTCTAGCACCTGAGTAGCATCCCGCGGCTTAGGTTCCGACTTCCGGTGGGAGCAAAATAACTGGGTTTGGAACAAAAAGAATTATGCAAAAAATAGGTTGAGGCTTCACCAGCTAACTCCGGTCAAAAAGTTACTCCCTCGTCTCACAAATAAATGACAAGTCAACGTTTTAAATAAATCTAATGACAAGTCCCGAAGTCCAAACTGCCCCCGACCGGCCACTACTCTCACCAGTCCAGTCTGTCAAACCACTGCAATTTCGTCGTGGGCCCCCGACACGATACGGCCGCCCGCTCGGGCAACGACATGTGGGGCCTACTTCGGCGGAGCAGCCCCTCGGGGTTCTCGCCGTCCTCCACGGCGGAGGAGGTGACCGCCGGTATCGATGGCTCCGGCCTCGTCGCCATCGTCACCGGTAACCTACTGCTCTCTCCCTCTCCCCGCAAGTCGTCGCAACCAAGTCTACTCAGCTTAGCCGTCCCTGCTCTTCGATTCTGCGACCCTTGATTTGTCCCTCTCCTGATTATTGACTAGTTCAAGAGGGAGGAATCGTTTCTTTTAATTCGGTCTCAAACTTTGCGATTATTATTACTTCTCTCCTTGTCGCTTCTTGCCTTTAGCTCACTGTATCAGTACTAGCATTTTGGCAAAATAAATTTATACTATCAGTACTACCATATATCAGGACAGGGTAGGATTTCATCTTCTGTATGTATTTTTTCAGGATCTAATTATGCATTTATGCTCCAGTTCTTACTCAACTTCTCAATATGTGCTGCTTTCTGGAATTTCAATGGCGACCCTCCTGACGGAAAGGCTTCTTACATACAGGTGCGTCCAGCGGGATTGGAGCTGAAACATGCCGAGTTCTTGCGCTGCGTGGCGTGCATGTCGTGATGGGCGTGAGGAATCTGTCCACTGGCTCGCAGGTGAGGGAGAAGATTGTGGAACAAGTCCCCACAGCCAGGATTGAGATCCTTGAGCTTGACCTTAGCTCAATGTCATCTGTGAGAAGATTCGTCAACAAGTTTAATGCAATGGACCTCCCACTGAACATTCTTATGTAAGTGGAGCTGCATAGCTAATCATCAGAAGTAACCACTGACTACGCTGTGTAGAGATGATCAATACATTGAGGGAAATCTTTATTAGTCACTATGGAATGTCAGAACTCACAACATCAACGATATGCTGTGCTCCAAGGGCTGGTTTGTAGGGAGCATTGCTCTGTGAAACTTAGGATCTTGTTCAATCTTGAACTAAATCCTAAGGATTTGGATCCCAATTCTAGATTTACAACAAGGATTAAGAAACTATTTTTTTAACCATGTTTGTCAACTGACTCGTTTACACATCTGCTGCAAAACATATTGTATTCAACACTTTTTGGTACTATACAAAATGGATAATTCAATTGCACTCTGTTTCTAGTAATAATGCAGGGATTGCATTTGTTCCTTTCAAGCTTTCAGAGGATGGCATTGAGCTGCATTTTGCAACGAATCACCTTGGTATGCCACCCTTGTGGTGCTACTCTCTTAGATAGCCTTTTGACGAAAACAGAAAGTAAATTGTCTTACCCTGCTATTTTTTTCCTCAAGGAGAAAAAGAAAATTGCTACACTTTTAGTTACTTGAAGGCACAAAGTAAAGTCTTCACAGCATTGAAGAAAAATGACATTTGCATGTACTGGCTAGATTTGTTAGGCTACTGATGTTACTACCCATGGTTCTTAGTTAATGCAAACTTTCAGGCTTGATAAAGTAACTGTCTTATTGTGCAGGACATTTTCTACTGACTGATCTTTTACTTGAGAAGGTCAAAGCTACGGCTAAAGAGAGTGGCATGGAAGGAAGGATTGTGATAGTTGCTTCTGACAGCTACAAGCATCCATATAGAGAGGGAATTCGTTTTGATAAGATCAATGATGAGACTGGGTACTGTTTCCACCTAACATACATTTTTCATTATTTTCCATTTTCTTCACTTTTAACATGTTTATGATTAATACCAACTTGAATTTATTACAAGACCTTTATCATAGAAAATGAAATAACTCTTTTGTTTTGATACATCACAGCAAATTGCATCTTTGTCTTTGTTGACAGCTATAGCAGCATACTAGCTTATGGCCAGTCCAAGCTTGCCAATATATTGCATTCAAATGAACTTTCCTGCCGCTTGAAGGTACCGATATTTTTTTTTTTGTTTTTCCTTCAAATGATTAAGGTGGGCATGCTTTCTGTTGGCCTCGTGTTTCTGTCATGTCCTTGTTTTATTTGAGAGGGGAGGGGCGGTGGAGGAGGTGGAGGCAGTTGAGAGACGGCAAAAAAGAAAGACGGGAATAAAGATCCCAATCATCTGTTTTACTTCTTACTTAAATGACAACATGAGACCACAATCTTATTTATAGTCAGTCTCCTTAACATGAAGATTCTAGAGTCTTTCCTAATTCCAGGGATATGCTTCCAGATTTAGGTATAACCTTCCTATCTTACTGACTCTTCTAACATGGCGATGAAATAAGGTGACTACCAGCTAGGCTAGCTTCGAGGGGTCTCTTTGTCCTGTTTGATAACTAGTATTGGATAACTCCTGCATTTGAACTGTGACAATATTCCATGCACTGACTTCTTGAATTGTTGTATTTATTGTGTGGAAGTATGACAGGAATTTTATAAAACGAATGAAGTTGGCATAAAGAATTGCGACTTATTTAGGACACGGCTATGGACTATGGAGCATACAGTTTAGTTTTATTTGAACCATAATGATGACAATGTAAATCATGCATGGATTATTGCAGAAGCACAAAATCAGTGCATGGTTTGCAAATATAGCGAATGTGCATTGATTTTCATGTTATTTGCCTTCTAAATCAAGTGCATGGTTCCTAGCGCATTGGTTTCCATGTTAATTGCCTTCCAAATTAAGCACATGGTTTCTGGACATAGCGCATGCTTAACCATCAAGCATCAGAGACCAGTGGGACATTTCATTGAATCTAGATGGATGAGATCAAACTGACCTGCCACCCCCAAAAAACTCTTGGTGCCTTTATAAATTGTGTAATATGTCATGAAATCTTATCTTACGTTGAAACACCAAAATGGGGCAGATTTGAGATAGCACCATCCTTTAACAGCTTTACATAATTGATCGATGTTGACTATTTCTACGGGACAGGAACAAGATGCAAAAGTTGCTGTCAACTCCCTTCATCCTGGAGCTGTTTTCACCAACATTGCACGCTACTGGGGTTTCCTAAATGGTGCGGATTTATCAGACTATAAAATTCAATAATTGCCAATTTAATACAGTTCTGTCCCCTTAATTTGTTTGCATGGGTAGTTCACCCAATCATTATGAATATTCACTTCATATATTATATAGGGTCAGTATTTATATTCTAGTTAAGCTATTTGAGGTGTTTCCCACTTATTGTTTACTGCAAATGTGAACACTGTACTTTTAACCTAGTGAAGGTGTACCCTTATTATAATGAGAATGCCCTGTTTCTTTCAACTAGAGTATTTCAGATTTTTCTCAGTATACACACATATTTCTACATGATGATATTTTGCTTTAGAATAATTAGAATAACTGTTGAATAAGTTTTGTCAAGGCAAATTATCATATTTTTTCAGACTAAAATTATCATATTTTCCTGTTGGGTCATACGAAATCGGAAATCTTGTTTTCCTGTGCACATCCATTGTTTCAGTAATTGCATTTAATTTGTAATACCTGAAAACTAATTTGTAACCCTTTTCCCTTGGGCTACCTTAATTTCAGGTCTTCTCTCCACACTTGGTAAATTTGTACTTAAACGTGTTGAACAAGTAAGTCTGCGATCATGTTCTATTCCTTCAGAAACAAATGTGGACGTGTTCTTCTCCTGTATGGGAAATTTGAATTTGTGCATTTTACCATGCACTAACATTGGCACTCATACCATATGTCACCAACCTAAAGTTGGGAGTGTGCATCGTCCTGTTTAGATATTGTACTGTAGTTTCAAGTGTATGGCCCTGGCTCCACCTTATCTGTAAATTACCTGCAGTGTCAACTTTTAGTTAAGCTTTATTCCCTTTTTCATGTTAATAAAACTAAATGTGCTGCAAACCATGTGTTATTTAACAGTCATAATCTGAGCCCTTCTAGTGCGTGAATGCAGTCTCTTGAACAATCTTATAAACCCCATGGAGCATCTCTTTAATCCTTTTGCAGGGTGCTGCTACAGTGTGTTATCTGGCATTGCATCCTCAGGTTGCTGGAGTCACAGGCAATTACTTTGTGGATTGCAATACTACTCCACTAAAATCTCATGCTACTGACAAGGAACTGGCCAAAAGACTCTGGGATTTCAGTCTGAGCCTACTCCATTGACACAAACTGGTTCAACAAATGTGTAGTTTTATTTCTGAAAAGAGAATAATGTAAAGAAACTAAATTTGTAATGTCATATGTTCACAGATTTGATAAAAAAATGCATAGGGTGTGTGTACATTTAAAACAAAAACAAGATACCAAATGAAATATAGTACATGATTACACGGGATACAATGTTATCCAGCTACACAATAGGTAGTATTACAAATTCTTGGAAGAGAGTTGGAACCAAATGATTGTTTAATAAATTGATTGGATCCATTTCATCACTAACTTCAAATTCTTGCCACTCCTGATCTAATTTTAAAACTTTATGGATAAAGTGTTTTGTATTCTATTTTTTCTTTGAAAGTTGTGATTATTCAGGGATGCCTTGTTCATGGTTTATGCATCATTACTGAATTTATATGTTGGGCCTCGCTAAGGTACTCCTCCTTACCTCCGGAGGTAAGAGGTTAAATACATCATTTTTGAAAGAGAAAAACCATCTAATTAAAGAAAAAACAGAAATTACATGGCTACTCCGTTTTGCATGCGACCATGCAACTGAAAGGCGTGGGGGCTGGCTTATTCCACCGAGGTTTTTGGTCACCGTGCATGCAGCCATGCAAATTGAATAATTTCAGATTTGTTACCTTTATTTGCATCACGTTAGAATAAAAAATCATACAAACATGACTCATTTTGTAGGCTGAGAAAAAAAAACCGGTAGACTGATTCCACCGTATGTGCATCTTTTAAAAGGAAATCAATCATATGTATGTCATTCAAAACAATTGTGAGGTAGCATTGTCACGTTAGAACAAAAGGTCATGTACCATGCATTTCATCATGTCACATTTCCTTTTAATTTTATTCTGTGGCTCTACCAAGTGGCAGTATCTGTTTCCTTTTAATTTTATTCTGTGGCTCTTACCAAGTGGCAGTATCTGTCACGTTCACGTATGGGACATGCACAACTTGGCGGTATATGGCACATTGGCCCTTCGCGTCAGATAAGAAAATCTAGTACATGCAGGGAGGTTAGATCTAATAGACATTTTTCTTATTTTCAGAATAAAGATAAATATTTAATCTATTACCTCCTAGGAGGTAATACCTTATCCTAACCACCTAGATCTGTTTATGGACAGTCTACAACAATTTCGGAGTACCGTACCAAAACCCTTACATGTTTTTACTACTAGTGGAGATGCACGTGCCCAGGCACGTGTTGTAAAAACCCAATAAATAAAAATTTTAGTTTTTTAACAAAAAATTAATTAGCAGAAACATGTAAATTTTAAAAAAACATTTGACATGGTATCACATAAACAGGCACAATACATTAATGTCAAGAAAACAAGGTCTGTGGCTCTTTCTTTGCCAACAAGGTCTAAAATAAAATGTACAAATCGCAAGGTTCCTCAAGATTTGTATCCCGATCTAAACACAATCTATATGGTACACAACAAATAAAATTACGAGTAAAAGTACTATGAAAACAAACATCGACACACCTCAATAAACATTTCTCTCTATCCTTTCGTCTCCTAACTTAATGCCTATAATTTATCTATCTCTCTTTTAACTTTGTCCACATGTGATATCTTTTCCTCTCCTAACCCGGTCCACCTGCGGCATCTCTCTCTCACTCCTAACTCAATCCACCTATGGTATCTCTCTTTTTCATCTTTCTCTCCTATCTTGATCCACAAGTGATCTCTCCCTGCCTCTCCTCACTCGAGCCACCAGACATGTCTCTCTCTCACTCATCCCCTCTCACCTAACATGATCGATATATGATTTATCTTTCTCCATTGTTCTACATCCTAACCCGATTCAACTGTAATCTCTCCCCCTCTTCTAAGTCGATCCACATTTAATTTGTCTCTCTTCATCCCACTCTCTCTCTAAACTCCATCTTCCTGTAATTTGTCTCCCTCTTCTACTCTCTCCTAACTCAATCCAACATGGTTTCTCTCACTACTTCCCTTCCCCTCCAACCCTCTCGGACTATACTATAACTCGATCCACATATGATTTCACTTTACCCGCTTTGTGTTTGTTTTCTAACTCAATCCACCCTTAGATCTCCCCCTCTCTCTCCTAACTTTATCACGAGTGATTTCTTCATCTTACCCATCCTACGTCAATCCCCATACTAACCCGATCCAACATTGATATCTCTCTCTCTTAACTTGATCCACCTATGACTCTCTCCCTATTCTAACTCGATCCGCCTTTAATTTCTCATTCACTCCTTCCCATAATCTCCGAACTCCAAGCATCTCTGTTTTCTCTCCCCTTCTCCCTTTTCTAATGTACCTTTCATAATTTGGTCAACTGTTATTTCTCCCTCCCCCCCTCTCCCCTTCCTTCTCCTCCCTCTCTCGGCCTCTCATAACTCGATCCACATATGATTTCTCTTGAACCCCCTTTCTACCTGCTTCCTAACTCAACCCACCCTTTGAGATCTCTCTCCCCCCTTCCTTTCACGTTTTCCTGACTCCATCCAGATGTGTTTTTTTTATGTCCCTCCCTCTTCAAACGTAACGCACTTGTGATCGCTTTCCCTCTCCTGACTCGGTCCACATGTGATTTCTCTATCTCAATCCTAGTAATCGGATTCACATGAGATCTCCCTCTTATATTAATAGAAAATAAAGTAAACAATAATTTTTTATATAAATAGTAAAGATGCACATGCCCAGGCACGTGTTTTAAAAAACTTAGCAAATCAAAATTTAAATTCATAAAAATAAAGTAAATAATAGTACCTATGACAAGAGTATATTTAAAAAACAATAAAGCGTATAATTTATCATTACATATGTTAGAACTATTCAATAATTGTCGGGGGTAGACCCCCAGGGGTACCCAGAAGGCGGATTGGCCCAACCAGCAAGGGACGGCCCAATCCGAGTGCAACTGGATCGGTTTGTCGGACTGGGTGGCCCACCAGTCGGAAGGCCCACCAGTCGGGCGAACCGGATGGGCGCGACGGCGCGCGCGGCAAGGAAGAAGACGGCGTATCCCGCAAGAAGCTCGGAGATCAAGATAAACTAGCCGGAATTATAGGGAAAGATATCTGTAATCGTTATAGGATCGAATCCTTGTATTTCGGGTAGGTTACGATCTCTAGCCGACTTGTAACTCAAGGCAGCCGGATTATATAAGGCGCCTTGAGACCCCCCTCCAGATCGACAACCATCTACGAAACCTAGGACAGAACCCAACTACGGAGATCCTTCAGGAACTTCATACACAGCAATACAATCACCCCCAACACAGGACGTAGGGTATTACGTCATCTCGACGGCCCGAACCTGTTCAATCCTTGCGTCTTGTGTTACCATCGACTTTGATCCTCGATCTGTCCCTCAACAAATCAACCACGTAGGCTACCCTGTGTGGACTGCCGGGTCCAAACATCCGACAGTTGGCGCGCCAGGTAGGGGTTGATCGACGAGATCAATCTGCAAGCTCGATGGCATCCACTTCCGCCGTCATCACGCCGGCATCCATGAAGATTTCCATCGCTGAGGGGGCTATGTTCTTCTTCGGATCCATGGTCTTCACCGCCGGGCCCGAGGGAGAGCTCTCCTTCACCCGTGACGCCACCCCGGAGGAGACAGCGCCACGACTTGACGCTACCCCGGACGGGATCGTCACCATCACCGCTCCATCGCCAACCATCGCCAGCAACTCGGCGACCGCGACGGCCGGCGTCGTTCTCCCGCCATCCGGGGGGAACACGCTTTCTCCTATACCACCGACTGTTTCGTCCACTCCGCCTCGGCCACGCAGGGTGCAGGAGACGCCCGAGGAATGAAGGCGCCGATGGGCTGCACGCCAACGCCAGTTCGAGGCGGACATGGATCACGCCATCGCCTCCATCGGTGAATGCATCGAACTCACCGAGTCTGCTCGTCAGAGCATCGCCTCACCGACACGATTCCCGCTGGGACTCGGGAACAGCGGGGCCGTCTACCAGCAAGCACTCGGCGAACGCGCGAACGCCGACTACTCCCCAGATGCGATCAGGGCGGTCGATCCCATCGCGGCCACCCAGATCGGATCTACTCCGGACGCTGCGGCGACACAGCATCCTCATCCTCAGGATACGCCGACTCCACCTGAACCAACTCCGGCTTTCCCGCGGGTGACACGTGTCCTCCCTCCGAATAAGAGGATCACGCCTGCTAAACGGGAGATGTTCGTCTCCGACATATCCGCCGACGAGCCGACGGTCCAAGGCGAGGATCAGGCACACCACGACGCCAGGATCGGGCGCAACGGTGAGAAGCGACGACGCCGCGACGCGCGGCGAGAACGCCGAAACCCCAGGGTCACGCGTAATCTCCAAGACGACTTCGTCCAAGAGATTGGCGGCGTGGGTGTTTACGCCACCCCGTCGGCCAACCTTGCCGCCGCACACCAAGAGCTAGAAGGGATCCCGGAAACCCCTGAGCTCAACCAGATCAAGGTTAGGCTGACTGCAGCCGCGGGCATGATCAACGCCCAGAGGGCTCCTGCTTCCTCGTCTCGCCACTCCAAGTCGACCAGCCGCCGAGAAGCCGATCGTGACGTGGTCGAGCAACCGGATCTCCGCGAACAACTCCGCAACCGCGATCTCCGAAGGAACCTTGACGACCGTCATCGGCGAAGGGACAAGGAAGAGCTCCGACGGCGCGCCGAGTACAACCGTGAACACGGCCCCCCAGGGCTAGATTGCGACGCACGCCAACGCCGAGAGCTTGAGGCCGCTGAGGCCGCACGCCGCCGAGAGTTCGACCGCAAGTACGGGCCTCCACTCGGACATGACAGGCCGCCCCGGGCTAACACCCCGGAAGACTACTCCGCCGACTCAGGACACGCGGACGCCGGGAACCTCAACGACTGCGATGGCTTCCCGGCATTCACTGCCCGAGTAAGATCCATTAGAATGCCTGCTAACTTCAAACCTACAGGCATAGAAAATATGACGGGAAGGCGGACCCGACGATGTGGCTCCGGACGTACAGCATCGCCATCCGCGCGGTAAACGGCGACCACGACTCCATGTGCGCCTACTTCCCCGTCGCCATGACCAAGGTGGGGCTAACCTGGCTTCACAGCCTTGAGCCCGGCTCCATCGACAGCTGGGGGACCCTCTGCGACAAGTTCAAGAGCTACTTCCAGGGGAGCTCCATCCGACCAGGCACCGCCTGGGACCTGGGCAAGGTGAAGCAGAACCGCGGGGAGAGCCTCCGCGACTACACTGACCGGTACATGGAGAACCGGAACTTAGTTCCCGGCTGCTCCGAGTCCGAGATCATCAGCTACTTCCTTGATGGCCTCGCCGACTCCGCCGTCTTCGAGCGCCTCTGCGAGGACATGCCAAAGACCTCCGGCGAGTTCTTTGGCCGGGTGAACAAGATGGCGAACGCCAAGGAGGCCGTCCGCCTCCACTACGGCAAGAAAAGCACTCGGGACGACGATCGTCCCCCTCGCCGAGAAGATCGCCCGAAGAAGGAAGACACACGCCGCCCCCGACCTGAACCAAGCAGGAGGGATGACCGAAAGCGCTCGAGAGACTTCACCGTCGCCGCCATGGACCGTAGCGGCCCTCGCCCGCGGTCCAACTTCAGCGCTGACTTCGAGAAGATGCTCCAAGGACCCTGCCCCATCCACAAGCAGTCCAAGCATCGCATGATCGACTGCATGGGGCTCGCCGACGCCTACAAGAAAAAGGAGGGAAAGCTGCCGCCACGAGATGACGACAAAGGCGATAAGGGAAAAGGGGCTCCCGAGAACCCTGCTTTCCCGAATGTCGACAGGCAGGTGAACTGTAACACTCAAAATCCATCACATAAATCTTAATCAACCCTTGTGTTTTTTTAGGGTTTAAATAAATTTTCTTCTGTTTAATTAAAACATTGGCCTTAATTATTCAAATGATACTCGAATTAATTTTAGAATCAATAAGTGTTTGTTTGCATTCATGCCGTTTGCATTTGTGATTTGTTTGAGTTTGGGTTTGAAATCCAAAATCCTATCCAGAGTTCAAATCCCAGTTCAAACTCCTACCCAATCCATAATTCAAATCCTAAACATAAAACCAAAATCCTTTTTCCCTTTTCTCTCTTGTTTTCAGCCCAACCCGACCACCTCTCCACATTTGGCCCAAAACAGCCGGCCCAACTCATCTCCCTCCCTTCCCTCCTCGCGCGGCCCGATAGCCCGCACAACCGGCCCAGCAACGCCTCCCCCTCTCTCTCTCGCTGACAGGCGGGGCCCGCCCGTCAGTTTCACCTCCTTCCTCCCGCCGGCTCCTTTTCTCCCCCGACCGAGCCAAGCCCCATGGCGAGCCCGACCTCGCCCCGGCCCCTCTCCTCGCCCACTCGCCTCCCCTCCCACTCGCGCCTACCATCAATGCCAGTGGCGCACTCACCCCTCCCCTTTTCCTCTCCCCTCCCCGAACGGCCGCCCACCACCGTGGCCTTCAATGGACCGGTCGCCGCCGCCCTCGATTCATCTCCCAAGGACGCCCCCGCTCCCTCCCTTGGCCCTATAAAGCTCGCCCTTCTCACCCCGAGCATCCCCGTCCCATTCCCCGCTCCAAACTTTCCACCAAATCGCAAACCCGAGCTCACCGGAGTTATCACCCGCCGCCGCCGCTCGTTGCAGGTCCCTCCGGCGCTTCCCCGACGTCGATAAGCCCCTGGGTGAGATCCTCGTTCCCTCCTCTCTCTTCCCGTCCTATCCCCGTCGCGTCCCATGGCCTGTAGCGCCAAAACCGAGCCTCGCCGGTGAAGCTCCACCGCGGCCCGTGGCGGCGCCGCCTCCCTGGTCCGGCGCCGGCGACCCAAAGCCCCATCCGCCATCGCTTTTCAAACGAACGGCCCAGATCCGATCTCAAATCGGTCATCAGGATCACATACCGGTCAACACTGGTACTTTTGCAAAAGAGCCCCTGCACTTTCCACAAATTAACCCGCAGTCCACATCCTATACAAAATATTCATAACCATGCCCTTTCTTTTTATGTTTAAGCCCCTGATCTTTTCAATATTAGAACCCACCGTCCTCTCTGATCTTTTTATGAATCTAACCCTGTTGTTTAGGTTTATTTATGTTTTAGTCCTCGGTTTTATTACAAAACAACCCGAAAACATAGGATTATTTGCATATTAGTCCCTGAACCTTGTAATTAGTGTATCTTCGCCGTTTTAAATCCGTTTTGGGCGATTTTCGCGTTCTGTCGGGGTTTGCTACCGCCGACAAGTAAATTTCCTACGATCGCGTGTCAGGATCCGGATGGTGACTCGAGAGACAGGGGGTTTATACTGGTTCGGGCCTCCGGAGAGTAATACCCTACGTCCAGTGAGCGTCGCTGTTCTCAAGTCCAAGTCTGTAGTAGGGGAGTACAAACTAGTCGGGAGAGGGAGAGGGTCCCAAGTCCCTGTGTGGAGCGAGTGAGTGAGCTGTGCGTGCTGTGTTCGAGTGTTCGAATGGTGTTCGAAGGATCGTCCCCCCCCGTGGGGCGTTCCCTCGTCTCCTTTTATAGCATCAAGGAGAGAAGGGAGCGGGGGGTAAAAAAGGAGAAAAATACAACGGGAGTTACTGCCCCCAAGAGCTTCGTCCAGTGTCGTCTGCCGAGCCGTACAGGGAGCAGGTGTTGACGGAGTGGGCGCCCCGCCGGACCCGGGATCGTACATCCGGGTGGTTGACGCCGATGCCTTCTCGGGTAAGCTCCCGGGTTGTTCCGGGTCGTGGTTGACTTGCTCGAGGTCTTCAGGCGCTCCAGGTGTCCTGCCCGTGCTCCAGATGTCGCCCGCGGGTGCCTGAGTCGTACTTGAGTGCCTCGTGTAGCGCATGCATCCTTCTCCGGACTGTAGTACTCCTGTTGGGACGAGACGGGTGCCACTGTGGCCACCGTGGCAAAGGACAGGCGCCCATCACGCTTCTGACACGGCGAGTACCAAGTGGGTACGGCGCCGTATGGGCCGGAGCGTGGCCGGGTAGCTTCACCCGAGGAGTCGGAGACCACTCGGGGGCGGAGAACCCCCCGGGCGAATCGGAGGACTACCCGGGCGCGGAGAGCCTTTCGGGCGAATGGGAGAACTACTCGGAGGCGGAGAACCTCTCGGGCGAACCGGGAGGCCACTCGGGTGATCCAAGTAATTGGGGTATGGGAATCTTGCCTTGCTTTGGGTCTTTGATTTTTGTTTTTTGAGGGGTGGATTATCGCGAGCTCCAGGATTAAGAGGTTGGATTGGGTACCCCTAATCCGGACCCTCGTCAGTAGCCCCCGAGTCTGGGGGGGAGATGAAGGCTCGCGCCCAGGCTGAGTGACGGCGTGGATATGGTAAACTGCAATTTTTCCGGTGGGGGCGCGCGAGCGCACCCGCCGGGTGTAGCCCCCGAGCCTTGAGAAGAGCTGGTGCTCTTGTTGAGGCTTTATGTCCGGGTGGTTTGCTTCGAATGCAGTCGGGATCGAAAAGCTTGTCGGGGATGAAGAACTTGCCGGGGCCGGGAAGCTTGTCGATGACGCTCCCCTGGTGGACCGGGCAACTGTTCAGCCGTTGGCGGGCCGGGCGCGGAAGTATCGGCCCGCTCCCCGTCGCGTGGGGAGGTGGGCGCGCCTTTTGAGGAAGCCAGGCGAAGCGACGTGCGCACGTCGCCGCGGCGCCAGTGGTGGGCCCGCGCAATTAAGGCCGCGGTCGTTCCGTCCCGTCCCTATTTATAGCCGCGTGCGGCGGCGGCCTGGGGTTTCACCCCTGCCAGAGCTTTCCAACTCCAACGCGCGCTTCGTCTTCTTCGTCGCCGCCGCACATCCTCTCGCGTTCTCCGCCGCCGTCGCACCGCCGCTGCGGAGAGCTTGCACCCGAGCCACCCATCTCGCCGGCGCTTCTTCTTCGGACTGCTGCAAGATGTCGACTTGGGAGCGCTCCCGTGTCTCACGCCGGGTGTTGGAGAGCCTCGCGGCGGAAGGCCTGCTCCCGCCGCTGACGAAGGCCATGGAGTGGAAGGTGCCCGGCGTCGAGGACTACCCCCAGCCGCCGGAGGGGTACGTCGTTTCTTTCGTCGCTTTCCACGAGCGCGGGTTCTCCGTCCCCGCCGGGAGATTCGTCCGCGCCGTACTCAACGGGTACGGGCTGGAGCTCCATCACCTCACCCCGAACGGAGTCCAGCAGATGGCGGTGTTCGAGGCCCTTTGCGAGGGGTACCTGGGGATAGAGGCCCATTGGGACCTCTTCAGGTACCTCTTCAAGTTTTCCCTGCAGACGGCGGAAGGCGCAGCTCCCGCGACGATAGGTTGCGCGGTGCTGAAGGGCAAGCAGGGGCGGATGAAGGCCTACATCACGGGGACCCTGACCAGTTCGAACAAGGGCTGGCACCCGATGTGGTTCTATTTGAAGAACGACGGCCGCAATCCCCTCCCGGCGTACACCGGGAAGACCTTTGAGGAGCCGCCCGCGAAGTGGGCGTACGGGCCCGAGACGGAGAAACAGGACAAGGTCCTCGGGGACATCTGGGAGGCCCTCACCCGGCTCCGCGACGCGGGGGTGACCACGGCGGAGGTCCTCGGCGGGTACCTCTCGAGAGGTATCGTGCCGCTGAGGCGGCGCCCCCTCCGGATCTGGGAGATGGTCCGGGAGAAAGCCCCCTTCGAGGGGACTGTGACGATGATCCCCCTGCCGTCGGAGGACGAGGTGAACCGCCGAGTGACGGCGGCTATGGGGAGGGGCCACGGAGCGTATCCTCCGCCAGGCCTCCTCCCGATGCTTCCGAGCGAGCGCACCGAGGATCTGGTAAGTCTCCGTGTACCTCTTCAATCTCCGAGCGATTTTCCGTTGGCTGAATCCTGCGATCTTTCAGATGAAGGGCCTCACCTGCACCCTTTCCCGGCCGCCGCTCCCCGAGGACAAGGCGAGGAACCGGGCCGCGGCCGCGCACGCCAAGGCGAAGAAGGATCGCCGGGACGCGTGGAAGAAGCAGGAGATCGCCAAGCGTGAGCGGAACGCCGAGCGATCCAGGAGGAGGAGGAAGGGGGAGGATGACGTCTCCGAGGACGAGGACCCCGAGGAGTTCGTAGAGGTCGTCACGGAGAGCGAAGGCGACGAGGAGAGCGACGACGACTCGCCTCCTCGGAAGTTGAAGTCGGTCGTGGTGTCGACCGCCGGCGCCTCGTCCTCGGCGCCGCATTCGGGGAGAGGCGAGAGAGGAGCGCCGCCGCCACCGCCGGACTCGGGCAGAGGCGAGGGCTCTCGGTCGGACCGGCATCAGCGGTCCTCCGAGGAGCACCGGCGCGAGAGGCGCAGCCGCACGCCTCCGCCCTCCCGTCATGAGCCCGAGAAGGGGAAGACTTCCCGGCGGGAGCCGATCTCCCCTCCTCGGGAGAGGAGCCGGAGCCGAGACTTATCGGAACGCGCCCACCGAGGGGGCTCATCCTCGGGGGCGTCGCGCTCCCCCCAGAGGCTCGCGCCGCATGACGACAGGCGGCCGCCGCCGGTCTCTCCAACAGCGCGGGCGCGGAGTGAAGGGCGGGACGCGCCCCGCACGCCCGCGGTGGAGGCGCAAGCCCCCTTCGCCCCGGTAAAGGTCACAACAAGGCGGCCGGGCCCGATTCCGGTGGAGGGAGAAGGCTCATCAAGTCGGGCGGCGCCCCCGTCGGGCAGGGACGCCGCAATCACGCACGCGGCCCCTCCTCCGACGACACTCGCGGGGTCCAAGAGGCCCGCATCCCCGAAGGCCCGAGCGCCGACGGGGTCTAAGCGGATTCGACATGTCGCGTCGGGGTGAGTGATGGCCTGACTTTCTCGAGTAGTTTCGATTTTCCCTGTAGTTACTGTTTTTCCCGGTCGGGCTTTGCTGACATGTAATGATCCAGCCTGGACGATGCTCCGCTTATGGTGGCGCCGAGGAAGACGCTGCGCCTGGAGGCGCAGCAGCCCGGGCTTGTGGCGGAGCAAGCCAGGGGCGCGACGGAGGAGCCCGTGGCGGAGCCGGCCGGGAAGGCGGCGGTAGACCCCGTGGTGGAGCGGGCTGAGGCGACTCCACCGGTGCCCTCGGTGGAGCGGGCCGAGGAGAGGGCGCTGGTGCCCCTGGCGGAGCCGGCCGAGGAGGGGACTCGGAGGATGTCGCCCTCCGTGGAGGAACGGGTGCCAGAGGGGGACGGCGACAGCCCGGGAGACACGCTCCCAACGGGCTTAGCCTTTATACAGACCGTTCCCCCGGAGGCGGTCGTGGTGGCGCTCCAGGCGGAGCTGGCCGAGGCGTTGGCGGAGGTGGTCCCGCCTGCTCCTCAGGAGGAGCCGGCTCGCCCCGTCGTGGGGGAAGTTGCCGGAGAAGATGGCCACGGGGACGCGGCCGGAGAACATGGCCGCGGTGTTGTTGCCCCGCCGAGGGCTGCAGCTGGCCCTCATGAAGCGGAGGCGGGGACCTCGGGCGCTCGTCCAGACGCCACCATCCCGGCGGCCGCCGCAGCCCCCGAGTCCTCCGGGGTGGCTTCCCCGGAGATCGTCGAGGTGGAGGACTCGCCGGAGGGTAGCCCGCGGAGGGTCGCCGGCGAGTCCAGCGAGAGGCCGGCCGTGGAGTACTCGAGGTGCTTCCGTCCTACACGCCAGGGCCCGTGCCATCTTGGAGAGACGCCGGGACTGATGGCGGTGGACCGCCGATTTACGACCATCGTACCCATCGAGGACGATCCGAACCTTCCCTGCGAGGGTCGGTTGTCGTGGTACGACCGTCAGGACCCGGCGGCGGGTCCCCTCTTTGAGCTGGACGACTCGGCAGAGCAGGAGGAGTGCGATCTTCTCCGCGAAGGCCTCGACAAGGTTAAGGAGGCCTTCAATAAGTTGATCATCGATCCTACCCGGGTGAGTTTCCGGACTTCGTTCTTCTGAGCTTGGCGCTGTTTCTGGTATACCTCTTACTGTTCTTCTTTTTGTCTTCGTTTAGAGGATCGTGAAGCGTAGCGCCGAGAAGTCGGCGTTCCTCCGTCGGGAGTCCGGGCTTTGGCGTGCCGTGGAGCAGCTGAGGGTCGAGAAGGACCAGCTGAGAGCCGAGAAGGGACGGCTCGAGGCTCAGCTGGCCGAGGCCCTGCAGGCCAAGGAGGAGGCGATCACCGGCGCCGGGGAGGAAAAGGCCGCCCTCGAGGCCAAGGTGGGCGAGGCCGAGAGGACCGTGAGGGAGGCGTTGGTGGCCGCCGACGCCTCCGATCGGGAGAAGGCCGCCGCCCTGCAGGAGGTCAAGGATTTGAAGGCGAAAGTGGTGGACCTCCAAATAGATGTCCAGCACCGCAACCTCGACCTCAAGACGGCCAGCGAGCAGCTGGTCGAGCATGCCGGCAAGCTGGCGGCCGCAGAGGAAGAGGGGGCCCGCCTCAAGGAGATTGCCAAGAAGCGGGAGGAAGAGATCCTTGGTTAGTCATCCTTCTTGAGCGGTTCCTTTCTGTTCTCCTCGCGTGGGGGCTAGTCTGCTTAAGCTTGAGTGTTGATGCAGCCCTGCGGAGGGGGAGAGTGGATTTGGCGGCTCAGCTCGCAGCCGTGAAGCGTGAGAGGGCCAGGGCTATCGCTGTCAACCAAGAACTGGTGCAGCTTAGCCATGATCTTAAAGCGCGGATGGGCAGTAAGTATCGTGTATCGCTTGGCTCTTCTTTTTGCAGAGTGATGCTGACGAAGAGTTGCTTGCAGGGGTCGTCGAGGACCTTCGGGTATCCCGGGAGGCGGGCGAGCAGAGCCAGAGGGCCCTCGCGGAGAAGTCCGAGGTCCATCAGGCTTTGGTCCAGGCGGTCGAGCATCTGCTCGGGGAGCTCGGCGTCGATGGCGGCTCGTCCTTGGTGGATCGCCTCGCCCTCGTCATGGGGAGAACTCGGGCGCAGGCCTCGGATCTCGCTCGGAGTGTGGCACGCAGGATCATCGCCATGTTCTTGTCACACTACCCGACGATGAATCGGAAGCTTCTGCGGGAGGGATGGGCCCCCGGCTACGAGGATA
Source organism: Alloteropsis semialata (assembly GCA_004135705.1). Taxonomy (NCBI): domain Eukaryota; kingdom Viridiplantae; phylum Streptophyta; class Magnoliopsida; order Poales; family Poaceae; genus Alloteropsis; species Alloteropsis semialata. The sequence goes on along the minus strand of CM014276.1, from coordinate 20,317,426 downwards.
CCGAGTACGACGAAATTGAAGCCGAAGCCTCCTCGTTCGCCGATGAAGTGGCATCCGTCGCCCTGAAGGAAATTGAGTCGGAGCAGCCATAAGGAACTTGGTTACTTTTTGTTATGTAATGAACAAAGTTCCTAGGATAACTGCTACTGCTCCGAAGAGCTCGCGTTTTATTTGTTGTTTGTCATTTTCGCTTTCTTCCGGCTACTTTTCTGGGGGTCGTGGGCCGAGATAGAAAGGCGCAGGGCCTTGCCCGTCGGACTCTGTTCCGTAGCCGCCGGGGCGTAGGAACTCGGGAGGTTGGGCACTCGGACTCGCAGCCCCCGAGAGGTTTTGGGAAGGTTCGAACGATGACAAGCAACAAATCGGGTAAGCCAGGGCTACAACTATTCGAGGCGGTTCCTTTGTTGCTTCTCGGGAAAAGGACGTCGGCCCGAGGGCTTGGACTTTGCTTGCAAGCTAGCACCGTAGCCGCAGGGGCGTAAGCACTCGGAACTTGGACAAGCGTGGTCGCGAAGCTCTTTGAGCTGACGTTCCTTTCTCGCAAGCGCAAAAGTGTACCGCTTGATCGCGCGCGAGAGCGATCACTTGTTGAGTTTTCGCGAAAAAACGGAGGGGCACTGGCGGCCACCCGGTTTTCGCGAAAAAACGGAGGGGCACTGGCGGCCCCGGGTGGAGCCCCCGAGCGGTGGGCGATCCTGCACAGGGAAAGGGTCGCCCGCCGCTAAGTTTTGGGGACTCGGGCGCAAATGAAGTACTCAGAATGGTGCAGTACCTCGATTATGATCGCGAATTGAAAAGTACAGGTACTTGTAAAGGATAGAGAGACGTAGCTGTGCGAGCCCGCAGAGGAGCGTGAGGCTCTTCGGTAGAGGCAGGGACTCGTCGGGCGAGGTGTCGTGTAGCCCCCGAGCCTGGAGGATGACGCCGCGTTTTTTCCGATGGATCGAGCCATGACCCGCTTTCATCAGAGGCACGGTCTCCCCCTCCGAGTCGTCTTGTCGTCCTTTCTGAGCTCACTGTTCGTCAGTGAGGTTCTGTCGCTTTGCATGGAGGCCACGCGGCGCGTTTTCGTACCCGGCCTGCGTGCTGACTCAGGTGTCTCCAGGCTATAAGTAGGATTCCCGGGCCTTCTTCCTGGGACATGCAACTACCTTGCTTCTTCTTCCTCTTGTTAGCATGAGATCTCTAGTCGGCGAGCCTTCTCGAGGGCGTCCCCCTGGTCTGGGGGCCGAGGGACTAGTTGCTTGATGCCACAAGAATGACTGCGGCCCCGGGGAGTTCCGGCATGGAGGGGCGCCGCTTGGTGTCGTAGGTGAGGGTCGGCCGGCTCCAGCAACCCCTCCCGTTCGCTTGCCCTGCCTTGGTGGCGATGAAACGGGCTCGAGGGGGAGTGCACGAGCGGAGGCGTCATGTCCGCCAGGCAGCCGGGCGCACGAGAAGAAGCGTCTTGCCCGTCAGGCAGCCGGACGCATCGTGTGCCGCAGCGAGCTGAAGCCGCTCCTCGACTTGCGTCGCCAAGGCAGCCGCGGGGGTCGTGTGCACCCACCTGCGTGCCTCCTCTTGCCGAGTTCCCCTCGTGGCGTCGGCGGGCGGGGAGATGCTACAAGAAGGACTGCGACGTTCGCAGTTCGGTCCTTCTTGCTGCATCGGATCTCCTGCTGCCCTCGTCTCTGGATTTCGTCGCGGAGGGCGGCGAAACGTGTTTGCGCTATTTCACGGCCTTTGGCCGCGTGTACTTGTTGACCTTATTCGGGAAATAAAGGATCCTGGTAGATTCGTGTGTCTTTCTGTTGCCACGTAGTCGGCCTCTTCTTGTGATTTTTGCATCAACTCGAGCGCCCATTTGGCCACGCTCCCGTCGGCCTCAGGGTGCAACTGCACTGACGTGGATAGTGGGGAGCCAGACGGTTCGCTTCCCCTGGCGAGTTACTGGGGAGCCCGACGGTTCGCTTCCAGAGGAGGCGGACGGTTCGCTTCCCCCAGCCAATTGCTTCAAGAGTAGTGGGGGGTCGGACGGTTCGCTTCCCCCAGCACTATAAATTTGGCATTGTCCTCACCCGGTCCTGCCATCAGCCAATCCTGCCATCACCCAGCCCTCCACACAGCCCGGCGACAAAGGCGAGCGGGGAGAGCAGGCCAAGAGGAGCGATAGCGGCATGGCCTCGTCAGGCGACCGCTCGTCGATGAAGCGGGGGAGGGAGGAGGATGACGACGACAGCCGCCGGCAAAAGGCCAAGGCGGAGCAGGAGGCCAAGGCGGCGGAGCAGCGGGAGGCCAGGGCGGAGCAGATCATCGCCGACAACGCCTGGAGCGGTGACATACTCCGCGAAGCGTTCGCGAAGCTTTGCGGAGTGGCCACCGCGCTCGGCGTCAAGGCGCCGGATTATCCGAAGGACTGGACCGTTAAGGACTTCGCCTTCAAGATCTACGGCCTGGCCGAAGAGCTTGAGAAGCTCCCCATGGTCCGGGATGCCTGCAGCGACGACGACGACGACGGCGGCGACGACGGCGAAGGCGACGGCGCGGGCGGCGACGATGACGCCGGACCCAGCGGTGGGGCTCCAGGGGCGACTACGGCTTAGTGCGTTCCCCTGTAACAATAAAGTGTCTTACCGCGGCCGCGTAGTCGGTCTGTCGTCGTGATTTCAGTTCCTGTGCGCCCCCGAGTCGATCGGGCCGGGGGTTGTTTCGCCTCTTTGTTGTTTTCCTCTCGCGCATTCCTTCCGGGGTTGTCCTCGGCTTCGTTTCGTCGTGGCGAGATTCATTACGGGTCTTGTTTCGTGACCCGGGGCCCTGCACGCTGCAGGGTTCTAGCGGAGAGGCCTTTTTCTCCTTACGTCGTACCCCTCATGCATCTCTTTTCCGCAAGAGGTGGAGGGGCCGGACCGAACACATTTTTGCCACGTTGGCCGAAAATGCGGTGTCCGTGTGAGCTAGTAACGGGCCAGTTCGAGTGAAGCCACGGCATCCCGTTCGATGGGTTCCGATCGGACCAGCTGGTGGCCAGCTTCAGATTCTTGGTGGCGAGGTCATCTAGTTGCCAAGTCCGTTCGATGGGACTTGGGGGCTCGTTGCCTTTCCGTTCGGGGGAAAAACCATGACCATTCTTACCATCCCTAGCTAGGGGAAACACCAAGACTCGAACGCAGTTCGGGATGCCCATGACGCTCGTGCGTCCGGGTACTGGCCGCTGGGACCCATCCCTAGCTGCCCCTCACTCGGGGTGCTCGGGGGCGGCTGTAGAACCCTTCGACGGGCCAGCCTTTGAACCCCTGGCGTTACCAAGCCCGTTCGATGGGACTTGGCGTTTGACAGGCCATCGTAGGTACTTACCGTGTTGTTCGTGGAGGGCGTTCGACCCTATACGGGGAAAGAGCCACTCGCCTCTTGTTTCGGAGGGCTCGGGGAGCGTCTCGGTCGACGACTGTTAGCTCATAAAGTACTCGGAACGAGAGAGCATTTGCATTATCATATACGAAATGACAAAGTACATGTGCATTTTAGGGGTAAAAGCGACGTAGCTGCTCTATGTTCCAAGCGTTCGTGAGGACCTGGCCGTTCTCGTCCTTGAGCTTGTAAGTCCCCGGGCGTAGGACTTGATCGACGATGTAGGGGCCTTCCCATGGCGGCGACAGCTTGTGGCGGCCGCGGTTGTCCTGAACTCGTCGCAGGACGAGGTCGCCGACTTGAAAGGCTCGGCTTCGGATGTTGCGGTCGTGGTATCGTCGTAGGGCCTGCTGGTACTTGGCCGAGTGGAGTAGTGCGACGCTGCGTGCCTCGTCCAGCTGGTCGATGGCGTCCTCCAAGGAAGCTTGATTCCCTTCGTCGTCGTAGGCGCGGATCCGTGGGCTGCCGTAGTCGAGGTCGGTCGGGAGGATCGCCTCGGACCCGTGTACCATGAAGAAGGGCGTGCAGCCCGTGGCTCGACTTGGGGTGGTTCGTAGGCTCCAGAGGACCGACGGGAGCTCCGCGACCCATCTTGCCTTGAACTTCTCGAGACGTTTGAAGATTCGTGGCTTCAGTCCTTGCAAGATCATGCCGTTGGCTCTTTCCACCTGTCCGTTGGTTTTGGGGTGGCTGACGGCGGCCCAGTCCACTCGGATGTTGTTGTCGTCGCAGAAGTTGAGAAACTTTTTGCCCGTGAACTGAGTGCCGTTGTCGGTGATGATCACGTTCGGGACCCCGAAGCGGTAGATGATGTCGGTGAAGAACTGAACAGCTTCTTGCGAGCGAACGCGCCGGATGGGTCTCGCCTCGATCCACTTGGTGAACTTGTCGACGGCGACGAGGAGATGCGTGAAGCCCCCGGGTGCTTTCTTCAGTGGCCCGACTAGATCCAAACCCCACACGGCGAAAGGCCACGTGATGGGGATGGTCTGCAGGGCTTGCGCCGGGAGGTGAGTTTGCCTTGCGTAGAATTGGCAGCCCTCGCACCTACGCACGATTTCCTTGGCGTTGGCCACCGCGGTTGGCCAGTAGAACCCTTGACGGAAAGCTTTGCCGACGAGCGTCTTTGGCGCGGCGTGATGTCCACATGCCCCTGCATGGATATCCCTTAGCAATTCCTTACCTTGATCAATCGGGATGCAGCGCATTAGGATGCCGAAGGAGCCTCGTCGGTAGAGCTCTCCCTCGATGAGCGTGAAGGTTTTGGCCCAGCGCGCGATCCGCCGAGCCTCGGTTGGGTCAGGTGGGAGCTTGCCTTCCACGATCCACTCGAGTAGCGGAATTCTCCAGTCGGGATCCTCGAGGTTGGGGTCGGCGACTGCATCTACCTCCATCACGTCCGCCTCCTCCTGCGCTGTTGGCTCGGGCGGCTCGTCGTCGAGTCGGATGGAGGGGGCGTGCTGGTCCCTGGCGAACACTCCATGGGGAACAGGCTTCCGGTTGGATGCCGCCTTGGCGAGGGTGTCGGCCGCCTCGTTGTATCGTCGTTGGACGTGCTTGAGCTCGAGGCCGAGGAACTTGTCTTCCAGCTCGCGCACCGCTCGGCAGTAGGCGACCATCTTGGGGTTGATGCAGCTCGACTCCTTCATTACCTGATCGACGACAAGCTCCGAGTCTCCTCGGATCTCGAGACGTCGTATGCCGAGCTCGAGGGCGATACGAAGTCCGTTGATGAGGGCCTCGTACTCCGCGGCGTTGATCGACGACCAGCTCCGAGTCTCCTCGGATCTCGAGACGCCGTATGCCGAGCTCGAGGGCGATACGGAGTCCGTTGATGAGGGCCTCGTACTCGGCGGCGTTGTTGGAGGCCGAGAAGTGCAGTCGAACCATGTACTCCATGCGTACGCCCAGGGGCGAGACGAAGACCAGGCCGACGCCTGCCCCTTCCTTCATCAGCGACCCGTCGAAGTACATGACCCAGGTCTCGTGCTCGACGGAGGTTGGGGGAGTCTGGGCCTCAGTCCACTCGGCGACGAAGTCGACCAGCGCTTGTGACTTGATGGCGTCCCGCGGTGCGTAGGTGATGTTCTTCCCCATCAACTCGAGCGCCCACTTGGCTATCCTCCCGTCAGCCTCGGGGTTTTGGATCACCTCGCCGAGTGGGTACCTCGACACCACCGTGATGGGGTGGGCGTCGAAGTAGTGCCGGAGCTTCCGCCTGGTGATGAGGACAGCGTATACGAGTTTCTGGATTTGGGGATACCGTACCTTGGTGTCGGACAGGACCTCGCTGATGAAGTACACGGGGCGTTGTACCTTCTGGATCCTCTCGGGCTCGTCTCGCTCGACGACGAGTGCGGTGCTTACGACGTGGGTGGTCGCCGCGATGTAGAGCAGCATCGGTTCCCCTTCCACCGGAGCAGTCAGGATTGGTGGGCTCTTGAGCGTAGCTTTGAGCGAGTCGAGGGCCTGCTGTGCTTCAGCGTTCCAGATGAAGTGGTCCGACTTCTTAAGCAGTCGGTACAGGGGCAGGCTTCGTTCCCCGAGTCGGGCGATGAAGCGGCTGAGTGCAGCCAAGCATCCCGTGACGCGTTGGACCCCCTTCACGTTCTGGATTGGCCCCATGTCGGTGATGGCCGTTATCTTCTCGGGGTTGGCTTCGATGCCTCGTTCCGATACGATAAAGCCAAGGAGCATGCCTCTCGGGACCCCGAAAACGCATTTCTCGGGGTTCAGCTTTACTTTGTTCGGCCGGAGCTTCTCAAAGACAGCTGCGAGGTCAGAAACCAAGTCGCCCGTGCGCTTGGACTTCACTACTATGTCGTCAACGTACGCCTCGACCAGTCGGCCGATTAAGTCACCAAAGACGCGTCGCATGCATCTCTGGAACGTGGCGCCCGCGTTCTTCAGCCCGAAGGGCATAGACGAATAGCAGTAAGTGCCGTATGGCGTGATAAACGAGGTTGCGAGCTGGTCGGCCAAGCTCATCGCGATCTGATGGTACCCGGAGTACGCATCGAGAAAGCAAAGGGTTTCGCACCCTGCGGTGGAGTCGACCACCTGATCTATACGCGGGAGGGGGAAGGAGTCTTTTGGACATGCCTTGTTGAGGCCAGTATAGTCAACACACATCCTCCATTTCCCATTTTTCTTTTTTACAAGGACCGGGTTGGCCAACCACTCGGGGTGGTATACCTCCCTAATGAAGCCGGCGCTGAGGAGCTTTTTGAGCTCTTCGCCGATGGCCTTGTATTTCTCGTCGTCGTAACGTCGGAGCTTCTGCTTGACGGGTCGAGCGCCAGGCTTGATATCGAGTTTGTGCTCGGTGACTTCCCTTGGAATCCCTGGCATGTCCGAGGGTTTCCATGCAAACACGTCGAGATTTGCGCGGAGAAAGTCGACGAGCGCGCTTTCCTATTTAGGATCGAGCGCCGTCCCGACGCGGAGGGTGCGACCATCGTCGGCCACGACAACCTCCTTGACGTCCTTGGCCGGCTCAAAGGAGCACGCGGCGCGCTTGGAGGTCTCGGGGATATCCAAGTCCCTGGGTGAAGGCTCGGCGGCGAGCCTTTTGGACTGGACTTGCGCCTCCGCGAATTGAAAGCACTCGGTTTCGCAGGCGAACGCATGCTCGAATGAAGTCCCCACGGTGATGACACCTTTCGGTCCGGGGATCTTCAACTTGAGGTACGTGTAATTTGGGACAGCCATGAACTTCGCGTATGCAGGCCTCCCGAGGATGGCGTGATACGTTCCCGGAAACGCCACCACTTCGAAAGTGAGGGTTTCCCTGCGGAAGTTCCGTGGTGTCCCAAACGTGACGGGCAGATCGATCTGCCCGAGCGGTATCGCGTCCACTCCAGGGACGATCCCGTGGAATGGTACCGGGGACGGCCGAAGCTGGGACCGCGGGACCCCCATCTCGTCAAGGGTGTCGACGTAGAGGATGTTGAGGCCGCTCCCGCCGTCCATCAACACCTTGTGGACGCGCTTCGTCCCGAAGAGAGGAGCGACCACGAGCGGGTATCTGCCTGGTTGCGGGACATGGTCGGGGTGGTCGGAACGGTCGAAGGTGATCGGGGCCTCGGACCATTTCAGGTAGGAGGGCACCGCGGGCTCGGTGTGGCAGACTTCTCGCCGGATCAGCTTTTCTTCACGCCTCGGGGGGCAGGCCGCCGTCCCCCCGACGATCATCATGATCGCGCCGTCCTCCCTGGGATAGCCGTCGTCGTTGTTGGAGCCACTGGCCCCGTCTCGGCCCTCGTGTGGCTTCTTCTTCTGGGCGCCGGCGAGGAAGCTTCTCATGAGTCGGCAGTCCTTCAAGGCGTGCTTGACGGGGCCCTCGTGGTGGGTGCAGGGCGCCTCGAGGAGCTTCTCGAAGTGATCCCTCGACGGCGGGTTTCCCCTGGGCTTGGTAGCCTTCCGCTCGGCCGCCGCTACCACGCGGCCGTCGCGCCCCCGCTTGTCCTTTCGTCTCTTGTGGTCGGGCCGGGCGGAGATGCCTTCATCCACCGTCTTCGACTTCTTGCCCTTGCCCTGAGGTCGATCCAGGGTTGCGGCAACGGCGTCTTCTCCGTCGGCGTAGTCGGTGGCGATGTCAAGGAGCTCCCGGATGGTTCGTGGCTTCCTGCGTCCCAACTCGTGGATGAGGGTCGAGCAGGTGGTTCCGAACCGGAACGCGGAGACGACATCAGTGTCGGCGGTGTTAGGCAGCTCGGTGCAGCGCTTGGAGAAGCGCTTGATGTAGTCGCGCAGAGACTCGTCTTCCGCCTGGAGGCAGTTGCGGAGGTCCCAGGGATTCCCAGGACGAGTGTAGGTACCCTGAAAGTTGCCAATGAAGGCATCACGCAGCTGCGCCCAACTGTCGATCCTGCCCGTGGGGAGATGCTCCAGCCACGTTCGAGCTGAGTCGGCGAGGTAGAGGGGGAGGCTCTTGATGATGAAGTAATCGTCTTGTGCTCCCCCCGCATGACACGCGAGCCGGTAGTCCTCCAGCCAGACGCTGGGGTTGGTGTCCCCGTCGTACTTGGGCACCGTCGTGGGAGCACGGAAGCGTGGGGGAACCTGGGCGCCGAGGACGCGGGGTCCGAAGGCGCGCGGCCCCCTGGGGTCAGGTGACGCACTCCTGCTCCGGTCTTCGCCGCTGTCATAGCGGCCTCCGCGCCGCCTGTTGTAGGCTCGGCGGGGTCGACGTTGATGGTGCTCGTCCCGTTGCTTGGCGCCTTCGTCAGCTGCGGCCGCGCGATGATGTACGGAACGCCCGTGCTCGGGTTCTCGAGGGGCGCGCTGGCGTGAGGCAGAACTTTCTGCCTGCTGGACCGCTGCCGTTTCCAGGAGCGCGCGGAGCTGCTGATGGATCCTCCGATCCTCGGGCGCCGCCGGTTCGGGATGCTCGCGGAGCAGGACGGCAGCCGCTGCGAGGTTCTGGGACGCCCGGTTGAAGACCTGTGCGTCGTTGGCGTTGCCATCGTCGTTGATGATGCGCCGTTGTACGTCCCGGGCTCGTGCACGGGCGGCTCCTCCGTCCGCGTTTCTCCCGAGCTCGCGGTTGAGCTGCTGCCGCTCCTCCTCGATCTGGCGCCGGGCTTCGTCCAACTCCTGCAGCCTGACCCGCCGAGCGTCGTCTGCCGGGGCGTTAGGCGGTGGTGGCGCAGGAGCGTTGGCACGCGGTGCCGCAGGGGCTCGGGCAGGCGGAGCCGCTGCGGCGTTGGCAGGTGGTGCAGCAGGGGCACCATTTCCCGTGGAGCTGCTCGCGGAGTGCATGTCTTCGTCGGGGGTGTGACACATGAAACACTCCCGATAAGGGTCGAAGTTCGGCGGAGCCCACGTCAACCGCGGGCGCGCGCTCTGCTTCCCCGTCATGCTTTTGGCGGTCGGCGGAATGCAGGGGTCGGTCTCCGCAGGTGTCGGGGTGGCCACCGGGTCGCTTGGCAGGCCAGGTTGCCCCTCCGGGTACATGGCGTTGTAGCAGTCGATGAACTCGTCCCAGGGGAGCTGCTCCTGCCCTCCCACCTGGAGGGCGAGGTTGGTAAGCATGTAGGAGACGTTGCGGAAGTGCTCCTGGGACGGGCTCCGTCCCAGGACAGCCGCCAGGTCCCCTCCTAATAGGTCGAAGACGTAGGCGGTGGCTCCCGCCGTGGCGTGAGGGGGCTTCGACCCCTCGTCGTGGAACGCCCTGTAGACGCCGCCGATAAGCTTGGGGCGCACGAAAGTCGCCCCAACGATAGGCTCCACCGACTTGTCAATGACAAAGTCGAGGGAACCGAACCGCAGGTGATCGCCGGGCGCCAACGAGGCGCTGTCGTGGGCCATCCGGACCCTGGTGAGACGTCGCGACACGCGAAATGCCCCTACCTGGCGCGCCAACTGTCGGGGTTTGCTACCGCCGACAAGTAAATTTCCTACGATCGCGTGTCAGGATCCGGATGGTGACTCGAGAGACAGGGGGTTTATACTGGTTCGGGCCTCCGGAGAGTAATACCCTACGTCCAGTGAGCGTCGCTGTTCTCAAGTCCAAGTCTGTAGTAGGGGAGTACAAACTAGTCGGGAGAGGGAGAGGGTCCCAAGTCCCTGTGTGGAGCGAGTGAGTGAGCTGTGCGTGCTGTGTTCGAGTGTTCGAATGGTGTTCGAAGGATCGTCCCCCCCCGTGGGGCGTTCCCTCGTCTCCTTTTATAGCATCAAGGAGAGAAGGGAGCGGGGGGTAAAAAAGGAGAAAAATACAACGGGAGTTACTGCCCCCAAGAGCTTCGTCCAGTGTCGTCTGCCGAGCCGTACAGGGAGCAGGTGTTGACGGAGTGGGCGCCCCGCCGGACCCGGGATCGTACATCCGGGTGGTTGACGCCGATGCCTTCTCGGGTAAGCTCCCGGGTTGTTCCGGGTCGTGGTTGACTTGCTCGAGGTCTTCAGGCGCTCCAGGTGTCCTGCCCGTGCTCCAGATGTCGCCCGCGGGTGCCTGAGTCGTACTTGAGTGCCTCGTGTAGCGCATGCATCCTTCTCCGGACTGTAGTACTCCTGTTGGGACGAGACGGGTGCCACTGTGGCCGCCGTGGCAAAGGACAGGCGCCCATCACGCTTCTGACACGGCGAGTACCAAGTGGGTACGGCGCCGTATGGGCCGGAGCGTGGCCGGGTAGCTTCACCCGAGGAGTCGGAGACCACTCGGGGGCGGAGAACCCCCCGGGCGAATCGGAGGACTACCCGGGCGCGGAGAGCCTTTCGGGCGAATGGGAGAACTACTCGGAGGCGGAGAACCTCTCGGGCGAACCGGGAGGCCACTCGGGTGATCCAAGTAATTGGGGTATGGGAATCTTGCCTTGCTTTGGGTCTTTGATTTTTGTTTTTTGAGGGGTGGATTATCGCGAGCTCCAGGATTAAGAGGTTGGATTGGGTACCCCTAATCCGGACCCTCGTCACCCGGCGTCCCCTATCTCCCTCTCCTCCGACGACGAGCCAAAGCAAGGAGGGAGCGGGATCCGGCTGAAGCCAGAGGCTGCGGACGCAGGCGCATCTTCGTCTTCTGCTCCGGTGGACACCAGCGGCGACGAGGAATTCGCCCGGCGCCTCTTCGTCTCCCTGAACCGCGACCTGATCGGGATTCCCGGAGACGGAGCGCTCGTGGATCTCGTCAGCGACTCTGAAGAAGAGAACGCGGTAGATGAAGATCCACTGGAGACTACGCCATCGCCCTGATCAGCAGTTGATATTCATCAACCCAAGATCAGGGTGCTTTAGTATTTTGATTTCAGGATAGTTATCGATCCATTGTGAAATGTTCCCTCTTTTGGATTTAATGAAGAAATTTCACTTGATGGATGTAACTTTGAATTTCTCGTGCTTTGAAATTTTATCTGTGTCAATCTGTTCAGGAAATTATTCATCCAGAAACAAACCATCCTGAATAAATATTTTCTCCCGAACAAACTGACGATCCGTAGTGTGTTCGGGAAATTTAACCCGAATCAGATGTGATCGGGAGATTTTCCTCGCTTCACACTAAGTGTTCGGTCATTTAAAACTGATAGCTTCCCTTGTAGGCCACCAATTCTAAATGCATTGAATCTGTCCTGCACAGTTTTCGAAACGACGCGTGCCGCAGAAAAAGGAAAGAATCTTTTTGACCCAACAGTCACTGCGGATTGCGCGGCTCAAGGGCAGGTTTTTCGGGGCTCGTGCTCCCTCGCAGAACCATAAAGCCCCCAAGCGCGGCCGCTTGAGATCTATTTGGGACTTCGTCTTCCTTGTTCACATCCACAAAACACTCGCCATTCTCAACCTTTGTCCATCTGCTCCTCCAACCCTGCTAGCCTCCAGTCGCCATGGCATCCACGCACCAGTCATCTTCCGGCACCGAGTCCACAGACAACCAGAGCAGCGCCGCGGCCGGACGCGAACTTCGCAGTGGGAATACAATCCCGACCTCGGATCAGTATTGGAAGAAATCAACCACGACGGAGAAGCACTTGCAGAAGCTGGAGGATCTTGGATTACTCCCAAGCACCGAACTTTTTCCTCGTCGTGAAGCCAAAGGTCAGATGTATCCGACCCCCGACACTCTTGAGATGGTGGTGTTCTTGGAGTTCTTCCACTGTGGATTCGGGGTTTTTCCGTCTGAATTTTTCCACAATGTCTGCGAGCATTACCAAATAGAACTTGTGCAACTTAAGCCCGGCGCTTTGACAATGCTTAGCGTTTTTGCCTTTTTGTGCGAAGCCTGGTTGGGTATTAAGCCCTCACTACTGCTGTGGATGTATTTTTATAGCCCTTCGTACTATAAGAATCAAATGATGATCGGGTCCATCGGTTTCTCCTTGAGAAATCGGGAGATTTACATCCCCTTTCCAGTCAAAGATAGCTGGAAAGGATATGAACGTCACTGGTTTTACATCACCCTTCCCCAAGCCTCACGGGCAAAAGGGAAGTACTTGATGCCAAATCTCAAGGACGAGGTCAAGGCCGTGCCAAGACTCACCCCGGACATGAAAAAGCACATTGACCGGATCTTGGAGCTCCGCAACGCAGGTTTGACGGCAGTTCATGTAGCGGAAATCTTCATCAGATGGAGATTCATTCCGCTTATGACTCGTGACCGCTATGCCTGGACATTCACGGGCGTCAATGATCCGAACAGGATGAAACCTGACGGTGAGCATTTATTTTTTCCTGTTCTGTTGTTTTTCCGAGTTAGTTCGGTCATTTGAATTCATGACTCTTAACTAGCAGTTGTCCCAGAATCAGAAGTGTCCGAACGCTTGAACAAGATGTTCGGGGCTGGTCTCCCGGATTGGGAAAACGTCCCAGAACCTTATACTGCTGACAACCCTCCTCCAAAGGTAAACTGTCACTCAGAAAAATATTCTTTCTTGTATAATAGTGATACGATACTTCTCCTTTCTCCCGACCAGGCTCCAGCTATTGCTGATGCCCCTCCCCAGAGCGGTGCTATCAATGTTGAAGAGGAGGGAGAGCAGCCCGTTAACCAAGGCACCGAGGCCCCGATCAACGATCCACCCGAGCCATCAGCTGGTTTGGAGAAGGAGACCCCGAGCAGCACCCAGGCGAACATCCCCCGAACCCGGAAACGCTCTCACAGTGTGGAGGGGATAGTTCCAGATTCGGGAGTCTCTAGATCGCCTAGGCCGGTCAATCTGCAGCCCAGTCGTGATCAGCCTCACCCTGTTGCCCAGGTATCAAGCATGATCGTATTCGGGCGTTTATTCGCAACTTTTGATCGCATAACCAAAGCCAAGCATGATCGGGAGATTTCTCGACAGGAAATTCGTTCGATCAAACCATCATCAAAGCCTGTTCCTGGTGCCAAGAGATTCAAATTCAACATCCCGACGACCAAGTAAGAGCTTTGACAATCTTTGATTATGTATGAACATTTTTCTCAAATGTTGTTTTCATTGTACTTGTGATTGTTCGGGAATTCAGGCGTCCCGATCCCACAGCTTCTCCACTTGTCAAGCCACCCGTCAAGGAGAAAACTCCCGAGCCGGACTCGACAGCACCACCCGATGGCTCAGAGAAAACCGCGGAGATCGTAGTACCCGTCCCGACGCCCCTGGACCCGGTCTTTAGCGCGCTCTCGACAGCTAAAGAGCAATGGCATTTGCTGAACGCTCGTGCCTCAGCTGCTGAAGCGTCTGTGACCAGACTGGGAGCCCAGGTGACTGTTCTCCAGTCCGAGAAAGAAGGTACGTAATTTAAAGCTTACGCTTCGCTTATTGAGTCTTTATTTTTGACCTTTTTTTGTTCATACGTTGCCTTTGATCCTGTAGCTGACTCCAAGAGCATTGAGTTGCTCGAGAAGAAGAACTCGGACCTGGAAAGGAAGCTGGCTGATCTGACTGCCCGCCTTGAAGCATCAGAAAAGCATAGTTCGTCCTTGGAATCCAGGTTGATGGAAGGTGCCTGCATTGCTGCAACTCATGCCATCGGGGCTTTGAAGAGCCATATCCCTAATCTGGACGTTTCTCTGCTCTCGGAGGGCTTCAAGTGTTCGGCGTCAGATGCCGAGGTAATGTTTGAGAGTCTTAACCCAGTGGTTGAACCTTTTGTAAAACACCTTGGTCTCCATCTGAGTGATTCGGAGGAATCACCCTGAACACTATGCAGAATTCCTGTAATAGGGCAAAACTTTAACAGTTTAGAATACGATTCTATTTTGCTAAACATATGCGTGCATGTTTTTGCGTAAATTTTTAGAGCTGATCGGTGTTTTCATGGATCTTTTTAACTGATAGCTTTGTCATAGCCAAAAGTCCCGTTACCATAAGCTATTCCGGAATTGTTTAGTTGCTGAGACTCGGGCGGCCTGCTGAACTGTGTAATTCCTTGTAGTCATGGTGTTCGGTAATTTTAGCGTTTGCCTAGCTTTCTTGAATTAAAAAGTCCGTTTCTTGCATGGTAGTAGTACCGTAGTAGCCCCCGGGCTCTTTTACAGTCATCCTGGCATGCTGAAAAAGAGTCTAGAAGTACAAACTGCAAGAAACTTTCCGATCAAATGGGGAGCCCCCGAGCATAGAGCTCGGGACGCATAGAATGGATCTGAAAAGAAAATTTTCAGCATGGTAGTCCCCGGCTCTTTGTTAGTGTATGCAGTATGATAACAAAGAGTAGAAACAAAATAGAAAATAGAAAACCCAGCCCCCGAGCATAAAAGCGAGGGTGAGTAGAGTATATAGAACTTATCTTTTTTTTTGTGTTGGCGCTGTAGGCGACGCAGATGATGGCCTGTACCTGCCAAACCAGATGGCCGGTCTAGAACTGTGCACGATCTTCGTTGTTTAAGCGTAAAACCTGCGTAGTTGATCCATGTTCCACGTGTTTGGCAGTACGTCCCCATCTATCTCTGCGATCCTGTAGGCTCCTGGTCGGGCGATATCTACTACGATGTATGGTCCTTGCCATGGAGAGGACAATTTATTTTTGTCCTTGGTGCGTTGATCCAGTTTGAGCACCATGTCTCCAATGCATAAGCTTCGTTGCCGAACATTAGCATCATAGTATTTTCGCAATTTTTGCTGATATTGGGCCACTCTAAAAGCAGCCGCGTCACGAGCCTCCTCCAGGAGGATTAGCTCATCAGTGCGTCTGTCAGGCTCTTCAGTTTCTGAAAACATTGCCACGCGGGGGGCTTGTAGTCGGATGTCGGATGGTAGAATCGCCTCTGCTCCATACACCAAGAAGAAAGGTGTTTCGCCTGTTGCCCGATTCATAGTGGTCCTCATTGACCAGAGTACTGTCGGGACTTCATGAATCCAGCGCTTGTCGTAAGCTTGCAATCTGTTGAAAATCCTCTTCTTGATGCCCTGGAGCACGATGCCATTGGCACGTTCCACTTGCCCGTTTGTCTTCGGGTGGTTTACCGACGACCGATCATGCTTAATCCCGTGGTCGTAGCAAAAATCATAAAACTTTTTACTTTTAAACTGTGTTCCATTATCGGAGATTATCCTGTTCGGGACACCGAATCGTACAACAATACTCCGTAGGAATTTCACAGCTGCTTCTTTTGTGATTTTCTGAACGGGCTCGGCTTCGACCCATTTTGTAAATGTGTCAATGCCAACGAACAGAAATCTGTATCCCCCGACGGCCCTTCGAAAAGGCCCGAGGATGTCTATCCCAAGTGGCAAAGGGCCATGACAAGGGTATAGTGTTTAAAGCTTGCGCAGGTTTAGTCTGTTTTCGTGCGAAGAATTGGCATGCTTCACACTTTTTCACTAAATCGCTTGCGTCTTGAAGAGCTGTAGGCCAGTAGAAGCTCTGTCGGAATGCTTTCCCTGTTAGATATCGGGGAGAAGCATGTGATCCACAGATTTCTCCGTGGATGTCGTGGAGCAAACTAATGCCCTCGGTCCGTGTGATGCATTTGAGGAGCATTCCATTGCGGGTTAGTTTGTATAATTGCCCGTCAACCAATTGATAGTTTTTGGCTTTACGATGGATTTTCTCCAATGTCGCATCATCGTCCGGAATAGCTTGGTTTGTGAGGTACGCCCGGATTGGATCCATCCAGTTCTCCTCGTTTCCAACTAGAGCGGCGGCTCGGGCCGTACCGACCAACATAGACTCCTTGACGGA
This sequence comes from Alloteropsis semialata, assembly GCA_004135705.1. Taxonomy (NCBI): domain Eukaryota; kingdom Viridiplantae; phylum Streptophyta; class Magnoliopsida; order Poales; family Poaceae; genus Alloteropsis; species Alloteropsis semialata. The sequence continues at coordinate 20,301,451 of CM014276.1, read as the reverse complement.
TTCGTTGGTTGTTGAAACTGATCCCTTGGCGGGTTCAGTTTTTAGGTTCGGTAATGAAACCGACACAGATGGTTTAGTAAGAACTTCAAGTAAAATGTTACCTGGGAGCCTCGTGCGTTCTGCAGCTGCCTTTGCTAGCTTGTCTGCGTCGCCATTGAATTCCCTTTTTACGTGCTGTACTTCAAGCCCATCAAATTTGCTCTCCATCCGCCTATATGCCTCCAAGTACTTAGCCATGACCTCGCTCCGCGCACTGTACTCTTTCATGACCTGCTTTGCAGCTAACTCGGAATCCCCTTTCACGAGCAGCCTTCTGACACCAAGAGATGCAGCTATGCGGAGACCTGTCAACAGTCCTTCGTACTCGGCAACATTGTTAGTAGGAGTTGGATCAACAAAATTGATTTGTAAAGCATACCTGATGATGTCATTATGTGGTGAGATCAGGACCACCCCAGCCCCCGCGCCTGCTTTGCAAAATGCCCCGTCATAGAACATTGTCCAGTGTTCGGGATTTTGGGCAGCCTCTTCAGGTTCGGGGTTAGTCCACTCTGCAATGAAATCTGCCAGAGCCTGCGATTTGATGGCAGTTCTGGGTATGAATTCAACGTCGTAAGCCCCCAGCTCCACAGACCATTGCGCGACCCTTCCCACGGCATCTCGATTATGTAAAATGTTGCCTAGGGGGAAAGTTGACACAACCTTGATCTTGTGGCTCAGAAAATAATGCTTGAGCTTCCTGGAAGTAATTAGCACAGCATACAGCAATTTCTGAATCTGATGGTACCTTGTTTTGGCATCATGCAGCACCTCGCTTACAAAATAAACGGGGTGTTGTGTTGTAGACTTTCCTGTTGGTCTTTCGACCACCAAAACAGTGCTAACAACAGTTGGTGTCGCTGCTACGTATAACAGCATCTCTTCTTGTGGCTTCGGCGGGACCAGTACGGGCATTTTCCGCAGGTACTGTTTGAATGCCTGGAACGCCTCTTCTGCTTCTGCCGACCACTCAAAACGATCAGTTTTACGCAACAATTTGTAAAATGGCATACCTCGTTCGCCTGACTTGGACACGAATCGACTAGGGACGCCATCATTCCTGCCAACTTTTGGACCTCGTGGCGGCTGCGTGGGGACTTCATGTCGTCGAGTGCCTTGATCTTATGTGGATTTGCCTCTATACCTCGTTGGGAAACAAGGTAACCGAGGAGCTTACCCGATGATACACCAAAGGTGCACTTGGCGGGGTTGAGCATCATCCTGTTTTTACGCAAGTTGTTGAATGTTTCGGTTAAATCAGCGATTAAATCGCTTTAACTTACTTTTCACGACAATGTCATCTATGTATGCTTCCACATTACGACCGATTTGGCCTTCAAGAACAATGTGAACACATTTTTGATAAGTGCAACCTGCGTTTTTCAGACCAAAAGGCATCTTTATATAGCAATAAACACCGAAGGGAGTTACAAATGCAGTTTTCTCCTCATCGTCAATGCACATGCTGATTTGGTGATACCCCGAGTAGGCATCTAGAAAACAAAGCAATTCGCATCCAGAGGTAGAATCTACAATTTGATCTATCCTAGGCAATGGGTACTCATCCTTCGGGCAAGCTTTATTCAGATCTGTGTAGTCCACGCACATCCTCCACGTTCCGTTGGGCTTCTTGACCATGACTGGATTTGCCAGCCATTCCGGGAAAGGGACCTCTCGAACGAAGCCGGCTTTGAACAGTCGGTTGATTTCTTCGTTAATGGCGTCTCGCTTCTCCGGGGTATATCTCCTTTGCTTTTGCTTGACTGGTCGGGTGCCAGTTCGTATGCCAAGCTTGTGCTCGATTACCTTCCTGGGGATCCCGGGCATGTCAGATGGTTCCCAAGCGAACACATCCGCGTTTGCCCGGAGGAAAGCAATGAGCTCGAGTTCCTATTTGTCACCCAAGTCAAGACCTATCTGGGTGGTCTTGGTCGGGTCTGTTTCTTCAAGAGTTACCGCCTTCGTGCCCGGCTCTGTTCGCCTGGCCGGCGCCTCGACCGGTGTGGCGTTGGCCGTTGAGTCACCAGCTGCTCGCGGCGGCGTCCCCCTGAGTGGGGTCTGGTCCACCACAGCCGGCCTTTCAGCAGCACGGTCGTCAGCTCCCTGTCCCTCAGCGAGCTGCTGCTCCCCGATGGGCTCCTGTTCGGGAACTTCTTTCCCTTTGGCCCTTGATCGGTTCTCAGCTGCTCGGGAGGTTTCAGCCAGTGCCCCCTTGGCGGGTGCCTTTAGCTAGCTCTTTGTCTTTTTCTTGGCAGGTTCGGCAGCCTTGGCTGGTTCCTGCTCGCGACTCTTGATCATGTCTAGGGTCTTCATGTCGCACTGGACTGCGCCACTACGATCGCCACAGACGGTGATCGGGCCCAGCGGCCCCGGGACCTTGATCATGGAGTATGCAAAGTGAGCGACCGCCATGAATTTCTTCAGGAACGGCCGACCCAAGATGCAGTTATAGGCCGACGTGATGTCAGCCACCTCGAAGGTGAGGAACTCTGATCGGATGTTTTTGCCCTCCACGAGGGTCACCTGCAGATCGATCCTCCCCAAGGGAAAGGCTTGAATGCCTGGTATGACCCCGTAGAAAGGCTTCTCCACAGGGGACAAGGACCTTCTCAGGATCCCAAGTTCGTCAAAGGCGTTAACAAACAGGAGGTTGAGGGCGCTTCCACTGTCGATCAGGGTTCGCCCGACCTTGCGGGGCCCGATCCATGGCTTGATACACAGTGGGAGTAGCGGCCCGTCGTAAAGCGTCTCGGGGTGATCCCTTTGGTCGAATGAGATTGGGATTTCTGACCACCTCAAGAGCTGCTTGCAGGGCTCGGTGCTGTTGATCTGCCTCTCGACCATCTTGAGCTGGGACTTGGAGGTTCGGGTCGAACAACCACCGAAGATTGTGGCGATCTCTAGATCTTCGGGGAGATCTGGCTCATCATCACAATCCATGTAGTTTGCAGCGCGAGGGTTGTGAGCTGCCTGGTCTCGTGGAGCCCCTTTCTGCTGGCTCTCCTCCTCCTGCTTCTGCTTCTTGTACACCGTACAGTCCACGAAGTGATGCTTCGTAGATCGGTGAATCGGGCAGTACATCGGGAGGTTTTCTGGCTTGCCTTGGCGCCTGTACGGGGACTTGTTGTCCACTGCCATGACTTCGTCACCCTCGGTCTTGCGCTTCTTGTGTTTGTGCTTATTCTTCTTCTTGCCTTCCCCGGCTGGCTGGCTTTGTTCGGGCTTTCCGTGAACCCGTGCTCGGGCGTCCGCCATCTTGGCGGTTTCTTCCAGGATCCCGTATAGCTCTGCCACTGTCTTCGGGTTTTTCTTGGCAAGTTCCTCCGCCGTTCGCTCGTCTTTGCAACCTTGATTAAAGGCCACAATGACCCGATCATCCACCATGTCAGGGATGGTGTTACGGGTGTCGCTGAATCTGCAGATGTATTCCCGGAGGGATTCTCCAGGCTTCTGCACACAATTGAGCAGGTCTCCCTCATGTCCGGGGCGTTTGTAGGTGCCTTGGAAATTGGCTTCAAACGTCTCCCGAAGATGAGTCCACGACTTGATGCTGGCTTCGGGCAGGTTCATGAGCCATGTTCGGGCTGATCCCTGCAGAGCAGTCGGCAAGTAGTTGGCTTTGACGTAGTCGTCTCCCCCGGTGGCGTCGATGATCGTGGAATAGATCTGGATCCACTCGCGGGGGTTGGTCGTCCCGTCATACTTCTCGATGCTAGTAGGACGGAACTTTTCGGGCCACCTGACCTTGCGCAGGGCTGGGGAGTATGCAAGGCATCCTCCCATGCCTGGTCGGGAGTCACGTGGCGGCGATTCTGGATAGGACCGATAATAGCCCTCACGTGCTCGGTAATCTCGGTTGTAGTTGAGAGTTTCCCGAGCGTCGCGGGTGCGACGATTGCGTTCGAGCTGTGGTCTCATGTCACGCCCCTCGCGTGGGCGATAGTAGGGCCGTCCGTTAACAGATCGGGACCGAACCGGCTGTGGTTCACGTGGTCTGTTTGACGGAGCTGGCGGTACGGCAGCGGCGGCCTCGATATGTTCCTTGGCTTTGTCCGCTGCTTCCCGAGCCCTCTTGGCTATGGTGGCCATTGGAGTCCCTTCGGCCATCGCTTCCATGGTCTCCAAGAGGGTTCGGATCTGTAGATTGTCCTGTTCGACGGCCCGGAAATCGTTGTTGAGATCTCGGGGAGCCAAAGAGGACGCAACATGTTGTGTACGGGTTCTAGCCGTTTGAAGTGTTGGTGCGCTGTCCAAACGTGGAGGAGGCACGGGTCGACGCGAGCTAGATGACTCGGCAACCCCTGTCCCGTTTGCATTCAGCACATGGATGCGGCGGTCTTCAGGTTGTTCTGACCCATTGCTAGATCCACTGTAGTCGAGATCCAACTGCGCAGTGCGATCTGCAATGTCTTCAAGAGTTGGCTCCATGAAGGTGGCAAAAACTTCCCGACCGGCGCATGCGAGATCGGGATCATGGATCCCTGTCAGCTTGAGCTCGTAGTCGCCTTGGTGCTCGAACACGAGATCTCCAAAACGGATCTTCCGTGCAGGCACTAGATGGCGGTGAGCGTAGAGATCGGAAGCGGAAGCAGAACTCCCTATCGCTTCCGACTTGACGGAACTGGGCATGTAGGGCATCGAGGAACTCGACGCGTCGGCGATCCAGACTCCGTTGATGATCGGCATGATCTTTCTTCACGCGAGGGCCCCTACCTGGCGCGCCTCTGTCGAGGTTGTACTCGGCAAATATTTGTCCGGCAAGTACCCCGCTTCGTGCGAAGATTGATCACGGTGATGAACAGAAAGACACGGGATTTTTATACTGGTTCGGGCCCTCGAGATCGAGTAATAACCCTACGTCCAGTTGCTGCTTGTATTATTTCGTCGAGTACAGATTACAATGCGTAACAAGTACCCTCGGGTGGATTTGTGGATCAATGAACAACTATTGAGATTATTCTCTATGGACAGGACCCCCGCTATTTATACCCAGGGAGACGTGTCTTACAAGACAAAACAGACCTAAACCTAGTAGGACTCTAACTATCTTCGGGCTTCCCTTCTGCGATCTGGTCGTCGTGTCTTGTTCGGAGTCTTGTTCGGTTTGGAGTCGGTAGTCGGTAATCCTCGTGATCGGGCACCCTGGTATTATGGCCTCAACAGTTCCTTTACCTATGCTGGAATGGATCATGACCAATGTTGATACTTCTAATTGTGAGTTCAAGTACAAGGACCGATCATTCAACCTGTCTACTTCAATGATACAACATGTTATTGGCATCCCTTCTGGATGTATTCCTATTGATCTCAAGAATATAACACAAGATGTTAAATCGAAGGTCCGGCAAGTTGCTTCTTCTTACAAAGTTGGTGGTCGTAACGTGTCTACCATTGAGAAAGCTGCTTCTCTTTGCTGTGCTGATCACAATGAAGATTCTTTTATGCGCTCATTCATGCTCGTAGCGATTTCGTCAGTCCTCTGTCCTTCTAAGCAAAATTTTCTATCTTTGGAATATCTACCCTTTATAATGGAGCCTTCCAAGATCAAGGAATTCGACTGGGCTAGTCATATACTGAAAGAAATTATGAACTCTGTGAAGACATCAAGATTATGCAGCCTCTATTGAAAATGTTGATAAAGCTTTCACGCATTATTTTGGTTCTTGCCTCCCATTTCTGGCAGTAAGTTTTTGTCTTCTCATTTTATTCTGTACTCTTTGAATGCAACAAATTTTTTCGTAATATCTTCAACCACTTTATGTTTTTTCCAGATTGCTTACATGGATTTCTTAGATTTTAGTAGCAATGCTTCTATTGGATATCAAATTTGTTATTCAACTCCAAGGTTTTGCTATGTCTGCAAAGAAGATTTTGTTCGTGTCATTGAAAGCGATTGGGACCGGAATATGCAATCTCCATCTTTTGGTAACATGCTTGTAAGTATCATTCTTTTATTTATGCATATCTTTTTATTTTTCACCTATTTCTTATCATTTGTTTGTATTTTTTCTATTACAGTTTAGAGACATAGCAAGCACTCCTTACTGTAATGAATTTTGTGCTACTGATATTGCTCATCTGTTACAAAGTGATGATGGATGTTCAGGCAACCATTCTGAAAAATTTTCAGTCCATGATGTTGTTGATGTTAATGCAAAACCAGGTTCATCTACTCCTTGTAATGCAATACAAAGTGAGTTGCTTCAAAGCCTGTTCAACATTTGTTCAGTTCTCCAGATATGCTTTCAGAATCTATTGATCATTCAGTTCCAATATTCCCCAACTTTGCAGAAGTTTTTTATCTCTAAAACACAGTTCAACCTTTTTCCTATATATTACTCTTTCCATGAATACAATTAAAATTACTTTTTAAAAAAAATTCAGCTCAATGTGAACATTCATTCTATTGTGAAAAAGCATTTTGAGTTACTAAGTAAGGAACTTGGTCAGAGCTCAAATTTGCCACTTTCTAACTCAGCAAATGCATCTATTGCGAACAGACTATCTCTGCTTTCTTCTGAAATTTATTCTATTGCATTGTCTGGATTGAACTGTTTATTACAAATGCCTCGTAATTCCAATGATGTGCAAGTTGATGTGGATAGTGCAGTAGCAAACGATATTGAAATGCAAACGGATATGTCCAATGCTAAATCCAAATCCACTGCTATCCTTGACATTGATCAATCAGCTCAATTCTACAGGTACTTTAATATATTACACTTCATTAAAATTTGTTTGCAATTTTTTCTCCATTGTTTTACATTATGATTCATGATTTTCATTTACATATGTTCAGGTGTTGTAAATCAGCGAACACGCTCAAGTACTTTGGAGAAGAGGAAGAGGAAAAAAAAGGGCCTTTATCTCTGACGATGAAGATGATAATCTGCATCTGAAGGTTTCTAATGACGTTGATGTATCTTATACCAAATACGTGTGCGGTCAATACATTAGAACTAAGAAGTCGTAAGTCTGTTTTCTTCTAGGTTTTTTTTCAATGTATTTTGTTAATTTTCTGTGCTACATCTTATTAACGAAATATTTTACAGAGAGGAGAGTTCTAACTTTGTTGTCATTTCTGATTTCAAATGTTCATATTTACACTTTCATGAGTCACTGAAACCTAGAGGTCACATCATTGATGATATCATGAGTCTCTATGCACAATTGTTGAACTTTGAAAACAAAGAGAAGGTTGATACTAGAGCTTCAAGAATCAAAGTTGCCTTCTCTTCTTTTCTTAACGTAAGTGCTAACATTTGTGTGTAAATATTTTGTTCTAACAGTATATTCAATTAAGTTTTTTTTATTTCTGATATATTTTTTGTAGTCAAAGCTTGTTGCCAGTAAAGCATCATATTCATCAAGTTCCACTTTATCTGAAATCAAGAGGATGAACGCTGAGTTTGATATAGTGAAAGTAGACATTGTATGTACCTATTACACAAATCTTACTATGAATTTTGAACCTTACTATATTTTGAATACGTTCTGAATCATTAAATATAATATATATTGCAGCTTATGTTCCCACTTTGTATTGACAAACATTGGATTTTGATCTGTATCAACCAATTAGACAAGCAGCTTCAATGCTTGAGTTCAACAAATTCTCCTACTCAGAGGAAACGGTTTTCTCTATTGGATAATTTGGTAAATTTTGTTCTTTAAATGTCTTATACAACTGTTATTTGATTACTGTCCTTTATTGGTGTGGTTACTTCTTATATCTTGCTTCTTTTTATAATGCAGGCTTGCAATTTCCAAAACACATGCAAACTTGCTGGAATATTTAACAGAGACTTCTCAAAATATGAAAAAGTTTCTCCAGAATGCTCTGTCCAATCAAACAAGTAAATCTTTATTTTCTTTATGGAAATTATTCAACTCTATTTTCTTTGTAAACTTTGTCATATCATATTTTCTCAAAAAAGCTTACTTGTGTTCCTTTATTTCACAGTTTTGACTGTGGTATTTACGTTATGTTATTTATGAAAAACTTCAATGGAAAATCTGTGAAACATTTCACTGAAGTAAGATTGATTTAAACGTATTTATTACGTTATTTTATTGCAGTCAACAAAGTAAGTATATACTATGCTCATAATTCATTAATAGCTGTATAATTATTTCAGGCAAATGCAAGTCAGTTTCGAAAGCTCGTTGCACACAAGCTGATGACTTGTTTGAAGAATGAAGTTGATATCTCATCACTTCAAGCGAATAAGTAGTGGTGCTGATATAGTTTGAATGTTTGTTAGTGTACAAACTTAAATTTTTATTATAACAGTACTAGAGTTGTAAATCATTTGTTGGAACCAGTTTGCAAATACAGTTGTAAGTTTGCAAATGAGATGCACCATGGCTTGCAGTTGTAAGGTTGTGATTTTTTCCAACTGTTGTTCTCGGGTTAATTGAAAGATGAATTGCAAGCCTGGAGTTTTGTAGTTGCTATTGCTCACGTTTTGATAGTGAAGCATATTTGGATGTGCTTTTTCAATGATCTTTTCCGCTGCAAATATAGATTGCAAGCTGTAGTGTATGATATTTGCAATTACCCTGTGTGTAGCCGATTGGGGATTTTCTTTCGCTGAAAATTTTGTGGGGGTCACTATCTAAACTGCTAGCATGGGGCATGGGGGCTGTGCTTGGACGGCAGGACACCCACAAATGTAGTTTCCATGATTCAAAGCTGGAGACGAAGATGGTGGATGCTAAGCAACAGATGAACAGAGAGCGGCACATGGAACTTCACTGAGATCTTTCATTGTCTGTATTTTGATATTACATTTGCAAGCCGTAGTGTATGATATTTGCAATTGCATGTCTAGTTTTATATCCCTCCAGTTGTTGCAAGTGCAGCAATTGTTGTTTCCTTTTTTTTCTTCTGGTATAGTCCTCTCTTGCTCTTCTTTTTGGATCTATCGAGCACATCTCTTTTCTTCTGGCGTCGTCGTTCTACGGATCTCTCGCTGGATTGCTGCCCTCCGCTTCTCTGCCGTCCAACTGCTTCCGCAAGCTTTACCCCATGGAAAATTATCTACCAGGTTCGTGTATTCGCATTTCTTCCGTACTTCCGCTTCTTAGAAATCCGCAAGTAATTTAGCTGAAAATTCTCGGTCTCTACTTTTGTGCTGAATTGTAGACCCGTTTGTTGAATCGTTCATACGGATTAGCTATAATTCATGTTTGCTGCTACTTTTTTCTCTAGATTCGTTTCCTAAACTTTTTGTGAGTCGTGCAAACATCTGTTACTTTAGCGCAGCAAAGTTTAATGTGTTGTTTCAAAATTCTTCTGAATGACATCACTCTTGTTTTACTGGTAAACAAGAATTGCATTTAATTTATTCTAGGTGTTGAGAATGAAATATATCACTGTTCTGTCCTATTATTCTTGGGTTATTCAATATATTATATGTAATTGTAACTTCATCAACCAATGACTTACTTCCTTCCTGTTAAAATGAATGTGATTTGTAGCTGTTTCTGTAAAAAGGAAGACTGAAACGCATTTAACAAGAGAAGAAAAGAAGAAGAACAATGTTGTGAGCAGTGATTCTATTGAATTGTTCATTACATATGAGATGGAAATTGCATATCTTAAATATGTTCGTGTGAATTATTTTGAGGCTTATCCGCATCATCTATCGTAAGTATTTTTAAATTGCTCTTTCAGGTTTTTTTTCCCAAATTTTAATGTTTCTAACTTGGAAAAGGTTGTACCACTGAAGATTTTTTACTTTCATGTACCAGACGCTCTTTTGTTTCAATTCTTGGATACAAGTTCTCTTATGAATGTTTTCATGAATGTCTACAACCTGAGGGTGAAATTTATGATGAGTTGATGGATGTTTTTCTGCAATTCTTTAACTATGATCATCGCGACATCTGTGACACTCACCCTATTAAGAAATTTGCTTTCACTACAGATATTATGGTACCAACTTAATATCTTTTTTCAATATTGTAGCATGAATCATATTTTATTCTCGTTACAAAAAACTTTTGCTCTAATCATTTGTTGTAGGACTTTCTTCTCTCATATAGCGCATGGAAAGTTAATCCAGAAACATTAGTAGCTAAGTTCAAAAAATTACATAAAGTTATGGATATCTCACATTCTAAATTGGTATGATATCTTGTGCCAGATTTTCTCTTTACTTTACATTTCTTCTTTCTTTAAAATAACCTTATGTTTTTGTTGTGTGTTATTTGTCATTGTAGTTGTTTTTCCCAATTCGTTGGAATTGTCGTTGGCTCCTTATCTGTGTCAATCATGAAGTAAAACAAGTGCAAGTTCTTGATCCAGCTGTAAGGACATCAGAATATAACTTGGCTTATTTCGAGAAATATCTCAAGAAGAATTTTGTAAGTCTCTTAATCTAATTGTAAGAGTTTGTTTTTATGCGAATTCGTTATTGTAGAATATGTAATTAATATTTTTATTTTTTTGTAGCTCAACAACTTGCAGAAATTATGCCAATTAGCAAAAATCTTTATGAAAGAGTTGAAAAATTATTCTTTTGAGTTCAAGCAGTGCTCAAAGCATTCAAATGATATGCTTCGGAAGTATTATTCCATGCTTGATCTTATATACTTTTGTTTGTATTATTAATATTTTTTCCAGTCCGAGTTATTATTTTTCTGGTAAACAAATATTCAGGAGCAATGGTGGGATTTATGTCATGATTTTTATGTATAATTGAACTAGTCAGTTTGTTAAGAATGTTAGTCATGTAAGTTTTCGTATGACATATTCATTAAACAATTCTAGTCAAATTTCATATCGATTTCAGTGACTATATGTTCCCTTTTTTAATATATTTTCGTGTCTTTATTTTTCAGGCAACTGCATTTCAATTCAGAAAGTTAACAGCATATAACATAATCCACTCATCACTGAATGAAGGTGCAGGAATCAATGTTGATAATGCGGAGCACTAACTTTTTGTACTTAGTCAATATCATCACAAGTTTTGTGCATCCACTTGATCACAAGTTATTGAATCTTTGAAGTCTAGAATTCTTATGAAAGGACATGCTGTAAAGATATATTCAAGTGTAATGCATATTGAGTTGCAATTTGAATGTTACCCCTTCAGCAAAATGTGTCACAAGTGTCCTTTGTCTTAGCGTGATGCAAATGTGATAGAAAGAACTGTGCAATTGAATGTTACTTCAGTTGCAAATGTAATCTAGAATTCTTACCAAAGAAGAAGATATTGTTACAAAAGGATTATGTGTACGCAATTGTAATGAATCGTGAGTTCCAATTTGGATGTTATCTCTTCAGCAAACGTGTCTCAAGTGTATGTGGTCTTGCAAATGTGATAGAATGCACCCTGCAATTGAATGTTACTTCAGTTGCAATTGAATGTTACTCTGCAACCGAACAGAATCCTTTCTCTGTGTGGCTAGCTGTTTTTTCAAAAACAGTGGGGTCCATATTCTTTCCTTTCCTGCACGCAACTACCTTTCCTCTTTTCTCTTTCACTTGTTCCATATTATTTTCCCGTGTCCAAGCGGATCGGACTGCTGTGGATTTTGCCTTCCATCCTGTCGGAATCTTCAATTGTATCGTCGAAATTGGTAAGATATCTCGATCCGTCATTCCTTCATTCGCCGATTTTATGATTCCCGTGCTAGTATTGTCGCAGAAATGCTATTGTTCATACGACAAAGTTCGATTCCCTTGAATAGTTTCATTTTAGTTCCGCATGAATCAATCATATACTCATCCATTAAGGTGAAGTCGATTTTGTGCATTCCTTTTGCAATTTCACTTGAAGTAGACTTGATTTAGTATTCTCATGTTAGTAGCGCATGGTGCAAGCATACTGGTTGTGGCTGATGTTGTTTGGTACACTTCTTCTTCAGTTGTTAGCGATTATGGTTCTCGATAGAGGTGGTTCTCACAACAATCAAAACTATAAATGTGATGACAACAATTTGCTGGATGAACACCTTGTAAGTTCATTGTACATACGAACCCAATTATCTGAAATATTAATATTACTTCAAGCAATGATTAATCAAATCTTTTATTGGTGCGAAACAAATGCAAAGACAGTAGTATTGATGAGTTGCTTTTTGAACTATACAAGAAAGAGGTCTGTGTGTGTTATAGAATGAAGCGCCCCTGCCTAAGCAGAGACTAAATGTGATACAAATTATCAGTCCCAGGAGGCCGATACACATTTATTCAACAGATAGTTCAGAACCTTACATCCCCCGAGGGAGAGGGCACTTGATACAAGCCAAGATAACTAAGAGGTAAACAACGGTGATGAACCAAACTATAAACCACGCAGGCTCAACAAAGGGATCAGAGCTACGTGATAGCGAAGACATCTTGGAAAGGCCAAACTCCACAGGCAAAGTTGGGTGCGGAAGCGACCACCTACTCAACGTCCTCAACAACAAAGTCCGGGTCTTCTTCTGAAGCAACAAATACAAGGGTGAGTACAAAAGTACTCAGCAAGTCCAACCACACCCATGGAGAGGTTAACACAGAAGTATGCACATGGTATATCAAGGATAAGGCTAAGTTTCATTTGCAATAAAGCTTGAGTTTTACACATATAAAGGTCTGTCAAGGAAGGTTTTAGCAAAGCAAGACTTTAGCAACAAGTTTAATAAGTGGGGTTGATCCAGAGGATCCAAATTTTAGTGCTACCGGATTCCCCATCCGCCATAGCTCCCAGCACAAAGCCGGACTCTTTTCAAAACCAACACACGCCAACCAATTCCCCAAAACCTTTGGTATTGTGACCAAGCCATAACTCGCCCATGACCGTGGCCACGGCTATTCGAATAGTTTGTAACTCTGCAGAGGTGTACACTTTCACCACAAGTTGGGTACCGCAACACGGTCACCGTAGTGCCAGTGCGGATCCTATCGAAGCCATTACCCACCATAGCCAATACTGCTTAGCCATCTACAAGAAATAACCAAGGGGTTCCTGACCATCCAGTGAGGCCTACAACCATGACACTAAGTCTGTACTTGGCTTCCCGCTGCACACCTGCCTCTAGACAACTAACAGTCTAGCTAGTGGGATTTAGACTAAGCCCTTGCCACACACAAGAGTCGAGTGGTTGTACGAGATGAATTGGGTTAGGCAAGATGACACATCACCTCGGTTTAAAACAGGACAAAATAGATATCTCCCTACTTGCTTAACCACAAAGGTACAAGCCTACTTTTGGTATTTCACAAAGAAACACCCATCCATCTCATCCAACCCTTTCTTTCTTTTAAAACCCAAAACCCATTTTCCTTTCTTCACGCACTCACACCTTTATTCTTTGATAAAACAGAGTGTAGTCATAATTGATTAAGTAAAGAGTATCAAGTCCTAAGAATTCTAGCAGTAATTATCATCCAAACAGAGCAAGTCATATTTAGAGATAACTAGGTCATCAAGGAATGATCATAACAATCAAGGAGTGGCTATCCAATTGGGTTTCAGTAGTAAAACAACATGCAATTTATAGAAAAGGCCAATAGGTTGTGTTTATAAAACTTGGGATAAACATGCATCAAAGGATGGGATTGGACTTGCCGTCTTCAAAGCCTTCCGGGAGTTCCTACTCGTGGTACGGGTCCTCGGGCTCCTGCTCGCGGTACTGAGCTTCGTACTCCGGCTCGCCGTACTGGCCTCCTAACTCGTTCTCCTCCTCGATCACTCCGTCGGCTACGGTGACGATGGTACGAATGACAAACAAACAAACAAGAAGACAAATCACAATGAGCTCATAAGGAGTTGAGGAGGATGGAAATAAATAGAGTATGATTTTAGAAGAATTTAGGAAAAAGAATCATTTGAATTGGAGTTTGTATGCAAGAGATATTGGGGATACAATATAGGCTTTTGATTAATTCCGAAAATAGAAAAACATATTTGATTAATGGGTTATGGCTTTTACAGTACACGTACTGCACTTGAGCTGCTTGGGCTTTGTTTACCTTTTGGGCATGGAAAGAAATAAAGAAAGGGAAGGGAGAGGTTCAGAGGATACGGGAGACAGGGACAGAATAGCAGAGCTCGTTCTGCTCGTCCGCCATGGTAGCGGCAGGAGCTCACTGGAGCTCGGCCGGGATTGGGTTTTCGGACACCGTTTTCAAATCCGAGAGCATGGGGAGAGAGAGGAAGATGAGGGGGGGTTCTATTTTGGTGCTTCTTGTTGGGGGCTGCTGCTGAGAAAGGGGAGGGCCACGGGCGGCCATGGATGGCGGCCAGCGAGCTCGTGGGAGCCTTGCTTAGGAAGGGATAGGGAAGGGCAAGGCTTGGGAGAGGTTGTGGAGGGTACTGGGGTGCTCACCGTCGAAGGAATCGAGCTGTGGCGGCCTACAGCCGGAGATCGACTGCGGCGGCCTCCCTCTGTTCGTGGAGCAGAGAGACGCGGAATTGGAGCGAGGAAGAAGATGAGCGGCGGAGCTGGGCGGCTCGGCGGGCTGGAGATGGCGAGGAAGCTCGGCACGGCCTCGCCTTTTATAGGCCGGAGGTGAGGAGGTGGCCGGTGAGCACAGGCGGCCGAAGTAAATGGCGTGGGCCAGCGGCGGGGAGGTGGCACGGCAGCGGCGGCGACTTCGCGAGCTCCAAGGCATTGACGCGGGCCCCGGGGAAGGGAGGGGCGGCACGGCAAGCTCGGCGAGGCGGAAAGGCGGCGAGGTCGGCGCAGCGACGTGGGCGAGGTGGGGACACGGCAGTGGGCGGCACGGCGCGATGCCGGCGGCACGGCGTGGGTCCAGGCTGTCGCGCGAGCAAAGCAAGGGCGAGCTCGGCGAGGGGGGTCCGGATGTGGCGGGCTTGCAGGTGGAGGGCAAGTCGTGCGGGCGAAGCTCCGGCTTTTGCCGTCGCGCGTGCAATAGCTGCTGTGTGCATGTATGCTGCTGCTTGTGCCTGTTGCTTGTGCGTGCTGCTGCTGTGCCATAGGAGAGAGAGAGAACAGGAAGAGGCAAGTTACTGAGTGAGTACTGGTTTGGATTTGATGGCAAGCTTGTGCGTGAGAGTATGCATGAAAGAAAGGATCATCCTGTTGATGATGATGGCTTAGGGGGGAAAGGAGAGATTAGAGCCGATAGAGCTATGTGGTTGTACTGATGGAAATACAAATGAATAAAGGGAGATTAGGCTTGGAAAAGATTTTGGATGAAAAGGAACTGAGCTCGAAAATAGTTTTGCATTTGATTTGAGTGATTTATGAATTTAAATTTTCGGGCTGTTACATATAATCCTTTATATTATCTTCTAGTTCCATGTTTTTTTATAGTTTATATTTTCATCATGCTTATGCAATTCATTTTTTTGTTTAGGCTATTTACCAGTTGAAGTCAAATTTGACTGAACCCGTGTTCTCTGCTAACAAGTTTGATAAGGTGCTTTTTAATTTTTTTATTTGGAAATTCTCTAAGGACTGAATTTTTTTTAGTTTTGAACGATACTAATTATTTTCAATATTTCAAGAAGGATTCTAATCATCCTACTGATACTACTGAAGTTGATGAGTTATTGCTCAAGCTACACAAGGAAGAGGTTGATTTTTCTCTGTTATGTTTCACTTGTCTTCCTACAATTTTTGAATAGCAGCATTGTGTGATGTAATGTTTTTTCTTGAAGAAAATTAAACTATTGAAGGCAAGACTTAGTGGTATTTATAAAGTTGTGTCGTTTGTTTTTTTCTTTGTTCAATTTTGTTCTATTTGTTATGTTGTTATTTTTGTTGTTTTTTCTCTGTTGTCTTCATATTTATATTTATTACTGTGTTCAAGTTTATGTTTTATAATGTTGTTTATGTTTGTAAATGTAGTTTGTTTTTATTTTGCGTTTTAGTTATCTTCAGATCTCTCTCAGTTGATTTATTTTATAATTTAATTTTGTTTATGTTTGTTAATCTTTTTTCTATGATTTGTAGCATCCACCTGCTGCTGTTGCTGAAAATTTGTTTCATGACACTGTTGGCAATCAAAGTGAAATTGACTTCATATCAAATCTAGAGATTTTGTTTGGGCATATGATGAATAATGAGGTTATGTATTAATTTGAAATTTCTATTTTTCTGTTTGTATACTTCATGCTTTTTAATATTTTTAATTTGTTTCAGCTTCTAAATTGCATTTCTGAAATTTTCAAATCCTATTATACAAAGATGCCCAAAGAACAGCAGCCCCTTTCTGAGGATTTGGTGTTTTCAATTCTAAAACTGTTTGACTGTGTGACATGTGGTTCAAAGGCTGAGTGCGATGACAAAGCTTGTAAAGATGCACATGCTATCAACTCTGCCGGTAATGATGCACATCTTAATGTCCTAGTTATTTTATTTTGTACTGATATATTATTTTCATTTTTTCATTTTATATTTAAATATTCTGAAGTTCTGAACTTATTCCATCATTTGACGGTGTGGATGTTACCAAGAATCTGTTGTCTGATGGAAAATAAGTGAATTCTATCAATAGTCAACCTCTATATCCTTTACCTGTTGCCAAGCGATCTGTAGGAGTTCAAAAATAATAACCTTATTTCACATGGCAGTCCTGTTTTGAATGATTGTGGTAATACTTCCATGAAAAGAGGTTTGTAACTTTTATTCTTTTTTGTATGTACTTTTTATTTTTTTTCACGAACAATCATCATTATATTATTTATTCTATGATAGTGTTTTTATAATTAGTTTTCATAATTGCTCGGCACCTGTTGTAAACAAGAAGAGGGCTTTGAATATCAATAATTGCTTGGCTGGTAATCTTTGTGTACTCTTTTTATTTTATAGTTATGATCTTTTAACCTTGTTTTCGTGATGACAATGACTTGATTTCTTTCTTCACCTTCACAGTCTAAGATTACAAACTGCACAAATCCTTCTTTGAAATTGCCTCCCGACCATATAAAGCAAACTACTTCAATTATTCTTGATAAGGTTGCTGTTTTGCCAAACTACTTTTTTTTGTTCATTTATTGTATTCTTAATTTAGGAGTGCAACTCATTTCTGTGTTGCTTACATAGGAAACGTTGAGTTTTATAAGTTTGGACCAAATACAAGTTGGTGATTCTGTGCTACCTGATTATTGTCAATCCAGTCCACGCATATCTGTTGCCTTCAATGTCAGACCATTGATCTCTCGAGTAAGTCTTGGGGTACATTTAAATTTAGCTTTGGTTTTCGTTTATACTCCATATTTTTATATTTTTCTTTCCTTTAATTTTAAGCAGAATTCTGATAATCAGTTTGTCAGACAGCCTACATTTATTGACAAGCTTAAACTCATATGCAATCGAAGTGATAAAGCTTACAGTAAAAAAGATGCTTCTCTAAAACAAACTCATTCATGTTTAGCTCATGTTAACGTAGAGAGACCTTCTAGTTCATCTTTGTCTTTTGTGAAAGATGAAAAATCAGCAAAGAAAGATCCAGCTACTGATAAACAAGAGTGTACTGCTAGCAATAATATATTCCGTGTTACAGCAAAAGAAAGAAGAAACTATCTTGCTGTTTGCAGGCTTGCTTCTAGTTATAGACACTCCAAGTAAGTAGGAAGTGAATATTAGTGATTTTCTTAAAACTTTATATCTTGTAATGTCTTATGATCTTTTTTGTCTGTTGTAGGCTTGAAATAGTTGATATTGGTGGTTGCAAAATCAGGCTATTTTCTCTTGGTGATTCTCTGACAGCTGGCAATAGAGTGCCTACATATGTAATTAACTGTTTGTGTCGCAAGTATTTTTTAGATGAGCGGCTGACGGTATCAAAAAAGTACTATTTCTTTTCTTCAGTGGCGGTAAGGCCTCAAGTCTTACTGTTCAAATGTTCTACAATTTTGTATAGCGCTACTAAGCAAGTTGCTTAGTTTTATATATATGTGTAATATATTTTTGATTACTTAGCAGGCTTTTTTGTTGAATTACCATGAAGATTATTCTTATGTTGAGAGGTGTTTTAATGGGGCAGGTTCAGTTCTACCACTCCATTTATCTGAATCTGTGAGTTAATGGTTCTATTG
Source organism: Alloteropsis semialata (assembly GCA_004135705.1). NCBI lineage: Eukaryota > Viridiplantae > Streptophyta > Magnoliopsida > Poales > Poaceae > Alloteropsis > Alloteropsis semialata. The sequence continues at coordinate 20,283,404 of CM014276.1, read as the reverse complement.
CTTTCAAAAGTACTTGGTATATTATTTTGTGGATATATGGTACAAACTAATTCCTTTATATTTTCCTTATATTTTGCTGTAGTTATTTTTTCCTACTTTTCAAGGGATGCATTGGTTTCTCTTTGTTGTTGATTTACGCAACAAGCTCTTTGTGTGCTTGGATTCTTTTTTTACCACACATGATAACTTTGCAGTCTGTTGCAGGAAACCTATGGTAAATATATTCTAATTTAAGCTTCTGTTACTCTTTCCAGAATTCATTTGCCTACTGTTTCTTAATTTTATGTCTTGCTTACACTGTCCTAGATACAAAATTTCTGCCATGCTTGGGAATTATTTGTAGGTACTGAAGTTGATTTTGACAGCTTCCAGATATGTTACCCTCATGTTTCACAACATAATGAGGTGTAAGTTAACTTTTACCTTTCCAAATCCCAATACTTGCAAACTTGCTGTCGAGCTTGCCTTTTGCATCAGCTGGATCAAGTTCAATTTGCAGATTTGCTAGTCATGTGTTCAATGAGATGTTTTTACTTGCAAACAAGTATTTACCGTTATTGCAACTGATTTGCTATATATTAGTCTTGCAAATACCTTTTTATCAGCTACAATGCAGACGTGTTCCTATCTGCTTTTCTGCCTGCAGACATCTATTCAACTTGATTGCAATTGAGCTGTTATCAGTATTGCAGATATGTCGTTGTCCTGTTTGTAAATGAGTCTTTTCTTCCAAAAACTTGTTATCTGCTTTTCTGCTTGCCGATGGTACTATATCATTAATATTCTTAGTCTTGCAAATGCCTTTTTTCTTTTTGTTGCAGCATTGATTCTGGCATTTATGTTATCAAATTTGTGGAGCTTTGGAAGTATGGTAGAAAACTTGTTGATGCTTTCTCAGCAAAAGATACCCCAATATTCGTATTCAAATTTTGAATGGTCTACTATTTAGTGAGCACAACAAAGCCAATATTGATGTTGTCAAAGACTATTTTGGACCTGTATATTTTCTAATTTCATGTATTTTTATTTATTGTGTTTATTTGCTATTGTGGCATAACAAACCTTATGTTAATATTTCTGTTGATTTTTTATTGATTTGCATGGTGATTTTCCACGCATTTTCGCAAATACTAAAGTAGTTTGGATAAGCATCTCACGGTTGTAGTTGAAATACTTGAATGTAGCTCCTTTCATTACTACTTGAAATAAATATTTATCTATGATGTACAAAGTTTGTACCATTTTGGTAATATATTCAGAGTATAAGTTCTACAGTTTGGCGTGCATGTGGACTCAAACTTTTATTGTAAAGTTTTATATTAATGTTCGAAGTTTTGATGCATTCTGTGGTTGTATTTTAAACCAATTTTTGAATTTGTGCAAGTTTTGTTGTGGTAGCAACTTGCAAGTACGTTTGAAACTTTTTTTTGGAAGTACGTTTGAAACTTTATTAGATAAATTTAAAATAATTTATAGTTTATCTTGGAATACTTTGAATAACATTTACAAAGTTCTTGTAAGATGTTCTGCACCATATGTAGATTTTGTTTCACAAAATGTGTAGCCAGTATCTGTCTCATAAACTTATTGCAAATATGATACAAAGCATGTTGCAATTGAATGTTTATTCTGTTGCAAATGTATTTTTTTAATATAAAATTGTACAAAATATTCACTTTCAAATGTTTGAACTGGCAAATGTTGTTACTCTTTATTTGATTTGCTATTTTTAATTATATTTGCTGCACTGCTATTTTTAAAAAATGTGTAGTGACTGTCTCTCTCCTAACCGTATTGCAAATGTGATACAAACCATGTTGCAATTGAATGTTTCTTCAGTTGCAAATCTATTTTTTAAAAGTATAAAATTGTACACAATCTTCACATGGAAATATAAAACAATGGGGTCCACGTCCTTTCCCTTTCTCCACGCAAACTGTTTTACCCTTTCTCTTTGGCTTGTTCTATCTATTTGAGTCGTGTCCGTGCGCAGCGGAGCGAAGCGCAGCGCAGCAATTGCATGAAGATTTGCCTTCTACTCTCTTCGAATCTTCAATTCGACCATCGCAATTGGTAAGATATGCCTATCCGTTACTACTTCATTCATTGCTTTCATGATTCCTGCGTGCTGGCATCCGTATTTTGCTTTTTATTCGCCTCATGCGAGTATTTTAATAGAAATGCAATTATTTGTTCATTAGGATGAAGACTTTACTTGCGCACGGATCAATCATATGTTCATCCATTAGGACGAAGACTATTTCGTGCGATCCAGTCTTAATTTCTGTTAAACTCTTTTGAACTGAGCTATATTTCTGGTCTCTTGTTAAACCATTACTTAGTGTTTGTTTGTTTGCTTGAACCATTTGGCTCATGTTCATAATATGTAAAATGTTACTTAAAATGATGGACCTTGTTGTTCAAGAAATTTCAGTTATTCCATGTAACTAAACACAATTTTTTTTTGTCTTATAGCAAGTATGTCTGCTGGTAAGAAAAGATCGAATGATGGCAATCTTAATACTAGGTCATCTGTTGAGGCTCGTTATACGTACATTTTTAGTGTTATTTAGGTGGTGATTTTGGATCAATTCATATACTAACCCGCCACTTGGCACTTGAAATAACCCCGTTTCCGTATGTGTGTTGTATTTTGGAGCACATTGTGTTTTTACAGGAAATACAACATAAATGGAGGGTTTTTGTACAAACTCAAAATTGGGCCCAAACTTTGGATGATGGAAGCCACAATCACCAACTTTGGACTATAGGCCCACAAGAGATGCTGAATTTATTCAGGCCATATCTTCTTCATCTTAAGTCCGATGGGGACAAGTTATATAAGGAAATTGCACGGTTCGAAAAGATCTACAACTTTCATATGGAGCGCTCGGCCATTTGAGGCACCTAGGGGCATGGGACGGCCGGCCCAAGGCCCCTAGGCCAGCCGGCCTAGGGTTTTCCTGCGCCGCCTCGACCTCCCCTTCGACGTGAATCTTCCTCGGACTATTTATAGCCCCCATACACGAAGACACAAACATCCATCCACCAAAACTCGGTGAAACCTAGGGCATAGACCAAAGGAAGATGATGGCAGCAGCAAGTCCTCGAAGTTGTCTAGGGATGGTTTAGGCCAACCCTAGCTGCCATGGCCTCCCTGCGTGGTTGTGCCATGGCGGAGTTCAAGAGCTAGTAGTGGATAATCTATGGTATGTACTTGGAGGTGATGATCTAATACATTTATTATGTGAATAATGTTCTTCATGTCATCTGATCTTTTAGCAACTCTATTCCTCCTTTTACGATCTTGTGCTTTTCTTGGGTTTGCTTTGCTTTCAATCTATTATGCATAGAGATTGCTTGGGGTGATCTTGTAGCCATGGTGGCTAGAGGTTCATACCGGATCTACCAAATGGTTCAACACGTTCTTCGCGAACGTGCCCTTAAGTTACCCATTCCAATAGGGAGCACCGTGACAGGGTGTGATCCCGTGTACGGTGGGGCTTTCGGGGGTTTAACCGGAGGATAGTAGTTTAAAGATGGCTTTAGATGAGATGCATGATGCGCTTGCTCTTCTTGGCTAAAACTACAACTAAAAGGCGATAGGCTCATTTACCCCTTTGGTTGTGCTTAATCTTTGCCTATGTTCATGGGTGTGATCAACCTATATACTAGACTTATATCTTATAGGTTTACCCTGTATATGCAATCAATGCTTCATGCTAGGAATAGATCCGTTAGATTAGATGGGAGACCCTAGTAAGTTCATTGCTGATACATGGATTGATAATCTTGGATAGAATACTCTAAGGAAAAAGCTACGATGATCCGTGCGCTTACGGTTCACAATTGGCGCGTCTATGGACCGTCAATAAGCTTTTCTAGCGCCGTTGCCGGGAATCGGCAACTCGAACCCTATGGAGATCTATCTAATTTTTCAGACTAACCCTAATTTTTATTATTGCATATACCCTTGTTTTTTTGTTTGTGTCCTTGAAAGCAGGTGGAAATCTACACACTAAGCTTGGGCTTTAATAAGTCAAAACTCGCTCCCACAAGTTGATGGCTACGTGAAGATCTACTCTTTAGTGGTAGGTGCTAACTTTTGTTAGCGGCCCATCATCCACTATCGAGCCCACACACAAAACAAATGAAGGCGAACAAGGTATGCCACCGTGTCAATTAATTTTTAAGACTAATGTTTCTTGGAGCATTGTTTGTTCAAGCTATAAGTGATGAATCATGCCCCAAAGAAGTCGTGAGATCCGATCATCAACATCTGCAGAAGGTTGCTGTTGAGACCAGTCTTTCACCCATGATCAGAGAGGTACCATTGAGGAAAATTAGAAAATATGAAGCTCCATCAAGTCTTCTTTCCAACGCATCAAGAATCGTAAATTTTGGAGACCAGTGCGAGGAGTTATGGTAAAATATTTCAATACTACGCGTTCTGAAATCGCTCGGGACAGAACGTAGTACCGGAGTAAAATAAGCGTAACTCTTTCATCCGGAGTCCGTTTGAAGTGAATGAGCACTCGTTGGAAAGAGAATTTGATGCACATTGCAATGGAGTAGAATTTTAGTACATGTTCTGCACCGAGTGAAGAGGAATTCAATGAAAAATTAGTAGCAGCAAACAACGGATAAGGTGATGATGATGTCAAGAGATGATTGGAGGTCCTTGAGCAGAAAAGATGATGATTTAAAGTTGATCAAAACTGGAGACAACAAGATTAGAAGCACCATGACACAACCAATCTTCTCCAGTAGGATGCTCAAGAAGTTTCTAATTGAGTGATGCTACCAACGAAGGAAACCGCTCAAATCATCGACATAAAGAGCAAGAGCCCCCTACGATCCCGGCACCTTGGGTAAAGCAAGAACTATGGAGAAGACTCATCATTGGAGCCATACTACTCATTGGTGAATCAATGGTGATGGCCTTGAATCCTAAGGATGGACAACACGACGCTCCAAAGACCACAAGATCAAGATCATCAATATCTCAGGAGCAATATAAAAGAAGGTACTGTTCACATCAAAATCTTGCACAATCTCTGATGAGAACAACAGAATATTTTTGGATATTTAAAAGCCCCATGAAGTTCTGGTTCCAACGAATCAAGAATCAAGTCCATCGGAGATTCCTACAAGCGGTTATGATCAAAATATCAAAGGTCGTGCATTCTGAAATTTTCTGGACAGCACACAGCGCCAAAGTAAAATGGGCATAACTCGTTTGAACTCCATTTAAGATGAATGACCAATCGTTGGAAAGATAATTTCACAAACATTTCAATAGATCTGTATTTTGGTATATGTTCTAATCTGGACACAGGGGAAAATCCACGAAGAAGAGGCAGGAGCAACGTGATGAGAACATGGTAGAGGAGATAACGATGACAACAATGAAGAGGAGCTTGGGCAATGCTTTCGTTGAGCGTACATGATCAAATTCAGAAGCTTAGAACAAAAGAAAGACCCCAAGAGCATTGGCATATGAAGATACAAACCGGCGACATTCAATACATAAAGATGTTTAAAGCAAACCACGATGGATTACAAAGATGACATGAAGCTGCATGGACATTTTGGATTCTCGCACAAAAGACCATGGCTTCGCATGAACATAATCGAGGTGAGAAGTCGAGCTCTATGACTTTAAATGAAGCGCTTTGCGGGAGGCAACCCGATCTTTTGTTTATTATCTATATAAGATGATGGTCTATATTGTGCTCTTTAATCGAATCATCAAGTAACATTATACCATTGCTCTAATAAATGCCACAACTTTATTTGTCTTTAATCGAATCATCAAGTAACATTGTACCATTGCTCTAATAAATGCCACAACTTTATGTTGTATGATCTAAATGTTATTGAGAGAGCACTTTGTTATTTGATCTTGAAAAACTTGTAGACCTTTTTGTGTGCCTATTGCTAGTAGTGTTAGAGTCTTTTCTTTTGAGTCTTTTTAGAGAGATATATGAGGTATGACACCACCCTTCGATTCTAAACTTGTGGCTAGTTAATCTAGGCTAACTTTTGTTTTGTTTTTAGACCACCACATCATGTCATTTTGTTCATTCACCTCATGTTGCACTTCATGCCATGTTGTTCTCACCCTTGCATTGCATTGCATGTTTTGTTCTAACTTTTGTTAAACCCACCTAAGTCTTCCTATCACCCTCCCCAAAAACCGGAGCCAACAAGGATAGGATTAACTTGTGTTGATCGGCTTGCTGCACCATTCATATTAGCCAAGTCAATCTCTATTCCTTGTCCTAACTGAAAACTTTAACTAGCCTCCCTACGAGATCCTAAACCCTTAGGAAAATCTCTCATACCTATAGCCATCCTAGAAAAATCTCGCATACCTATAGCCATCCTAAAACCATAGGTTTTGTTTNGCCATGTTGTTCTCACCCTTGCATTGCATTGCATGTTTTGTTCTAACTTTTGTTAAACCCACCTAAGTCTTCCTATCACCCTCCCCAAAAACCGGAGCCAACAAGGATAGGATTAACTTGTGTTGATCGGCTTGCTGCACCATTCATATTAGCCAAGTCAATCTCTATTCTTTATCCTAACTAAAAACTTTGACTAGCCTCCCTATAAGATCCTAAACCCTTAGGAAAACCTCTCATACTTAAAGCCATCCTAAAACCATAGGTTTTGTTTTCCATCCCATTAAAAAAACCTTTGTTTTTCTTTTTCTTTTAAACCACCTTAGGTAGAATTTCTAAGCTTGACTTCTCTTTTCAAAATTCTTGTTTTAAGCCAAAAATATAGGATACCCATGAACCTTCCCCTAAACCTCATTAGCTAGGTTGTTTGGTTCTTTTCGATGAATGAAAACATTAAAAGACCTTTCAAACCTTGCTAACCCTTGCTTTTGCTAACTCTTTGCATTTGCATTTTGCATCCATTCCATCGTTCCATCATGCATTTGTTAGCTTGACTCTCTTACAAAACTTCATGATGAATGCTTTCATATCCATGATAATGCTTCATGTGCGGAATTTTCCATTTGCAATCTTGTATAAACATGGTATTTAGACATGATCTCGGACCATCATCATTTAGTTGTGTAAGCCTTGTTAGCATCTACATTGCATTGGTTGGTTTATAAGCTTTGCAATGCGCTTTTTTTTCTTGTGCTATAAGGAAATATTGACCTTGGGATAGACATGGTGTTTTAACCTTGGTTAATAGATCTTTATGACTATGGAGAAATTCAGCAACCTAGTTGTAAACATAGTGTTTAGAACTAGGTGTAAACATTGTCTTTGTTTATATACTTTCCTCTCATTTGCATACTCACTTTGCACACATGCGCATCCATTAGCTTTTTATTTTTCTCTTTTACGACGTTAATTATGCCACAAGTTAAGGTCTTAGGGATGTCATTGGTTGTTGGCATTTGCTTATACTCCCGACCGTCACCCCAGGGGTAGATTGTGCATTTCAATTGTTTTACAGGCATGATGAAGAAATCCCATAAATTCGTAATCAAAGTTGCAACCAAGATCGTCAACATCTCCGAAGATTGAAAGGAACTCTGCTGTTTTCATCAAAAATCTGCACATGTTCAGAGAAGTACAAGGAATAAAAAGTTGATATTTAGACGCTCCATCAAATTCTCGTTTCAACGCATCTATGATCAATTAATTTGAAGACCCATACAAGGAGATACGACAAAAACATTGGGCGCTGCACGTTCTGAAATCAGCTCAGGACAGATTGCAGCGCTGGAATAAAATAGGCATAACTCTTTTGTTCGGAATCCATTTTGGGCAAATGATGACTCGTTGGAAAGAGAAGTTTGTGAAATTTGCAATGGAGCAATGGTTCAGTACATGTTCTGTTCTAGAAACAAAGGAAAAATTCATGGAAGATGAAGCAGAAATGAAGACAACAAGCATGGAGGTGATAACGATACGAAGAATGATTGGGACCATGGCTTGATGACAAGAAGAGATTGGAGAAAGTTAAGGCAAGAAAGGTGAAGAAGCATAAGGATAACCTCCAAACACATGGTGGAAGAACTTCAAGAATCATATGACGGTTCACCATCTTTTTCCACACTTAGCAACATGCTAAGCATAGGGACGGAGTTGGACGAAAAGGAAAAGGCCATATGGAGTACAATGATCGTGTTCACCGCAAGATGCTCAAGATTCCTCTTTCATGCTAAGCACAATGCTTAAGCATGAGGGAAGCCGCGCTACACTTCATTGCAAGCATCGAAAAGAACGGTAACCCTTCCTCAACCTTCTCTTTGTTCATCTACTTCTTAATGCTTGTATATATGTATGCCATCGACCATAGGTTAGAAACCTTTGTATATCTCTCTTGTTAACAACATGGCTACTAGGAGGACAACCTAGTTTTATTTTTGTTTTCTATAAATAATGATCACCATAACTTTGTGCTCACCACGATGTAATATTTTGAATACTTTGCTTATAGAAAAGTGATGAAAGTTGCCACTTTGTTCTATCTACATGATGTTGTATATGACTTGACCATTTGCTCTCTATTAAATGATCTTAAATTGATTAATTACCGGCTCTTTTATTTATGGAGGTTAAATGACTAAATTCTAGATCCACATATTCCATGTTGCTCTTTGATTTAAGTTTACCGATGACCTTATGCCTTGTATTGTTTTATTTAAAACTTGATTCTTATGCTATCTACATTCGTGAATCTCTTGCAAAGTTCTACCTACCAAAGTCTTTACATATACATGATCTTTCAAGACGAAACCTTTAGAATTGCAAACTTATATTTTGATGAGTTAGATTAAGATTGATTTCTATGGTTCGAGACTAAGAAGCTGGCCATTCCATTTTTGTGTACCCTCTTTTTGCTAGACTTTCTATCTATGCATTGTGAGTTTCTACACCGGAAACTTCACAAACTTCACTGGATATCGACCCTAAACCCAAATATCTTTTTGTGATTACCTCCTTGACCACAACCCACAATTGAGTATGGATCATTTTCTAGACGAAAATCCACAAGAATCGAGAGCTTAATTTTGAGAACATCAATTTGGGAGGCATCGAAGAAACTCCATGAAGATTCAAGTGCTTTTCTAGAAGATCAAGATGGACTTTGTGTACTTACTTCAGCAATTAT
>CM014276.1:20183932-20274181 GCA_004135705.1 Alloteropsis semialata | reverse complement strand
AGTATAGGCTTGAGCGACTTGATGAGATGAGTGTTTCCATGAGCTTTTGCAAGAGAATCTCACTTATGTTGGATATGCATCTTTTTGAAAACTCTTCACGATGGAACAAGGTAAAGGTCTAAAGTTCGCTTAAGTTTAAGAGCATTGCATTTATTATTATTGTGGCTTGTTCTTTATTGCTAGTCTATCTTTCATAATGAAAAGTAGCCGGTCACAACTTGAACTTTAAATGCTAAACACTTGAGAGCAATGTGTCTTGTTGTGTATAACTAAGTGCAGGGAAGACATTGAAAGGCAATGCTGATTTTCTAGATAAGCAAAGATCCTGGACTTACTCGAGGATGAGCAAGGTTTAAGTATGGGGGATTGTTGACGCTCGTTATATGTACACTTTTAGTGCTATTTAGGTGGTGATTTTGGATCAATTCATATACTAACCCGCCACTTAGCACTTAAAATAACCCTGCTTCCGCATGTGTGTTGTATTTTGGAGCATATTGTGTTTTTTCAGGAAATACAACATAAATGGAGTGTTTTTGTACAAACTCGGAATTGGGCCCAGACTTTGGATGATGGAAGGCACAATCACCAACTTTGGACTATAGGCTCGCAAGAGATGCTGAACTTATTCGGGCCGTATCTTCTTCATCTTAAGTCCGATGGGGGCAAGTTATATAAGGAAATTGCACGGTTCGAAAAGATCTACAACTTTCATATGGAGCGCTCGGCCATTTGAGGCCCCTAGGGGGTGGGCCGGCCGGCCCAAGGCCCCTAGGCCGGCCGGCCTAGGGTTTTCCTGTGCCGCCTCGGCCTCCCCTTCGACGTGAAGCTTCCTCGGACTATTCATAGCCCCCATACCCAAAGGCACGAACATCCATCCACCAAAACGCGGCAAAACCTAGGGCATACACCAAAAGATGACGACGGCCGGTGCAAGTCCTCGAAGTTGTCTAGGGATGGCTTAGGCCAACCCTAGCCGCCATAGCCTCCCTGCGTGGTTGTGCCATGGCGGAGTTCAAGAGCTAGTAGTGGATCATCTATGGTATGTACTTGGAGGTGATGATCTAATACATCTATTATGTGAGATGTTCTTCATGTCATCCGATCTTTTAGCGACTCGATTCCTCCCTTTATGATCTTGAGCTTTTCTTGGGTTTGCTTTGCTTTCAATCTATTATGCATATAGATTGCTTGGGGTGATCCTGTAGACATGGTGGCTAGAGATTCATACCAGATCTATCAAGTGGTTCAACACGTTCTTCGTGACCGTGCCCTTAAGTTACCCATGCCGATAGGGAGCATTGTGACAGTGTTTTTTCCCGTGTACGGTGGGGCTTTCGGGGGTTTGACCGGAGGATAGTAGTTTAAATATGGCTTTAGATGAGATGCATGATGGGCTTGCTCTTATTGGCTAGAACTACAACTAGAAGGTGATAGGCTCATTTACCCCTTTGGTTATGCTTAATCTTTGCCTATGTTCATTGGTGTGATCAACCTATATACTACACTCATATCTTATAGGTTTACCCTGTATATGCAATCAATGCTTCATGCTAGGAATAGATCCATTAGATTAGATGGGAAACCCTAGTAAGTTCATTGCTGATCCACGGATTGATAACCTTGGATGGAATACTCTAAGAGAAAAGCTACGATGATCCGTGCGCTTGCGGTTCACAATTGGCGCGTCTATGGACTGTCAACACCATCCTTCAGAAATAATCAAACAAAGACGCAGGTATGTGCTTAGCTATTGTAATAGCAGAGTTCAGTGTATTCCATTCTCTAACTGCTTTGCTATATTTGTTGATGTTGAATAATCATTATTTCCACCGATTGCTGCTTGTGTTGGTAAGAACTGATTTGCAATTACAACTGCAACTACATGTTATAGGTCATTTACTTCAACTTCATTGTGCACTTGCAAGCTACAACTACTATTGCAATTTGATTTGCAACATTTATGAAAAGTTATTGAAATTTTAACAGCCTGTGCATCTATAATTGCAACTGTTTCTGGAACATCAATGTCTATCATCATGTTCAATTTTGATTTGCAGTTTGCTTCAACTTAAATGATCAATGTTTGTGTGCGTGGTTGAAATGTTTTAAACAAAAAAAAATCAATACATATGGTTCATGGTAGTTATTAATTTCTTCCTACTTGTCTTTTCATTTGTTTGTGTGCGTGGTTGCAATCAAAATTTATAAACTGTTTTTTTTGTGCAGTCTTATAGTTCTCATCAGTCGAACAAGATGTTAATTGATGTGATAAAGAGGCTTAGTGATGGTCAGAAGAAGGACATATCAGATGTTGGCTATGGTCCACTTCTTGATCTTAATTGCTCTTACACACCTAAAATATTTACATGTTGGCTTGTCAGTAAATTTGACACTGCAACAAGATGGCTTAGGCTTCCAGATGGTTCCTCATGTGAGCTGAACGCATTAACCATTAATGAAATTTTGGGTATTCCTTTAAGCCCAAATTATATACCTTTGAGATTTAGTCAAGTTGTGTCTGCTGCTATCAAGGAAGAGTTTTCTTGCAATGGAAATTCTCCTTCTATTGAAGAGCTAAATCAATTCATTACCGATGATCTCACTGGTCCTCCTTTGATCCGTGCTTTTCTGTTATTGGCATTATGTACCTTCCTCTGCCCTACCACTCATAGGTTTGCAAGTCCATGTTTCTTCCCTGTGCTACTTGATGTTGAGAAAATAAACTCATTTGATTGGTGTACATTGGTTTTAAATTGGCTTCTTGGCTACATTGCTCGATATCAACGAAAAGTTTCTAAAGGAAAATCCCCAGCCTTGGGTGGATGTGTTTTCACGCTTGTGGTATGTCTTCTTAGTGTTCCTTTCTTTTCTTAATCGCCATCGAATCCTGTTTATTTTGTTTAGTTCATATGAAATATGAATTGTATCATATGAATGTTTTCTTTTTTCACAGGTTTTCTATCTTGAGTTCCTGAGTGTATCTCCTGTACAAATTTCTAATCCTACTCCAGTGCTCTGATTCTGGTCGACACAAAATGTCTCTACACTTATACGCCTTGACACAATGGAAGGTTGTCCAAATAAGTTTGGGAGACTACCTGTAAGTTCAAATATGCCTTGTATGCATTTTTTTTCTCTATAATACACTTCTTCCTGAAAACGCTTTTTTTTTGTTCCCATTATCTTATTTGATAGGTGAAGCATAGAAATGCTATACCTTTCACTACTCAATCAGTTTGTAGGAAGAATGTTCTCCCTGCAGATGTAGAAGCATTTATTGATTCTAGTATTCCATCAGATTATCTACGTGAAACAGTAAGGCGTTTACTGAACTATTCCTTGTAACCCCTTCTACTATAGCTAGTTCTTAATAAAGTTTGTTGTTTGTCCTTTTTTTTATTATTTATGTTGCAGACCAGAAGAAATATTGTAGATGTGTCAAACATGCTGAAATCAAATATACAGGAAATAATTGTTTCATCAATGAGCCATGCTATATCATCATACACATCTGATGTGTTACGTCTGATTTTGCATGATAAGTTTCCTTCCTTTAACCATTCTGGTGCATCAAAAGCTGAATCTAGTGGCTGCGGAATGGATTCTTTGCAATCTGACAAAAATGAAGTTGAGTGTGGTAACTTTTCAGAATCAGATGATGATTACCTTGTACCATTTATTCCTCCTATTCAGCCATCGGATAGAACTCAATTCAAATGGAAACGAAACACTGCTGAACAGCTGATTTCCAACCCAAAGAGGTACAGGTCTCCTTGTTTCGACAGTGCTCCTCCATCTGATGGTGTGATGAATGAAGTTACACCAGACGTAAAAAGGAGTGCTCCTCCATCTGATGCTGTGATGAACGAAGTTACACCAGAAGTACAAAGGAGTCCTCCTCCATCTGATGCTATCAAGAACGAAGTTACACCAGAAGAAGAAAGGAATGCTATCCATGACTTTTTCCAGAATTTCATGCTACTACCTGATCATATGATTGAGCATGATGCTGTCGTCATACCAAGTTTTCATGAATCATAAATGAACTGGAAACCTTTCCTGAGGAATTTCCTGGTTACGATATTTCAGCGTCGTATTCTGATTTCTTTGAGTACGCAATGTCAATAGAAGATGGTCCAGATTACTCATCTTCAACAGAAGATTCTGGTAAAGTCTATTTCCCACTTACTTTCAAGTTATAATGCATCTGCTCTTCATTTCTGTGTTTCTGTCAACAATCTTACACTTTGATCAAATTACTTGCAATTGTAGATTCTGGATCATTGAATATAGATTTGAAAGATCTTTGTGCACAAGGTGATATATTTTTTGCTGGCAATTACAATACTTGTGTTAATGACTGCATTGATCCATCATGGGTTGAGCTCGTTGATGCACTGTTAAGTGAGAAGCTTAATCGATGTGATCTGATTGGTAATGAATCATGTGGTCATGGAGATCCATCAGTTGTTGAACAATCAAAACCTAGTGCCTCACGTGTTCTTAAACCTATGTCTCTTAATGAATGGTTGATGCAATCCATGGGCAAGCATGGCCTTCCTACACCACCACAGTTGTCCGACAAGACTATTTATCCCCCAGATTCTTTTGACTTGATTTCTGGTGATTGTGACTCTCCTGAAACTGCTGCTGCATTGAATCTTTCTACTAAATCTTCAGTTCCTGCAAGTGGCAGTGGAAAGGATCAGTCTTCAAGCTCAGTTTATCTTGTCGATGATAGCAATGAAACATTTGATGAAGTTGTGTTGAAATTTGCTTACAAATCAAAGTTGGAATATCAGAAAAGATGTGTTGATGGTGTTTCTACTGATTTTCGCAAATGTTCAGATATGATAGATGAGGAAGGAAAGTTGATGGATGCACATAAATCATCTGAGCAATGTATAAATCATTCTATATTTTCTGATGTTCCACCCGTTCCCGTTATCTTTGCAAATGAGTTGGAAATAAATTTGTATGACAAGATAACTTCTGTCATCAACAGTAATGAACCAAAGTACATTTTTTTTGTTTTTCTGCTGTAAATTTCAGAAAGTTTTAGAACAAATATTATAGTTAATTTTTTAATTATCTGCTTATCTTTCCTAACAGGCCTAGATTTTTCAAATTGGCAATAATTGGGTTGACAAGAGGACCTTAGCTCTTTCCATGAGAGCTGGCTGCTGGTTGAATGTTCACGTTATGGATGCTTTTTCTACAATGTTCAACCATGCTCAACGTGAGCTGGTTGAAAATAAAGAATTTGGAGATAAGGCACTGATGAAATTGCATCTGACAAGTAGTATAATTGTACGTTTCTACTGCTGTTTCTTTTGAAGTTTGATGCAGTTCTTTATTTGTGTTTGTCCTTATATAATTTGTTCTTCCAGGATGTTCTAATGGATGACCAGCTGATACACAGTGACGTAGGAGACACGCTTTCTAGTTTAAACCTGGTATTCAGATTGAAAAAGTGGATCATGTAAAATCTCTAATCCTTTTTTATTTTATTATATATTCTATGGATATTTTCTTCTTCTCAACCGATTTTGACTTGTTCTATCATAAAATGATTATTTCAAAATTCAGGTCTATATGCCATGCCAGATTGATAGGCAGTGGATCTTACTAGTTGCAAATTTGAAGAAAAGAAGGTTTGACATTCTGAATCCTGAGCTTGGTGTTGCCAAGTCTTGCAGCACAATGCACACTGTGATCCACAATTTCAAATGTTTGTTTCTTCTGTCGTATGAACGTTGGGTTTCATACAACATAAGAGATTTCAAAGTTAACTATGTCCATGTACCGAAGCAAACCTTTAGGGTTTTTCAGTTAACAAGATGTTTTGCTCTGTTGAAATTATCTATTATAATATGCAGCTTGCATTACAAATTTTGTATATGTCTGGTTCTTTGCAGGTATGACTCAGGCATATTTGTGCTCACATTCTCCCAGTATTTTGATGGATCTTCTGTTGCAGCTTTCTCAACTGCAAGAAGTTTACATTTCTTGTTGTTTTAATTTCTTTGATTTGCTTCTACTTTTCGATGCAAGTTGATCTATTATTTTTATTCCTTTTCTCTCAGGTTGATCTACTACCGCTTCGTCAAAAGCTATTGTTTCAGCTTCTGAACTACGAACACAATATCCATCAAAAAATAGTCAAGAGAATTTTGTTTTGCTTGTAGACAAGTTATTGCCGAGGTTGCCTTTAATTTGCATCAGCTGGATCAAGTTCGAGTTGCAGATTTGCTACTCATGTGTTCATTGAGATGTTTTTACTTGCAAACTTAAAGTTATGATGTCTGTAATTTTATTTCGCAGCAAATGTCAGATTTTGTTAAACCTGCAAACAAGTATTTACCCTTGTTGCTACTAACTTGCTATTAGTCTTGCAAATGTCTTTTTATCAGCTACAATGCAGATGTGTTGCCATCTTCTTTTCTGCTTGCAAACATATATTCGCCTTGATTGCAATTGAGCTATTATTAGTATTGCAAACATGTTGTTGTACTGTTTGCAAATGAATCTGTTCTTTCCAAAACTTGTTATCTGCTTTTCTGCTTGCAGACATCTATTCGTGTTGATTGCAATTGAGCTATTATCAGTATTGCAAATATATCATTGTACTGTTTGCAAATGAATCTGTTCTTCCAAAAACCTATTATCTGCTTATCTGCGTGCAGACATCTATTCGCGTTGATTGCAATTGAGTTGTTATTACTATTGCAAACATGTCGTTCTCCTGCTTGCAAATGATTCTTTTATTCCAAAAACTTTTAATGATCATTGTGTCAGTTTTGTTTTCTGAGTTGTAAGTCCGTACCTGTCGTATTAGTCATTGTGTCAGTTTATTTTTGTGAGTTGTAAGTCCCTACCCGTGTTAACCCCCTTCTCACCCAAAGCCCGGCGAAAAATGATAAAAATTCGAAGAATGTCTCAAAAAAAGTCTATTGTTACTCAATAAAAGGCCGCAAAGAAAAAGTCTCAAAAAAATTCCAGCACGAAAAAAGCCCACGAAGAAAAAGTGTCAAAAAAATTCGAGCACGAAAAAAGCTCACAAAGAAAAAGTCTGGAAAGAAAAAGTCCATGCAGGGGTGCGGTCGCGGTGCGCGCGGGGCGCGGGCGCGCGCACGGGGGAGCGCTGGTTTTTCGGTAGTTTGCCCAGAGTCTGTGCATTTCCTATACAAAATGCACCACCTGAGGCATGCATGCATGCAAATAAACCCATCTAGTTCGTTCCATTTTTTCGTGATAATTCTTCGATAAAACATCAAATTGAAAAACGGTTTTCGCCACTAGATTGATGACATTTTTATGCACGATTTGAGATCCATTGTGAATATTTTTTTGAATTTTTAAAAATTCACAAATTTACCATTTTCGGACAATTTTTCTATTCTTCACTAGGAAGATTCTCCATGCATAGAAACATAAGAAAGCGAGCGTAAAAATATTGATAAGCTCTCGAAACTTCTCTCAAACTTGGAATTTAAACACAGTTTTGAGTGACAGATTTATTATGCATATATACAGATGAATGCGAGCATAAAAGTCAATGCTTCTTCTTTTGAAATTCGAATCCAACTATGTGTGATCAAGTTTGGTCATGTGATAATACAAGTGTTTGAATCCCAATATGCTCATCGAGTATAAAATCCTAAAATAACAAGTATATATATTACGAAAGATTCTATTTTCCTTTAGTTTGAATCTCAACCAGTTTTATGAAGTTTTCGTTAGTATAAAAATCAATCTACTTGTGCATATATCTGCAAATCATGGTTTCACCGTGGATAGCAACCATCACATACGAGCATATAAACTGACACAAGACAAAGATCGTCCAATATAACACATATCGACTCAACCAATACTCACATATCTCATAATCATGTTTCTTAAGTTACCAAAGAATAATTGGGGTACATTTCCAGCCAACCAGTCATTAAATAATATATCATGTTCAGTCCATCCATGGTATTGTACATAGTTTTCAAAAAAAAAATAGTGGACGAGGAGTCTTAAGCAACCTTCCTTAAGTGAAAAATAAAACAACATAATTATCCACAATGACATGTCGAGGAGGCTCCAGGACGCACAATGACCCAGATAAGATCAAGACCAAGACATGGGGGAGTGGCTGGCCTCCTTGCTCGTTGTATCCGTAGCGTCACCGCTAGTTGACCACTGACACTCCATGATGCTATCAATGCCGCTGGCCATTTGTTGCTCCTCGGCCGCCCACCTTGTAAGCAAAGGCATAAAAACTAGTAAGGGCAAGGCTTGTGCAACACATCCTCAAACCAGTGAGGTCAATCATATAAACATAGGAGGACAAAGATGGTTATAAAAGCTGTATTTCATTGCATACATAGAAACCACATCAGAGAGCTGGGATTTCATTTTGCATGCGTAGAAACCACATCTCATAGCCACACAAGTACATAATCAACATCTCAGTCAAAATAGAATTTATGGTT
Source organism: Alloteropsis semialata (assembly GCA_004135705.1). Classification (NCBI taxonomy): domain Eukaryota; kingdom Viridiplantae; phylum Streptophyta; class Magnoliopsida; order Poales; family Poaceae; genus Alloteropsis; species Alloteropsis semialata. The sequence goes on along the minus strand of CM014276.1, from coordinate 20,265,695 downwards.
GACAATTCTAGAATGTATACTCCCTGCATATAATATCTATGCTCCAACACACATGTATATATGAATATGATTACTCTACACATTCTCTTGTGAGCATGCAAAAAAAGATCATATCAGTTTTTATCCAACAATCAGAAATCTCCGCTAGCTTCAGTGCAAAATCCCAAAAATGCAGTCAACAACCTAGTATATATGCTCAAACAGACATATATACATTACACATGTATAGAAACAAGCAGGAAGGACGACGGCGGCTGCAAGCAATACAGCGAAGCAAGCAGGAAGGACGGCGGCAGCTGCGAGCGATACAACGCATCAAGCAATTCCATTCCTGATAGCACGTACCTTGGTGAGGATCTGCATGCGGACCACAGGCAAGGCTGAAGGCTGGTGATGGCGACTCACCGAACAGCTCCAGGCAGCTCACCGGACAGCTCCAGGCTGCTGTTGTGCAAATGTTTATAACACACAAGTGAGAAGATCGTAGAAACATGTTCAGGTGTCATGCTAGAGCAAGATCTCTGTTCAAGTGAGGAAATTGTACAAACAAATGAGCAAAATCATATAAAATGGAGTGGCATCACAATTAACAAGGATGTCATTAAGGTATAGAAAGTAACTCTCACGATCATAACTACTGCCCAGCAAGTATCTACGCTCCAAAAACCACACATATATGATGCAAAATCAAAACCACAGAAACTAGCAAGCTACTGACCAACTAGCAGCCATCACTCAACTAACCACATTAACCAGCAAGCTACTGACCAACAACGATAGAAGACAAACAGCAAGCACAGATCAACACAAAAGCAAAACTCAAACTAAACAGAACCCCACGGCACCCCGACAGATTATAGGAAGCACAGTTCAACTACAATTTCTATGCATCAAAATCAAAACTTCGATTTCTATGCTTCTCTGTTCTTTGAATTCACAAGGAAAGGAGCATTTTTGGTACCTGTGTGGTGTCACGAAGACGCCGAATTCAGCGGCAGCGCGGCCACGAGCCTTCGCGATGTCAACGAGGACGACGACACCGCTACCAGGGATCCCTGGCGGAGCCGCATCGAGGGTGATGGAGATGGTATACGCCGAGGTGACGGAGGCGGTCCCCGGCGGCGGCAGTAGCATGGACGAGGTCTTGCACGGTGGAGGAGGGCCGGCAGATCTGAGCGGGGGAGAGGTAAAGGTGGCCGGCTCGCCGTGGCACTCAGCGGCTGGCTGGGCCGGTTCCGGATCAGTCGAGGATGCAAGCCTGTAGGAGCTGGGCCATGGCCCTCCACACTTGTCGACGGGGAGGGGACCACCGCGCCATGGAGGGGGCACCGGGATCCGGCGCCACAGAGAGGAGATCCGCCTCTCCACGACGGCGTCGCCCAACCTCACCGCTCAGGCCTCGTCCACCTGGAAGCCGGTGCCACGCCTGTGGCCCGTGCCAGGATGGCTCCCGTGGCTGCACCGTTCGAGATTCGGGCGGGCCCCCGGGCTTGTGCCACGCCATACCCCACGCCAGGCCGGCGGATCTCCACGCCAGCCGGTGGATGTGAGCACCGGGGCCACCACCGGGCCGGGCAGCACCCATCCGCGGTGGCCATCCGACTCCGCGAAGCCGGGCGCCCCGGCAGAGCCGCAGCCATGCCAGGCCCCGCCGTTTCTAAGGGGGAGGGCGGTGCCGCGCCGCGCAGACAAGGAGCAGCTCCGCGCAGGCGCCGGTATTGGGAGCTTAGAGCTTCAAATATGTATTGAAAGCCTCACACGTACCTAGAATTGGGCCTCCACACCATTTGTTAGCCATCCCACCACTCCTGACACCCTGACACTAGCGGGGACCCCATGCACGCGCTCCCGCGCGCCACACGGGGTACATGTGCCTTGGCAGTAGAACTTCATCGTACAATGTAGAAATATAGTCCTCGCTGCATAGATATGAGCAAAAACTCGAGTGACACCGCGGTTATCATAGAATCTTCACTACGCAATCGTAAGATGCTACGACAAGAAGCATAAAAACCTCCCCTGACAAAATGAAGAAACCAATCATATCTGCCACCTGACGCATGTAGTACCTGCCACCTGACGCATGCATGCATGCAAATAAATCCATCTAGTTCGTTCCCTTTTTTCGCGATAATTCTTTGATGGAACATCAAACTGAAAAACAGTTTTCACCACTAGATTGCTGACATTTTTGTGCACGATTTGAGATCCATTGTGAATAGTTTTTTTGAATTTTTTAAATTCACAAATTTTCATTTTTCGGACGAATTTTCTATTCTTCACTAGAAAGATTATTCAGCATAGAAACAAAAGAAAGCGAGCATACAAATATTAAAAAGCTCTAGATCTTCTCTGAAATTTAAATTTTTATTTAACATGCCCTCGTGACCTGGTTCAACAAGATGGTGATCAGAATAGATGGTGTTGCTGCGCATAGGAATCACACTTGTTATGTATGTATGTGATTCACAAGACACAATCATGAAAGTGTTAAGTTATTTTCTTGACATTTGGAATTTGAATCGTTCATTGTATGATACATCTAGTTCTATAGAGTGGTGATGGCATCACCTCGCATCAAAAGTCATAGAGAGCATGGGTGACATTCATACAAGTATGATTTTTAGCAACTAGCAGTTCACAAATCCAAAGGTTTCATTTGTTATGTCAAAAAACATTTGTATGCAAAGGTTTCATTTGTTGTGTCAAAAAACATTGGTTTCTCTGCATCTCCATACATCCAACAACAAACAATGACATGAACAGTGTAGAACACCAGGGGCCGCCGAGATGTGCAAATGACAAAGGCATAAAACTTGTACAGCACCAGTCATAGAAACATTATATCATGTGCAAATCACAGCAGTCTTGTGCATGGTTTTCACCAAAAGACATAAGAAAAAAATGTTCAGTTCACATGGGTCTCATAGGAGCATCTGTATACAATAATTCAAGAGGGTAAGCATAAAGAGATTTGTAATCTAAGGACAAAATCCACATGAATCACGGTCCCCATCACCCGCCAGTTGTTCCTTGGCCACACACCTCACAAAAAAAGGCATAAAAACCAGTAAGCACATGTGTAGAAACATGAGCAAAATCAGATATAATGGGACATATGCTCAAACATTTGCATTTGCGAATGGATGCGAGAACCAAATTTTGGCAATCAAGCTCACATGAACAAAACAATAACCATTTTTTAATCTAGCTAGAAAACACACATAGATACAAGATAAAATTTCTATACTCAATCATACAAGGCTATTAGACTTGGAATTAACACTGAAGAGAGGCACCCAAGATTACACACATGAATTCTGCTATGCAAGAAAGGCATAAAAAACAGTGAGGATAGTCATATAGAGGTGAGAGAAAGATCACCTAAACAAATATATGGTTGCAAACACACATCCCAATTATATGTTTGATGGTTAACAACTCTAGAACTGATTATGCATCTAATATCAAAAGCTAGCTGATAACAAGAATTGAAGCATGCAAACACTCATGAGAACAAGGTTCATTTCATGGTTCACAACAAATTTGAATGGTTCAGATAGCCACTAGCATACTTGAATCCACCACTAGGCACCAGCAATCAGGAGAAAAGCTGCATAAAAATCAGTGGCGCCTGGTAGCAAAAGGGCATAAAAACCAGTGTGGATTGTCATATAAATGTGATAGGAAAATCACATAAACAAACATATGGTTGCAGTCACACATATATATGATCTATACTAAAAAAGCTCAGTCCATGTGGAAAAAATAGAATGTATGCAAACAATTAAGCAGCGACTGCAGCCTGGAAGTATCTATGCTTCAAAAAAACAATGAGAAAATCAGGCATTGTTTCATGGAAGGGTCAGCAAACAAAAATCATGCATTTCTACAAACGGACAAGCATCTTCAAGGGAATTTCATCTAATACATGGCTGCATCTATACTCGCAAACACTTCTAATCTCACAAGGCTATACAGAAAAATTGCAATTTTTGAAGCACAAAGCAACTAGCAGCTCAATGGCATAAAAATCGATTTTCCCTACATCAATTAACCATTAGAAGCATCCCAAAAATCAAACAAAAGAGTATCTTGAATCAATGCAAGCAGCCACCAGGAATGCAATTTTGAAGCAAAGCAACTAACAGCTAAGTATAGAAAGCTCTCTATAATGGCGCAGAAACCTTACAGACATAGAAGGAAGGAAAACAAGAACACTCAGAAGCAGAATTTGAAGGGATCAAGCAGCAAAGATTTGCTGGCTCTCCCCGCTGGGCTCCACCGCGGCACCTCCAAATCTGCATACAGAAACAGAAAGAAGGCATGCAAAAGATGAATAAAAATTTGATTTTTATGCACATCTAAACAAATCGAGAGTATCTCAGACTTGCAAATCAATTATCCCAAGCTGCGTGTAGTTTGGTGGAGCTCTTGCTGACGTGTGCCACTACAACCTGTGCGGAAAGCTTGCTATGTTGGCATAGAACTCTCAATACTAGATAAATACAATCAGAAAAAAAGGTAGTATCTATGCTCGAACACAGACATGAGGTGAAGCTGCACAAGGTAGTATCTATGCTCAAACACTCACATATATATGATTGCAACAATGCGAGTCAAGGTAGTATCAATTTTTGGCAAACAAACTCGCATGAACAAAACAATACCCAAAACGTATCTATGATCCATAACACACACACACACGTGTGTGTGTGTGTGTTTTGCATAGAAAACGCAACAAGGTGCATTTTTTATAGAAAACACACAGACCCCCCACTTGCTTGCATGTGCGCAACCAAAATTGGATTAGCCTGCATGCATGCATGCAGCATGGAATCTTTTTGTGGCTCTAAACTTCAATTCACTTTTTCTCCTAAACCGTAAGTCGAATCTGTGAACCGTTTGTTGTGTCTTACTCAAAAAAAATGTGCTTAACAAAACAAGATCCAACATAGATATATTCTATGCATTTTTGTTAGTTGCAACTGTATATGCTTCCGAGTTGTAACTGTATATGCTTCCGAGTTGCAACTCAACTCTGTATGTGTTGCAACTGTATATGCTTTCGAGTCGCAACTAGAGTTGCAACTCGACTCTATACGTGTTGCAACTGTATATATATGCTACCGAGTTGCAACTAGAGTTGCAACTCTGTACGTGTTGTATTTACAAATATTGTTTCTATCCAGATCCAACTGCAACCTATTTAGGTAAATGCAACAAATGTTTAGTTTTGTGACAAAAGGATAGAAATGTTCAAAAATATAGTGCAACAAATGTTTAGTTTCAAAAATATATGCACTGGATGAACCAATAGTAACTGATACCAAATAGCATAAACCCTCAGGGTTTTTCCCATTTTGTGGAGATTGCAGGAGGAGATTGATCCAAGAAATGTTTTATGAATCTAGAAGATATCAAAGCATTTTTTGGGTGAATGGTTGACTGCACAGTAGCTCTCATATGCTGAAATTCCCGAACACAACTAAACTGTTAAAACTGAGGTTGTGAGCAGGTAACTGAAGAATAAAACATTACTTCACGAACCTATGTCATGCAGCCGTATGCTATATAATCACACAAGGCATCGCATCAAAAGAGGTTAAGTAGAGAGAAAATGATTAGGTGATGTGAAATCGAAGGTCTGGTGGGCACCTCTCGTGGAGCGGCGTTGTAAACAACCCTAGGTTAATTAAGCCTAAGCATGCATCATTAAGCATTTAATAAAAGGGCTAAGCCCAGCTGCATGTTGCATGGCGGACAGTCCGCCACACCCATGCGGATGGTCCACCCATCCACGTCATCATGGTCAACACAACCACGGTCAGCCCCACGCCATGTCACATGTGGACGGTCCACACCGAATGGGCGGATGATCTGCCACAGCCTTGCGCGTGTGTGGCGCAGGCGCAGAACTCGCGTGACACTTCTCCCCCGCAGGCCCCGCTCGTCAGCCACGCCCTCCTCTCCACCTGAGCACCAGCTCACTCTCCCTCCTCCCTCACTCACCCAAAGAACACTCTCTCTCTAACCTCAAGCCATGGAGGAGCTTCTCCACCATTGAAGCCCACCACCTTTTCGGAGCTTCGCCGGAGGACTGCCAGAGCTCGTTGGAGACGCGCCACACCACCTCGACCCCTTATTCTTCCTCGGAGTTGGAGCTAGGAGCTTCCCCAAGCTCTTCTTCTTCCATCTCCATCCTCTTCTCCAAGCTTCAAGCCAAGGATGTCCCAAGCTTCGCCAAGGCCGCTGTACATCAACCCGTGGCACCTCACGGAGCCATTCTTGCCGCCGGTGAGCTTCCCTCGCCCTCGGTCCATAGACATTGCCTAGGATTTGAGTTCTTGATCCCCATTAGAGCCACTCCACCATTGATGACCTAGAGCTTCGAAACCTTAGTGCATGTCAAATCCACTTGCCAAAACCTACTCCCCATGGTCCCAGGAGTCTATAGCAACAAACCCATCCCAATTGGTCACCGGAGTCGCCGGCGGCGAACTAGCCGGCGAGCCTCGGTCGCAGGCATGGACGGTCCGCCCGTAATGACCGGACGGTCCGCCGTTCACCCACCGAGCCACAACAGAGCCCCTACACATTCTATGTGTTCCAAGACACGTGCACGGTGGACGGTCTGTGCAGGGGGCCCGGACGGTCGGCACCTAGACACCAGAACCACCCCGAGTTTGTTCTTTTTCAGCACAACGGTCCGCACAGCTGAGTCGGACTGTTCGCGGGACGGTCCGCCACCTGGGCACAGACGGTCCGCCCCTGCTCATCCAGCAGATATACTTTTAGGGTTGCTTTACCTACACTTGTGTTACATATCTAGCTTAATTGGAGACACCTTATACATGGTTATGCGTTGTTTAACATACCATTTCATGCATCATTGCAATCATTCATGGCATATTTATTTACCGAGCATCATTGCATCCGTGTAGAAGATGAAGCACCAGAGGTTGAGGAGGCAGAGCTCAAGCTGGAGGACTTCTCTGACCACATCCCCGTCGAGCCTCAAGGCAGGCACCTTACTAAGCATATCTCTCCCTATTTTGGATCAAATTGTGTTATGAGTCTTGATTGTGCATGAGTTAATTTATATACTATGTTTGAGTAGAACTCATTTGATGCATGATCCTCCTTGATTGAGACCAATCCTTTCTAGAAGAGTATGCTTGCTAGGTATCACGCTTACATTGCTTAGCCATGCTTAGCTACGGTAGAAGACAAGAGGTGGCAAGGTCACCACCCTTGCGAGCTATAGGGTGCTTGACAACAATTACTACTAGTTGGTGGTGAATGAGTAAAAGATGAGCAACTATGAGAATGATGATCGAGGCTTGAGCAACTATGGTGACTTGCTTGAGTTGTATAAGGATTTATCATTGTAGTCGAGTCTCATGAGCACCATCCGTATAAACCACATAATTCGATTGGGAATGAAAGCTAAGTAGTATAGGTCGCCCGGATCACCCGTATGGTATGTCCAGATTGTGATGAGGTGTAGCTAGCGGATTCTAGGATATCTATCTATTACCGGGCACTGGTATGGGTGGTTGGGGCAGGTATACGAAAGGTTGGGCATGAGCCAACGCTTACTCTAGGCGTAGGGTATGGTGGAAAGCCTTGCTCCATGTGGTTCTAGTTGTACACCCCTGCAGGATAATTAATCTATTGCAATAGCCATGCTCTCGGTCATGAGCATGCTCTATGAGGTTGGAATCTCAATGTAGGTACCGGAAATGAGTTCATGGAAGATTGGGCTTATGTCACTTAATCACTTATTTATTTATGCAAATGTATTGGTGAATGATTTAGAGTAGTTTATTTGCCATGTCTTTTGCTCATTATCACTTCATCAAAAAGTAGAGGCTTTTATGCAAAATTAATTATCCAACCCTCCCTTGCTACTTATCTATATACATATTCCTTGGAGTCGGGTACATATACCCTATGTGTATAAGTCATGTGGAGTACCTTTTGTACTCACGGTGCTACCATTAAGTTGATACAGGTGATGCCCAGCTGAAGGCCGTGTTTGGCTTCTTCTACCCCGCGGACGAAGGCGTGGGTAGGGAGTGACGGCCGGTGGCTTATGTGGAGAGGCACTATCGGCATATAGTGTGGACTCTACATATTGCTTTTGTTATCGTATGAGTGTGACGATGTAGACTTTCCGCTGCAAAACTCTTGAACTTGGTTATGTAATAACTTGAACCTCTTTATGTATGTGAATTATGTGTGGAATGTTGTACTTGCGATGATGTGTCACTATGTTGTGCTTTGTGAGGTGTGTATAAATCCTGGGCTTGCTCATGACACATCTCAAGGACTACCGGGATTAGGCTCCTTTAATTGTGTTGGCCAATGGACGATGCTCAATTAAATGGGTTTAATTTGGTCGGTTCTTCACAGCGTGGCATCAGAGCTGTGTTGCATTTTGCTACATGGTTTGCACTTAAAAATTGTGTGAGGCACGGTAGAAATAATGTGGTCACCTAAATTCAATTGCTTTTAAAATTTTGGTTCCTTAAGGTTATATTGCTTTGTATTGTGTTATGTAACCCTCATCTATCATAGAGCTAATCTTTCTTATGGATGTACTTTAGTTCTTATAATTTGCTCACTAACTTGTCTTTTCTTGCCATATCTAGATGAACGGGAACTTTGGGCGCTTGATTTTTGCCACCCGGGGTAGGAACACGGAGGGTTCCCACCCCTTTTGGATGAGATGCTTTGGAGGGGAAACTTCTCCTATAGACCGGAGTACTCGGTCTATGCAAGGGGACTTGGACCGGGAATGGTGGACTATGTTGCCACTATGACCATCCCAAAGTGCTTGGCGGAAGAAGTGCACCACGAGCACCGAATTTCAGCTCATGGAACTTCGGTGGAGATGGCCATCGAAGAATTAGCATACAAGACCATGGCAATCCTTCGCCAAGAGATCATTGAGCTTGGGCATCAACCATTCACCAACTTTCCAAGAAATGGTCCACTTCAAGGGGTAAATGAGTTTGAGGTGGGCATGGTGGATGCCACCTTATATGAGAGGCGCATGTCCGAGTTGGTGGCGGCACAAAACTGGAGTCTCTGCTGCATCTGAGCGGAGTTAGTGGAGACAAGGCGCTGTTTCAACTGGCTCCAACACTATTGAGCCTTATGTGCGCATGGGTCGTGTCCCTCCGAGTGTGCTCTATGGACCCAATGACCTCACCCCACATGAGGCGGCACCGTTGGAGTTTTGCTACCCTCATGTGCCGGGTTACCACATTTTCCAACTGGCAATGGCTCAACCTAGCATTTCCAATGGACTACTTATACGTCGTATCGCTCCTATGCAGTGGACAGTGGATATGTTACTTGGCACCGAGCATGAAGCTCTCAATCGTCTGGAGAACCCAGAAGACACCGGGTCACCCAACTACCACCTCCTTGATGAGTTCCCACTGTACTTCGTGAGAGGTCCCTATGGCCCTCCTCCGCCCTCCACGCCGACCGGGCCTAGGGCCGCCTGGCTTGGGTCGCCGGCGCGCGACAGGAGCGCCTACACCGCCGGGATCTCACCGCGCCACCATAGAGAGAGAACGGGAGGAGAGAGAATGTGAGGATTCGAAATGAATGGTTGAGAGAGACGGTAGTGGTGCGAAGTGATATTTTAGGCAAAGCAGGTCCCACGTCTGGGTCGGGGCACGTGAGGAAGCTGGTTGGATCGGACCCGCATCGAGGACAGTCTGGGAAACATGGTTGGGTTCAACCAGGTGCGGTTGGTTGGTTCGGAGCTTCCAATGGGAGCTCTAAGGCTATCTGCACTCGTCATACTCTATTTTCATCCTCTAAAAGAAATATTTCATCCTGGTCATCGAAATTCTCTCCTCTATATCTAGTTCTTCCGCACCCATCATCCTCTATATCTCATACTCTATATCAACTAACAGGTGGGGCCCACACGTCATAATTTATTTTTCTTTTTTCTCTCTTCTCTCCCTTATCCACCAGAATCCTCCACCCTCACGCTTCCCTCCTGATCCTCTCTCCCTCTCTCTCTCCACCAGTTCCTTCCCCTCCCCCCGCTCGCCTATCTGCTCTCGGTGCTGGGCCGGCGGGAGAGGAGGTGCAGCCCCCGCGGCAGAGGAGCTCCCGCGGCGTCTAGCGTCCTCCTGGTGGTGGCGAGCTCCCTCCTGGTGGCGGCCGGCCCGGGCGGTGGGAGGAGGGCAGTGCGCCGACGAGCAGGGGCCAGCGGTGGGCCTTGCGCAGACCTTTGCCCCCCTATCTCTCGATCAGGAGTGAAGCAGGATCCGGTGGGTGTCGGGCGGGTGCTCAAGGAGGAGACGGGCGGTGGAGGTGGAGGATTCGAGGGCCGGCTGCTCGATTTGGCCACCGCGGGGGCCGAGCCATGGGCGGAGCTCCGGCGCTAGATCCGGCGGCGCGAGGCAGAGGCGGAGCAGGAGGTGTGGATCAGCGGCGGAGGGCCCCGGTAGAGCGCGGCTTGCCCCCTGGCGGCGCGGCCTCCTCCTCCTTCTCCAGCCGCACCTCCTCCTCCCCGACGCCACCGGCCGGCCATGCTTTCCCGCCGTCTGTCCTCTGCTCCCTCCCCTTTCCCTCTTTGGGCGTGCAGGCGCGATGGTTGGAGCAGGTGTGCGGGCCCCGCGCCACGTCTGCGCGTACCGAACGCCCGCTACTCCGCTGAAAATAGCGGATCCGGAGGCTTCCGCTATTTTAGTGGACGCTTTACCGTCCCCCGCTGCAGTGGTTTCGTCTGCTATTTTGGTACTGCAGGACCGAGTACCGCACCCTAGGGCGGACAGTCTAAGCTCCATATATATAATATCTCTATATATTATATAAGGATTTACCATAATGACAATACAGATTTACCAGGATTGTGAGTTACCAATTTCTTGTACATTCTAATTCTCCTAGCTAGCACTGCAAGTCTGCAACATACACTGTTTTTAGGTTTCACATCACACAACAAGAAATTGTGGTAAACACCATGAGAATCATATCAGAAGTTGCAGTTGCGCAACAGCACCTTCGTGGTCGCCTCCGTTGTGTAGTGGGCAATGATATTAATCGATCCGGCCAGAGATAGGCGAACCATGTAACGTCAGTGTTGACAACCAAAATTGGCACAGGCCATGGCGAACCGGTCAGATCGGTTAGCCTGACTGGTCTGACCGGTCCAGGTCAGGAAGTTGCGGTGTTGGCACATTGAAGACTGCAACAATCGGTCCTAGTTCGATGGAAGCGACATGGTCTCTGGAATGACCGACTGTTGCGGTGATAAGGGTTTTGGAGGACCGCAAGAAATGGTGCGAGAAGCAAAAGGATGACATGGCCTCTGGAATGACCAGAAGTTGTGGTGCTTGAAGTTCAGGACGGCCGCAACAGTTGGTGCGAGGAGCAAGATGAAGGATTGGCGCAAAAAGGCGAAGTCCGACCCCGACCGGTCTGAATGGTGTGGGGGACCGGTCAGACCGGTTACCCTTTTGTAATCCAACTAGGACTCTTAGATTTAGGATTCCGAGATTGTTACGAGTTGTGACTTGGTTTTCTTGCGGGACAAGACCTACCCTCCCTATAAATATAGGGGGATTTGGCCGATTGAACACACAACAATCGAATCTATCAAATTTACTACTTTTACCTTTACTTTTTTTGCATCTTCAAACCCTAGCTTTTCCAACCTCTACTTGCTGTTCTTCCTGCGTCTCCGCGACGTTTGAAGGCGTTCTAGGTGGCCTGCCGACCCTAGAACACCCCTGACCTCATCCTCCCTGACGGATCCTTCCGGGAGGCGCGTTTAGGGTTTGCTCCCGGCTTCCCTGCAGGTAACCGGTCTGACCGGTTCCCCTGACTGGTCTGACCTGTCTGCGTAGAGGAGCTGCGAGTTTATCGTGTTACGTGCTGCGCGATCTAGCGCTTTCGTGTGTTGACCTAATTCTGCGTCAATATACTTTTGGCGACTCCGCTGGGGGATTGGAGATTTGGTTTGTGCAGCCGATCTATCTAATTCTATCTAGATGGGTTCCAACGCCGAGTTTGATCTCGAGAACATCATCGTCGTCAAGGACGATGAACTTTCTACTGAAGATCGCCAAGGGCTCGAGGAGTACCTGAAAAAAAAGGCAGAAGAAGAACGCATCTACTACCTGTCGCACTTCAAGAAGGACCGCAAGGGCGTGGTCACCAAGATCAAGAAAGTAGATCCAACTGCTACATCTTCAGCGGCACCTCCTAAGGTACAATCTGATGAAAACGCTCATAAAGTTTTTCTTAAGTACATGGAGGATAAGATGGCTGAGAATAATGTCAAGTTAGTTAATTGGATGCATAACAAGTGCTTAGAATCAGTAAGTTGGTTAATTGGATGCATAACAAGTGTTTAGAATCGGAAGGCAAACAGCCCATGGCTGAACAACCTGCCGCCGATCCTAGTCTTTTGATTCCTAAAATTCCTATTGTGCCTGATTTTAAAACATCGGTAGCAAAGCCCATAGAGCAACCTACATATGGCATGCCATTGAATTATTTTGAAGGCCAATCTGTTACACCATCCAACCCAATGTTTACTCGGCCTGCTGTACCTCAGTCGTTTGCAACTTTGCCTAATTCGGTTAATCATGGCCGAATTAACAATGAAGTTGTAAACTATACCCCGCAAAATCCAAACTATGGATATTCTGTACCCCCATCAGTACAAAACCTATTTTCACAAGGCCCAGTACCTTACGAACTTTTTCGAAGGTTCGGCCAACAGATGCAGGGACAGGTGTCGGCCAACCAATCTGGCCAGCACTAACCGGTCAGACCGGTCACCGTGACCGGTCAGACCGGCCCTGAAGGGTCAGATACGGCCAACCAGATTGTGCCGCATCAACCGGTCAGACTGGTGTCGGGAACCGGTCCGACCGGTCCTGGGGGATCAGACACGGGGAATTTGTTCTCTACTCCCGTACAAAATACTCAACAGCCAAATACACAGGATAATTTATTAGAGTATTTAGATAAAATATTTTCTAAGTACAAACTTGATTGGCTTCAGCTCTTAAGGAGAATTTGGGAGTAGATGTCAGGGATAAGGCTAGGTTGTACCAAAAGCCTTATGTTCCTAGATTTGATTTAGTTCCTTTCCCCACTGGTTTTAGACTTCCTGATTTTATTAAGTTTAATGGGGAGGATTCTAAAAGCACTTTTGAACATATAAGTCAATACATGGCACAACTAGGCGATTCTAGCTCTAGTGAGGCTTTGAAAGTGCGTTTGTTTTCTTTGTCTCTAACTGGTACTGCTTTCTCATGGTTTGCATCATTGGCTCCTCATTCTATTACTTCATAGGAACAGTTAGAGCAAAAATTTCATGATCATTTCTTTTCAGGCAGCAATGAGCTTAAATTGTCACATCTTACATCGGTTAGGCAATCACGTGATGAAACCGTATTAAACGTTTCTGTGATACTAAAAACCGTTGCTTTGGTGTTAATATTGCCGAAAAGGATCTTGCTGATTTGGCTTTGAATGGTTTACGTTCTCACCTTAAGGAGAAATTAGAGGGCTTTGATTTCTTTAATGTAAACCAAGTGCATCAAAGAGCTTTGGCTGCTGAAAGCCGAAGCAAAGATTTAAAAGAAAGCCATAGAACTCATCAGGCTAATGTGCATAATGTAGAATGTGATTCTAGTAGTTCCGATGAAGAGTCTCATGAAGTGTTGGCTGCTGAATTTGTATGGCCAGCATCTAACAAAGCTTTTACTTGCACATCTCTTAAGCCGACTCATAGGAATCGGCAGTAGGATTTACTTTTGATGTATCTAAGTGCGATAAAATTTTTAATGAATTGCATAAGAATGGATATATCAAATGTTCTTTTACTATTCTGTCACCCAAGGAGTTAAAGCGGCGTGCTTATTGCAAATTTCATAATTTTTTTCTCATGTGACTAACGATTGCAATTTCTTTCGTCGGCAGATTCAATCGGCTGTAAATGATGAACGATTGAGTTTGAATGAGATGCAAGTTGATAAGCGTCCGTTTCCAGTCAATAACATGGTGGTTAATACCATGGATCTTCGGGATGCTAAGATGTTGGTTCGGTCGGACAATGCCGATGCAGCAGGAGGCAAGAATATTGTGATTGGAGAACCAAGGAGGATGATGGAAAATGACAAAGTGCTTGGGAGAGAAGTTGTGCTTAAACAAGCTCCTGATGGAAAGAAAATCTTGACTATTACAGTGAAGACTTCTGAAGTTGGGGGGCAATCAAGCTCTCAAGCACGGGATCAAAGGCCGGTTGACCCTGCCCAGGGCAAACCGGTCAGACCAGTTGCTGTGACCGGTCAGACTGGTTCGGCCCAGAGGCCAGTCCGAACGTTTATGCCTAAACGTCTTGAAGTTGGTACTTGGAAGGCTAACCAGGACAAAAATTAGGGGAAAGTTTTCAAGCCGAAAGCGACCTTTGATCAAGTTATGGCTAAGCACATGCAAAATGCGGCCGTCCAACAAGGTCGGCCACTAAAAAAGAGACCAAGATCGCCACCAAGAGATTCTGGTGTGAAGGAGGCACCAAAGAGACAGTGGGGTCAAGGCCCAAGCTCATACAATGGTGCTGGTCCTTCTAGGCCATGGAGGACATATCAACCTCCCTCTCCTCAACCTATTTGGAGAGATGGAATATTGTATGTGCCTTACTGTCCTGCAACAAATCAACCATGGCCTGGGATTCCTGTACATGCCAGAATAACTCCACCGCAGCCTAGGCCTACAAGTTTTCAACCAAGACAGGTGTCTGTGCCCCAGCAGCATAGACCAGTCAGACCGGTTCCCCTGACCGGTCAGACCGGTGCCCAACAGAGGCCGGCGTTTGTGCCCCAGCAGCACAGACCGGTCTAACCGGTTGCCGCGACCGGTCAGACCGGTTTCCAAAGGAGGCCGGGCAAGGAGCCAGCTAAGCAAGAATATCGTCCCGTTCCGAAGAAGGAAGAGCCTGCACCTGTTATTCCAAAGCCAGTTGTGAAAAGTGTGATTCAAATTGGCTCTATGGCTGTTAATCTATCAATGGCCGACGCACCTAATGTTATTGGTACTTCGGCCGTAATAAAGGTCTCATTGCCTCAGTACACACAGCCAAGGTGGTGTCCTCCTGGTTTATCTCATTCTCAGAAGAGGAGATTGCAGCAGTTGCGTACTCAGAAGCAAAGGGAGGAAGAATCGGCGAAGAAGAGGGAGGAGTGGTTCAATGAGGCTAAGCCGATGATTCCGCCGTCTGGTCAGAGCTCCAAAGATGGTTCTGGTGTTCAAGACATTAAAGCTGAAGAACTAGAAAAAGCCGAGCCATCTGTAGCAAACTCGGCTGATCT
The DNA here is from genome assembly GCA_004135705.1 of Alloteropsis semialata. Taxonomy (NCBI): domain Eukaryota; kingdom Viridiplantae; phylum Streptophyta; class Magnoliopsida; order Poales; family Poaceae; genus Alloteropsis; species Alloteropsis semialata. The sequence continues at coordinate 20,250,333 of CM014276.1, read as the reverse complement.
GGCTGCAACCGGTCAGATCGGTGTCCCTGACCGGTCAGACCGGTCACCCCCTATTCCAGTTCTGGCAATTGGAACCGGTCAGACCGGTGTCGCCTAGAGAGTCGGTAGCCGATGCATTTTCTTCTTCGGCTAAGGTTTCGATTCTGCTCACTGCAATTTTAGATGTTCAGATGGGTAATGATGATGAAGCCGTTGACTTTGAGCCTTCGCCTAGCAGGACGGATATGGACGTCAATGTTATCTATTTGAACGCCGACTATTGCTTTGTCGGAGATGATGAGAGGGTGGCTCAAGTTGATTTTGCTCCAAGAACGCTGTGTTTCGAAGACCTTTGGAATCGGATAACCATCTGAAAGCTCTTTATGTGAAGGGTCACATTAAGGCAAAGCCGATTTCTAGGATGCTCGTTGATGGCGGTGCTATTGTGAACCTCATGCCATACACTTTGTACAAGAAATTGGGAGGTTTGGACAGCGAGCTAATCAAGACAAGCATGATGATCAGCGGCGTTGAAGGAGGAGAACCGATGAGCGCCAAGGGAGTTGCATCATTGGAGCTCACCGTAGGGAGCAAGACGCTGGCGATTGCTTTCTTCGTCACGGAGGTGCAAGGTAACTTTAGTGTGATCTTGGGGCGTGATTTTTTTGAACGTAATCTTGGGGCGTGATTGGATTCATGCAAATCAATTTGTGCCTTCTACCTTGCATCAATGCTTAATTCAATGGATTGGTGACGAAGTTGAGGTGGTTCATGCGGATATTTCGGCATATGTTGCTATGGCCGATGCATCTATTTTGGGAACTCATGATAATGTCAAGTGCTTGATCGGAATTGATATTTCAGACTTTGAGTTCCTTGCTTGTACTAAGGATGGCTTTGTGTCCGCTACTCTAAGGCCGGTTCAAAGATCGGTTGATTCAGATAATAAAGAGTAGATGGATGCAAGCGAGAAGTGGCTAAAGGAAAGGGTGGAGCATTATCGGTCCAATATGAACGATGCATGTGAAGCCATTAATGATTTTGAAGAAGTAGAGAAGTTAGGACAAGGATTTACGTCGGCTGATCCTTTAGAAAAGATAGACATAGGTGATGGTTCTATACCAAGGCCGACTTTTGTAAATCAAAATTTGAAAGTCGATTATAAAGTTGAATTAATCGAGTTATTGAAAGAGTATTCTGATTGCTTTGCTTGAGAGTATCATGAGATGCCTGGTTTAAGTCGTGAATTAGTTCAACATCGATTACCAATTAAACCAGGTTTTAGGCCATATAAAAAGGGCAATAGACGATTTAATCCTTTATTTTATGATCGCATAAAAGAAGAGGTTAATCGTTTGCTTGAAGCTAAGTTTATTCGGCCGTGTCGGTATGCTGAATGGATCTCTAACATTGTACCTGTTGAGAAGAAGGGTTCTAATAAGATTAGAGTGTGCATTGATTTTAGAGATCTTAATAGAGCAACTCCCAAAGATGAATATGCTATGGCTATAGCCGATACGCTTATTAATGATGCTTCTGGACATAAGATTATTAGCTTTCTTGATGGCTATGCGGGATATAATCAAATCTTTATGGCCGAGGAAGACGTATACAAAACGGCCTTTAAATATCCCGGCTTTGTTGGTTTATTTGAATGGGTTGTGATGACTTTTGGTTTAAAGAATGCCGGCGCTACTTATCAAAGAGCAATGAATTTGATTTTTCATGACTTACTTGGTGTTATCCTAGAAGTCTATATTGATAATATTGGTGTCAAATCGACTGGATTAAATTCCCACTTGGCTGATTTGCGTCTTGCTTTTGAAAGAATGCGTCGGTATGGTTTAAAGATGAACCCATTGAAATGTGCTTTTGGTGTATCGACTGGAAGATTTTTAGGCTTCATGGTTCATGAAAGAGGCATAGAGATAGATCCTAAGAAAATAAGGGCTATTGATAAGCTTGGAGCGCCTACTTGCAAGCATGATTTACAGAAATTCTTGGGCAAAGTTAATTACTTGAGGAGGTTTATTTCTAACTTGTCCGGGAAAGTTAGTGCTTTTACTCCTATACTTCGGTTAAAGAATGAAGCCGATTTTACTTGGGGGCAAAGTAGCAAGAGGCCTTTGAAGAAATCAAGAGATACTTATCTTCGCCGTCCGTGCTTAAAGCGCCTAAGAATGGGGTGCCATTTAGGCTTTATATTTTGGCCGAAGATAATGTCATTGGGGCTGTTTTGACTCAAGAGACAAATGGCAGGGAGCACATCATTACCTATTTGAGTCGACAGCTTTTGGATGCAGAAACAAGGTACAAACCTGTTGAAAAATTATGCTTGTCTTTGTATTATGCTTGTACAAAATTGAGGCATTATTTGTTATCTAGTACTTGCATTGTTGCATGTCAAGCCGATGTTATTAAGTATATATTGCATAGACCGATTTTGAGCGGTAGGATCGGTAAGTGGGCATATGCTCTTATTGAATATGATTTGGCTTGTGAACCTTTGAAATCCATGAAAGGCCAAATTGTAGCTGATTTTATTGTTGAACATCGGATTAATGATGAGCATAATTTGAAAATTGATTACATGACGTTTACTCCATGGAAATTGCATTTTGATGGATCGGTTTGCAAGAATGGATGTGGCATTAGAATTGTTCTTGTTTCTCCTAATAGAGCTATTTTTGAAGCTCTTAGCTGATTAGAAGATGAGTGCACAAATGATCAAGCCGAATATGAAGCTTTATTATTCGGACTAGAGATTTTGCATGACATGGGGGTAAAGCATGTTGAAGCTTTTGGTGACTCATTACTGGTTGTACAGCAAGTATCTAAGGTGTGTCAATGCTTAGAAGGTTCATTAAATATTTATCTTGACAAGTGCCTTGATATTATACCATATTTTGATGAGTTCACCATATATCATGTTCCAAGGTGTGAAAATCCTAGAGCTAATACTTTGGCACAGCAAGCATCTGGCTATAATGTCCAAAAGAGACACCTTCATAGAAAAAGGCCATTGATTGCTAACGTCACAAGTGAAGCTCTAGCACTCACAGCAGTTCCAGACTTGACCGGTCAGACCGGTCCGACGCCTTCTGGTCCAAATTCGGCTGCTGAAAATCTTCAAAACAAGAAAGCCGAAGTGGATGATTGGAGAGCGCCCATTATTAAGTATTTGAAGGGTCCTAGTTCTGAAACAGACAGGAAAATTCAGCGTTTGGCTTTTAAATATATTTTGGTTGACGATGAGTTGCATCGTCGCACCGCCGATGATTTGTTGCTTAAATGCTTGGGTGCTGATCAAGCTAGAGTGGCCACGGGTGAAGTTCATGAAGAGATTTGTGGAACGCATCAATGGGCTCCTAAGATGAAGTGGTTACTTAGAAGAGCTGCCTTCTATTGGCCTACTATGATGGCCGATTGTTTTCGTTACTACAAAGGATGTGAAGAATGTCAGAAGTTTGGTAATATTCAGATGGTACCTGCTGCATTACTTCATCCTATTATTAAACCATGGCCTTTCCGAGGATGGGGATTGGATTTTATTGGAGAGATACATCCTTCTTCTTCAAAGGGTCACCGCTTCGTGTTGGTTGCTACGGATTACTTCACTAAATGGACTGAAGCTGTTCCTCTCAAGAATATGACTCATAAGGAGGTAATTGAGTTTATTACTGAGCATATTATTTATAGATTCGGCATTCCACAAACTTTAACTACGGATCAAGGCACATCCTTTGTGTCTAAAGAAGTGCGAGTTTTTGCCGATATGTATAAGATCAAATTGCTCAATTCATCTCCATACTATGCTCAGGCCAATGGTCAGGCCGAGTCTAGTAATAAGACTTTGATTAAATTGATCAAGAAGAAGATAGAGGAAAATCTCCGAAGATGGCATGAAGTCTTGTCTGAAGCTTTATGGGCTCATCGCATATCTAAACATGGTGCTACCAAAGTCACTCCTTTTGAGCTTGTTTATGGTCAAGAGGCCGTTTTGCCCGTTGAGGTAAATCTGGACGCTTATAGACTTGCTAGACAAAATAAGCTTTCGGTTGGTGAATATTATGACTTGATGATGGACAACATTGATGAAGTGACCAATAATCGTTTACAAGCTCTCAAGAAAATTGAGAAAGACAAGATCCGAGTTGCTAGAGCATACAACAAGAAGGTTAAAGAGAAGACTTTTTAGGTTGGTGATCTAGTATGGAAGACAATATTGCCACTTGGTATTAGAGATAATAAGTTTGGCAAGTGGTCTCCAAGTTGGGAAGCTCCATATCGAGTATTCAAGATCAATGGCGGAAATTCCTACATGGTGGAGACGCTGCAAGGAGGACATTTGCCTAAAGCATTAAACGGGAGGTACTTGAAAAGGTATTATCTAAGTGTTTGGCAAGAGGCATGAAGTGGCATATGGCCGATATTTCGATATCGCCCTTAGAAAAATATAATGGCTGATGAATTCTGTTAAAGCATCGCCCTCAGGTGACAATTTTGGTGCAAATGTGTTTTTTGGTACGCAAGCTTTACCAAAAACCAGGGGGGCATATGTTGACAACCAAAATTGGCACAGGCCATGGCGAACCGGTCAGACCGGTTAGCCTGACCGGTCTGACCGGTCCAGGTCAGGAAGTTGCGGTGCTGGTGCATTGAAGACCGCAACAATCGGTCCTAGTTCGATGGAAGCGACATGGTCTCTGGAATGACCGACTGTTGCGGTGATAAGGGTTTTGGAGGACCGCAAGAAATGGTGCGAGAAGCAAAAGGATGACATGGCCTCTGGAATGACCGGATGTTGCGGTGCTTGAAGTTTAGGACGACCGCAATAGTTGGTGCGAGGAGCAAGATGAAGGATTGGCGCAAAAAGGCGAGTCCAATCCCGACCGGTCTGACCGGTGTGGGGGATCGGTCAGACCGGTTACCCTTTTGTAATCCGACTAGAACTCTTAGATTTGGGATTCCGAGATTGTTACGAGTTGTGACTTGGTTTCCTTGCAGGACAAGACCTACCCTCCCTATAAATATAAGGGGATTCGGCTGATTGAACACACAACAATCGAATCTATCAAATTTACTACTTTTACCTTTACTTTTTTTGCATCTTCAAACCCTAGCTTTTTCAACCTCTACTTGCTGTTCTTTCTACGTCTCCGCGACGTTTGAAGGCGTTCTAGGCGGCCTGCCGACCCTAGAACACCCCTGACCTCCTCCTCCCTGACGGATCCTTTCGGGAGGCGCGTTTACGGTTTGCTCCCGACTTCCCTGCAGGTAACCGGTCTGACCGGTTCCCCTGACCGGTCTGACCGGTCTGCGCAGAGGAGCTGTGAGTTTATCGTGTTACATGTTGCGCGACACTTTCGTGTGTTAACCTAATTCTGCGTCAACAGTCAGCTTGAAATCACCAAAAATAAGAACATTGTTGAATGATATTTTAGCATGCATAAAATGCTGAAACTGTGCTGCATAACGGAACCTTATGCTGAAACCACGAACATATTGTTGTAGCTATCATCCTAATTATCATAATGATTATAGTAATGAGATCAAATTATCACAAGCTGAATTATGATAACCCAAATGGCACAAGACCATATTTAGCATGCAAACTTACCACAATTGTTTCACCAAGTTACCACGATGGTGCTGTCAACTACACCTTGTATCCCATTTATTTATTTTGGATATTTTATATAAATGACTTGCTACAGTCTATATTGTCCATTATATAGGAATTACTAGAATCCAAGCTTACTACCATGATGTTTGAGAATTCCATGAATCATTTACTACCCTTAAAGAAAGGAGCACAATATGCTAAAACTAGACCTGCTACTATATCCCTATCAGCTCCAACTTAAAAAGGTGGAATCGAGAATAAATTTTCTTTGAATGGGGCATTCATACCTTTTCTAAGAATACTGAACTATAATTACATTCTGACCTTTGTTGCACCACACGGTAGCTTTGTCAATTCTGCACAAAACACACCATTTTAGGATATCTGCCCTTGTTTGCACGGGTTCAGAAAATGCGGGAGTACTAACAACTGGAGAAATTAGCAATTACTTGATAAGGGAAATAATAAACAAAATAGGGGGGGGGTATTGACAATTAGTAAATTACTGAAACTATACATCAGAGAAGAGGGCAGGAAATACCGAAATAATATGTTCGGGAATGCACCGTCGACTAGAGGAGCATGGCTTCATTGATGGGAGAGGGATTTGTTCAGATCTAGGCGCCACCCACTCTGTCATGCTGCCTTATCTGAAGAACAGGCCGCCGTTTCTGTCGAAGATGATGACCATAGGCACATCAGGTGATCAATAATTACAAAAGAGTCAGCAGCGCATACAATGTAACTGTTACAATAACTCAAATGGCATGATATGATAATTAGGATGGGGAGTTATTATAATGACAAATGAATTTGAGAAATTTTTCTTGGTTGAAACAAATTAGGATCGTCCGTCAGGCTAAATTCAATGGTTGAAGCATAAAAGGTACCCGGAGGTACCAAGAGATACCTAGAAAAAGGTACCAACACTACCGAAGAGACCGTCATGGGTACCGGTTCCAAACCCCCTTTGGTACCGGGTTTGGAACCGGTACCGAGCAACCGAGACAAAAGGCTCGGCCCTTTGGTACAGTACCAAAAGGGGCCTTTGGTACCGGTTGATAACATCAACAGGTACCAAAGGTTTTTATGCACAAAAAAATAATTTAAATCCCAGAGAGGCTCCCACACACGCGCACGTCGCAAGCCACAAGTCACGTGATTTTTCACGCGAAAATAAGCGCATGCGGCGCGCGGGGTTCGAACCCACGACCTGTGGCTTCGCGCGTTGCTTCCTTACCATCTCACCTACACACCACAGCTGACCAAGTCCCAGATACTTTCCTTTTGAATTAACCCATGGAGGTTAGCGTAGCTGTCGCCGGGGGGAACATGGGGTCGGGCAAGGACTCGGAAGTCGGAGTAAGCGGGTACCCCCCCAATGATCGTGATGAATCAAACGTTGCCTGGGTCGGACCCAGTCCCCGAGCATCAGCATGGATGTCGGGTGAGAAGACAACAGTAAGCCATATAGAAGGGCAAAGACATTTTATTAGTATGAGACAAGGAATACATAGCTTTTGCAATTTTCTACGGATAGAACTTGACGAGGTGTTCGATGTTCCACACGTTCAGGACGGGGTCACCGTTGGCCCACTGGAGGCTGTAAGTTCATGGCGAGACGACTTCTTTGATGATGAAGGGGCCCTCCCAGGGGGCTGAGAGCTTGAGTTTGTCCTTGGAGGACATGACTCGACGCAGGGCCAAGTCGCCAACGTTGAGGGAGCGTTCCCGGACGTTCTTGTCGTGATATCGCCATATTTGCTACTCGTGTCTGGCATGCCGGACCAGCGCAGCCAGTCGGTGTTCTTCTAGACAGTCGATGTCGACCTGGCGGCCGACTTGGTGTCGCTCACGACCTTGTATTCGATCCATTTGGTGAACTTGTCGACTGCCACCAAGAGGTGCTTGAATCCGCCTGGAGCGGTTTTGAAGGGCCCAACATTGTCGAGTCCCCATATGACGAATGGCCAAGATGGGGGGATGGTACGTAGCGCCTGAGCTGGTAGGTGCTTTTGCTTCTGGAAGAACTGGCAGCCGGTGCAGCAGCGCACCAACTCTTTTGCATCGGACAGGGCTGTTGGCTAGTAGAACCCTGCTCTGTAAGCTTTGACGACTAGGGTCCCGGCAGCGGCATGGTTGCTGCAGGTGCCCGAATGGATGTCTTGAAGGAGGCTGATGCCTTCATCGCGGAGGACACACTTCATGAGTATGCCCGTGGAGGCGGCCTTTCTGTATAGGGCGTCGCCAATGACGACGTAATTTGTCGCGCGCCGTGTTAACTTCTCAATCTCTTCCTTCATGCCCGGGGACCAGTTCTCTGTGAGGAAAGCGATAAAGGGGGCGCGCCAGTTTGCTTCTACCACGAGAACTTCGTTGGTTGGCGGGCCACCCGGGAGTGGCTCCGAATCGGGCACGGGGCTGCCGTCCTCAAACATCTTGATGGATGGGGTGCGCAGGTCTTGGACGAAGACGCCGACTGGCACCTGGGCTCTGGTAGACCCTAACTTGGATAGGACATCGGCGGCGACGTTGTCCTCTCGGAGGACATGGTGGAGCTCAAGTCCGTAGAAGTGAACCTCAAGCATGCATACCTCTGCGCAGTATGCACTCATGGTTTCCTTGGTCGCGTCCCAATTCTTGTTGACTTGGTCGACGACTAGCTTGGAGTCACCATAGCACATCAGCCGCTTGATGCCAAGCGACACCGCGATCCAGAGACCGTGAATGAGGGCCTCATACTCGGCCCCATTGTTGGTGGCCTGGTAGTGTATCTGGAGAACGTATTTCAGGTGCTACCCCTTCGGGGAGATGAACAGCACTCCTGCGCCGGCTCCCTCGAGGTTGAGGGCGCCGTCGAAGTACATCTTCTAGTGCTCCGGCCGCTCGGCGGGGGTCGGATCCTGGATCTCTGTCCACTCGGCCATGAAGTCGGCCAGTATCTAGGACTTGATGGCCTCCCGTGGCTCGAAGTTGATGGTGTGCTCGCCGAGTTCGACAGACCACTTGACTACACGGCTGTTGGTGTCTCTGTTATGGAGGATGGCTCCAAGGGGAAAGTTCGAGATGACTCGAATGACGTGGGCCTGGAAATAGTGGCATAACTTCCTGGCGGTAATCAGGAGCGCGTAGAGCAGCTTCTAAGGATGGGGGTACCGGACTTTGGACTCGCTAAGTACCTCGCTGACGAAGTATACAGGGCGCTGGACCTTGTATGGGTGGACTTCTTCTGGTCGCTCGACGACCAGGGCCGTGCTGACTACATGAGTAGTAGCCGAGATGTATAGTAGTAGCTCTTCCCCGAGGGTCGAACCCGTGAGTATCGGGGGTGTGACTAAGGACTCTTTGAGGTCAGCCAGGGCCGTGCCAGCCTCAGGGGTCCATTCAAACTTGTCCGCCTTCTTGAGGATCCTGAAGAACAGGAGTCCCTTCTCGCCGAGCTTGCTGTTGAACCAGCTCAGGGCCGCCATCAGTCCCGTGAGCTTCATGATGTCCTTCTTGCACTTGGGTTCCTTGAGGTTGCATATGGCATCCAACTTGACTGGGTTTGCCTCGATGCCGCGCTGGCTGACCAGGAAGCCCAGGAGCTTTCCTGATGGCACCCCGAATACGCACTTCGTGGGGTTGAGCTTCCATCTGAAGCGGCGCAAGTTGTTGAAGGTTTCCTGGAGGTCGGCGATGAGGGAGTCGGCGTCGTACGTCTTGACGACGACATCATCCAGGTAAGCCTCCACGTTGCGTCCGATTTGGCTTTGCAGGCAACCTTGGATGGCCTTCTGGTACGTGGCACCGGCATTCTTCAACCCGAAAGTCATCGTCTTGTAGCAGTAGATGCCATGTGGGGTGATGAACGCCGCCTTGTCCTGGTCGGATGTCTTCAGGGCTATCTGGTGATAACCCGAGTAGCAATCTAGAAAGCACAGGAGCACGCAGCCGGACGTAGAGTCGACGACTTGATCAATTCGCGGGAGAGGGAAGGGGTCTTTAGGGCAGTAGCGGTTGAGATCCGTGTAGTCAATGCACATTCTCCATTCACCGGATTGCTTCTTTACAACTACAGGGTTTGCAAGCCACTCAGAGTGTTTGCATTCTCTAATGAAACTGGCAGCTAGGAGCTTATTCAATTCTACCCTAATGGCCTCCTTATGATCTTGAGCAAATCGGCGTAGCTTCTTCTTGGCGGGCTTCGTGTTCTTGCTCAAATCCAAGGAGCGCTCAGCCTTCTCCCTCGAAACACCCGGCATGTCTGATGGCTTCCATGCGAAGATGTCCCAGTTGTCCCGGAGGAAGGAGGTGAGCGCGTCTTCCTATTTAGGAGTGAGCCCTGGCCCTATGAGGGCCATCTTGGAGGGGTCATCGAGTCCCAAGCTGATCGCTTTGGGGGCGTCCGCAGGTGTCAGCGCCGTGGGCTGCTGCTTCTGCTCCGGGAGGACAGGCTCGCCGGCTGCTGCCTTGGGGGCTTCTTCTACCAGCAAGGTGGCATTGCCGAGTTGCTGGGACAGCTCAGCTATCTTGATGGCCTCCCCGTCGCACTCGAAGGAGGTCTTGATGTCTCCACGGATGGAGAGGACGTCATTGGGCGCCGGCATCTTCAGAACCAGGTATGTGTGGTTCGGAATAGCTATGAATCGGGCCAGCATGGGCCTGCCAAAGATGGTGTGGTAGGAGCTCTTGAAGTTGGCCACCTCGAAGTATAGGAACTCTGTGCGGTAGTTGTCGGCCGTGCCGAACGTGACCGACAGGGCGACTCTTCCTATCGGGTAGGAAACTTTTCCTGGCACAATGCCGAAGAACGGATCTTCAGTGCTTAGGAGCCTGCTGTAGTCAAACCCCATGCTGTTGAGGGTGCTGGTGAAGATGATGTTTAGTGCGCTCCCACCATCGACCAGGACCTTGGAGAGGAGGACCCTTTCAACGACCGGAGCGACGACGAGTGGGTAGGACCCTGGCTCGGGGAGATACACCCAGTGGTCGGCGTGACTGAAGGTGATGAGCATCTCCGACCACTGGAGGTATTCCACCGGCTTGGTGGAGACCATCTTCACTTCGCGCTTGTGGAGCTTGCCCTTACGCCAATCTGGGAAAGCGCCGACCCCCCCGATGATAACGTTGACCTAGCGGTCAGCGTGCTGGAAGTCGCCGTTGGCAGCCCGCCTGGGGGCTTCCGGTGGTGGTGGTGGTCGGCGTTCGTCATCATGGTGACGTTGATCGTCCCTGTGAGCCGGGGCATCGTGGTCACGCTCGTCGCGTCGGTAGTCGTCGCGGCGGTCGCGGTCTTCTCTGCGGTGATAGTCATCCCGCCTGTCGCCATTGTAGCCGTCACGACGGTAGTTGTTGTAGCGGCCACCATTATTGTTGAAGCGTTGCTTTTTGGTCAGTTGCAGGGCACCGAGTTCTTTGAGCAGCGCATGACAATCACGGAGATTGTGCTTTGCGTCTTTGTGGAAAGGACACTGATCATTCAGTGTATCGTGAAACTCTTCGGAAAGGAACCTGGGTTCCTGCCGGCCTTCTTCTTCTGCTAGGGCTACAAGGGGCTCAGGGCCTGTCTTGCACCCGCACAGCGGCTCATGGCGCTTCGAGCATTCAACCCGGTCATCGTCCTCCGGGCATTTCTGCTTGTTCTTGAACTGAGCCTGCTCAGCTTGGTCGGCCCGGACCTCCAAGTTGACCACCTCCATCAGGTCAGAGACCATGATAAGGTTGGTTTTGAATAGCGTGCGGAATAGCTGGTTGTCGATAAGGCCTCGCCAGAATGCGTCAATGACATCCCGGTCTTCGACTTCAGCGATCTTGTTCTGGTTGTCGAAGAAACGGTCAGTGTAGTCTCGGAGACTTTCACCCTTCTTTTGCTTGATGTTGTCCAGGTCGAATCTGGTGCCTGGCCGAGTGTAGCTTGCCTGGTAATTCTTGGTAAAGGCGTGGCAGAGGTCTGCCCAGCTATCAATGGTGTTCCGGGGGACGCCCTCAAGCCATAGGAGCGCTTCCTTGCCTAGCATCATAGGGAAGTAGGCGGAGGCTTGGTCATTGGAACCATGGGCGGCTTTGACCGCTGTATGGTATGTCTTGAGCTAGAGCTTGGGGTCAGAGCGACCGTCGAACTTCTCAACGAGGGCTGGCTTGAAGGACTCGGGCCAGCGGATGGCGCAGAGTCGGGCGAAGAAGGCAGCAAAGCCGTCGAAGATCTCCTCCTCGTCGTTTCGCTGGTCACGGTGAGGAGGTCTGGCTTGGTCGGCTCAGGGTCGAGCGTCATCGCGCCATTAGCAGCGGTCGTCCTGCGGGGGGCCATACCGTGCGTCGTACTGCTCACGCTCCATGAGCTCTTGAACGACGCGGCGCTCGTCTTCTTCAGCTGCGGCATCCCCTGCCTCTCCCACTGGCTGGCGGTCGTGTCGGCCGTAATCCCGGTCATACCGCTCACGACGTTCGAGCACGGCTGCGTCGCGTTCTTGGTGCCGAGCATCGAGTTCGGTGAGGATGTCACGGGCGTAGTCCCGTAAGCGATCATGGAGATCGTTGGGTTCTTGGTGCCGTTGGCGCCTGTCGTGTCGGTCTTGGTAGCGTTCACAGCGGTGGTCCGCATTGCGCGGGTTGCGCCGTTTCTCTTCTTCTTCTTCATGGTGGTTCTGGGCCACCTATTTGTCGACGACGGGCAGTGGGGGGTTCCTTCGGCGGTGCTGATCCTGATCCGATCTGCTATGAGCAGAGCGGTGGCCTGAAGAGCGATGGCCAGAAGAGCGAGCTGAGTTAGATCGCCCAGATCGAGATCTGGCGCGATACGATCGCTCGATTTGCTCCTGGGCGGCTTCCAACTGAGCTCGGGCACGCTGCACCTCAAGGGTGTCGGGATGTGTCCCAGCTCGGCGAATGCGGCGGCGACGTTAGCTTGGGCGTGCGGAGCGGCACCCGAGCGAATGCTCCGTCGAGGTTCTGGGGCCCCGAGGCGGAGGTCGTTGTCTCGGCGGGGCCCCCCGGGGGACCCCTTCGGCAGCTGCGGCGACTGCAGGCTCACCGGCGGCTGCGGCAGCTGCAGGGTTTCGGCCGCTGCCGGGGGCAGGCGGCTTCTTCGGCGCGGCGTCGGGCTCGGCCGGCGTTTCGCTCCAGTCGGCGATCCCTGGCCAAGTCGGTCTCTCCGTCCTAAGTTGCAGAATCCTCAGAAAAGAAGACTTCACGCCCTGGAGGCGTGGCGTAGCTTGAATTATTGCTCGTGTCGGCCGGAGCCGGCAAGAGCATGCTTGTAGCAACCTGGAATTCCCCGCAGTCCGGGGACTGGGTGGGTTTGGGTGGGATTTCAGATTGGATCTGAGACATATCTTTCTGGAGTTGGACCGAGTAGATTGACGTAGCGTTGCACAGCCCCAGAGGGAGCAACTTGCGGGGTCGGCGCAGGGCCTCCTCCGACATGGAGATGCACTCGGCGATGGTGTTCTGGACACAGTCCAACCCGGCGAGGAGCTCGTCTGGGGGCGGGATTCTCTGGTGAGCAGTCAGGCCCAGAGCCTGATCATCGATGGTAACCGAGGCGAGCTGCTGTTAGAGCAGAGCGATGACTGATGAAGAGATCGGCGATGAGGTCAGCGCGGAGCTGGTCGGCGTGGGGGCGTCGGACGTCGTGGTGGAGTCGGAGGCGGCGGCGTGGATCTCCGTGAAGAAGCTAATTCCTTCAAGATGCGTGGCGCAGTCCTTTACGGAGTCGGGGAAGATGACGGAGCGATGATCTGCCATCGAGCTAGCTGTATTGCCCCGCGATTTCCCCTACCTGGCGCGCCAACTATCGGATCTATTGACCGGCAGTCTACCCGGGGGTACCCAGATGGTTGATTTGTAGGCAAAGGGCAATCGCAGGACTAGGAAGCTCGAGGTAACACAAGGACACAGGGATTATACAGGTTCGGGCTATCCGGAGGTATAATACCCTACATCCTGTGCTCGGGGTCCTGTATTGATCTTCTCGGTGAGTTCCGGGGAACAATGGCGAGCCCTTGGTTACAATGGCAGATCTAATAGCTAGGAATTCGATGAATGAGGAGGTCGGCCTAGGCCACCTTATATAGGCTAACGGCCTAGGGTTTATAAGTCAGTTATCTCTAATTATTGTCTGGCTCAGATCAGGAAACTAATCCAAGTCGGTTACAGCATAATCTCCGTCGTATCGGGGTAGGATCTGGACATGTCGCCGAGTACCTTGTTAGCCAAGTCTTCTCCAATCTTGTCCATCAAGCCAGGGATCCTCGTGGGCCGGTCTAGGGTCGGCCCACATCCTTGTCAGACGTGGGCCCAGACCGACTGGCTACCCAGTCGATAGTGGGCCCAGGGGTACCCATATCCCATAGGTACCGGGTCGTAACACCACCCGGTACCAATGACCCCCCTTTGGTACCGGTTGGTGTTACCAACCGGTACTAAAGGGTCCAGATCCTTTGGTACTGGGTCGTAACACCAACCGGTACCAAAGGGGGTCTTTGGTACCGGGTGGTGTTATGACCCGGTACCAAAGGGTCCTCGGGGGTCAACAAATTTAGACCCGGTACCGGGTCTTTAGTAACCGGTACCTATGAGGGTGGACCGATGGCGAGTTTTCTGGTAGTGCAAAATAAGTGGGACCGATGCCAAAATAGGAAAGGTATCTCCTAATACCTTACCAAATTAGGAAAGGTACCTCCCGGTACCTCGTGGTAACTCCTGGTACTTTTTCAACCACCGTAAAACATCTCAATGAATTTACCATGAAGTAACAACGAGAAATCAAATGCGATTTACAATAACCTTGTACAAAGTTACTGCATGACATCATCAAGTTACCACAGTGGCAATTACCACAAAAATGGTATAATCGATATAATAGTAAACTGTTTATTATAAACCAATATATTAGCTATTTGATAGCACACCTATGAATCACGACAATGGTATCAAATGTACTACAAAACTGAAATATATTTAGCCATGGTAGCTTCGCATCTTGTCTACTGCAACGAGCTCAATTCATTGCACACTACTTCATGAACGGACAGGGAGCTGTGTGCCTGCACCAGCAAGCAACAGGCATAAAAAACTGAGCACGATCATGGCTACACTGAACTCTCCAATAGATAATTGGTAACCTGCATGGAGATGAACTGCTAGAAGCAAAACAGCCTGTTCGGTTGGCTGGCGGCTGGTGGCTGGTGCTGATTTGTTGTGAGAGAAAAGTACTGCTGGCTGGCTGGTAGCTGGTGGCTGGTGCTGATTTGTTATATGCTGACCCAAAAGGAGAAACTACCGAGCATGGAGATGAACTGCTAGAAGCAATTTTTATATCTGTTGGTACAAACATTAATTCATCGAGAATTCTGAGATCCAGAACAGTGTCATAGTATTGTGGTTCGGTGGACAAGTGCTTTTAACTAGTTGGAGCAGCCAGGCAGAAAAAATCAAATTAATCATGTGGGACAAAATGAGCAAGCAGGTTAGTGTACGAAAGGCCATGCTACTGCTTATCTACATGTAGCTGGAAATAAAAGCGCAAATCCAGCAGCCAACCAAACCAAAGAATTAGAAATTGAAAAAATCACACAGATTTGATGAGTTGTTAAGACATGGAAACATCAAGATGTCTCATAATATACCTCCACCTGAAGAATTGAAAAGGCGTGCGTATTGTAAATTTCATAATTCTTTTTTGCATGCTGCTATTAATTGCAATATTTTCCATCGGCAGGTGCAATCGGCCATAAATCAAGGACGATTGAATTATCATGAGATGCCAGTGGATAAAGTTTCTTTCTCTGTCAACACTGTTGATGTACGGCAACACTGTTGATGTACAGCAACCCAAGGTATTGGTTCGGCCGCATCAAGCCGAGGCAACTAGAGAGAAAAATGTCATCATCGATGAGGAGAAGCCTGAAAACTGAAAAGCAAACAGGTGATCAGAGAAGTAGTGTCTGAGAAAACTCCTGATGGTACAGAGATTTTCAAGATAACTGCAAGAACTTTTGGACTCGGGGGTAAGTATCCTCGCAAAAGCCGTTTGAGTTCGCTGTGCAGACCAAACTGGTACCATCGGTTTTGGACAGCACCATTCCAAAGTGGTTAAACCAAGGCGCCTTGAGATTGGAACTTCAAAATTGGATATGGAAAAAGATCAGAGGAGATATGAAAAGAAGAACTAACCTTTGATGAGCTATTATCCAAGTATGAAAACCAAAAGGTCGTTACTAGTGATCGGCCGGTGAAAAAGAGAACAAGGTCACATATGCATCAAAGGAGACAAGCTTCGCCACAAAGTGGAGCTACAAGGCAGAGGGATGATTTTGTTGCATTGCATCCTCCTCAGAACTCACATCAAGACATGTCATGGATTTCTCCAACTTCTTCTAACTTTCCGTATCCGGTATGTGACTTTAATATGATGTGGTGGCCATACTATCCTATGTTGTATTCACCTTTCCATCCAGGATGGGATGCACCTAAGAAGCTAGTTCATGACCATATATTACATACTATACATGACCGTTTGACACCTCCTCGATCGGGTCAAGACCAGTAAAGCAAATCCAGTGAAACCAGATTGACAAACCGGTCATACCGGTTTTCCCAGAGAAAACAAGCAGCTCATCCAAATAGATTTATCGTGTCAAGAACAAGGAAGGAGAGATGCAAAACATGGATGTCGACCCAGAAAAGACTAATGGTAATGATGTCATATGTTGGGGGTATCAATGTGATTCCAGAGGATGACGACAAAAGACCAATTGTAATTGATAATAATGTTGAGACAATAAAATTGCTGCTGATCATGGTGAGGACAATAAAATTAATAATGATACTTCTAAGTATTCTTGCCAAGATGGGGTCGTTCAGGTTTAACCCGTACACAAAAGAGAAAATTGCAGCGGCTTTGATTTCAGGAGAAGAAAGAGAAGGAACTGGAAAAATAAAAGAATGTGAACTTGAGTAAAGATAGACCAATGGTTCCTCAGAAGGAGTGAAAGACCAAGCTTTGTGTTTGCTCAGCAGCTAAACTGGTTGGACCGGATTCAGAACCAGTGGAACCGATAGAAGTTGTCATTGGATTTCCAGAATAAGGACGATGAACAATTTTTGAATTATGAGTCATCCTCTGAGCATATGAATATTAATCTTGATGTGGTGTGCTTGCCTTCGGAGGAGGGGATGGCTTATTTTGACTTTGGGCTACAAGAAGCTATTTTTCAGAAGTCCAAGGATAGTGATAATCATCTTAAAGTTTTATACATGAAGGATTATATTAAAGGGAAGCCAATTTCTCGGATGTTGGTTGATAATTGGGCAATAGTCAACTTGATGCCTTATACTTTGTTCAAGAAATTGGGATGTTCAGATGATCCCAGACCGATATGGCTTTCAGTGGTGTGGGAGGAGACGATCCTATAAGTGCTAAAAGAATTGTTTCTATGGATCTCACCGTTGGAAGCAAAACATTGGTCATCACATTCTTCGTCGCCGAGACCTAAGGTAAATTTAGTTTGATTTTGGGTCGTGCTTGGGTACATGCAAACCAGTGTGGACCTTCTGGCTTGCATCAATTCTTGATACATTGGATGGGCGATAAGGTAGAGATTGTGTATGATGATACGTCGGCTTACATTGCAGTTGATGGTTCTTCCAAAGGCATGCATGGTAATGATATTCTTTTGCACCCTTGAACAAGCTTTGCAGGGTACACACTGCCGTATAGAGAAGCTTAGTACAAGATACCACTATTGCAAATAGCCCGCTATAGCTGCGCTATAGCGCCGCTATATCTTCTGGAGACAAGTGCCGCTACAATATTGCAAATATTACCGCTAATGGCGCTAACTCCGCTACAACTTGAAATAGCGCCGCTAAATTCAATAGCGTAGCACCGCTAACTCCGCTACGTTTGAGCTATGAACTTATGTACTTGTGATTTTTGAGCTATGAATCATAGGTTGTGACTTATCTTGTAGTTTGTGACCTACTTTTTATTGTTTCATTGTGTCTGCACTCATGTCTAGACATGTACTTATGTAATATGTGCTAATATTTGTCATATTTCTATATTTTAACCTAATTTTTTCTAATTTTTGGCATACCGCTAAAGGTTATAGCTGCCGCTATAGCTGCGCTATAGCACCTATAGCTTTTTTCGGAGCACTCCGCTTAACTCTATAGCCCGCAATTTGCAACATTGCAAGATACACAATGTAAAGAACTCGCATACAGCAACAAATTTAAACTAGTTCAAGGTAGCGATGAGGACCTTGTCTCTCTATTTTTTGAATAAATGTCCTCCCATGAGTACTATGTGTGTAGGTAATTTTCAATATATATCACAATTTCTCATGGAGAGTCGCAGCTACTACACCAAGGATTAGAAAAGCGTACAGAAGAATGTTGACTGCAGCACAAGCATCGACGTAGAAGCAAACACAAACAAGGAAAGAGAGAGAGGTTTCAGGATCAATGGTGTACCTATTGGAGGTCAAAATTGGCACGATAGAGGTTTGCTTGCAATCTAGGCAAACCGGTATTAGAAATCGGTAGGACTGAATTTTGTAACTATGTCAAATGAGCATTTGGATTGCGCCATTGCGTAGATTTCATCGAGACAATCATAATGCATATATAGAAAATCTGATTTGGAGTTCGGATGAGAGAGTTATGGGCTCGAAAAAATCTTCACCAGGACAAAACCGGTATGGTTTTGTAACGGTGGTACCGGTTTTTGGCAGAATCCTACTAGATTTTGAGATCCATGTGGACTACGACCTGTAAAAGGGTTCCTTGCAGGGAAAGACCTTTCCACCCTATAAATATAAAGGGTTGTGGCCGATTGAGGGTTATCCAATCGATCAAATACAAGTATCTTTACTTTTTTATCTCTTCCAAACCCTAATTTTTCCAAACCCCTCTGCTGTTCGTACTTTGTCTCTACGGCGTTTGACGGCGTTTTGAGTGGCCTGCCGATCTCAGAACAACCCTAGGTGCGCCAACCCTGACGGGGTCCCTCCCGGGCCGGCATTCATAGGTCAGCGCAGCAAACCCTAGAAATCTGGTGGCACTGGATTTTCCAAAACTGGTGGTGCCGGTTTTGGCTGGGTGCATTGCTGGTGTTCGAACCTTTGCGGATCCGCGCGAGCTAGCGCATAACTCGGTGTGTTGGCCAAAAAAAGCATCAACAGTACCATTGCGAGCGGCCTGTTTGGCAGGGCAGTATGTCCAGGGATTGAGTAGCACCGGAGCGGAGGCACTCGAGGTGGTCATAGAGTGGGGCATCCAGTCGGTAGATGGTAGTCGGCACCTGTCGGATATAAATATCCGGGGTGTCTAAACCATGAGGATAAGACACCTAAATCTAACAATAACCGACTCCTAAATAAGCCCACGACGCAACCGAGTCTCACCGATGACTCGGCCATAACCCAGCTACGGTCTAGTTGTGGCCCGACCACGGCCAGAACATGCCACCCTCCGCGTCGAGCGGGACTAGGGGGTAGGCGACCAGGGTCGGATGAATCACTCCGCCTCGCCCGACCCTATGGGGGTCGGATGAGGGAGCCACTGTAGGCATGGGCGCTCGCCTCGCTTGACCCACAAGAGGCGTGGGCCCGCCAGCTATCTCTCTGCCTCGCCCGACCCTCTCTGGGTCAACCAGCCATCATAACAGAGGAGCTGGGCCTGTCAGGCGTGGCAGGACCAGGACATGACGGTACGCTACCCGCATTAAACATTAAGGCGGGCGTTGCTCGCCTAAAGTGCTGGCCTACTCGGCCTAAAAACTAATGATGATATGATGGCATGCCCGGTGCTTGCCTCGTCTTCAACAAGTGATGAGGTAGCACGCCCGTCGCCTGCCTCGTCATGAACGAGTGACGGGACGTGCCTAGCACGCGTCCAGCCCTGGCGAGGGCCAGAACGTTGATGACTCCAGTTTCCACTCCACCATAGCCTAACCATCATTACCCCTAAACGAGTAATGGAGGACTGGTGAGCAATGCTGAAACGTCAAATACCACTGACAACTACTACAGGATGCCCATCATGAGTACTCTTCACGATCCCCAAGACAGGACACGACGACGAGTGGAGGGATGAAGGCCTGCCTGACCCTTTGGGCCCTTTTTCCTTTCTCCCCCTTGGGGTTTTCTTTTCTTTTTGTCTGATTATGTATCCGACCCAGCCTTTTCCCTTGAACTATAAAAGGGAAAGGAGGGTCACTCTCGAACTCTCTCCGGACTCCACGGAAAAACCGAACACACACTCACAGAGACTTGGGAGCCCCTCTCTCTCTCTCTCTCGACCACTTGTAACCCCCTACTACGAGCAACGCGAGTAACACGAGCAGCCTCAAACTGGACGTAGGGCATTCGTGCCCGAACCAGTATAATTTCTTGTGTCCTCTCGCGAACCATCTGGGCCTTAGCACGCAATCCCACAAAATTTCACTAGTTGGCCATTTTCGGCGCCGACAGTTGGCGCGCTAGGTAGGGGTCTTTGCGTGTTCAACGATCTTCCCCAGGCTCCGGATGGCCAGTGATGATTTGAGCTGGGCTCCTGGGACGCACGTGTGTTTCGGAAGCCTGGATTTCATCACCACCAGCAACGGCGCGTTGGAGCGGGTCACCGTCGCCGCCCTAGCCAACGGTTCTGACGCCGGTGTTGCAGTGGTCGTCGAGACCCTCACGAGCGTTCGACTGGGTGTCCCAGAGTCCCATGAGTCCCCCACGAACTCGGGCGAAAGGGACCTTTGGGGGCAACTTAATACGTTCCTGGGACCACGACCGTCCTAGGAAGAAGCACGCTGCATCCTGTTCGCCCTTACGAACGTCACGACCCAGCTTGCGGGAGGCGCGCCACTTTCTCCAGGCGCGCTGAACCCCGTACCGCCTTACATGGCGCCCTTTGGCCTGCGCAATGCGGGAGAGATGATCTCCCACTGGTCGGTCCGCAACGAGCACCAGGCCCCCGCGGACGACAAGTTTGTGGAGGTGATCGACCGTGCCTCGAAATCAGTCCTCAACTTGCTCGACGACAGCTTGTCGGAGGCATCCGAGATGGAGCTGGTCGTCGAAAGCCATCATCCTTCCCGCAAGTGTTTTATGGCGAACACTCCCGATGGGGCGCTAGGAGAGGCAAGCGACGACGACTCCAGCCAGCCGCCGGCTCACTGCGCTGCAGCCCTAGCGCCGTAACTCTCATAATAATCGAGCCACCGGGCCCGCCACCCGCGCTCGCCGACCCAAGCGCCGCCCGCACCACTGGGTCGGTAAAGCTAAGCCCCAGCCCTAGCACGGCGTCCATCGTCTGCCTCGCAAGCACCTTTCTGGGCGCCAACGCGAGGGGGACAGCCCGTCTTCTGGACCTGCACCACGAAGAAACTAAGAACTCGATAACATCAAAAGAAGGGAAATGGTGCTAAGGACTGAGAGTAGCGCACCTGGATGCCGATGGGAACGCCGAGCTCCTCTTCGGGGGCGGCTCTTCCGACCTCGAACCCTCGGCCCTCGGGCGCTTGCCCCTGTCGGCCCTCGGGGACATCAGGAACCGACCCTCCCCGGCGGGATCACGGAGAGGGCCGTGCTCCTCACGGCCCGTGCCCTCGACGGTCGGTGCATCGCGGCTTGGAGGGTCGTCCTCACGTGCTGCCTCCTCCCAGTCGATGGGAGACTGGTCACCACCACCGTCGGCGCCCTTCCCGGAGCCCTCGGCTTCCGCCTCCTCCTCCTCGGTCTCCAGGTCGGAGAACCCCGACAGGCTGTCTTCGTCGTCGTCCTCGTCGGCAGCCTCCTTGTCGACGAAGGGACCCATCCTCGGGTTCCATAACCCGTTGAGGAGTGCCGCACTATGGCGGCGGCGGTATACCGTCTGCTTCTTGTCCTTGGCCAACACTCGGGCCGTCTTCTTCCTCCGGGCATCCTTGGCCCTCTTCCGCTCCGCCTCCGCGCGCTCGTGGTTCTCCACCCTCCACTGGATGTCCTCGGGCAGGGGTGGACGCGACGGGGTATAATTGAGGAGCCCCTGTGACAGAAACCTTCATCAAGAGGGTACTTATAGCCAAGAAAGGGCAAGCTCGACGAGTCTTACCACGGTGATGGACCCATTGACGGGCTTCATGGGCGGATGACCCTAGACGGGGTAGTCCGCCTCTGCGCGGACCACGGCGTCGCGAAGACGCCAGTGGATCTCACTCTCGGTCAGCGGCTCACGGGTCATCGCCGACCCGGTCCAATCCGAGTCGGGCGTCATCGGGTGCAGCTGCAGACGGCGCGCCATGAGCGGGAGAACGCGGCGAGCGTGGTATGCCGCGATTACCCCCGCGCCGGTCACCTTCCAGCGCCTCACCAGGCGTTCAACCCCCACCAGGAGGTCAGGGACCGACCGCTTCTCATCTTTGGATGGACCCCACGCCCACTCCTCGGGGCGCTCGAGGATCATGCGCCCGGTGTAGAACGGGAAGGGGCATCGGAGTCGTTCTTCAAGTAGAACAACTGGGAGTGCCACCCCTTGTTGGAGTCAGTGAGATGAAGCCGGAGGTACCCGGCCGCCCGCTTCTCGCCGTGAAGGCGGATGCCGGCGCACCCCATAGGCCGCACGCCCGCCTCCCTCTCCACGATGTTGAGGATGAAGAACCACTTCCAGAGGGCGAAGTGGGGCTCGATGCCGAGGAAGCCCTCGCACATGGCGACGAACGCTGCAATATGTTGGATCCCGTTGGGGTTGAGATGCTGCAGCTCTAACTTGTAGTGATGCAGGACCTCGCGGAGGAACCAGTGGGGAGGGAATCCCAAGCCCCGCTCGTGGAAGGGGACGAAGGAGACGACGCACCCCGGTGGCGGTTGCGGGACGTTCTCGAGACCAGGAAAGATCCACTCCGCCGCCTCCGTCCTCGGGCACAAGAGGCCCCGCTCCACCAGGTGATTGAGGTGAGTTTCCGTCACCGAGGAACGCGGCCATGACCCCATTGCAGGCGTAGATTCATGGGCGAGACGCTACGGCGGCGGCGGTGACGGTGGCGGCGGCGGCAGGGCGAAAAGCTGCTGTGGCTAGGGCGAAAAGTTGGCAAGGCATGGCGCGAGAACAGATGGGAAACGTTAAGGAGAAGGGAGAGGCCCTCCCCCGGTATTTATGAGGACAGGGACGGGACGCGCTCGGGAAACGCGCAGTGGTTCCCTGCCCACGATGCCCACGACCCCCACGTCTCCTCGTTAACCACGCCATGACCCGACGCCATAAATCTCCACGGCGGCCCATTTTTGGACGACCGAGCGGGCCCACAAGGTAAGAACCAGGCCAGGGCGGTCCAATCGAAGCCCAAAATAGCCCAGGGGTTCGAAGGCCGGCCTGAGAAGGGTTCGAAGGCCGCTCCTGAGCACCACCCGAGCGAGGGGCGGGAACGGGTGGGTCAACTAAGAGGCTAGTACCCTGGTACACGAGTACAGAGGGCACCCCGACCAGCGTTCGAGCCCAGAAGTGCCCAACCCCATGTATCTTACCGAAAAGAGGCAACGAGCCCTCGTGACCTGTTGAACGGTCACGAGAACTAAGGGGTTTAGGTGCCGGGGAATTATTGAGGTTGTTCACAAGCTGATCCGATCCGACTACCCTCAGAAGGGGCGTTGGGGCCTCACTCGAACCTACCCGTTTGTAGCTCAACAAGAGCCGTGCTTCGGCCTGAGTGGCAAAGTGCGATGCATCTCTCACCCTCCTTCCTATCGCAAGGAAAGCGTGAGGGGAAAACGCAAAAAGACAAAACAATTCCCCGTCCGGGCACAGGTCTCGGGATACATATGAGGGTCGAAATCGCAAATAGAGACCAACGACGGGTCCCAGAAAACACAAACAAAACAACACTTTCATTCATGAATAAGGATGAAGTACACACGGCACGCGGCCGCAGAAAGATACAAACAGGGATCGCCACCCTTACGTGGCGATCATGGGCATCTAACAGGAGAAGGAGTCCTAAACCAAGTAGAAGGCCATGCATTCCAAGGTCGCTGGCCTTCTTTTGGCTTCTCCTCCCCTGATGACGCCCTAAAGGGTGTAGGTGCACAAGTACGGCCTCCGGCAACGAGCCAACTGCCGCAGTGGGCTCCGAGCCTTCTCCGCCTCAGACGGTGAGCAGTGCCGACAACGGTTACCCCCAGAAAAGCGGGCAGAGAGCCGCTTGAGGGCTGCGCAGGCGACAACCCGCTACCGAGAAGGCGGAGAGTGGTGCCAACGATCCACCACGACCTCGAACCCTTCTGGAAAAGGCCCACGGAATGCAGGCATTAGAAGGGCGAAGTGGGAGGATCGGCAGCGCTGACGACAGGAGCGGCACACAACGCCCCCCCCCCAACACCACCAGCAGCGAGGTGATGGACATGGGAGGCGAGATTGCTGCGCCCTTGCCAGGCGCGACATCGCGTGGATGTCGCGCCATGCATCCTGAACCCCATCCTTCGCTGGGATTCTTTTGGCTTCAACACCCTAAGCTCCCGGTTCCACCTTCCGGAGGACGCCCCAGGGCAGTGCCAGCG
This sequence comes from Alloteropsis semialata, assembly GCA_004135705.1. NCBI lineage: Eukaryota > Viridiplantae > Streptophyta > Magnoliopsida > Poales > Poaceae > Alloteropsis > Alloteropsis semialata. The sequence continues at coordinate 20,226,219 of CM014276.1, read as the reverse complement.
CTAGCCTGCTCCATTAGGAGAAAATGGGGAGGAAAGGAACCAGTTCGGGTGTTCAAGGAGCCAGGCAGGAACCCCTATTTATAGCTAGGAGCAGCCTCGCCCGAGCCCCGCACAGGGGCTACAGAGTTTGGCCACGCGGCGCGATCATGCCATCGGCTCAGAAAGGACAAAAACCCCTGCTGAAGAGGTAGCGGCCGCGTGTCCCAAAAAGGACCGACAAGACCGAGAGGGTCAGGATCCCATGTAGCTGGCGCGCCGCGCAGCGAGCTGTGACGCGGGGTACAGGCCTATTTACAGACGGTATTGATCGGCGTCTGCTTCCTAAAAAGAAACGACGACTCTGGGCAGCGACGCGACCGCTCGGGCTAGTCTCAGCGACCGAGCGAATGCTAGGGTTCGCCCGGTTGCTCGGGGGCTACACCCACCGGGTGCGCTCGCGCGCTCCCGGTGAAGGAGACAATAAAAACCCATGGATCCACCCTCTGACCGAGTCTACGACTCGCTCAAAGGCTCGGGGGCTACACCCGGTGGGTGCGCTCGTGCGCACCCACGGCAGGAGTTGAAGGATCCAGCACAAAGTCCCTACATAGGTCACGACGGCCCATGAAGGGGCTCGGGGGCTACTGTCGAATATAAATATCTGGGGCGTCTAAACCATGAGGATAAGACACCTAAATCTAACAATAACCGACTCCTAAATAAGCCCACGACGCAACCGAGTCTCACCGACGACTCAGCCATAACCCAGCTACGGCCCAGCTACGGCCTAGTTGTGGTCCGACCATGGCCAGAACATGCCACCCTCCGCGTCGAGCGGGACCAGGGGGTAGGCGACCAGGGTCGGACGAATCACTCCGCCTCACCCGACCCTACGGGGGTTGAACGAGGGAGCCACTGTAGGCAGGGGCGCCCGCCTCGCCCGACCCACAAGAGGCGTGGGCCCGCCAGCTGTCTCTCCGCCTCGCCCGACCCTCTTTGGGTCAACCAGCCATCATAACAGAGGAACTGGGCCTGTCAGGCGTGGTAGGACCAGGACGTGACGGAACGCTGCCCGAATTAAACATTAAGGCAGGTGCCGCTCGCCTAAAATGCTGGCCTGCTCGGCCTAAAAACTAATGATGATATGATGGCGTGCCCGGCGTCTGCCTCGTCATCAACAAGTGATGAGGTGGCATGCCCGTCGCTTGCCTCGTCATGAACGAGTGACGGGACGTGCCTAGCACGCGTCCAGCCCTGGCGAGGGCCAGAACGTTGATGACTCCGGTTTCCACTCTGCCATAGCCTGACCATCATTACCCCTAAACGAGTAATGGAGGACTGGTGAGCAATGCCAAAACGTCAAAAACCACTGACAACTACTACAGGATGCTCATCATGAGTACTCTTCACGATCCCCAAGACAGGACACGATGACGAGTGGAGGGATGAAGGCCTGCCTGACCCTTTGGGCCCTTTTTCCTTTCTCCCCCTCGGGGTTTTCTTTTCTTTTTGTCTAATTATGTCGACCCAGTGTTTTCCATTGAACTATATAGGGGAAAGGAGGGTCACTCTCGAACTCTCTCCAGACTCCACGGAAAAAACGAACACACACTCACAGAGACTTGGGAGCCCCTTCCTCTCTCGACCGCTTGTAACCCCCTACTACGAGCAACGCGAGTAACACGAGCAGCCTCAAACTGGACGTAGGGCATTCGTGCCCGAACCAGTATAATTCCTTGTGTCCTCTCGCGAACCATCCGGGCCTTAGCACGCAATCCCACAAAATTTCACTAGTCGGCCATTTTTGGCGCCGACAGCACCGGAGGCAACGCTTCTATTTCAGTTCAGTCTTTCTTCAATTAGACTCACAAGATGGTAGTCGGCATCGGAGGCAACGCTTCGTCGACTTTGGCGAAACCCTCGACGGCGCATCCAACGGCGTACATCAAAGCAAGCTACTAATGCACGCACGAATACCATTGCCAAGCACTAAACAGTGTTGAAGCTAATGTAATTCATGTTGTTAATCACCCAGCCATGCATTTAGGCCGAGGGTGGGTCAAGCTTGAAAACTAAGAGAAACAACACAAGTATGAACCCTAGGTGGGAGTAGAGTAGCGGGCGATCTCGTCATCCTAGCGAGATCTCTGTAATCGGTGACTTTTCTGGTGATTACTGAAGTCGCTTCTCTGATCTCCTGCTAAAACTCGATGTGTTCTCTGTTTCTCTTTTTGAATTTCCTTGTGTTTTGCCTTCAATCCTCACAATTAGTACTCAAAGCCTTAAATCCTTGGTTTATCTTCGATTTCCACAGCCCCATTCCTAGATCTGTGACTGATCGGCGCGTGGATCGGTGGTTGCGACACTGGTTGTGGCACACCCGTGTAAAACCCCACCCTTCCACCCGATCCAGGAATTTTTCCCCCTAATCAGTGGATGAAGTGGCTAGAGCAAGGGTTGCAGGGCAATTGTTCCTGTGTAAAATACTGTGAGCTCATTCTAGTTCAACTTTACGGAGGCGTCGGTGAGGAACATATTTTGTGAGAGTTGCACAACATCTGTTTGTGTGTAAAATATTGTAGCCAATCTGTGTTCCAGTTGTAGAGTGTACTTGTGATTCTTGTGGGAGAGCTTGCTCGAACCGAATCATCAAGTAAGGAAGATGGTGAATGTGGATGAAGTGGAATTCAAAGAGATCCAGAATGGTAACTCGGTCAAAATGGATGGACTCAGAAGAACTCTGGACTTATTCATGAAAATGCAAGAGAGAAATCACTAGTAGAAATGCGAACATCTATGACGTTTTAGTAGTGACGTTCTGAAATAGCGTCATAGTAGATGGTGTTACTATGACAAAAAATAATGGATCATCACGGTAGTCAAGTGACGAAATTTTAATGACGAAGATTATGACGGAGCGTCAAATAATGTCATAGAACAGAAAACCCAAATCGTCATAGAACCACAACCGATCTGTGCCAAAGAGTTGTGACAGTTTCAATTCATCATAGAACTGCACCAGGCAAAACGTATGCCATATGTGGGTCCAACATTCCAATGTGGCATGCGACAGGTGTACTGTGTCCACATGTAACGGTCCATCGTGGCACTGGGTCCACATGTAAGCACGCTCGTCCAAGTTTTTGTAAGTTAAAAAAACAAACTGCGGGTGCCAGGTCTCGAACCCGCGACCTGCCCCTGCAAACCGAAAGACTTACCACTGCGCTACGACGCCTGCTTGGTTCCAGGGCCATAAATTTTTCTTTTCTATGGAGATATTCGCCCTTACTGAACTGGGCCATTTGTAGGTTACGAATGAAGCCCATGCGGCGTGCGTTTCCTTACTGGACTGGGCCATTTTACCTCCTCGAACTGTTGGTCGAATCTGCAATTCCTCCTTGGATTCGAAAACCGTCGGACGCGCACATGTCAGCACCACACATCCTATCTGGTGTGGCAGGGCCTACATGTCAGCGAAGACATTTTTGTTGACCATTAAGAAGCAGAGGCGCCGGCTTCCAGCGGCATCCATCCCCTTTCCTCCCCGGTGCGTAACCCTAGCCCCATTCTTCCCCTCTTCTCCTCCGGCGATCCCGAGCGATGTCGACCTCGTGGAGCTCCAGCCGTTCGTGCGAGACATGGTACGGCGAGGTGGGAGAGCAGAGGTCACCAATCCCTTACCGGCGTGGGCCCCTGGACTACTCTCCTGATGTTCTGTGTCATTGCGGCAAGAAGGCGGCGTTGTGATTCTCGTGGAGCGACCCCAATCCAGGGGGGAGGTACTTCAAGTGCTACAATGCTCGGGTAAGTGGTTGTAGATCTGGTATCTTGGATTTGGTTTGGAGGTGTTGTATGATTTAATTTGATTTCTTGGTTGTTTCCAGTATGGAGGGTGTGACTTCTTGGGTTGGTATGAAGGCGAGTTGGATGAGTTCGTGAGAGGCTTGCTGGTGGATCTCCGGGATGTTGTGAAGGCACTGAAGCTTGAAAGGGCAGAGCTTAAGGCTGCTCTCAGTGATCCTGTGATTAAGCTTGAGATGCTAAAGAAAGAGAATGTAGGTTTGAGATCCGCCTTGGAAGAGGGCAGGCCCTGGGTGAGCAAGAAAAGTCAGAGAAGAAGCATTTGGCTCTTTGGTCTGTTTGTGGGTTGGCTGCTGCTGCAATGGTGTTTATGCGTTCAGCATAGACAGTTAGTATGTTTAATTTTTTGATGTAATGTGGAATTTGTGCTTGTATGTTTAATTTGTGTTTAGAATTTGTGTATGAGGTTGTTGAAAATGTGCCATTATTGTGGTGGTAATTTGTGTATGAGAGTGATTTCGGCTGGGCCAAGGTTGGCCTTGAACTCATTTGGGCCACAAACATAGGGCAAGCCAGAAAAGAAATGTATCTATCTTGGGCCACAAACGCAGCCCAAAAATGCTAGGGAGATGAGCACGCGCACAGGCTGACAGACGTGGGCAGGCGCATTAATTGATGTTCAACTGTTCGCGTCCCGTCGCACGTTCCGTCGCTGGCGAAGGCTGGTTTGACCACTAATTTTGAGTTTGCTTCCACACGAAGCTTCGCGTTGCAACCGTTCGCGTTCCCGCAACCGTTCGGTTCGTGTTCGCGTTACGTTCCCGCAACCGTTCGGTTCGTGTTCGCGTTCCCGCAACCGTTCGGTTCATGTTCGCCGGCGTTGAAGGGCGCGCGCGTTCTTGGGCGCGGCGTTCGTGGGTTTTGTCATCACCGCCGATACAACAAACAGAACGATGAACACAGGAACAAAGATCATGAAATTGAAGCACATGTTCACAAATGACACATATTTATAATCAAACTAAACAAAAACTAAACAAACTAATTGATCCACCCCTCCTGGCGAGCAAACTGGTAGTGCAGGTCCACCTAGGCGTCGATTCCAGGCTCCGGCCTGTTCATGGCGATGCCTATAACATGGAGCTGCACCTTGGCGTTGCTGTCGTCCTCGAACGGGCAGACGGGGCAGTGGAACCAGCGCTTGCCGGAGTCGGTGTACCTGACGCGGATGCGCATCCGGTCAGGATCGTCGTCGTTGTTGTTGTTGTCATCGTCGTCGTCGTGGACCGTCCCCGTCGGATCGCCCTCGACGAACGCATCATCGTCGAGCTCCGACGGATGGTGGTTGTAGTCGTCCTCGCTGTCCTCCTGCGGAGCGTTGGAGGACAACGGCAGCAACTCTGTGCACGCCGGGTGCGGCGGCAACTCCAGGCGCGCCGGCTGCGGCGGCGGCAATGCCGAGCCCGATGACTCCTGGACCGGGTCGGCTGCACCCTGAGCCCGCTTGGGAGATGGCGAGCATGTGGTGGGAGACAGCGGCGACGAGGCGGGAGAGCGGCCACGGCGACGCGCCCCTGACAACCCACAAGCAGCACCTTGGAAGCGATGAGAATAGTAAAAAAAACCCAAATGAACAGTCTACACAAAAAACCCTAATGAACCCGACAAGCCTACCAGGCACAGCGCGCAGCACCATTATTACCGAAGACGTATGGACTTACCAAAGCGCCGGTGGGATCCATGCTCTTGACGGAGCACGGCGAGAAGGCGGAGCGCGGCGAGGAGGAGAGAAGGCGGAGCGCGGTGAGAAGGCGTGTGGAAGGAATAAGGATGAATGCACCCTGCGCACCTATTTATAGCCTCCTACGAACTGAAGACCAACGGACTCTCATCCATCCCAAACTCACTAAAGGCCGGGCCCTCTTGGCATTGGGGCCCATCCATCATGGACTAATGATGACGGGACCTTGGGACGAGCGTGGGAGCCGACAGGACAGGACCTTGGGAACCGACGAGTGTGAGGCAGAGACGACGGGACGTGGGGGTCAGAGAGTTTTGACTTTTGGTGCAGCGGTTCTTCGGTTCACAGTGACACACTGACGGCCGGGCCCTATTGGCATTGGGGCCCATCCATCATACACTCACCCACTAGTGAAACTAGTGTCTGGGTATCTCACCCCTCCTATCTTTGTAGCAAATGGATCTCTCACCCTCCCATCTTTGGAGCAAATAGTAAATGGGTCTCTCCCCCTCCCATCTTTTGTCTCTTTTGTCTCTTGGAGCAAACAGCAAACTGTAAACCGCAAACAGTAACATTCATCCAGCAAACAAATCGTGCACACAGTCAGGTCCTAGCCAGAAAACATGAAAGAACCAAGCCGGACTGATCGAGTTATACATCAAACCACATCAGATGCAGTTTCATACACAGAACACAGAATCACAAGAACCAAACAAAGCAGCAGCATCATAGATCATCATCATCATCATCGCATGTGTTGTCATTTATAGAGAAATACCCATTGTCGCTGTCGCTGTAATACTGCTCCACGGTTTCATCATCCTCAACATCTTCAGGCACGTGGACTGGGCTCTTGCTTCTTATAAGATCTTCCAAATTAGCTTAAATGACAGTCTCATCTCCACTCTGATGGTGCATCACCTCAACATGATCCTCAAGTAGATGCACAACATGCTCTGAATCAGAAGAGTACTCATCTTGTTGCATACCAACTTTATTTTTAGACACATTATATGTGGATCTATGCTCAAATTTTTGGACAACATGCCATCCTTTGTCCACTTTGCCATTATAATTATCATGCAAGTAAAATATCTTCACTGACTGGTCGGCTAGGATGTAAGGATCGGACTTGTACCAATATGAATGAATGTTGATGGACTTGAAATAGGGATCACTTCTAATGCCGACAGTCTTGCCGACTTGATTGTACCAATCACATTTGAAAATAACCACTATTCGGTCGAAGTTGAGGCTTGAGGCATATTGCAACTAGATAACCTCCCTAAGCACACCGTAGTAATCAATCTCTTGTCCTTCGTGCATGACCTATGTCATGACTCAACTATTCTGTGTCCGAAGATGTTTCTCACGATCAAGGGTGTTATAGCAGGCTCCATTGACCTTGCAAGCTGCACACCGCTTAACTCGAGTATCAGGACCACATGATAGTGCATACAATCCTTCACTAACTTCATTTGGATTGATTTTACGCTACTTCACAATCTGCACCGACATATAAGATGATGATGAGTACTAATCAAAGATATTGTTCAAGTTAGTTTCAATTGGGGAATGAAACAGCAGGTCACTTACATATGTCTGAAACCATTTTGCAAATCCTTCTGCAAGCCTTTTGTCCATATCATCAGCATGTACCCCTTCTTTCGTTAACTCCACTTTGTATAAGCTGCAAAGAAATAAAGTACAAAGGTGATAAACACATCATGTGTAATGCATTAAGTAGGCATTCAGCAGGTACAATTGATACTTACTCAACATATGGTTCAACTTCTTCACAATTATTTAGGACATACCAGCTACTTCTGAAATGCTTGGTGATCGATGGTTTCAATCTTTGCCTTGCCTTGTAGCTAAACCTCTTCTGAAATGCTTGGTGATCGATGGTTTCAATCTTTGCCTTGCCTTGTAGCTCAACCTCATGCTTGAAAACAGAGATTTCATCATCTTCTGGTCCATTGTTTTCATGAACTGTGCCATCCAGGTTGAAATCATCAATATACCTAGAACAGAATGCTAAAGTTTCACTTGCTATATTGCCTAGAACAGAATGCTAAACCCTTAGCAATCGATCCTTCAAGCCTAGCCCTATTGCTTACAAAGTTTTTCAATGTGCCTAGTCACCGCTCTATTGGGTGCATACACCCATACTGCATAGGACCTCTAAGCAAAGCCTCATCAGGAAGATGGACAGCTAAGTGAATCATAATAGTGAAAAAGGCCGGAGGGAATATTTTCCCAAGGTTGCATAGGATGAGTGGAATCTAGCTTTTCAGGCGTTGGACAACATCTTTTCTAAGAGTTTTGCTACACAACTCCCTAAAAAAATGCCAAGTTGGGCAACTGTGTTGTATACATCTGAGTGTGCAATTTTTCTTAGCCCAACAGGAAGAAGTCTTTGCGAAAGGACATGGCAAGAGTGAGTTTTAAGCCGGCCTAAGAACTTGGAACCATCTGTGCTTACACATCCTGCTAGGTTGGCTGCGAATCCATCTGGAAACTTGACACTCTTGAGGAGCTTACAAAACTCTGTTCTGTTCTCTGGTGTCAAGACATACCAAGCTGGCGGAGCTTTAACCTTGGATACATCCTGCTAGCAATGCAATTCATGTCTTATGCCCATATCATACAAATCCAGCCTAGCATTGACTGTGTCCTTTGTCTTTCCTTCCAACTTCAAGATAGTGGAAACAAGGTTGTCACATATGTTTTTCTCTATATGCATGACATCAAGCTTGTGTGGTAGCAACAAGTCACCCCAATAGGGCAGGTGCCACCACGTAGATTTTTGGCTATAAATCACTCGCTCATCATTCTCTCCACGCTTTCTTTTCCTACTTTCAATATTCCTGCCCAGTCTGATATGTTCCACCTTCTGTAGTTCCCTCAGAACCTCCTCTTTAGTGAACTTCCCTGGCACCTCCTGCTCTTCACGGCGCCCATCAAAAGCCAGGCTCCGCCGCAAATGATGATCCCTTTCAAGGAAACGGCGATGCCCAATGTATCCAAACTTATTCCGTAGTGGCCGTGACAAAGGATTTTTGTCGCAATGAGTACAAGCATAATAGCCTTTCGTCGTTCGGCCTGACATTGTGCTTAAACCTAGAAAGTCATGAATGCACCAAAGAACCACTGCACGGAGGTTGAACTTTGCACGGCTGGCTACGTCGTAGGTACTGACACCCTTTCATAGTTCCAACAGCTCATCGATGAGCAGCTGCAAGAAAACATCAAAATCCTTTCCTGGAGATTCTGGACCGGGTATCAGTAGAGACATGAAACAATGCATCGGGTTCACAAATTCCCACGGTGGAAGGTTCAATGGTTTCACAAGCACCGGCCACATGCTATAGGTTCTGCTCAAATTGCCAAAAGGATTGAACCCATCCGAAGCAACCGCAAGTCTCAAGTTTCTTGCCTCACCTGCGAATCCTGGATACACTTTATCAAAGTGCTTCCAAGCCTTTCCATCTGATGGATGGCACATCACACTGTCCACTGGCTTGTAGACCTTCTTGTGCCATTGGGTGTCCGCAGATGTTCGGCTTGAAGCAAACATCCTCTTCAACCTGGCTATAAGTGGGAAGTGCCTCAAAATCTTATGAGGAACACGCCTGCCACTATCGTTGTCTTGCCATCTTGATTCTTTGAATATGTGGCACTCCTCATCGTTAGCATGGACTCCCCAAAATAATATACAATTATTCTTGCACACATGGATGGTGTCATATCCAAGGCCCAAGTCATGAAGATATGTTTTTGCTTCAATGTATGATTTGGGTAACTTCCTCTTAGAGAATGATGAACACAATAGACCCAGTATTGCATCAAATCCTATAGTACTGATTTTATGGTGGGACTTGATCCGGAGCAACCTCACAATAAATGAAAATCTGCTGTATCTAGATCTTGGGGCTAGGGATGTTGTCAAGTCATTCACCAATTTATGGAACTGCACTGGCTCTGTTTCATCGTCCTCCTTTGCGACTGTGTACAAATCTGCCAACAATTCCACATCTGGAACTGCATCATCAGTATCCTCTTCCTTATCTAATTTCATCCCAGCAGCACCTTGTGCATCATCAACATCATCCAAATGCATCCCCAAGCCCTGTACATCCTCAACAACATCTACATCATCTGCTTCACCATGCAGAAATCACCTTGTGTATGTAGCTGACATCCCAAAATAAAGTAGGTGGATGTTGACTTCAATCTGTGACAAATCATGTAGGTTGACACAATGGCAGCATGGACATTTTATCAGCTCATCCTTTCCAAACTTTTGCCCAACAAAATGCATAAATTCCACAACCCCATCTCTATGCGCCTGAGTAAATTTCGGTCCAAGGACCCAACTTCTGTCCACCTAAAATTCAAGTGTGATGAACAAAAAAATGTGTTAACTTCTGTCAATGAATCAGTTCCACTGCCCCATGCCCCAATACATCTAAAATTTGAACAAACAACGCATCTGGGGACTGAGAGTTACCGGCATTGTCCGAGTAGCACATAAACACCTGAAGGAAGGCCAGGTCATCGATGATGCGCTGCGCTTCCGCCGCCGGGTGGGGGGAGTGGCTCAGGCCAACGGGATCGACCGTTATCCCTCCTCCACCGCCACCGGGTGGGGGAGGGGGAGTGGCTCAGGCTAACGAGATCGACGGTGATCCCTCCTCCGTCGCCGCCGGGTGGAGGGGACAGGGTCAGGCCAACGGAATGCAGCTCGACCATCTTTCCAAATTTTGTTTCGCTTTGTCATAGTGAAGGCGTCTTTCCAAACTACGTTATCGCTATGTCCTGGTGAAGCCGTGCCAATGGAATTTGCTTTGTCTCAGAGAAGGCGTCTTTCAGATAATACATTTTCCTGCTTCCTAATTATGAATTATTTTCTATCTCAAAGAATATGTCGATTCATGCAATACAATTTCGTGAGCATGTGCACGATGTACTCCTCCACATTCAGCAAATTTTCTGGATTTTTTTAAAAAAATGTCATCTCATGTGGGTGTATTGAATTTGTATTCATGTGATGAGTATTATATGAAGTGCCCATGGACATAGATATCCTAAAAATTCCTAAAACATTATTGTAGGTTGGGGTACACAATGTGCACCTCTACATCAAGTTATAGCTATAGACTCATGTTTTTTGCAACATACAGAAAAACAAAAAATGGATGATTTTCTAATATTTTTCACATTTTTATCTCCCAAAGTATAATGAATTGTGGGTTCAAATTTGGCACAGGTCTTTTCCATGACCTAATAATCATATACAAATTTTGCTACATTTTTTGGAAACTTTTAACATGGCATGTCTTTTGAAACATAAGAGTGATCTTCATATGATATGGACTTTGGAAGCAACTTCACACTAAACTGAACACATGTAAGTTTAAATTATTGTAAACATCTCAACAAAATTCTAACATGTTTAGGTGCATAAGATGTGCATGTTCACAAATTTGGTAACCAAAATCATTTTGGTGTGATCTATGCAAATTTTTACAAAATTTAGAAGATGTGCATAAGATATTAACATTAACTAGTTGACCAATTTTAACTACCTTATCATAATGAAAAAGATAAACGATGATTTTAGAAAAAATTAGAAACAAAAATCAACTCTTTTGGACCTTATATGACCAATCTATACGTGTTTCAGTTGTTAATTGCGAATCAAAAACAGAAATGTACTGTCTATCAAGAACTGGAGATGAACTCGGACACTGCATGACATGTGGGTCCAACAAACGTCGGGCGCCAAACCGGGACTCGAAAATTTCAGACACTGAAATTTTGACCTACAAAGGACAATAATACCCCTGAGTCCAAAAGTGGGGTGGCACTAAGTATTCAAGAGCATTTTTGCGAACTCACGCTGGGCGCCTCGGTCCAATATATTTCCACCCGTCCCGCTCCTGAAAAATCAACTCATTTCTCCTCCTCCACGTCGTCGCCCCCTACCGGATCTCCTCGTCCTCCTCGGCCTCGTCCACGGCGTCGCCCCGGATCTCCTCGACGCCATCGCCCCGTACTAGATCTCCTCCTCCTCCTTGGCCTCGTCCACGCCATCGCCCTGTACCGGATCTCGTCGTCGTCCTCGACCTCGTCCACGCTGTCGCCTCGCACCGGATCTCATCGTCGTCATCGTCGTCAACCTCATCCACCCCATCACCCCACACCGGTTCGGCACCTCAACTGCTACCTCGCCTCGCCTCACCTCGCCTCGCTGGATGGGAAGACGTGGACACAGACGCGGACGCCCAGGACGCCACGGACGCCGCGTCGGCCAAGGTACGATGAGTAGGACTGAGGATATTCTTGGGTTACAGATTGTTGAGGATTAGTAGTGTCAGCAGTTTAGTGTAGTGCAATCTAACACATAAAATTTGTTGCAAACTTTAAGAACCTCCAATAACTGATTATGAGCAGGAGTGTGAGGCTACTGTCAAGGATAATCTTAGAAGAATGGCTGAATTGGGGGTTCGTGATATAGCAGCATATCTTAGATCAGCCTCAAATTCATTACTGGATCACGGCAGCACTTTTAGTCCTACCGAAGGATCTGATTCATCAGATTATCTCCCTGAAGCTGAAGAAAATGTTCAGGGGGGTGCTGATACAGACTTAGAGGAGGAGGAGCCCCAAACCCTTGCAATTGAGGTAGATGTTTTGCTTTTTCTTATGGTGGCATGAAAAGTAGACTATTTCAATGTCATTAGCATGCATTACTGTTCCATAATACACTTGTATGACATGATAACAAATATACTTTTCCTACAGCAGGCTCCTCCTACACAAACTAGGTGTCGCAAGGTCTGTGCAACACGGTCGAGAGGCAACGCCGACGCGGCTGGTCCTGTAGGAACTCGAACCAAAAGAGTGAAGCCGTATGGACCAACAGAAGCTGTTGGTGCTGTCAGAACAAGGTCATCCAAAAGACTGCATACTGAAGAGCTGCCTACAGTAACAAAGGAGCCTAGCGCTGAAGGTGTAGAGACTCAACAGTCTCATGGACACGATGATGAGCCAAGTCCTGGTAGCCCTTTTCATGACTGGACACCTCGAGAGCATTATGATGTTGTTGGTGAAGAGCACAACCCTGATTTAGCAATTCAAGGTTGGTAAATATCATCAGTTTTCTCACTTTGATTTCTGTAAGCAGAAATATAACAATTGAATGTGAACTTCGCAGCCTCAAGTAATCCTAAGCGGCCAAGGGGCCCAACCATGTGACTACTACTAGACAACATGACCAGTTCTATGGGGAGAGGACTACACATCTATGTACCTGAGGGCATGCCAAGGCCCCTTCAACCTACACAAGCTGCCAAGTTTGCATCGGAGGCTGGAGTTATTGTTAGGAGTCAAGTTCCTATCTTGCCCCATTTGAAAGATTACAAGAATACTGAGCACTTTGATGGTTTTGTCATGAGGCTTCTGTAAGTGCCTATAGTACACCCTGTAATTTTAAATTCAACTATGGTACCAGTGGGTGTAACTCACAAACAATTTCAATTGACATGACCAGGAGAGGTTGGCTATCAATGAGCACAGGGCAACAGATAATGCATGTTCTAGTGTGTTCAAATCTGGGATACGTCAGACGCGCTACAAGTTGAAGCAGATGTACTTCAACAACGTCCCTGCTGATAAGATTAGAACCACCTCTCCTGTTGATTCTATGACTGATGCACAGTGGTCTAAGCTTGTTGAGAAGTGGTCCAGTGCGAAGAACAAGGTATTGTTGTTCTTCGTAAAGTCTATTTTTACATTGTATTCCATTTTCGACTGGTGACGTGGTTCCTCTTGTCGTTTTGTTCTAGTTAACTGTTGGAAAGAACAAGATAAACCGTTCCAAAGTGAAGTATTATCAGGCTACTAGATCTCGCTGTTATGTTGCACAAATTCACGAATATTTAAGTCTTACTTTGGGCCATTGTCTATGCTGCCCGTGTCTTAGGCATAAGTCAGTGCTTCGTTTGCTGTCAGTCTGACAAGCACTTTTATACAGATTCAGCAGAAGGATGCACATGCAGCACGGCTGCGCAAAGAAGGTCAAGAAGGACTACATGAAGGAGGAAGACAAGAAGAAGAAGCTGATCATGAAGAGGGGCTCAATGCGGTCGAACTGTTCAAGGTCTGCCATACCAGCAAGAAAAAGGGCATTAGTGAGGAGGCAAGAGAAGCAGTGGTAAAGCTCATTACAACCATATCTGCTTCTCTATGTGCATTGTCAAAGATGTCCATTGCAATTGTCCCTCTGCTCATTTGATTTTCAGTCTTTCACATTATCGGTAAACTATTTTCCGCTCCAATATGCAGTCTTCTATGGAGACTATGCAGGCAGAGGCTGCTGCTGATGGGGAGCCAGCTTTGCATAGTGCTAAGGTTGTCTCAAAGGTTCTGTCCCAGAGCAGCTGCACCAGCACTTTTCTGAAGAATACTGGTATACCACTGAACCATCAAGAGACAGAGGCTGTGCGGGTACTTCGCGAACAACTTGCCGCTGAAAAAGATGGTGCAGCTGCCCTCGCTATGGAGGTGAATGCCCTGAAGAAGAAGGCCGAAGCTACTGATGAAAAGCTGGAGAAGGCCCAACAGGAGTTCGAGGAGTACAAGAAGAGGGCAGAAGAGAACAATGCCCTCCTTCAGTAAATCCTCAACTTGAATGCTGCTGGTAACTCCTCTCAACCTACTGTTGCTCCATGATCATGTCTTCTGCCGCCTACTGTTGCTGTTGGTACCAAAAACTTGTGTTCTGTGGTGATCTCTGATTGCTGAACTCTGATGCATTCTGATGCATTAAATGAGTATGTGATTCATGTGATGGGTGAACTCTAATCCACTCTGATGTGTATGTGATTCTGTTGATGGGTGAACTATGATTCTGTGATGTGTAAGTGATTGTGGATGCTGTTTCTGATGCATCAAATGGTGCTTATATGATTCTATTGATGTTTCTTTCTATGATGTTGTTGATGCATCAAATGGTGCTATTTCTGTCAATTTGAGAGCTAAAACGTGGCCCTCTAGGAAACACACATGAGGTCCAGTTGAAACTGGACACGTGGCGGCTTCAAGGTGTAACACGCGGCAAAATCAGAATACAAACACGAGGTGCATTCACCGCAAAACACGTGGCGCAACCAAAAGAGACACGTGGCACAACGTAAAAGTGACACGTGTCACAATCACGAACTGACACACGGCTCTTTACGAACACGACACGTGTCACAACCACGTGACGACACGTGGACAAACCAGAGCGCAACACGTGTCGCAATTAAAAACTGACACGTGGTACTTCAAGGATGCGACACATGTCACAGCCGCGTGATGACACCTGGTTACACCGGAATGCACCACGTGGCACAATTAAAAAATGACATGTGGCACGTCGAGGACGGGACATGTGTCACAGCCTAGTNGAAAGTTTTGCTGTCTGAAACTGAAAGCAAGATGCTACTAGTACTGAAAGTTTCCAAAGCGCAACGAGTAGTTCACCTGCTTTCCTGGCGAATTTCCATTCTTTGGCGCCGGCCATTTCTTGCTGAATGCTAAATTTCTAACGCTACGGTGGCCTACTTTTCTGCAGTTCAACAGCCAGTATTTCATTCTGTTTTGCCTACATTTCCGTTCCACGAGATATGGCGGCCTTTGAGTTGTTTACCAGCTTTCTTTCTCTCACAAACCAGTTCGTGCTGTCGTTTCTGCGCATAATTCACGAACTTCTAGATTGTGGATCTCCCAAATGCATGCTGTGATTGGTAATGAAAGTCAAGTCTCAATTCTGTTTGGAATTCCAATGTCACCGACACAGTCTGAAGAACCATCGGCTCAATTTTCTCGACTGCTAGTCAGTCAGTAATTGCCGTTTTTCTTTTCTAAACTCTATCTTTTTCTCAACTCCACAAAAGTATGACCAAATCCATGTGGTAATTTTTCCATGCTATGGTGTCTTAATTTTCTGCAGTTCAACTGCCAATATTTCAATCTGTTTTGCCTAGATGTCCATTCGGTAAGGTAGGGCCTCCAAGTTGTTACCAGCCTTTTCATTCAGAGACTTTTCTGAAGAATACTGGTATACCACTGAACCATCAAGAGACAGAGGCTGTGCGGGTACTTCGCGAACAACTTGCCGCTGAAAAAGATGGTGCAGCTGCCCTCGCTATGGAGGTGAATGCCCTGAAGAAGAAGGCCGAAGCTACTGATGAAAAGCTGGAGAAGGCCCAACAGGAGTTCGAGGAGTACAAGAAGAGGGCAGAAGAGAACAATGCCCTCCTTCAGTAAATCCTCAACTTGAATGCTGCTGGTAACTCCTCTCAACCTACTGTTGCTCCATGATCATGTCTTCTGCCGCCTACTGTTGCTGTTGGTACCAAAAACTTGTGTTCTGTGGTGATCTCTGATTGCTGAACTCTGATGCATTCTGATGCATTAAATGAGTATGTGATTCATGTGATGGGTGAACTCTAATCCACTCTGATGTGTATGTGATTCTGTTGATGGGTGAACTATGATTCTGTGATGTGTAAGTGATTGTGGATGCTGTTTCTGATGCATCAAATGGTGCTTATATGATTCTATTGATGTTTCTTTCTATGATGTTGTTGATGCATCAAATGGTGCTATTTCTGTCAATTTGAGAGCTAAAACGTGGCCCTCTAGGAAACACACATGAGGTCCAGTTGAAACTGGACACGTGGCGGCTTCAAGGTGTAACACGCGGCAAAATCAGAATACAAACACGAGGTGCATTCACCGCAAAACACGTGGCGCAACCAAAAGAGACACGTGGCACAACGTAAAAGTGACACGTGTCACAATCACGAACTGACACACGGCTCTTTACGAACACGACACGTGTCACAACCACGTGACGACACGTGGACAAACCAGAGCGCAACACGTGTCGCAATTAAAAACTGACACGTGGTACTTCAAGGATGCGACACATGTCACAGCCGCGTGATGACACCTGGTTACACCGGAATGCACCACGTGGCACAATTAAAAAATGACATGTGGCACGTCGAGGACGGGACATGTGTCACAGCCTAGTGATGCCACACTTCGCGGACGCGACACGTGTCACAGCCTGGTGATGACACGTGGCTTAGCCTGAGCGCAGCACGTGGCCCAATCAAAAATGGACATGTGGCACTTTAGCAACGCGGCACGTGTCACAAACCCGTGATGACACTTGGCTGCGCCTGAGTGCAACACGTGGCGGCCCACGGAGTAGACAAGTGGCGCACTGGCCAAACGACACGTGCACAGATACGATCTCAACACGTGTGCAGCCACGTGGACAAGCCACGTCATCTGACAGCGTGGCCAATGCCACATAGACTTGCCATGTCATCGCCATGGTGGCGTGCAGCGTCATCAATGACGTTTTTCTGCGGCGTCATAAAACACAAATCAGTTTTGTGATGCGAAAACATTTCGTCATAAATGAGAGGTCTTCTATGACGAACGTGACGATTCGTCACCTTACATCTTTGGGGGCGATTGGTTGCCTGCGTGCTCCCCGTGAGCCAGGCTGAGTATGTGCAAATTCTCGTGTTTGGTTGTCTGCACGTGTCTAGCCTGGCTGAGACGAGAAGGTGTTTGGCTACCTGTATGTGTCATGCCGCATGAGATAAGATTAGAAAAAACAATTGATTTTATAACGATTAGCTTATGGAGTTGTGTTTTAATGGTTTTATTTTACTTTTATATATCTTAATCTAATTTAAAATATGTAAATATTACTTAATATATGCTAATCATATACTAATAATGTCATTAGCAGACTAATGGCCAGCTCCCGCGAGCCAGGCCCGCCAGAAACGGCCACTTCCGGCGTTTCCCGCGAGCCTGGCCCGACGTGTACGACTGCACGCGGAGAGCCAGGCCCGGCCGCGTGCGCAGGCAACCAATCACAGGCGCATGCACGCTGGGAGCCTGGCCGGCCGTTGGTGCGGCCAACCAATCACGCCCTTTAGCGATGCGTATACTATGACGAATCCAATTTCGTCATAAATTCTTCATAGAAAACTTTCTGTGAAGAATTTTCACTCTGCTGTGACGAAACAGAAACGTCATTGGTCTGCACATTTCTACTAGTGAATGATGCTCTATCTGCTAAGCTTGATAAGTTGATGCACATGATCACTGAAAAGGGGGTCAACATTGGACCTCTGAAAGGACCGACACTAGGCCTAGAGGGAGGGTAAATAGGCCTGTATAAAAATTTCTGCAAACTTGACACTTAACTATTAGATGGGCCGGATGTTCCGGCGCTGTGCCAGAAGTTCCGGGAGCCCGGATCTTCCGGCACAGGGGCAGAACTTCTGGCTCAACAAGAGAAACGAATTCGAGATTCAAAAACTGATAAGTATCTGCAGATTCTATATGAATAGAAAGTTCACCACAAGTGTAAGGAAGCTTAAAACTATTACCTCTAGCAGCGAAAACTTATAACAAGATAGATCGGACGAATTTAAGCTCAAGAACAATATGAATATGAACAACAACAACAACAACAACAACAAGAAACAAGGATTTGTTCACCGAAGTTCACTCCACTTAGGAGCTACGTCTCCGTTGAGGTGCTCACATAGAGCCGGGTCAAATCTAACCCCTTGCCTCCTTTAATCAACCACAAAGGCTGGATTGAAATTCTTACTATTGTTCCCACCAAGGGATGAAGATTACAAACGTCCGACACTCAACCACACCAAGTTTGGGAGCTACCGGCGACGACTAACCGTCTAGGAGCTCAGCTCCAAGAGTAACAAACGCGAATCGAAGAATCAAACTTGCTTCAAGTGCTTCTTGAGATGAACAAGTGATGAACTCACTCAAAGCTTTGGTCTCACACCTCAAGAATCACTCACACCCAATGCCCTACTCAAATCTTTGCACGGATTGGCTCTAGAGGAAGTTGGGAGAGTGGATTGAATGCTCAAGAGGGGCTTTGTTTCTTGTTAGGTCAGCAGCAATGAATGGGAGGGCTGAGGGGGTATTTATACTCAACCCCCAAAAACTAGCCGTTATGCACTGCCAGGTCACTTGCCGAAACTTCCAATATAGTGTCGGAACTTCCGACAAGGCACAATTCTGAACAAGAAATCAGCGTTGCGAGACACCCATCGGAACTTCCGAAGCCTCCCAGAGCCTACCGGAGATACTGCACCGGATATTTCCGGGCTGGCCAGAACTTCCGACACAGTGCCGGAACTTCCGGCCAGCTGCTGTGCAGCAGCCTGAAAACCGAAGTTAGATCTCTCTTTTGGGTGGTTAGCATCTCAGTTTAGCACTTTTGGCACTTTTGATCCATCAAGCACGTCCCCCTTAATAGTACGGTGATTTTCTATACTCAAATTTAAACCAAAAATAAATTTAAATCCTCAATGAGCTCATCCACCATACATAAATAATTGGGGGCCATCCTTTTATATCCATAACTCCTTCTTTTCTTTTATTCCTGCATATATCTCAATACAAGCATCAAATCCCAAATTGTAATTGTCATTATCACCAAAACACATGGGAGGCCTAGATGCACTTTTAATCTCCCCCTTTTTGGTGATTGATGACAACACAATTTGGGTTCACAAGATAGGAATAAAATCATGTTTTTGTACCCAATCATATTTAGAAAATATGTGCATATCCAACTCAAATGGCCTCAAATGCCATTGCACATATTTATGTAAGAACTTTACCAATATCTTTGCATACAAAGGTACAAGTGTGCAACAAGTGTCAAATATATTCGTGATGCACACGACATGATATTTGACACAATAAAAGTGGAGAATAACATTACACCATCCATATATCATCCATAAAGCATCACACCATAAATAGAGTTCAACACACATTAGCATAAGTAGCATAAATAAGTCTTATACATAAAGTTCTCACTTGGCACACACCACACATGACACCATCACATAGTTTTTACATGTCCAAAGATTTAAAAACATGAATGAAAAGATAGATATGGGTCTCCAACCACCAAAGCCACTAAATTCACTCCCCCTTTGGCAACAAGCACCAAAAAGAGAGCCACTCATCATCGTCGCCATCACCCTCCTCGTCGTCATCATCCTCCTCTTCTTCTTCATCACCATCTCCATTGCCTTCATCATCATCTTCTTGGCTCTCATAAGAGCCCTCGGCCTCGGTGTCCTCATCCTCTTCACTCTCCTCACCTCCACCAATATCTTCCTCTTCAATTTCAGCACCAAAGGTATGAGCTTGAGAAGATGAACCATCTTTCTCCCCAAGGATTATAGAAAGGTGGAGGAGGAGGGTAGTCCCTTGGAGCACGAACAAGAGAATGAGGAGTATTATATTTGTCAAGTAAATCCTTTTGCCTCTTCTCAAGTTTAATAATATCTTCATCAAATTGCCTTGTGAGCTCCTCAACCACATTCACACAATAGCGGCACATATTGAAGCAAGCAAATATTCCTTGGGCAAGTGAATCAAGCTTACCCCTCTTCTTGGGAGCACCATGTGTAGGAGCAAAAGAAGGACCATGTGAAGCTGATGGAGCACTAGGTGGAGGTGGAGCACGAGATGAAGAAGCACCTTGAGCTGAAGAAGAACCCTTTGTAGGATAAGACCCGGAAAGGGTCCCTTGGGAGGATATGGAGTTCTTCCGGTGGGATCAATCATGAGAAGCTGCATAATCTTGCCCTTAGATGTCTTGTATCGATCATGTTCCCTATCAGTCAATATGTTGAGCCCGAACGTTTTTTTGATCATGTGAAATATGAAGGGGGCATAGTGGCAAGCACTTGAAGCATCATGTGAGCAAAACACAATCTCATACCAAATAAAACCAACCACATCAAATTAAGCTCGGTCAGGTGCAGTTTGAGCCAAGAGATTCCTTGCCTTATGAGATATATTGCTTGCATCACCACCACAAGGACAAAAAGTGAATCTGAACAGCTGATTGAGCATCTTGTAATATGGAGTGAGGCCCTTGGTCTTGCCAAACATACATTGCCCACATTCCCCACAAGCATGATCATACATGAAATGCATCTTGGTCACATCAAGATCGGCATGGTCATGGATGTAATCCTTGTATATATCATGGGATTCATCCCTTGGAAGTCCAAAGAGTCTAGCAAACTCAATTATGCTAATGGTAAAGCGTTTCCCACCAAGAGTCCAATGGAACCTCCTCCGGCGATCATCCACATAGAGGGTGGCATAGAATTGAGCCACCACTTCCTCATTCCAATCACATCTAAAACCCATAAGATTAACAAGTCCCAACTCATTGCATCTATCATAGACTGCATCCACCACTTCCTTGACCGGTGAGCTAAGTGACTTAAGATAAGCCCAATCAATCCATTTCATATCAGTTGTGATGGTTTTCTTCCTCATGATAACAGATTCATACCAATCGGCTTGAAAAGGAAGCCAAAAATGAGGATCACCCTTGAATACCTTGGAAAGAGAAGCACGAGGGTCTTCACCATACCTTAGAGATTTAATATTTGTCTCCCCCTTGCTATAATCAACCATAGGTGGATCTTCTGAGCTTCTAACAGGGGGACGCACCTTGCTAACATGGCTCTCAAGAATGGAAAGATCAATGTCATCATTGTATTCCTCAACGGTTGGATCCACATTAGGATGCTTGGTGTGGCGACCACGGGGAGGGGTAGCTGGTGCTTGGGGATTTGCACGTCCTCTTCCAAGGCCCTTCTTGGGCATGGTTTGCTTCTTTACCCTCTTCCCCTTCCCATTGGATGGAGCCACCCTCTCATCCGATTCGGTCTCACTTGGAGAGGGGAATGGAGAGGGAGTGCGAATGATGATGCCTTTGCCATGAGGTCTTTCACGGCCCATCTAGAATGATAAGAGATGATAAAGTTTAGAACAATGACCAAGGAACCTGGATATAGCTTCATGTCGAACACAGCACCGTGCCGGAACTTCCGGCACAGGGCCGAAAATTCCGGCCTGGACTGCGCCCGACCAACAAATCAAGGGACCAGGAGTTTAAGCCCACCAAGTTTGCAATATCACAGGCATGTCATCTAGGAAGGTATATGAGCCTATCCCCAAAAGGAAATCCACTAGAAACTTCGGCATTGTGAGATCGGGATTTGGGGATTTTTGAATGAAATACCTTAAGGATTTCCCACGTGATTCGATGAAGTTTCATGGAGAATCGGAACCTTCGAAGCATGGGGAATCAATAGAAATACCAAGAATCAAATTCCTGTCAGATCTATTGATCGGCAGTAGACCCAGGGGTACCCAGATGGTTGATTTATAGGCAAAGGGCAATCGCAGGACTAGGGAGCTCGAGGTAACACAGGGACACAGGGATTATACAGGTTCAGGCTACCCGGAGGTATAATACCCTACGTCCTATGCTCGGGGGTCTTGTATTGCTTCGCTCGGCGAGGTTCCAGAGAACAACGACGAGTTTGTGGTTACAATGGGCGAAAGGAATCAGATGGATGAAAGGGTCGACCTAGGCCGCCTTATATAGGCTGATGGCCTAGAGTTTGCAAGTCGGTTATCTCTAATTGTATCCGGTTCTGACTAGGAAACTAATTTGAGTCGGTTGCCATGTAATCTCCATGATCTCCGGGTGGGATCCGAGTATATCGCCTCATGCCTTGCGGGCTAAGTCTTCTCCAATCTTATCCATTAAGCCAGGGATCCTCGTGGGCCGGCCTGGGGTCGGCCCACGTCCACGTCACACATGGGACCAGGCCGACTGGCTACCCGATCGGTAGTGGGCCCAGGGGTACCCATATCCCACAAGTCCCCGAGCAACGTGCAGACGCGTGTCGGAGTGCTGATGAAGAAGCGAAGCCTCCACAGTCGGCTGAAGCATCTTGGTCGGTAGGCCGACACAAGGGTGGGCGGTGCTCAAAAAAGAGAACCGCAGGTCATCGGGGATGACTCTGGGCAGAACCGAGGCGAAGCCTCGAGTGGTGTAGCGCTGAGTCGTGGCCGAGTCGGGCGCCGAGGAGCTGCACCACTTGGGAAGAGTGACACATCCTGATGGGCCGAGCATTAGGCCGACTAGAAATGTCAGGCTAATGGTCAAGAAAGAAGAATCTCAAAGCTTCGGGGCAGGCAGGCCGCCCAAAGGATAAGCTCGCCACATGCATCTGCATACATCGTGACAAGAATAGTATCCATGTGAATGCACAGGGCATACCCGTGGTTGGATGAAGCTGAAAATGATAAGGGCGGTCTGAGCGCCTCGAAGGAAGGAGCTGCTGCGTGGCACAGAGCTCACGCGCCGAACAATGCAACCGGGGTCACATGCGCATCTAGCACGGGGCTATAAATATGTGCCAAGGCTCGGAGCCATGTGCTCTTCAAGAGATAGGCATAACACCTACCAAACATGTACATGTTGGGGACTTGGTGCTGGGTTCATCCTTTGGGGAGGAGTCCAGGGGACTTGATAGCTTGGTGCTAGAAGAGTGCTTGCGAAGATCTTGAGATGTTGAGCAATGTCTGGATGTTGTCCCGTTGACTCCCTGCATTGCCGTGTGACGAGGGCCATGTGGGGTGAAATGCTTTGTAGAGTCAAGGGATAACCGGGGGCATTCGCTCTCATCCTTCAAGTGGGGTTCACCTGTCGCCGGTTGCCATGGTTCTACAAGAGAGCTTGCGAGGAACTCATGTGGACCAAGCTTGCTACGAATGCAGCACTAAGCACAGGGACGAGTGCCCCAAGCCGTCACCTTGACGGTTGATGTGTTTGATCCTTGTGACCGGCCTATGACCGGCTCTTCATGTAATTGTATAGTTTTTCTGATGATCCTTTCTTCATTTCTTGGCTGCACATGAGATTTATGTGTTCCCTCTGACCCGGAGGTCGACAGAGGCATTGTAGGTTTGCGAACAAGCTTGTAGTACCAAGTCACAGGGACTTGGTGGCTATAGTTAGTGCACTAAGTCACCGAGCATCGGGGCTGGCAGAGTCCGGAGACCCGTTGATCGGAGTCAAGAAACGCCGAGTCCCCGAGGGTCGAGGCTGGCCGAGTTCGGAGACCCTTTGACCGGAGTCAAGAAACGCTGAGTCCCCGAGGGTCGAGGCTGGCCAAGTCCGGAGACCCGTTGACCGGAGTCAAGAGTGCGGAGTCCCCGAGGGTCGGGGCTGGCCAAGTCCGGAGACCCATTGACCGGAGTCAGGTGCGCCAAGTCTCCAAGGGTCAGGGCTGGCCGAGTCCAGAGACCCGTAGACCGGAGTCAGGAGCGCCGAGTCCTCGAGGTCGGGGCTGCTCGAGTCTAGAGACCCGTTGACCGGAGTCAGTAGCGCCGAGTCCCCGAGGGTCGGGGCTGGCCGAGTCTAGAGACTTGTTGACCGGAGTCAGGAGCGCCGAGTACCCGAGGGTCGGGGCTGCCCGAGTCTGGAGACCCGTTGACCGGAGTCAGCAGCGCCGAGTCCCCGAGGGTCGGGGCTGGCCGAGTCCGGAGACCCGTTGACCGGAGTCAGGAGCGCCGAGTCCCCGAGGGTCGGGGCTGGCCGAGTCCGGAGACCCGTTGACCGGAGTCAGGAGCGCCGAGTCCCCGAGGGTCGGGGCTGGCCGAGTCCGGAGACCCGTTGACCGGAGTCAGGAGCGCCGAGTCCCCGAGGGTCGGGGCTGGCCGAGTCCGGAGACCCGTTGACCAAAGTCAGGAGCGCCGAGTCCCCGAGGGTCGGGGCTGGCCGAGTCCGAAGACCCGTTGACCGGAGTCAAGAGCGCCGAGTCCCTGAGGGTCGGGGCTGGCCGAGTACTTTAGGCAAAGAGCCGTTGGCGCGCGAAGAGCCATTGTCCCGCAGTTAACGGGATTTCCGAGGATTCCGTCCGTCAGTTACGGCGCCGTTAGGGTAATTTGGATTGGCGGAAAGGGGATAAATCAGATCTATTCCCTGGCGGTTTTACCACAGTCATTTCCAAATCGAGAACCCCCGCGCCTCCACAACCGCTTAACGCCGCCGTAAGCGCGATTCGCCCACCGCGCACTCGCCGCCGCCAGAGTTCGAGTGCCGCGCACGGCCGCTGCACATCTACATCGTGGCTACGCATTTCGGCGGATATGGCAGACCAGAGGACATCGCTGGGGTCGCCGGCGTCGGGAGAGGAGGTGCCGCCGCCAATGAGGATGGTGGACGCGGGCCTTGTTGTAGGCCACGGTGGTGTTGATGCGGAGAAGAGGGTGACGTCCTCCGCGGGCCAGTCCGGGGCCGCGGGTGACGTCGCCGCCGGCAAGGGCGGCGATGCTGAAGTTCCGGCGACCGCCGCCGGGGCGGATGCCAAGGAGAAGGCGGTGGCTTCCTCTGAGGAGAAGGTGGAGCTGACCTCCATGCCTGGAGGAGTGCCGCCCCAAGAACCGTCTTGGGGTCAATCCTCCATGACCGAGGAGAGGCTTTGGGACATGGTGCGTCGGGGTGTGCTCGGGTCACAGGAGACTCTGCAGTGGCGGCCTGCTGGGGATGACGCCCGGCCGTGGGAGCGCTCGGAGACCGAGATGGCTGTCTTCGCGCCCTTCTTCGAGCGTGGGTTCGAGCTGCCCATAGGAGACTTCTTCCAAGGTTTTCTGCATTTCTATGGTGTTGAGATGACTCACCTGAACCCCACCTCTATCCTGTCTATTTCTGTATTCATCCACCTGTGTGAGGCATTTCTGGAAATTGCGCCGCATTTTGGCCTGTGGCGCCGCCTTTACCGAATGAAGCCAGTAGGCGAAGGTTCTGGCAAGGGCCTGGCTCGAATCACTGGAGGGGCCGGGTTCTCTTTGAGGGTGGGCATGTCCAAGAGGTATTTTGTCTTGGACATGAATGATTCCAATAAGAACTGGAGGTCAGAGTGATTTTATGTCGCGAACCACCCCCTGCCTGCCTGCCCGGACTGGACACCGGCCGGAGAAGAAGAACTGCTGGGACTTGATGCCAAAGGGCAAGGAACTGCAGGAGGCTAAGGAGTTGCTGCAGATGATCGCCGAGGTGAAGGAGAGGAAGCTGACAGCTGTGGCAGTGATGATCTCCTTCTTCCGGCGTTTGACGCAGCCAATCAAGGACCGGGTGTACCCCAGGTATGAGTTTTTGGGTGGCAAGGATCCAACCTGGGAGCAGATCCGGACGGTGTCCATCCCGGAGACGATGGAACGGATTTCTAGCTTCATGCGGGGTTCGATCTTCAACGCGGACACACCTTTGCCTTTCTCGTTGCACAACCCTCCTCCACCGGTAGGTATCTCTGGTGCTTGTATGCTTTGGACTTGACTGCTAGTCTGGTGGCTTTCTGACATGTTATTTTGACTGGCTTGTAGGAGCGCACAGTGAAATACTACCGCTCGGCTCCCCTGCCCGAGGGCGATGTCCGGATGGAGAAGTTGATGTCGGTGGAGAAGGCAGCCTAGGCTCCTCGTGTTGTAGATGAGGAGCAGGCCGAATAGAAGGTGGCCGACTTCATCGCTGCTCCCCTGGAGGAGTCGGAGGGCGACCCAGTGGCCCAAGCGCCTACTGCTGGCTCAGAGAGGCCGTCGCGCCAGGCTGTGCGCAAGGTGACCGAGTCCCAGATGGCAGCTCGGGGAGGGGGGCGTCCCCCAAGCCGCCTCCGAAGCTGGGGCAGTCCGCGCTGGCTGAGGCCGAGGCGCGGAGGAAGAGGAAGGCGGCGAGCGAGACGGAGGATGGTGCTGACGGGTCTCCTTCTGGCCCTGAATCCGAGTGGCCTACCCAGGAGAGTGCGGGTGGCCAGAGGAGCATCTTTGCCCAGCCGGAGCTGCGGCCGGACTCGACTCTGTTGCGAGTCAGACGCCCCCACTGCTGCTACAGCGGGTGAAGTTTAAACGTCCGTGGAAGAGCGGGTAAGCCATCTTGATGAGTCCTAATTGTTCCTTTGAGATACAGAACTTGAGTTGTTGATGTGCTGAATGCAGGCTCGGAAGCCAAGATGGTGCCGACGCCTTGCCACACTCGGGTGGTGGTGGCAAAACGCCGCCAAGTCGGCCTGCCGCCACGGAGACGGGGTCAGGGTCCAGCGCTGCTGATAGCTTGCCGAAGCAAGTGTCGGCGATCGCGCCGGAGCTGCCGCGTCCGCCGAGTCCACCACGTCTCACCTTGGGGGCGAGCTCCTCCGTGGATGATCAGCTGGCCGAGGTGTCCGAGGCCAACCTCGAGGATAAGGCCCTGAAGCACCCTGTGGGGGACGGAGGAGCAGGCTAGGAGCCCTCCTCTTCTTGAAGACGACGATGATCAGCAGGCCGAGGTGTCTGAGGCCAACCTCAAGGATAAGGCCCCGGACCACCCTGCGAGGGTGGAGGAGCCGGCCAGGGGCCCTTCTCCTCTTGAAGACGATGATGATCGGCTCCTTGGGGAGCAGCTGGACGCCGGGGCTGACACTGTCATGCCGCCCCGAGTGGAGGCGATCGCGGCCGAGCACGGGGCCGGGTTTCAGGCACCAGAGCTAACTCTGGAGCAGCGGATGGAGCTTGACATCGCTAATCAAGAGAGCGAGCTCCGGAAGCTGCAGAACGTAGCCGGCGTCTTGGATCGTGTTGTTCGGGTATGTCTTCCTGGGACCTTGTTGTCGTTGTGGATCATGGATTGACCATGAGGCCGATATATTGTTTGGCAGGGTTTCACGGCACAGGCCGCAAGGGATCTTGACTTTAGGCAGAGGGCCCTGGAGGATCGCCGTACCTTGGCGTAGATCCACACGGAGAGGGTCCGTGAGGCTGAGGCCGCCATGGAGTTCCTCATGAGGAAGGACCGGGAGCTTGCCGATGTTATGAAGACCAATGAGGACCTCATGAATGACATGAAGGTTCTTGCTGAGGGTAAGTTCTTGTGCTTCTTGTATGTACGCTTTTTTGTCCAGGCAACCTGTTCTCATGGTGCTTTCTTTGCAGAGGCGAAGAAGAAGGAGGACGCCCTCCAAGGGAGGGTGGATGAGCCGGCCGGAGCCAACCACAAGCTTGAAGAGGAGGTGCGATCGCTCAAGGCGGCCAACATGCGTCTGGCAGTTGAGTCTGAGCACCTGGTGGAGGCCAACCAGCGCTTGAAAGATCAACACGACCAGGCAATGCATGGTAAGTATCTTCTGGCGAGTCTTCTGTAGCTTTAGCAAGTCGGAATGCTTATGTAGATGCCTTTGCAGGGCTTCGATCCGAGCTGCTGGAGCTGAAGCAAGCGGCTGAGTTCAACGCCAACTCGTTGGTGCCTGCCGAGTCGGGCCCGATGACGTTGACGCTAGGGCAGCGGCTCCGGGCCGGCCCCACTCATGCCACTCAGTTGGTGTAGGAGACTGCAGTCCGCTTCGGGAGACGGATCCTGGCGCTGCTCCGGGTACACTTCCCGACGCAAGAACTTGCTCCGATTGCCGCGGGCATTCCTGAGGGCGTCTCCGACGACCAGTTTGATGGGTTGGTGGACAAGTGTGCGCCTCTGGCGGAGGCTGTAGCAAAAGAGCTCGGCCTGTAAAAACAGTAGTAAAATGTAAACTCTGCATTGAACTTGTATATATAAAAGTTCCGAGTTGAATTAAAGCATTGATGTGCAATGATGTATGTGTTGGCCCCTTTTCCCTGCCGACTAGGACTTCACGTCGCCCGACTGGTCACTGCCTTATGCCGTTTAAGCACCCTTTGTTGACCCACTGACCACTGCTCACAGAGAGGACAGCTTACCCTACTACACTGCTCAGCTGGGGGGCTTAGGTGTAGAGGGCGCGTGAGTTGAGCACGGAGCTCAAGGTTTCATAGTTGGGGACTCGGGCCGGCCGGGTTAGCTCGGCTATCGCCGGGGGGAACATAGGGAGGGCAAAGACTCGAAAGCCGGAGTAAGCAGGTACTCCCCCAATGATCGCGATGAAGAAAACATTGCCTGGGTCGGACCCAGTCCCCGAGCATCAGCATGGATGTCGGGTGAGAAGACAACAAGCCATATGGCAAGGCAAAGACACTTTCATTAATATGAGACAAGGGATACATAGCTTTTCGCAATAATCTACGGATATAATTTGACAAGGTGTTCGATATTCCACACGTTCGGGACGGGGTCGCCGTTAGCCCACTAGAGGCTGTAAGTTCCAGGCGAGATGACTTCCTTGACGATGAAGGGGCCCTCCCAGGGGGCCGAGAGCTTGTGTTTGTCCTTGGTGGACATGACTCGGCGCAGGGCCAAGTCGCCAACGTTGAGGGAGCGCTCCCGGACGTTCTTGTCATAATATCGTCGGACCTGCTGCTCGTGTCTGGCATGCCGGACCAGAGCAGCAAGTCGGTGTTTTTCTAGGCAGTCGATATCGACTTGGCGGCCGATTTCTGCTTCACCTTCTTGGTAGTGTTGGATGCACGGAGCACCATGAGTGACGTTGGCTGGGAGGACGGCTTCGGAGCCGTATACCAGAAAGAAGGGAGTGTATCCCGTTGCTCTGCTCTTCTGTGTCCGTAGGCCCCATATGACATGGGGTACTTCTTTGGCCCACCGGCCAGCGTGCTTGTTGAGTCCGTCGTATATGGCTTTCTTGAGCGAGTCCTGGACCATGCCATTAGCTCGCTCAACCTGGCCATTGCACCAGGGGTGCGCCGTGGAGGAGTAGTAGACGTCGATGCAGTTGTCCTGGCAGAAGTCCCAGAATTCGTGCCCTGTGAACTTGGATCCGAGGTCGGCCACGATGCGGTTTGGGATGCCAAACCGGTGGGTAAGCTCTTGGATGAACTTGGCAGCTGTAGCCGACTTGGTGTCGGTCACAACCTTGTACTCGATCCACTTGGTGAACTTGTCAACCGCCACCAAGAGGTGCTTGAATCCGCCCGGAGCGGTTTTGAAGGGCCCGACGTTGTCGAGTCCCCATATGGCGAATGGCTAGGATGGGGGAATGGTTCTCAGCACCTGAGCCAGCAGGTGCTTTTACTTTTGGAAGAACTGGCAGCCGGTGCAGCAGCGCACCAACTCTCTTGCGTCGGACAAGGCTGTTGGCCAGTAGAACCCTGCTCTGTAAGCTTTGCCGACTAAGGTCCCTGCAGCAGCATGGTTGCTACATGTGCCCGAGTGGATGTCTTGTAGGAGGCTAATGCCTTCGTCGCGGAGGACACACTTCATGAGTATGCCTGTGGAGGCGGCCTTTCTGTACAGGGCGTCGCCGATGACGACATAATTTGTCGCGCGCCGAGTCAGCTTCTCGATTTCTTCTTTCGTACCCGGTGACCAGTTCTCTGTGAGAAAAGCGATGAAGGGGGCGCGCCAGTCTGCTTCCACCAGGAGAACTTCATTGGTCCACGGGCCACCTGGGGGTGGCTTCGGGTCGGGCACGGGGCTGCCATCCTCAAGCATCTTGATAGACGGGGTGCGCAGGTCTTGGACGAAGACGCTGACTGGCACCTAGGCCCTGGTGGACCCTAACTTGGATAGGACATCGGCGGCGACGTTTTCCTCTCGGACGACGTGGTGGAGCTCGAGCCCATAGAAGTGAGCCTCGAGTTTCCATACTTCCGCGCAGTATGCGCTCATGGTTTCCTTGGTCGGGTCCCAATTCTTGTTAACTTGTTCGACAACTAATTTGGAGTCACCATAGCACATTAGCCGCTTAATGCCAAGCGACGCCGCAATCCGGAGACCGTGGATGAGCGCCTCATACTCGGCCCCATTGTTGGTGGCCTCGTAGTGTATCTAGAGAACATACTTTAGGTACTGCCCCTCCGGGGAGATGAACAACACTCCTGCGCCGGCTCCTTCGAGATTGAGGGTGCCGTTGAAGTACATCTTCCAGTACTCTAGCCGTTCCGCGAGGGTCGGCGTCTGGATCTCCGTCCACTCGGCCATGAAGTCGGCCAGTATCTGGGACTTGATGGCCTCCCGTGGCTCGAAGTTGATGGTATGCTCGCCAAGTTCAACGGACCACTTGACTATGCGGCCGTTGGCGTCCCTGTTGTGGAGAATAGCTCCAAGGGGGAAATTCGAGATGACTCGAATGGGCCTGGAAGTAGTGGCGTAGCTTCCTGGCGGTGATCAGGAGCGCATAGAGCAGCTTCTGAGGGTGTGGGTACCGGACCTTGGACTCGCTGAGTACCTCGCTGACAAAGTATACAGGGCGCTGGACCTTGTATGGGTGGCCTTCTTCTGGTCACTCGACGACCAGGGCCATGCTGAATACATGAGTAGTAGCCGAGATGTAATGCAGTAGCTCTTCCCCGGGGGTCGGGCCCGTAAGTACCGGGGGTGTAACTAGGAACTCCTTGAGGTCGGCCAGGGCCATGCTAGCCTCAGGGGTCCATTCGAACTTGTCCGCCTTCTTGAGGATCTTGAAGAACGAAAGTCCCTTCTCACCGAGCTTGCTGATGAACCGGCTCAGGGCCGCCATCATTCCTGTGAGTTTCATGATGTCTTTCTTGCACTTGGGTTCCTTGAGGTTGCATATGGCATCCAGCTTGACTGGGTTCACCTCGATGCCGCGTTGACTGACCAGGAAGCCCAGGAGCTTTCCTGACGGCACCCCAAATACGCACTTCGTAGGGTTAAGCTTCTATCTGAAGCGGCGCAGGTTGTTGAAAGTTTCCTGCAGGTCGGCGATGAGGGAGTCGGCGTCGTAGGTCTTGATAACAATATCATCCACATAAGCCTCCACGTTGCGGTCGATCTGGCTTTGCAGGCAACCTTGGATGGCCTTCTGGTACGTGGCACCGGCGTTCTTCAACCCGAAAGTCATCGTCTTGTAGCAGTAGATGCCATGCGGGGTGATGAACACTGTCTTGCCTTGGTCAGACGTCTTCAGGGCTATTTGGTGATAACCCGAGTAGCAATCTAGAAAGCATAGGAGCACGCAGCCGGACGTAGAGTCGACGACTTGATCAATTCACGGAAGAGGGAAGGGGTCCTTAGGGCAGTAGCGGTTGAGATCCGTGTAGTCAATGCACATTCTCCATTCACCGGATTGCTTCTTTACAAGTATAGGATTTGCAAGCCACTCGAGGTGTTTGCATTCTCTAATGAAACCGGCAGCTACGAGCTTATTTAGTTTTACCCTAATGGCCTCCTTGCGATCTTGAGCGAATCGGTGCAGCTTCTGTTTAGCAGGCTTTGCGTTCTTGCTCAATTCCAAGGAGTGATCAGCCTTCTCCTTCGGAACACCCGGCATGTTTGATGGCTTCGATGCGAAGATGTCCCAGTTGTCCCGAAGGAAGGAGGTGAGCGCGTCTTCCTATTTAGGAGTGAGCCCTGGCCCTATGAGGGCCGTCTTGGAGGGGTTGTCGAGTCCCAAGCTGATCGTTTTGGGAGCTGTTGTAGGTGTCAGCGCCGTGGGCTGCTGCTTCTACTCCGGGAGGACAGGCTCACCGACTGCCGCCTTCGAGGCTTCTTCTGCCAGCAGGGTGGCATTGCCAAGTTGCTGGGACAACTCGGCTATCTTGATGGCCTCCCCATCGCACTCGAAGGAGGTCTTGATGTCTCCGTGGATGGAGAGGACTCCATTGGAAGCTGGCATTTTCAGAACCAGGTATGTATGGTTCGGAATAGCCATGAACCAGGCCAGCATGGGCCTGCCAAAGATGGCATGGTAGGAGCTCTTGAAGTCGGCCACCTCGAAGTATAGGAACTCTGTGCGGTAGTTGTCGGCTGTGCCAAACGTGACTGGCAAGGCGACCCTTCCATCGGATAGGAAGCTTTTCCTGGCACAATGCTGAAGAACGGATCTTCAGCGCTCAGGAGCCTGCTATAGTTGAACCCCATGCTGTTGAGGGTGCTGGTGAAGATGATGTTCAGGGCCTCCCGCCGTCGACCAGGACCTTGGAGAGGAGGACCCTGTCGACGACCGGAGCCACAATGAGTGGGTAGGACCCTGGCTTGGGAAGGTACACCCAATGGTCATCGCGGCTGAAGGTGATGGGCATCTCCGACCACTGGAGGTATTCCACCGGCTTGGTGGAGACCATCTTCACCTCGCGCTTGTGGAGCTTGTCCTTGCGCCGATCTGGGAAGGCGCCGGGCCCCCCAATGATGACATTGACCTGGCGGTCGACGTGCTGGAAGTCGTCGTTGGCGTCACGTCTGGGCGGCTCTGGTGGTCCTGGGAGTCGGCGTTCATCTTCTTGGCGGCGTTGATCGTCGCGGCGAGCTGGAGCATCGTGGTCACGTTCACCGCGTCGATAGTCGTCGCGGCGGTCGTGGTCTTCTCTGCAGCGGTAGTCGTCCCGCCGGTCGCCGTTGTAGCCGTCACGGCGGAAGTTGTTGTAGCGGCCGCCTTCAGGGCGCCGAGTTCTTTGAGCAGCGCATGACAATCGCGGAGATTGTGCTTTGTGTCCTTGTGGAAGGGGGCACTGATCATTCAGTGTATCATGGAACTCCTCGGTAAGGAACCTGGGTTCTTGCCGGCCTTCTTCTTCTTCTAGGGCTACAAGTGGCTCAGGGCCTGCCTTGCGCCCACGGAGCGGCTCGTGACGCTTCGAGCTTTCGACTCGGTCATCGTCTTCCGGGTGCTTCTGTTTGCTCTTGAACTGGGCCTGCTCAGCTTGGTCGGCCCGGACCTCCATGTTGACCACCTCCATCAGGTCGGAGACCGTGACTAGGTTGGTTTTGAACAACGTGCGGAACAGCTGGTTGTCGATAAGGCCTCACCGGAATGCGTCGATGACATCCCGGTCTTCGACATCGGCGATCTTGTTCCGGTTGTCGAAGAATTGGTCGGTGTAGTCTCGGAGACTTTCACCCTTCTTCTACTTGACGTTGTCCAGATCGAATCTGGTGCCTGGCCGAGTGTAGCTTGCCTAGTAGTTCTTGGTGAAGGAGTGGCAGAGGTCTGCCCAACTGTCGATGGTGTCTGGGGGGATGCCCTCAAGCCACAGTAGTGCTTCTTTGCCTAACATCACAGGAAAGTAGGCGGCGGCTTGGTAATTGGAACCATGAGCAGCCTTGACTGCTGTATGGTATGTCTTGAGCCAGAGCTTGGGGTCGGAGCGGCCGTCAAACTTCTCCATGAGGGCTGGCTTGAAGGACTCAGGCCAGCGGATGGCACGGAGTCGAGTGGTGAAAGCGGCAAAGCCGTCGAATATTTCCTCCTCGGCGTTGCGATAGTCGCGGCGGGGAAGTCGGGCTTGATCGGCTCAGGGCCGAGCGTCTTCACGCCATTAGCGGCGATCATCCCGATGGGGGCCATACCGCGCATCGTACTGCTCACGCTCCATGAGCTCGTGAACGACGCGGCGTTCGTCTTCTTCTGCTGCAGCATCTCCTGCCTCTCCCACCGGCTGGCGGTTGGGTTGGCCATAATCCCAGTCATGCTGCTCACGGTGCTCGAGCTCGACTGCATCACGCTCGCGGTGGTGAGCGTCGAGTTCGGTGCGGATGTCACGAGCGTAGTCCCGCAGGCGATCACGGAGATCGTCGGGTTGGTGATGTCGCTGGCGCCTATCGCGCCGGTCTTGGTAGCGTTCACGGCGTTGGTCGGCGTTGCGCGGGTTACACCGCTCCTCTTCTTCATCTTCATGGTGGTTCTGGGCCACCTCTTCTTCCACGACAGGTAGTGGAGGGTTCCTTTGGCGATGCTGATCCTAATCCGATCTGCTATGAGCAGAGCGGCGGTCTGAAGAGAGATGGCCAGAAGAGCGAGCCGAGTTGGATCGCCTAGATCGGGATCTGGCACGATACGATCGCTCGATTTGCTCCTGGGCGGCTTCCAACTGAGCTCGAGCACGCTGCACCTCAGGGGTGCCGGGCATGTGCCCCCAACTCAGCGAATGCGGCGGCGACGTTAGCATGGGGCGTGGGGAACAGCACCCGGGCGAATGCTCCGTCTTCTGGGGATTGACCCCGTGAGGGCCCTGAGGCGGAGGTCGTTGTCACGGCGGAGCCCCTGGGGGGATCTCTCCGGCAGCTGCGACGGCTGCAGGGTTTTCGGCCACTGCATGGGGCAAGGCGGCTTCTTCTATGCGGCGTCGGGCTCGGCCAACGTTTCGCTCCAGTCGGTGATCCCTAGCCAAGTCAGTTTCTCCATCTTGAGTTGCGGAATCCTCAGAGACGAAGACTTCACGCCCCGAAGGCGTCGCGTAGTTTGAGTAATTGCTCGTGTTGGCCGGAGCCGTCAAGAGCACGCTAGTAGCAACTTGGAACTCCCCACAGTCCGGAGACTGGGCGGGCTTGGGTGGGATCTCAGATCGGATCTGAGAAATGTCTTCTCGAAGTCGGGCCGAGTAGATTGCTGAAGGGTTACGGAACCCTAACGAGAGCGGTTTGCGGGGTCGGCGCAGAGCCTCCTCCGACATGGTGATACATTCGGCGATGGTGTCCTGGACACGATCCAACCCAGCAAGGAGTTCGTCTGGGGGCGGGATTCTCCGGTGAGTGGTCAGGCCCGGAACCTGATCGTTGATGGTGATCGCAACGAGCCGCTGCTGGAGCGGGTCGATGACCGACGTCGAGATCGGCGAAGAAGTCAGCGCGGAGCTGGTTGGCGTTGGAGCGTTGGGCGTCGTGGTGGAGTCGGTGGCGGCGGAGTGGATCTCGGCGATGAAGCTGATGCCCTCAAGATGCGTGGCGCAATCCTTGACGGAATCGGGGAAGATGATGGAGCGACGATCTGCCATCGAGCTAGCTGTATTGCCCTGCGATCTCCCCTACCTGGCGCGCCAACTGTAGGATCTATTGACCGGCAGTCCACCCAGGGGTACCCAGATGGTTGATTTGTAGGCAAAGGGCAATCGCAGGACTAGGGAGCTCGAGATAACACAGAGACACAGGGATTACACAGGTTCGGGCTACCCGGAGGTATAATACCCTACGTCCTGTGCTCGAGGGTCTTGTATTGCTTCGCTCGGCGAGGTTCCGGAGAACAGCGACGAGTTTTAACCAATGGGTGAAAGGAATCAGATGGATGAAAGGGTCGACCTAGGCCGCCTTATATAGGCTGACGGCTAGGCCGCCTTATATAGGCTGACGGCCTAGGATTTACAAGTCAGTTATCTCTGATTGTATCCGGTTCTGTCTAGGAAACTAATCTGAGTCGGTTGCTATGTAATCTCCGTGATCTCCGGGTGGGATCCGAGTATATCGCCTCATGCCTTGCGGGCTAAGTCTTCTCCAATCTTATCCATTAAGCCAGGGATCCTCGTGGGCCGGCCTGGGGTCGGCCCACGTCCTCGTCAGACATGGGACCAGACCGACTGGCTACCCGGTCGGTAGTGGGCCCAGGGGTACCCATATCCCACAAGTCCCACGGTCAAATCTTGAGTTCCCCACTCGGGATTGAGAGAGAGGAGGGGCGGCGGTGGATGTGTAAGAAACTGAGGTTAGGGTTTCAGGTAACGGTCCGACCCGACTTATATAGGCTGGCAGCTGCCGAAAGTTCCGGCAATTGCCCACTGGAACTTCGTGCCAAAAGTTCCGGTGCAAAGTTCTGACAGACCCATAGATAAAGCTGATTTTGAGATGAGATTTGATTCGAGATTTTGATAGATTTGGAGAAAGGACATGCAAGAAACTTGACTCAAAATGATCAGCCACATTCAACATTATATAACCATGATCATTTGAGCCAAGGAATGATCCAACAATCACAACTCCAAATATTTTGAAAAACTCACACAAATAAATCAATTTTGCCTAGTCTAAGCATCAAGCAAGGGGTGTGTGCAATAATTCAAACCACGTTACGAGAATCCAAGATATTTAGCTCATTCCTCAAAGCTCAAAACTTTTGCTCATCAAGAGACTTGGTGAAGATATCAGCTAGTTGTTTTTCGAAACTCACATGGCTTAGAGCGATATCTCCTTTGGCTTCATGGTCTCTCAAGAAATGGTGTCTTATGTCAATATGCTTGGTTCTTGAGTGTTGGACTGGGTTGTTGGCTAGTTTTATGGCACTCTTATTGTCACACAAGAGAGGGATATTTTTGTACTCACAACCAAAGTCACTCAAGGTTTGCCTCATCAAAAGTAGTTGAGCACAACAAGCACCGGCTGCAACGTACTTGGCCTCGGCGGTGGATAGGGCAACGGAATTTTGTTTCTTAGAACTCCAAGACACCAAGGACCGGCCAAAAAATTGACAAGTCCCGGTAGTACTCTTTCGATCTACTTTGCAACTGGCATAATCTGAATCGGAATAGCCAAGAAAATCGAAAGTGGAGCCCTTGGGATACCATAAGCCAAGGTGTGGAGTGTCTTGATAGGTTTTGCATCGGCCATGTTAAACTTCTTGAGCATATCATTCACATACTTGGTTTGACATATGAAAGTCCCTTCCTTCAATTGCTTGATTTGAAATCTAAGAAAGAACTTCAATTCACCCATCATGGACATCTCAAACCTCTTGGTCATAATCTTACTAAATTCCTCGCAAAACTTCTCATTAGTAGAACCAAAGATAATATCATCAACATATATTTGACATACAAATAAATGATAGTCTACTTTTTGAGTGAAGAGAGTAGAATCGGCTTTGCCCATTACAAAGCTATTCTTGAGAATAAATTTCCTAAGGCATTCATACCATGCTCTAGGAGCTTGCTTGAGCCCATAGAGCGCCTTATGGAGCTTGTACATATAGTCGGGATGCTTGGGGTCTTCAAACCCCGGTGGTTGCTCCACATATACCAACTCGGAGAGAGGCCCATTCAAGAATACACTTTTCACATCCATTTGATAAAGCTTGAAATCATGGTGAGTAGCATAGGCAAGTAATATATGAATTGATTCAAGCCTAGCTACGGAGCATAAGTTTCACCAAAATCCAAACCTTCAATTTGAGTGAACCCTTGAGCAACCAATCTTGCATTGTTTCTTGTGACAACACCATGTTCATCTTGTTTGTTGCGGAATACCCACTTGGTGCCAATCACATTTTGCTTGGGTCTCTTCACCAATTCCCAAACTTCATTTCTTGTGAAGTTATTCAATTCTTCTTGCATTGCCATTACCCAATCCGCATCATCAAGTGCTTCTTCAACCTTGAGAGGTTCCAAAGAGGAAACAAATGAGTAACTTGCACAAAAATTTGCTAAACAAGAACGAGTAGTTACCCCTCTTCGGATGCTCCCAAGAATATTGTCCACGGGATGATCCGGTTGGACACTTTGATGAACTCTAGGATGAGATACTTGAGATTGCTTTTGAATAGGCCCATTATCATCTTCTTCATTAGCTTGAGAAGCAGTGTCATGAGTTTCTTCAACTTGACTCCCCCTTTATCAATGCCATGACCATGATCGTCACCATGACATTGATCTTGATCATGAGGAGAAGTTGATGGTTCAACTCTTGTTGAAGAAGATGGATCACTAGTACCAATATTCGGAGCTTGAGCTTGCACTTGATCCTTCATGAGAGTCTCCCGTGGTCTTACTTCACCTAGTCCCATCTTCAAGATGGATTTACTTGGAGGCTCTTCTTTATCTACAAGGTCATTTTCAACTTGCTCTACTTGAGAGCCGTTTGATTCATCAAATTTCACATCCACTGTGACCTCAACACAACCGGTGGTTTTGTTGAAGACACGGTAGGCGTGTTCGTTAGTACCATAACTAAATAGAAAGCCTTCATCAACCTTAGGTGCAAACTTAGAACTTTTGGTCTTTTTGTTAAGAATGTAACATTTACAACTAAAAACTCCAAAGTAATGCACCTTAGGCTTGTTACCGGTGATTATCTCATATGGAGTCTTATTCAAGTACTTTTGGAGATAAAGCCGGTTGGAGGCATGGCATGCGGTGTTGATTGCTTCGGTCCAAAAGATATTCAAAGTGTTATACTCATCAAGTATGGTTCTTGCCATTTCAATCAATGTCCTATTCTTCCTCTCAACAATTCCATTTTGTTGAGGTGTATAGGGAGCGGAGAGCTCATGCAAGATGCCTTCTTCATCAAGAAATTCCTCAACACGGGTATTCCTAAACTCCGAACCATTGTCACTTCTCATGCGCTTGACCTTCAATTCAAACTCATTTTGAGCCCTTCTAATAAATTTGTTGATAATTCCTTGAGCTTCACTCTTCTCTTTCAAAAAGAATACCCAAGTAAACCAAGAGAAGTCATCCACAATGACAAGATCATATTTATTTTCACCAATGCTAATGTAAGCAATGGGTCCAAATAAATCCATATGAAGAAGCTTCAAAGGTCTTGAGCTAGATAATATGTTCTTGGTTGGATGTGGAGCACCAATTTGCTTCCCGGCTTGACATGCACTACACAACCTGTCTTTCTCAAAGACAACATTTGTTAGTCCTAGGATGTGTTCATCTCTTTGAAGTTTGGCCAAGTTCCTCATGCCAACATGAGCTAGTCGGTGATGCCAAAGCCAACCCATGCTAGATTTTGCCACTAAGCAAGTCTTCGGTTCCATTTTAGTAGTTGTGAAATCAACTAGATAAACCTTTCCCTTAAGTTGACCCGTAAATGTAATAGAGGAATCCTCCCTTCTCAAGATGGACACACTCTCATTAGTAAAAAGACAATTGTAGCCCATCTCACAAAGTTGTGATATCGATAACAAATTGTATCCCAAAGAATCAACTAAATAAATATTTGAAAGTGATGAATCATTTGAGATAGCAATTTTACCTTGACATACCACATCACCAAGATTATTGTCACCAAATGTGATCTTCTCAATAGGTGTATCATATTCTTCTAATGATGAGAACATATTCTTCTCTCCGGTCATATGATTTGAACATCTACTATCAAGCAACCATGAAGTCCCACCGGAGGAATATGCCTACAAAACAAGTTAAGCTCAAGCTTTAGGTACCCAAATTTGTTTGGGTCCTTCAAGGTTAGAATAAGCAATCTTAGGTATCCACACACTTCTCATCATCTTCCTAGTGTGAGCACCAATGTACTTGACCACCATCTTGTCATTTTGGAATACAACCATGTAGTCAATGGTGTATTTGTGCGATGGAGAATGCGTCACATTCTTGTTGCTTGCATTAACCTTGGTTGAGCTCTTGATGTTTGCCTTGTTTGAGCTCTCAACCATGGCCTTACCTTGTGCAACATTCTTCTTGGTGACACCATGAGCCATGTCCATCAAGTCACCAAGATTGGCACCCTTCTTCCATAGTGGACGTGACTTGCCATCCACAATCTTTTCACCATTTGACTTGCTTCCTCTTGTGTGGCCAAGTCCATCACGAATGGTGGGATACCTTTTGGCTTTGTAAGCCGGGTGAGTATCAAACTCACTCTTACCTTTGAGCTTGCCCTTTCCAATATCCTTGTACTTGATTGACTTTTCTAGCTTTGAAAGGTTAGTAGCACAAGCATCGATATCAACATTATAACATCTTGAGCAACCTTTGCTAGTGGATATATTGGAGTCAAGAGTGGTTTTGGAATTGGTTTTGGTGCTTTCCCAAAGAGTACCAAAGCTAACTTCAAGTTGTTTGTACGTGTCTTCTAGGTGTGAATGCCTTTCTTGAAGCTCGCTATGCACATTCTTTAGGTTAGCTAGAGCATCATTTGCCAAAGTATATTCCTTTGACATCCTCTCATGTGAATCCTTGGCAAGGGACAAGTCCATCACCAATTTTTCAACCTTCACCTTTTCCTCTACTAGAGACTCTTCTAGAACTAGGTTTCTCTCCTTCTCAAGGTTGAGCAATTCTTCTAGTTCTCTAAGTGCCTCTTTCTTTTTCTCCAATTTCTCCACAAGCTTTTTAATTTCCTTATGGCCCTTTTTGCCAGACTCTTTTATCATGTTAGCTTTGTGTTCGGCTTCTTCTTCCTTATCTAAGTCATTTTCTACATTACTAGATGTAGAGTTAGGAGATGATGGAGGATTGGAATAGTTTGATACCTTAGTCCCCTTGACGATGAAATACACGGGGTAATCATCTTCATCATCGGAGAAGTTGTTGACGAGCCTTGGTGTTGGTGAAGCTTCATGCATGGCAATGGATGCTACACCTTCATCATCGGACTCATCACTAGAATCCCATCCTTCACCAACATGAGCATGGCCATTCTTCTTTTTGTACTTGTCGGGGATAGACCCCCGGGGGTACCCGGAAGGCGGATTGGCCCAACCAGCAAGGGGCGGCCCAATCCGAGTGCTATCGGGCCAGTTTGTCAGACTGGGTGGCCCACCACTCGAGAGGCCCACCAGTCGGGCGAACCGGATGGCTATGACGGCGCGCGGCAAGGGAGCAGACGGCGTATCACGCAAGAAGATCGGAGATCAAGATAAACTAGTCGGAATTCTAGGAAAAGATATCTGTAATCGTTATAGGATCGAATCCTTGTATTCCGGGTAGGTTACGATCTCTAGCCGACTTGTAACTCAAGGCAACCGGACTATATAAGGTGCCTTGAGACCTCCCTCCAAAACAGGAGAACGACAGAACCCAACTACGGAGATCCTTCAGGAACTTCATACACAACAATCCATACACCCAACACAGGACGTAGGGTATTACGTCATCTCGAACGGCCCGAACCTGCTCAATCCTTGCGTCTTGTGTTACCATCGTCTTGTGATCCTCGATCTGTCCCTCAACAAATCAACCACGTAGGCTACCCTGTGTGGACTGCCGGGTCCATAAATCCGACAGTTGGCGCGCCAGGTAGGGGAAGATCGACAAGATCAATCTACAAGCTCGATGGCAGATTCGTCTTCCTGAGCAGGCTTGGCGGCGGCGACGACGTCGACGGTCGCTGCACTTCGCGTCGAACTCTCGCCGATCTAGGCCGCCGCTGCACATCCATCGCCGAGTCATCGCAATCCTGTCCGCCGTCGCACGTGAACCTCCACGCGCATGCCCTACTACTAGAGATCGGTCAGGATTTGCTTCCACCGCCTGGTGCGTTCTGATTGGATCCAAGCAAGCGTCATCAAGATCGAGGAAGGGCCAGGCTACCTCCTCTCGTCCTGACACCACACGGCAATGGTGCAATTGGCGTACAGGGATGAATCCGATCTACTATTTTATTTGTTTTCCTATACGTCCGATGCAATTCATACTTCTTGTTTTTACCTGAATAAGGATTATTCTAATCTTCCTAATGGTGCATGCAAGACGGATACGACGACGTGTGCAATATCGCACTGCATGCCAACCTCCCCCTGATTGAGCGCCGTAGGAGGAGATTGGGCGACCGCCGCGGTATCCCGCCGAGTCGTCGACATGCCTCGGGGGCTGCGCACGGCCTTCCTGCGTCCGTCGGATCGGAGCCGTCTCACCAGCGACGCTGCCCGTACTGCTACTCCACCATGATACTCGCGGACAGCACCGACCACGACTAAGTGCGGATTCGCCGACTCCAAAGGCCACCTCCCTCATGCTGCTCGCCGACTCGCCGATCGACTTGCAACTCCAACCGCTTGGCGCGACATACCAGCCGAGTACGAGATATTCTCGCCCGGTCAGCTTTGTTGCCTTGCTCGCGGACACATCATCGACAACCTCGTCCACTCGGACGACCATGCGGCGGCACATCAATTCTCCGGCTCGATTAGAAATCAAGCTAAGTACTATTTTTAATTAAATATTTTACGGCTTCCGCATACCTTCGTACGCCTCGGCCTTTGTATGTCCCTATGACTTTTGCCGAGCACCTGGGTCGCACTCCGATTGCGTATACAACCTGGTCTGTCCAGACTGCAACTCCGTAGGCTTTTACACGAGTCGCTAAAGTACTCGGGCAGCACACGCCTTAATCCGTGAAGCCGCGACTCTTCCGTACGCCTACGCTCCTA
The DNA here is from genome assembly GCA_004135705.1 of Alloteropsis semialata. NCBI lineage: Eukaryota > Viridiplantae > Streptophyta > Magnoliopsida > Poales > Poaceae > Alloteropsis > Alloteropsis semialata. Next base: position 20,184,003 of record CM014276.1, on the reverse strand, counting down.
CGCGTGCATGCGGCCCAGCTCCCTGCACTATGGACTATGGCTATCGGGGATCAGGTGCATAAACGTAACAT
>CM014276.1:20162235-20182932 GCA_004135705.1 Alloteropsis semialata | reverse complement strand
TCGGGCCGTCGAGATGACGTAACACCCTACGTCCTGTGTTGGCGGCGATTGTATTGCTGTGTATGAAGTTCCTTGAAGGATCTCCGTAGTTGGGTTCTGTCCTAGGGTTGTATGATGTATGGTTTCGTTGATGGTTGTGTTCTGGAGGGGGGTCTCAAGGCGCCTTATATAGTCCGGCTGCCTTGAGTTACAAGTCGTCCAGAGATCGTAACCTACCCGATTTACAAGGATTCGATCCTATAACGATTACAGATATCTTTCCCTATAATTCCGGCTAGTTTATCCTGATCTCCGAGCTTCTTGCGGGATATGCCGTGTTCTTTCCTTGCCGCGCGCGTCGTCGCGCCCATCCAGTTCGCCCGACTGGTGGGCCTCCCGACTGGTGGGCCACTCAGTCCGACAAACCGATCCAGTTGTACTCGGATTGGGCCGTCCCTTGCTGGTTGGGCCAATCCGCCTTCTGGATACCCCTGGGGGTCTACCCCCGACACGGCGCGTCTCAGCCTTCACGCTCGGGGGCTGGCGCCGGAACGAGTACTCGGCGTGCCTCAGCCCTCACGCTCGGGGGCTGGCACCGGGACGACTACTCGGCGTGCCTCAGCCCTCACGCTCGGGGGCTGGCGCCGGAACGACTACTCGGCGTGCCCGCCGAGCCCTCACGTTCGGAGGCTGGCGCCGGGATGACTTGTCGGCATGCTTGGACCCTCACGATTAGGGGGTGGGCTGCCGAAATTGACGCAGAAGGAAATGTTAAGATGCTCCTCGAATAAGCCTTGAGCCGATTCCTACGGAATCGCCTTAAGGCTCGGGGGGCTACGGCCAACGGACGTACCTCGCGGCGCATCCATTGATTGTCTGGCGACCACGAGGAAGATGATCAGAACAAGGCTACAAACCCTTGGACCGATTCCTCTGGAATCGCTTCAAGGCTCGGGGGCTACGGCCAAGGACACACCTCGCGGTGCATCCGTTGCAGACGGCTCTCTTTTCTCTCCAGTATCACGTGGTTTTGCTTCCAACCGCAGCAAGCTCGAAACTCTGCAGATAGCACAACCTCGCCGGGTTGTCGCTCAACCACGTACTACTCGGGGGCTTGTCGGGGATAGACCCCCGGGAGTACCCGGAAGGCGGATTGGCCCAACCAGCAAGGGGCGGCCCAATCCGAGTGCTATCGGGCCAGTTTGTCAGACTGGGTGGCCCACCACTCGGGAGGCCCACCAGTCGGGCGAACCGGATGGCTACGACGGCGCGCGGGGCAACGGAGCAGACGGTGTATCACGCAAGAAGATCGGAGATCAAGATAAACTAGCCGAAATTCTAGGGAAAGATATCTGTAATCGTTATAGGATCGCATCCTTGTATTCCGGATAGGTTACGATCTCTAGCCAACTTGTAACTCAAGGCAGCCGGACTATATAAGGCGCCTTGAGACCCCCCCTCCAAAACAGGAGAACGACAGAACCCAACTACGGAGATCCTTCAGGAACTTCATACACAGCAATCCATACACCCAACACAGGACGTAGGGTATTACGTCATCTCGACGGCCCGAACCTGCTCAATCCTTGCGTCTTGTGTTACCATCGACTTGTGATCCACGATCTGTCCCTCAACAAATCAACCACGTAGGCTACCCTGTGTGGACTGCCGGGTCCATAAATCCGAAAGTACTCCTTGCTCTTCTCCTTGTAATTCTTCTCTTTATCCTTGGATTTCTTCTCTTCCTTGTGGTCCTCATCATTATCATCCTTTTTGTCCGAACACTCGGCAATGAAGTGATCCACTTTCTTGCAAGCATAGCATCTCTCTTGAGTTGTTCTTTTTCTTGACACTTCTTCTCTTCATGAACCTCTTGAAGTTCTTGATCATCACTGTCGTTTCTTCATCCGTGCTCTCATCTTCACTTGAATCAACTTTCTTCTTTGACTTTGATGACTTCTCAATTGATTCAACCTTCTTGCTAGGTTCGGCATTGAGAGCAATGGCTTTGACCTCCTCTTGTCCAATTGACTTGGTGATATCAAAGTCATTCATCTCATGATATTCCAACTTATTGAGTAGTTGTATAGTCTTCATCTTCTTGTAGTTCTCCTTTCCTCTAATGACTGTTGCCAACATCCAGTTCTTGGGAGCATAAGCTCTAAGCATCTTCTTTGTGACCTCGCTATCTTCCTAATCCTTGCATCCAAGAGATCTAATTTCGGTCACAAGTAGTTTGAGCCTATCATACATTTGTCGAAGGGTTTCATCTTTCTTCATGACAAATGACTCCAATTTCCCTTGGAGTAAATCCATCTTCCCTTCCTTGACTTCTTCGGAACTTTCATGAGACAAATTGAGTATGTCCCAAATTTTCTTGGCACTTTCAATCTCTCTAACCTTGTTGTACTCATAGGTGGAAAGAGAGCTTCTAATGACCCGAACGGCTTGGGCATTCTAGAACATATCATGCTCTAAATCTGGAGGAATAGGTTCATCTTCATCGGGTTGATTCACACCTACAACCACAACGGTCTAAAGGGCGAGATTAAGACCATAAAGATGCATTTTCATATCATCACTCCAACGGGCATAGTCACTCCCATCAAAGTGAGGGGCTTTGCCCATTGGAACCGGAGAAAATGAAAATGGAGAAGGGTTAGAAGTATTTTGTGAAGGTGCTCCATATGAACGAGACACCGCATGAAGCCCGGCAAGATGACTCTTCTCCCTTTCTTCTTTGATCCTTTTCTTGAGAAGCTTTTGAGCCTTCTTCTCGGCTTTCTCTTGAATCTTCTTCTTTAGCTTCTCCTTTCTTTTCTTCTTCTTCTCTTCATCATTGAAGTCACCCTCAACATCACTCACATCAAAATCATCATCACTTGAGCTTGAGTCATATGGAGTTGGAGGATGACTTGTACGGTCACCTTTCATAAGTTGGGCGGCGGTAGCGGAAGCATTAGAGACATTGACGGCGGAAGCACCGGTGACAACCACATCATCCTCTTTATCGGCCATAGTGCTTTCCTTTAGCAGTTAAGCCTAAATCAAGAGATTAGGCTTTGATACCAATTGAAAGGACCGACACTAGATCTAGAAGGGGGTGAATAGGCCTGTACAAAAATTTCTGTAAAATTAACACTTAACTGTTAGATGGGCCGGATGTTCTGGCACTGTGTCGGAAGTTCCGGGAGCCCAGATCTTCCAGCACAGGGGTAGAACTTCTGGCTCAACAAGAGAAACGAATTCAAGATTCAAAAACTGATAAGTATCTACAGGTTCTATATGAATAGAAAGTTCACCACAAGTGTAAGGAAGCTTAAAACTATGATCTCTAGCTGCAGAAACTTGTAACAAGATAGATCAGACGAATTTAAGCTCAAGAATAATATAAATATGAAGAACAACACCAAGAACAAGAGACAAGGATTTGTTCACCGAAGTTCACTCCACTTAGGAGCTACGTCTCCGTTGAGGTTCTCACGTAGAGCCGGGTCAAATCTAACCCTTTGCCTCCTTCAATCAACCGCAAAGGCCGGATTGAAATTCTTACTATTGTTCCCACCAAGGGATGAAGATTACAAACATCCGGCACTCAACCACACCAAATTTGGGAGTTGCCGGCAACGCCTAACCGTCTAGGAGCTCAGCTCCAAGAGTAACAAACGCGAATCGAAGAATCAAACTTGCTTCAAGTGCTTCTTGAGATGAACAAGGGATGAACTCATTCAAAGCTTTGGTCTCACACCTCAAGAATCACTCACACCCAATGCCCTACTCAAATCTTTGCAAGGATTGGCTCTAGAGGGAGTTGGGGAGGGGCTTCGTTTCGTGTTAGGTCAGCAGCGATGAATGGGAGGGCTGAGGGGGTATTTATACTCAACCCCCCAAAAACTAGCCATTATGCACTACCAGGTTACTTGCCGGAACTTCCGACATATTGTCGGAACTTCCGACAAGGCACAATTCTAAACAAAAATCAGCGTTGCGAGACACCCACCGGAACTTCCGGCACTACCCACCGGAACTTCCGAAGCCTCCCAGAGCCTACCGGAGATACTGCACCGGATATATCTGGGCTGGCCGGAACTTCCGGCATAGTGCCGGAACTTCCGGCCAGCTGCTGTGCAGTAGCCTGAAAACCAAAGTTAGATCTCTCTCTTGGGTGGTTAGCATCTCAGTTTAGCACTTTTGGCACTTTAGATCCATCAAGCACGTCCTCCTTGATAGTACGGTGATTTCCTATACTCAAATTCAAACCAAAAATAAATTTAAATCCTCAATGAGCTCATCCACCATACATAAATAATTGGAGGCCATCCTTTTATATCCATAACTCCTTCTTTTGTTTTATTCCTGCATATACCTCAATACAAGCATCAAATTCCAAATTGTAATTGTCATTATCACCAAAACACATGGGAGGCCTAGATGCACTTTCAACCTCTTCAAGTGGAAGATAAAGGTTCAAGCATCAAGCCCACCAAACCTACTATTCCACCAGAGAGCAAGCAAGATGCAAGAGCTGAGATCAAGGTAACAACTAATGCTCAGAAATTTCAGCACACATCAGCACATTCAATTGCCAACCAGCAATTCTATGTCCCACCTAACATGAGGAGAATAAAAATGGGGAATGTTCATGGCCAAGAGTCTTCCAATCTAGCAACAAAGAATGTCTGTAGTAGCAACGTCGGTCTGGCTTATCAACACATTGATCCACACAATAATGATAATAGTGGTGAGCATTGGAATGGGGTTGATTTAGAACATAAGGAAGAACAGGACTATCAAAACCATCAGTTCAGGCAACAGTTTCCAATGCATCTAATTGTCATACCAAAATTATGTGCAGCTGAATTTGCGCTCATGTTAGGAGAGGGCACCTCCTCACAAACCAACACCACTAGTCCTGTGAGGATGCCCGCTGCAGCTGCACCAAAAAAGATGACACCAAAGAGAAGGCTAAATATTGGATGAATGGTTGTATCTGCGACGAGACGTGAACTCATGCTTTATTTGTGAAATGGAACTCGTTTAGAGCAAAGTTATGGTTTGTGAGATGAACTTAGATAGGCTAAATTCGTGGATTTGTGAGATGAACTCATTTGTGCTCTATTATTGTGTGACATACCCAAATTTTTTATCTATTATGTGTTACTGTATGGTGCTCATTTCATTATTCATGAATCTGAAATGAACTGAATGTTCGACCAACTAGCCTGCCGAGCAGCTCGACGTTGGCAGCCAGCCAGATTGCCGAGCCTGGGCGAGGGCCTCGCGCATGGGACGACGACGTACGCTAGAGCGTAGGCGAGGGCAACGAATGCTGGAGCCTGGGCGAGGGCGACAAACGTGAGAGCCTAGGCGAGGGCCTACGTACGCGAGAGCCTGGCCTACGAGAGCATGGGAGAGTCACGTAGGTGGGAGAAAAAACACAAAAGGACAAAATAGTCCATTCAGTGCCAAATACATGTATATAGATTAGGCCATTCGTAACCCATAGTGTAGTGTCTATGTTGCTAAATAAGGAAGACACTATGTTTAAAAATCACATCCCTCAATGCATAGTTTCTTTATGTGCGCCCATAATTATTACTCACTCAACTATTCTCTCTTCTCTCTACCAATCATAGTTATTGTTTAATTATCACGAGGACACTACTCTCTTCCAATGCATAATTTGGTGGTGTCTAGTGCATTGGTTCTCGTGTTGACACTGGGTCCTGCATGAGACCCAGTTTCTTCCTCTCACCACTCTGTCTTATTTAATATAGTGCCACAAAAACTAAACATTCTATGTGGCAGTCTAGTTAATTCCATGGAAACCATCCTAATTGGAGGTTTGGAGATGGCCTTATAAAAGAGGTGAAATACCTCTAATGGGATTGAAATCAAGTGTCACATGTTTCAAGTCTCATTTTTATGAAGTTGATGTTAGGAAGGCAAAATTGCGAAGTGCGACACATAAGCTAAACATTTTATGTGGCGGTCTAATTAATGCCATGAAAACCATCCTAATTGGAGGTTTGGAGATGGCCTTAGAAAAGAGGTGAAATACCTGTAATGGTATTGAAATCAAGTGTCACATGTTTCAAGTATTATTTTTACAAAGTCGATGTTAGGAAGGCAAAACTGCGAAGGGCGCCGATTGAAGCCTGCAATTTTGTCTTCTGTACGGTACACGCGCAGTCACCCCAGGGAAGCGAGGGGTGCATCGAACAAATCAGTAATCAATAGGGTGTTATGTGAAAAGCGGGTAATGAAAATCCCACTAGCCACCAGCACATATACACTCTGAATCCAGCGGCTGCCATTTCTCGGGAGCACGGTAGAGCATCTTCAGCCGATTAGTAAGGCTCTGTTTAGTCCCATCCCAAACTTCATTATTCATAAAACTTCACTATTTATCAATGAGAATTTTACATGCATTGAGTATTAAACATGTGTTAATGACAAAACCCATTCCATAACCCCCGGTAATTTTGCGAGACGAATCTAATGAGCCTAATTTAGCCATGATTAGACAACGTCGTGCTACAGTAAACAATCTCTAATGACAGATTAATTAGGCTTAATAGATTCGTCTCGCGATTTTCCGTCCATCCGTGTATTTAGTTTTATAATTAGATCATGTTTAGTCCTCCTAATCTTCGATTTAGTTTTGCTACAGTAAATTTCACAAACTTTCTCACCGAACTAAACAGGCCCTAAAAACTCATTACCAGTACTTTCCCTCCCTCTCTTACCAATAATATTTTTTTGGGTTGTCAAGCAACTTTGCTGCAGCAGATTACCAATACCCTATTGCCCATATCTTCCCTGACGTGTGGGGCCCGATTGTCAGTGGATGAACTCATTTATTCTCTCCCTCACCTCTCTCTCTTTTCTTCTCTGTTTCGCCTTCCCCTCCCGACCGAGCGGCATCGCCGCCCCTCCCTCGAAGCATTCAGAGCTGTAGGCACCGCCGCTCCTCCCCTCGAATCCGGCGGTGGGAGGGCCACCACGCGGCCACCGCGGGTCGCGAGCCAACGCGTCGTCCACGGGGCTGCTGCTGGCTCGCAACCCACCACGCCGGCAGCCAGCTCGCCCCCGTGCAAGATTCAAGTGGCGGCGGTGGCTTCGCCGGCGATTGGCGCAGAGGAGAGGGACGGGAAGGAGGTGGTGGTGGGGCTTGGCACTGGTGGTGCGACGATTGCTTTCCTCCCTCCCCATGCCGCTATCTTCGAGCTCTGCAGGTCAGGCTGCCCGCCGCCGTCTAGCTCTCTCTTCTCTCTGATTGGGTTGCACGATGGCGGCGACTCCATGGGCTCCGGCGGCATTGGGGAGGATGGCCAGAGATGAGTGGAGGGATGGTGTTGGCCGAGTGATGCAGCTCCATGGCGATGCACCAGATCTGTGGCAGCGGGGCGGCACCGGGGCAGAGCGAGGCGAGCTAGCGGCGCTAGGCCAGAGGGACGTGCCACCGGCGGAGCGAGGTGAGAGGCAGCGCTGGCCGGGGGAAAATCCTCCCGCCAGAAATACCGGTGGATAGGGTAGAGGGAGGTCTCCCCTCTATTTGGGGCAGAGTGAGGTGTGTAATGGTAATCATCAAAATTTTTTTGGTATTGGTAATGAGATTGGTAATCTGCTGGAGCACTCTCTTTATTTAAAAGCTAGTTTTTTGGTACTGGGGAGAAGATGAGTAATCTGCTGAAGATGCTCTGATCTCGCTCGCTGCTGCCGCCGTTAGCTCTGATCTCTCCCTCGATGCCGCCCACAGTTCTCCGCTTCTCCCATCGCAGCCAGGACGAGTGGCCCCCTCACAGGCAGCCTTCACGTGGCAGCGCCCGCTCGGACGGGACGCGGAGCCGCGGGCACAGGAGGCGGGGCCGGATCCACGAGGTACGCGCTACTGCTGCTCCAGTCCTCTTGGGGATGGGGCCACGTCGTTGCTGCTCCCCGGTTGGGGAGAGAGGCGTGCGGGGAGGACAACTCCGTGGAGGCGTGGGAGATGCGGCCGTTGACACTGTCGACCGGATGAGGGCTCGGGGTGGGGCCTCTTCCGTCGGGGCTCGGATGAGAGCTCGGTTGGAGCCGGTTTGTCACTCTTGGATATGCTTAGTCTCCACAGCCAGAGCCGCGCCTTCTCCGCTCTTGCTCAATTACTCTCTTCTCTCGGACGATCCGTGCTCGTACAACTCTGGTGGGTAGTGGTGGTAGACGGCTAGCGTCAAGGTTGGTCTTGCTCCTAATTCCTCTCGAATTGATGCATGGTGGTGGCTAGGTTAGGGTTTCTGGTTCAGGGTCATCGGGGGAGGGCTCCATGGCCGGGGGGCTAAGACGAGCGCCTGGGTGGCGGCAGCGGCAGTGGTGGATCAAGGGTGGCGAGGTGAGGCGGCCGTGGGCTCTATGGGCGGCGGATGACAACTGACGGGAAGGGCTGACAGAGGGGGCGAGTGGCTTCCTCATTTAGCTAATGGCAGGGTGGAGGGTGGCTTGTGGGTGGCGCGGGCGGCACGCAATTGCCTGTGGTGGCAGGGGCGGTGGTCTGGTTCATGGAACCTCCAAATCTTGGATGTGTAGGTGTTGTAAAACATCACAGCGGGCATGCCCTTCTCCTTTACCTTTTTGTCATGTGCTGACTGCTGATTTATTTTAGCAACACTCAACAGGGTAATAGGAGATTATGTGATTTATTTTCAAATTGAAAAGTTGGTTATTTTAGCTCTTGTCTCCTGATTTGTGTTGAGTTAATGAATTATATTATGGCATTAAAAGACTTTGCTACCTTTTTATAGGAGATACCATCTTCAAACTTTAAGCATCAATTTCTTAATCATTTGTGCTCTTTGTTTGATTTTCATGTGAATGCGTGGCATGTGCACACGATCTTTTTTACTATGAGTTTTGTCACACATGTTCGCCCCAAGCATGCTCAGCCACTGTGTCTTGGGGATTTGAATCAGTGACAAGTAAGGAATGGGGTTTTCTAAATGGTCGTCTTGCATCGGCGATTGAGTGCTGAATTTTTTTCTGCCATTAATATTTTGAACTACAAGCTATAAGCAATTGATTCATGAGTTATTAGGCCTATTTATTGAGTGGCATTTTTCTGAAGGTTACTAATGACAATATAATATTTGTACCGGAAATTTGACACTATGAGTAGACTATGTGAGAACTTGTGGGTCCTGCCAATCATACCCCTATTGCAAATTATCTTGATCATTCACTGACTAATGGAACCAAATTATAGTGTATTAGATTGAACAAGAAGGCAGTGAAGGAAGCTTCAAAAGGTTTGAGAGATGTCATTGGGCTACGCTGAGAAGCTGTCCTACCGGGAGGATGTTGGTACTGTGGGAATGCCTGAGATCTTCGACTCACCTGAACTAATCCAGAATAAGGTCAATTTCTATGACCCCCCACCCCCCTCTCCTCCCCCAAAACCCCACCCCAATTTACCTAGACCTATGGATGCAACATGCTTCAATACGGCATGGCGCAAGAGGAATACTAGTGCTTATTTTCTTCCCTTTGTGATAATAACTTCTAGGCATTTTGTTGTCTTAGGCTATAAGTGAGCTATTGAAAATGCTTTACTGGTATATATGAGATTAAATGATGTTTTAGAGCAAGCAGGTTGTTTGGAATATATATGGAACACTATTGTGCTCATAAGAGAGAACATTTTAGGGGAATATATGGAACTCTATTGTGCTCATAAGTGAACATTTTAGGTTGTGTTTTCCCCCTCGGAGTTGTTGTGGACTGTATTGTTCGTATTGTTACATGAGAAAAGTTGAGGTTATATATGCTCTATCAAACAATGTCATAACTAGAGAAGAAATGATGCCACAACCGAACCATAGTCTGAGAGTCGAATGGTTATATACTTATATGTTATTGTGCTACTGTTACATTCATTGCTAGGAGGTAAATGAAGTGAATGCAACTTTTAGGCTGTATGGTTGGTGCTTTGATGAGAATTGCTTCACCCATGTTTTGGTTGGTGTGGCTGATTTCCTGCCCGATCTTGTTAGAAGAGTGAATATAACCATGCACTAGGTGCTGAAGGAACCTCGTATTCTTATCAGTCATGACAATGTCATGGCTTTAACCTGAGCACTTCTATTCATATGCGATACTATGTTACCATTTTTTAAAAAATGTACTAAAATGAACTCAAAACGGTACAACTCCATGTTGTCATAATGTTTTTTTTGAATACCAGATAGAGGTGCATCAAATAATTTCTGTATTTTTATATTCTTGTTTTTCCCTGGATTGTTGGTGCAGATAGAAGAGCTTGCAGTCATGGTGCAAAAGGTCGTGCCACCATTTTGGTACTCATTTAATCACTTAATCATGATTTCTGTATGCTTATGGCATTAAATTGCCTCTCTAATGCAGAGTAAGCATTTAGTGGTTTTTACCGGAGCAGGGATATCAACTTCATCAGGCATACCTGATTTTCGAGGGCCCAAGGGTGTTTGGACCTTGCAGGTAGTACTGGTGTCTATGTTACTTTCTCTGAATGCAGACCTTTTTAGTGCGTGAATGGTGAATTTATTTATTTTACATGATTTTATGATGCTTGGTTGCAAGGTAGACATCTCTGTATGTACTTGCATGTCATGCGATCCACATTTTGTGTCCATGTCAGATCAAATACCCGGAGATATGTTCGCATGTTGTTCTGATATCTTAATTAGGTGCCCAGCCAAAATGTTATACTCTGGTTGCAATTACTTGATCTTTTGGATAAGATCCTGTCGAGCTTAAATTTCACTAGAAGTAACTTTTAAAAAAATTTGTTTGGAAACAAGAAAATTACATGGGCGGAATGTCTTGAAAATTCAAATTCATGCATTTGTTGGATTATATAAATACATTCTAACAGACAGTAGTGACCAGAGGCACACATTTGAAAGAATTTCATGTCCTAAACATCAGGGTTTTTGACCGGAGGGAGTACATTATTAATATTTGCTGTTTGATGATGTTAAAAAACCGCACATAGAAGTTTTCGTTCCTTTCCCACTTGACTATACTACATTTCGTGGTCAACCATTATTTAAATAAACAATTTCAATTTTATAAATTATATGTTATAGCGTGCAGGCAAAGGCGTTCCTAGTGCATCACTCCCTTTCAATCGAGCCGTTCCAAGCTTGACTCATATGGCACTAGTTGGATTGGAAAGAGCAGGACTTCTGAAGTTTGTCATAAGCCAGGTGTGCACTAGGTGTAGTGCTTCATTGATTCGGTACCTATTGTTACCTTGAGAGGATTTGTGATAGAATAATCAGTCCCGTAGGGACTATGGACATATATAGTGTCCTCACAGGCCATATGGGCCTACAATATATGGGCCTTGATATACTTAACACCCCCCTTCAAACTCAAGGTGGAAGCGGAGAATCTGAAGCATTGAGTTTGAGTAGGTGAAGCCGATGCTGCTCTCTAGTTTGTGGTTTGGTAAAGAAGTCTGCCACTTGCAGTTCTGAGGGAACATATTGAAGTGCAATTGTTTTCTGATGACAATGAGACCGGGTAAAGAAGGCATCAATGCCTATATGCTTTGTAAGTTCATGTTTCACAGGATCATTGGCAATCTGTATGGCGCCAGTATTGTCACACAGGAGAGGTGTTGGGGTATCACATGGAATGCCAAAATCAGCTAGCAACCAGCGAAGCCATGTAATTTCTGCAGTGGTAGTGGCAAGTGCTCGAAGTCCTGCTTCTGTACTAGATCGAGATACAGCCGCCTGCTTCTTGGACTTCCATGCAAGAAGGGAAGAGCCAAGAAGGATGCAATAGCCTGTGACAGAGCGGCGATCAGTTGGATCACTTGCCCAAGTGGAGTCTGAGTAAGCATGAAGCTGAAGTGGACTATCACGAGCATAGAACAAACATTGAGATGCTGTCCCCCCTCAAATATCTTAGCACACGAAGCAAAGGTCCATAATGTACTGAAGTAGGAGAACTCACAAATTGACTCAAAATATGGATTGCATGAGCAATGTCGGGTCTGGTGACAGTGAGATAAACAAGACTGCCCACAATATGCCGATATCGAGAAGGATCCTCAAGTGGTGTACCATCAGTAGGATGAAGCTGCAAGTGAAGATCCATAGGTGTTGCTGTCTTTCGATTATCAGTAATGCCTGAACGAGCAATGAGATCTTGTATGTATTTAGACTGGGATAGATAGTAACCTTTTGGCGATGCAGACGCCGTGAAAATGGCGATGGGATCGTGGGTGAGTTAAAAAATTTGATTAGCCTTAACCCTAACCCTAATCCATGGCTTTGATACCATGTTACCTTGAGAGGATTTGTGAGAGAATAATCAGTCCCGTAGGGACTATGGACATATATAGTGTCCTCACAGGCCATATGGGCCTACAATATATGGGCCTTGATATACTTAACACCTATTTCCAGTGCCATTGTGAGAAGGCGTATGCACAGATCAGTACATAGGAGTTGCAGATATTCTTCATTCTTTCATCTTACTGCTGAGGAGTTTAACATATCAAAATATTAAATGTATACAATATAACAGATGCACCCTTGTTCCTTTTATTGCAGTATTCTTCAGATGCACTCTTGTTCCTTTTTATTGCAGTATTCTTCTGTGATTACTTCTGACACCCATTTAATTTGAGGAGTCTGTAATTATGTATTATCCAGAATGTTGACAGCCTACATCTCCGTTCTGGTTTACCAAGGGAGAAGCTAGCTGAATTACATGGAAATTCTTTCAAGGAGATCTGCCCATGCTGTAAAACTGAGTATGGTTTACTTTTACTTTCTTTATGTTACACCTTATTGGGGAGTATGTATCTGTTGCCGATATAGTTGCCTTTTTCTTTTCATGGTTATTCAAGAGAGCCTTCTCTTTTTGAAGGTACCTTCGTGATTTTGAGATTGAGACAATAGGACTGAGGGATACTCCGAGGCGTTGTGCTGATAAGAGTTGTGGAGCTAGATTGAAAGATACAGTTCTTGACTGGGAGGTAAGTAGTACAATTTCAACCTGTTAAGCTACAAAACTTCTATTTAACCAAAGTATTTCATTTGTCAGTTGGAAGTAACCTTTGGCAACTGGGGGTTGTATGAAACAATACATTCTAATATTCCACACTCCTGCACTTAGTCTGCTACAGAAATTGCATGTCCTCAAAGTTACTTCAATAATCAACAGCCAACACAAATACACAATATTTGATGAGGTCACTTGAGTTTTTGAAATAATAGCTATCCATGTTGTGTTTTCATGTGTTGCAACAGAAAGCATTTTGATTAGTACTTTTATAGTTCTATATCTCTAAAGGTGAAAAGCGCATTGATGACTTAAGTTGCAAAAGCCACTGTGCCAAAACTCTAATACTGCTTTAGGGATTGTGTTTTTGTTTTTTCAGGATGCACATCAGCAATACTCGTGTGTTTTTCCTGTGACAAAAAAAAAAATGCATTTCCACTAAGTTTTACTTGTAGATGCAATGGGCAGCTCTGTTGCTTCTTAAGTATCGAATTTCTAGAATAGTGGCATACGTAGCATTATATTTATACTTATTTGAGAAATATCAATCTATATTCTGTGAACACCATATATGTTCCCTTTTAAGAAGCGAAGTGTTTTGTAACAACTCATAAGTTCCACCATCCAGTAGTAGATGGGACTTTATCAGTTTAGTGGTCTGCTGAATGCCATCTCTTAGATTCTTGGGAGTTGTGCTAGTTTCATCAATTATATTGAATGGGTAAACACATTTGTGCAGGATGCTTTACCCCCTGAGGAGATGAATTCTGCCAAAGAGCATTGTCGATCAGCTGATCTTGTCCTATGTCTAGGAACTAGGTATTGGCCATACTTTTCTCAAGTTATTGTGAGAACTGTTTTTGCAGGTTCCCATGCTGAAATTAGTATCTTTACAAACTTCTTGACCTGGCAATTGATGGCCTCTTTTTCTCATATTTATGTAAACAAGAAGCAAGCAAGGATGGTGGAGCTATAATTCTCCAATCGCTTTTGTAATGGACATATACAATTCCTTTGAACTGTTTCCAAACTTGCCGCTCAGACCTAGGGCCCACAGCTATCATTGTGGAACATCGTAGTGTGCTCAACTGCCCGTTGCCACATTTCTGGGACTGCCTATTGACTATATGTGAAACTTTGGTGAACCTCTCTAATATTATATGGATGGACCACTGCCTGGCTGACCCCCACCCATATCATTGCAATCTTCATGGCCTCATCTAGTAGATACAGCTGGTCTCCTGTCTTGAATGACTTTGCCCTCAACCTGTTCCCTTCTCTGCCTAGGCTTCTACCCTTCTGTCATGTGCAGATTGCAGTATAGTCGGCGTTCCAAGAAGATTTAGAATGGTGGATAGGCCTTAGAGATAGAGTGGAAGTTTGTTTGAGTAAGTTGTTGCTTGAGCTTGTTAGTCGGCTAGTTAGTTATGATTTTGTGTCCGGGCTCATGTCATAAGTGGAGACCCTGGATTAGTTTGATAGGATTAAGATTGTATTCATCTTTGTGCCACGTTAGCTCTGCCTCCCCCATGCGTCGTGAGCTGCGATCATAGCTCCGCCGCGTCGTCGAGGTCTAGGGCCACGTCTGGCCACTACTTTCAAATACAATCTTTGTCAAGTTCCATCCACGAATTCTTCTTCTTTACCTTCCCGTTTCCATGGGTGACAACATTTAGCTTCCCAATGATCTCTCAGCCACAGTCTACGAGATGTCCAAGACGCTCACCGACGTGGCCGCCAAGCTCCTCCCGTCCGTTCTGACCATGGCGCATGGCCACAGCCATGAAGGTGTGCAGAAGACACTTCACAGACTCCGGGCGGACTTCCATGTTCCCAATGACAAGGCTGCTGTCCAGGATTTCGTCCGAGCATGTGCAACATGTCAGCGCAATAAGGTTGAGCATCTCCAGCCAGCAGGTCTGCTTCAGCCTTTGGTGGTTCCTACCACAGTATGGTCAGATGTTGCCATGGATTTCATTGAGGCGTTGCCAAAGGTGAATGGCAAATCTGTCCTCTTAACAGTGGTCGACCGTTTCAGCAAGTCGGCGCACTTCATCCCTCTCGGCCATCCTTATACAGCGACGGCGGTCGCCTGGGCTTTCTTTGATGGCATTGAGCGTCTGCATGGTCTTCTGTCCTCCATGATCAGTGATCCGGACCCTGTATTCACGAGCTCATTCTGGAAGGAATTTTTTCGTCTTTCTGGGGTTTAGCTGAATTCCACGTCTGCTTTCCATCCACAGTCAGATGGCCAGTCTGAGGCAACTAACAAGATAATCGCCATGTATCTCCGTTGCCTTACTTGTGATAGGCCGTGTCAGTAGCTTCAATGGCTTCCTTGGGCAGAGTTCTGTTACAACACGGCCTTTCAGTCCTCCATTGGCACGTCGCCGTTCCGTGTAGTCTACGGGCGCGATCCGCCAGTCCTGCGTTCTTATGCTCCAGGAACTGCTCGTCTCCCTGCTGTGGCAGCCATGATGTCTGATCGGGATGAATTTTTGGTTGAGGTACATGATCTCTTGGAGCAAGCCCAGCAGCACTACAAGGAGGTGTATGATCGTCGGCACCGTTTTGTGAAGTTTGCTGTGGGACAGTGGGTTTGGCTTCGCTTGCTGCATCGGCCGATCGCCTCCCTAGGTGTACAGAGCTGCGGCAAACTTGGACCAAAGTTTTTGGGCCATTTCAGGTTCTGGAATGCATTGGGGATGTGGCGTATCGCTTGCATTTGCCGGTGGGGACTCGCCTGCATGATGTATTCCATGTTGGGCTGCTCAAGAGGTTCGTTGGTGCTCCTTTTTCGTCTCCGCCTCCTCTTCCACCAGTTCGTCATGGCCGGGTTTGTGTGGAGCCTGCTGAGGTGCGAAGGAGTCGTCTTGCACGGGGCCAGCAGGAGCTGTTGGTTTGTTGGCAGGGACAGCCGGCTACTGAAACGTCCTGGGTGGCGCTGGAGGAGTTTCCTTCCCTGTATTCATCTTTCAAGCTCGCGGACAAGCTTTTTGTCCAGGGGGGGAGAGATGTCATGTGCGGTTTGCAGTATAGCCGCCGTTCTAAGAAGATTTAGAATGGTGGATAGGCCTTGAGATAAGAGTGGACGTCTGTTTGAGTTAGTTGTTGCTTGGGCTTGTTAGTCGGCTAGTTAGTTATGATTTTGTGCCTGGGCACACGTCATATAAGTGGAGACCCTGGATTAGTTTGATAGGCTTAAGATTGTATTCATCTTTGTGCCTCGTTAGCCCTGCCTCCCCCGTGCGTCGTGAGCTGCGATCATAGCTCCGCCGCGCTGTCGAGGTCCAGGGCCACGTCCGGCCACTACTTTCAAATACAATCTTCATCAAGTTCCATCTATGAATTCTTCTTCTTCTCCTTCCCATGACACCTTCCAGCATCAGCGCCTCTAAGTCTTTTCTTTTGCATGAACTGAGCTAATTTTGCCAGGTGATTGCCGCATAATGGTTGGTTATGTTTACATTGGCAAGCTGGCACTTCCTAGACAAATCATTCATATACTTCTGCTACTGGCTTGATATCTCTGCCAATGGGTTAGGAAGCTGGTGCCACTAAGGGCTTGCCAACAGGACGTGCATTTTGTGATAATTCTGGTACTAGTCTAATTTAGTGTCTTCTAGGGTAATTGCAAGCAGTTGAAGCCATCCTAGTCTTCTCTTAGGCTGATTAATACCAATTTCTGCTTCTAGCTCGTAAAGAAATTCGTGGGCCTTAATCCACTGTCCAGCTGCCATGTGTGATATTTCTCTTTTTCTTTGCATTGAAATAAATTCAATTATCAACATCAACTAATGCCAAAAATAGCTCAAAATTACAAGTCCTCACTGGGTGCTACATTGCTCCTGGAACCAGTTTTCTACCAGCAGCCACTTGGCTACAGTACTCATGTACCCACTGATTAGTACTTGACACCATTGATTTTGATGCATCATAATATACACTAAGCTTTTGTATGTCTGCCTGTACTGCTGGAGTGAGGTAAAATGCTTATTTGAATGGTAGTTGAAACACCTTGTTTTCTTTTTTTTTTATGCATTGCGGCATTGGAAATGAACTTTAGACTGCATTTTGCTACATATATATGTGAGGTTTTCTTCCTTTGTCAAGGATAAAATGTATACATTATTTGGAATATGCAGGAGAGCTGCGTATCATTGCATTAAGATAGAAGAAAAAGGCTCAAGAGCCGTACAACAAACACCCCACACACCACAAAAACTTAGATTACAGCCTCGCCTGTTAAAAGTAAAAAATGCGACCAACCCAACACTTACAGAGGCTGCTGACCACCAGGCCGAGCAACGACCGAACCACTGAGACCTTTGGCGCCTGCTAGCATCCAGTGATCGGCCTCCTGTACAAGGAGGAGAGTCCTGTCTATCCTGGGCGAGGCACCATTAAAGACTATGTCATTTCGTTCCTTCCAAAGAGTCCAGGCCCCTAGTATGACCAGCGATCCTCTTCTAGCTTCCTTGCTGTATATGCTACCTGCTTGTTGCCACCACTCAAAGAATCCTCCTGAATCAGCAAGAGGCACAATAGGAATGGTACTGTGGCCACTGCAAGACTTGGCTACAGCATGCATAAATTTCAGTCCCCAAGCAAACAATCACCGCAAACATTCCTATGTCTTGCAATGATCTGATTGAAGAAATCATATCTGATCACTCTTTGATCTTTATTAATTTTGTTCCACATCAATTCATTATTCTACTTTGGTTTTGGTTGTAGGTTAGCAAATATCCAATCGCTTTTGCTTATCAAATGACTTTATGCCGATATGACTTTTGTTCCAGTTGTCGTTTCTAATATCCAATACTATGCAGCTTGCAGATTACTCCTGCATGTAATATGCCGATGATGTCAATAAAGAGTGGGGGGAAGGTGGCTATTATAAATCTTCAGGTACATGCTACTAGTGTATTCTCAATTATCTTCTGAATTCAGAAAATAAGAAAGGAAAAAGTCCATTTTACTACCCTCACCAATTCAGCTTGTCTGTTTAACCCCCTAAGCAAAATTTAGGCTCAATTGACTCCCTTGAACTATTTTAGTTGGTCCAATCTACCCCTTAATAAGATTTCTGTTATTTGTTTCTCTATGTACAAGTTGAATTTTAATTTCAGATTTCGTAAGCGGGTAGAGAACATGACACCTTAGGTGCAAAAATACATTAAGATTTTTTCATGGTTATTTTACTATGTTAGGAACATTTAATATGAAATTAATCATAAAGGTACAAAACTGCATGAAAAGTAATTCTGAAAAATCTATAATCTATATTCTAACATTGGGCATCATGTTATAAGTTATCTTGCAAAATTTTAAATTAAAATTCAACTTGTATACAGAGAAACAAATAACGAAAATCTCATTAGGGGGATTGGACCAACTAAAATAGTTCGAGGGAGTAAATTGAGCCTAAGTTTTGCTTAGGGGGTTAAGCGGACAAACTGAATTGGTGAGGGTAGTAAAACAATTTTTTTCCAATAAGAAATAAAGTACATGCCTAAGTCTACATTTTGAACTTGCCTTTCATAAAGTAAAAAAATTTCTTTGTATGATAGACTGCACGTGAACTCATACGTGTCATTATTTACCATTGATTAAATTTGAATCATTAGAATATATGTGGTTATTTGAGGAAACCCTGGAAATCTATTGGCTTAAATCTATAATCTTGTACACAAAAACAAATACTAGTATTTACTTTGATTTTGGAGGATTAAATTAGGTGTAGGGTTCCGTTTCCTATCTATTACAAAGGTAGAAGTTAAAAAAATATGATACTGCTATGTGATAATTGCTGACAGGTTCATTTTTCAATGGTCGTAAAATGCTATTTCCCGTTCACTTTCAGGAAACTCCAAAGGACAAAAAGGCAAGCCTTGTTATCCATGGACTTGTAGATAAGGTAGTTGTTTCCTTGTTGTTGAGGACTTGAGGTTCTGTTCTTCCTATCATCTTTGTTTTCCAAGGGGTAAGCACCACGCTAAGGAGGGCTGGACTGTAACAACTGTAAGGGAGACACATTAAGAAGCGAAGGTCATAGATTCACCTTCACATTGAGAATTGGCTAACCCTTGTTTTACTTTGTGGCAATAGCCTACAAACGCTCACGTTTTATTTCTAACTACTTGTCCTAAATAAACTTCTCTGACTCTTATTCTAATCAAACTCATATAGCCGATATCATATCTCCTAACAATAATTTAACTGTGTTAAAAACAGGTCATTGCTGGAGTCATGAACAAGTTGAATTTGCGAATTCCTCCATATATACGTACTGACCTTGTTCAGCTTACTCTCCGGCATTCACTGAAAAGTGAGATCATCTTACTGTTTCTTGCAACGTTGTTCTTGTCTAGATTTTTGAAATGCTTATAATTGCGTAAAGTAAATCAATTTAGTGAATAACATGGGATGACTAGTCTATAGTCACAAGAAATTGGGTCAAGGCCCCGTTCCACAACCCTGGAAATCCATCCCAGTTTGTGGGCCTGGATCGACGAGGGTCAATGTCTGGTTGCATTTCCCCTTTTGTTGCATTATCATTTTGATTTTTGCAGAGAAATGTGTTCGATGGACTCTCCGAGTAACCAGCATTCATGGCCTCCGAGCACCGTTGCCATTTATTCAGTCAATTGAGGTTGTGCCATAATCACACCTGTAATTTATCAACATTCTTATGCTGAAGTGTTCTTTATGCACTTTGTTGTCAATAAAAGCTTGAGTAAGCTGCTATAATGTTACATTGAGCAGAAATTGAAATCGCACTAGTTAGTAACTGTACTGCCATAGTTTTCTTTGCAATGTTAAGGAGACACTACTGATCAAGCTTCTATAAACTATGATTTCTCAACATGTATATGTGTTCTAATGAAAATACTCCCTCCGTCCCAGAATAAGTTGATTTCTAGTTTTGTCTTAAGTCAAACTACCTTATGTTTGACCAAGCTTGTAGAAAACAGTACCGATATTTATGACACCAAATTAGTGTCATTATATCCATCATGACATATATATCTATATAATGGACTTATTTGGTGTACTAGGTGTACACTGTTCAATATAAAGGTGGTCAAACTTCAAATAGTTTTACTTAGGAAATCAACTTTGGGACAGAGGGACTACTCAATTACAGATATCTGATTAAAAATTTCTAATCTATCAACAGGTTTCCTTTCCAGAAAGACCTGATATGAAACCTGTAGTGCTTAAGGAGCAACCATTTTCTTTGCAGAGGTAAAGTAGAATGGAAGGTTTCCAATCAATGTATTATTTATTATAGTATGCTTATCACATTAGCTACTTTTGTAGGGAAACATCAATGAATAGATCATTCTTCATGTTGTTGACATTGAACTTCAGTGATGGTTGCAGCTGCTTGAGCTCATCAATCGGATGGCCTGTTGATTTTCAGGTTTGTTTACTTGGCCTGTTTCTTACAGTTTCCATTGGCCAAAGATGGCACTGTAATTATAATGGGTGAGTTTTTTCAAATATGATATACCTTAACTGGTAAGGCTCTTGCATTGGAGAGGCATTGGCAGAGAAAAATTTGCCAGCCTGTAGCTAGAGGTTGCTGCCTGTGAATTACTTACTGTTCCATTGAAAATATGCAAATGATTTTCTTCATGATTTCTGGTTACTGACATTAACTGGCAGTCTCAATACCAA
>CM014276.1:20107214-20160307 GCA_004135705.1 Alloteropsis semialata | reverse complement strand
CTTGCGGTATCGCTGATGAACTTCTCGACGAATTTCTCTATTAGCCACTCGTACCTCCCGTGTGCTCATCCGGGCTTGGCTGCGGCGGCTAACGTCTTCTATCCCTGAGCTCTCGCTGCTGCTGCTACATCTCCTTGAACATCTATGGTCTACATCGGGGCACCGTTGGCATCTGCCCACCCACCAGCTCACCCTCCGGATCCTGTGGCCACTCTGCTCCTGCTAGGGCTGCCAGCGGCGTTTGACAGTGTAGGAAGGGTCTGGATGCTGAGGTCCCCCCTCCCTATGGCATGAAGTGGACAATAGGAATGAGAGGCTCGATCGAAGGTGGAAGAACGGCCAGCGGTAGGGTCTTCATGCGATATCCGTCGATAGGACGGTGATGGGAACTGAAGGTGGACGACCTTTTGTCAAAGTTCGCCGGAGTGTCGGCTACGCAACATTGCCGGTAACCTCCCTGTATCATACAAAAAACTCACGCGAAACTGGATGAATTTTGGTGTTGCCCGGCTTGCAGCTTTTCTAAACTCTATTGCCAATATGAAGCTGTTGACACCAGCAGTGGCAAACACAAAGTCCGCAAGCGCACGACTGTCGAATTAGCCTTCACCCGAGAGTAACCAGGTATCGAATCCATGGGGAACGTGAGGGCACTGTCTAATCGCTAGGGTTGACCAGATCTATGGAGTTTAAATAAAGGCTGGGTAGAGAGGATAACTTAGCACTAAGCTGGGAATATAGCGAAGGGAGTTCTCCTATGCTTGCTTTGGGCACCGGGGTATTCTAGGCCTCTAGGAAATTGTCAGCCAACAGCTCTACGCCGTACCCGAACGTGGAGGATTACAATGGACGGACAAAACTGTTACCACCTGCCGCCTACCTGTTGACGCGGAAAATCGGCGGTCGTATCCTCCGCGTGCAGCACAAGAAGACCAGGGAGATCTGCTTCGCTCCAGTGCCAGCCTACACTCCGTTCAGGTTCGCGGCGTGCCAGTCAATTTGACCTGAAATTGACAAGGGAATAAAATAGTTAAATTACTCTTTGATTGTGCCGGCTCTATTCCAAACGGCGAAGGCACGTCGGATTTTAGCCAAGACCCAATCAGAATGTATCGGCCGATGCCAATCGGACTTCAAAATCGGACTTCATAGATGACGTCAATCGGACCAAATAATCGGACCTCAATCAGACACCGAATCGGACCTCAGAATCGGACAAATCAGGATCGGACCTTGATTAATATAACAGATCAGCCTTTGAATAATAAAATAAAGCATAAAACATGGCCAATATGTAAATAACGGATCAGCTGTGCCTTTGAACAAGATATTAAATAATCAAAGTGTGAGCCGATACATTGTCCACCTTGCCTAGTTACCAGTTTGGTTCATCTTATCGGACCATCTAACTAGCCAATCGGACCAGAGCCTTTTCAGAGAAATCTAGCTCCGACGTAGGGAATCTAGATTTCTCCAGCAATGATCAGATCAGATAGCTAGACAGTCAAACTCAACTCACCAATCTGACAACTAAACAAGATGCTCGCACAGGTGTTAATCAGATTAAGCAAATAAGCAGATAAAACATTAACAGGATCGTTCTGATTCTAAAGTATGCTATCGAATAATCAAGCAAAACCTAGCTCCGACGTAGGGAATCTAAATCATGCATAACACTCAAATAGCAATCAGGTATAACCAAAGCTTCCTTTGACTAATCAAGATGAATCTAGCTCCGACGTAGGGAATCTAAACCAAGCATGACAATCAAAGATCAATCTAATCGTATTGCAAAGATCCAGCTCTGACGTAGGGAATCTATACCAGCGCAATACTCAAAGAACAACCAGATTAAACCACAAGGCATGGATCGGAGCTAGAACGATGCTGTAAGATAAATATTGCTCAAATCGGACCAAGACCAAAGCTCAAAGCCGTTGAAGAAGTAGATTGATTCACATGGCGCAGATCTAAACCAATCTAGCGACTTCAAACAACCGCAAAGACTGCCTTTAAATAACCAAGATTACTCTAGCTCCGACGTAGGGAATCTAGACTAATCTTGATGATCTAGCTCCGACGTAGGGAATCTAGACATAAAGTACAGTCCGATAAATGATAATCTGTTGAATAATCAATATTGATCTAGCTCCGACGTAGGGAATCTATACCAATCTTGATTATCCAGAGATAAATCGGTTGAACAGTATAAACGAGAAAGGGCGATGCGCCTCAATTCAAAGCCTATACTAGTTCGATAAATTGACTAACTTACTGGTAAGCCGGAGATCAGAACTGATGCAGCCCGTCCACCGATAAGCTTCGTCGAGATACTACTCCTAGGTTTTTGGCGTGAAGCCGGGTTGTATTGATTGTGAGAATAATTCTTTACAATGGACGAGGGTTTATATTTATACCCTGGTCATGATGAGTCCTGATCGGACCAGACTAACTTGCAGATAAAGTAAACTTATTCTAAGATAGAATGGGACTTTAAATACGCCTTCTGAAAAGGAAATAGTCCCCGCTCATGCCACGCTTCCTTTTTAGCCGATGTATATTTCTTATTCACCATCAGATCGGACTCTCCTTCTTCATCGGACTCTTCCCCTGCATCGATTTCCTTCTCCGGCACCATTTGTTTGACCATTCAACGGGTCCACTGCGCAGTTCCAGCCTCACCACGTCACCATCTGACTCAGCATATCAGGCGCGAAAATCTGGTGTCAACACATGCCCCCCAATTTTGGAATAAAATATCATTTTGTTCCAAAATTCGTATCTGTCATCATAATCCCTTCACCGATTTTCGTGCCGAAACTTTCCATCCCTGCACTGTGCGGCTCCTCGATCTTCGAGCCATGACCGTTTTCTCTTTATAAAAATCCTCACCGGCGGCCACGCTGTACACTCTTCCTTCCTCGCCAAGAACCCGCACTGCTCATCTTCTTCCTCCTTTCTCCCGAACGACCATTTGCATCTACTCAAGCCCCTAATCAAAATCCACTCAAATGGCTGAATCTTCTTCCATGGGCGTCCTCAAGTCTTCCGCATCCGCCTCCCTCTCCGCTTCGGCTCCAGCAAGTTCATCAGCGGCAGCGATTTCCACCATGGCGGCCGTCATGACCTCGACAATGGCGGCAGCCTCAAGCTCGACAATGGCGGCAGCAGCAAACTCCTCAGCCTCCTCTTCATCGACTTTCTTCGCCTCAGGTTCCTCTTCGACGCCCGCAGGACCATCAGTAGGAGAAGTACGTCACCCAATCCCAGAGGTACCCTACTGAATCCGATTTAACTTTCTGCCTGAAATTCGGCTTTTAAAACTTGTCCTCATTTCGCAATCTTCTTCTAGGCCATTCGTGCCCAAACCTTAATCCTTGTAGGCGATGTTTATGGGGTTTATTTTCTTGGTCCAATGAGAGATTCGGACCCCACCGAGATTATCAATTTGGAAACCCGGCGCATTTCGTTCAAAACTTCCGGATTCGACCTCGAAGATTGGAAGAATGCATTCCGTTCCTGGCCGACGGTTCTCCCCGGATGGAAAGACTGGTATCTAAGAGTATCAGCCTCCAAATCTGCAATCTGGGACAGATCAGACATCGCCCAATGTATCGGCCTCAGTATCGGACCTATTGCCAAAAATGAGAACCTCCTGATTGCTGCATCGCATTTTTGGTCCGATGCAATGAATGCCTTCATCTTCGGTCATGGTCCGATGACCCCAACATTGCTCGATGTGGTCATGCTCCTTGGCCTCAACGTCACCAGCAACAAGCGTCCTCTCAGACTCAATGTCAAATTAGTTCACCATTTCAAAACTAAAAGCTGTGGCGGCTGGAAAGGATATATGGAGAGTCATCATCGGACCGGACCCGTGACTGACCGCGAGCATGCGGCCATTCTGAATATGTGGTTAGACAGATTCTTCTTCTGCGGTACCACTCTCGGTCCGACGGCCAATTTTCAACACTTGGCCGAATCACTGGCAAGTAACCACGTCATCAACCTTGGCCAGTATCTCCTAGGAGCAGTATACATTTTGCTTCATCAAGTCGCCAAGCGCCTGAGGACCGGATCGCCTATCACCAATCTTGGCGGGCCATGGTGGTTCATTCAGATGTGGTTGATGCTACATCTGAGCAAGGCCGTCAAAGTAGATTTTCGAAGGAACAAATTCCCAGAAAGTAGGCCTGAATCGGAAGAGATCACCTGGCGCCAATGCACTTCGCTTGGTGAAGCTGCCATGGGTTTCCCTGCTGAGAAATTATCAGGCAAGGAATCGTCCAAGTACTTCGCACTTCTTTATGGAGGTATTACCGATGACAAAATGCTTTGGTTCTTATACGATCATGCTGATGAATATGAGTTGCCCTACAAATTCAAATTCGGCATGATCGTGGAGACTGATACAGAAGCCCTTGCTATCTTCCGAACTTGTATCAACGCTCAATTCCTCCCGATCGGCCTCAGTCTGAGCAAACCAGGACAATCAACTTATGAGTACTACCATCCAAATCTGGTCGCTCGTCAGTTTGGCATTGGACAGCTTCCGCCTCATCTAGTTTTAACCGATAGAATCTTCCCAAGTGGAAAAGTTGATACTGGTGTAGAATGGGATCGCCTCTTGGAGTTCGAGCCTCCCCTTGATCAAACCAATCTTGACACCTGGGCAATCGGCCTCATGGCTCATCGGACCTTCAACATGTGGTGGGCCGAATGGCGTCAGCATCTATTCTGCATCGCCTGCAAGAATTATGTTCGAAAGATGCACCCTACTTTCAAGGGTAGACCAGAGGTAACATTCGCAAACTTGCCCCTTTTCTTTACATCATTTTAATTGGTTAAATCTCTTCCCCTTTGTTAGGACATTGATCGCTCTCCCCCAATGGTGACTCAATCTGGGAAGCTAGTCGTCTACAGCAACGTTTCGCCAGATCCGTGGATCGGCTGTGATTCCCCAACTATTGGCAACCTGCTGTCGGCTCTCAGTGACAGTAGGAAAAGGAAGAAGCCGGTGTCCTCCAAAACTGTCAAGCGTCCAAAGACCACTCTGGTAAGCCTTTTAAAATTTCATCAAATTCAATTATCCTCTTCATCGAAACCAATTTTCTTGCAAAATCAGACCATTGGACAATCATCTGCAACTCGGCCCAGCCCGACCAAGTCTCCAAATTTATCGGCTGACGAAGACCCAGAATCGGACCCACAAAAATCATCAAGCCCTATTCAGATGCAATCAAGCCCAGTCCAGGAACACTCGGGCCATTCGTCTTCATCTGAGAGGACTATAACTGGGTCGCCTCGTCAATCAAGCCCGCCACCTCAAGCAGAACAAGCACAAACAGATCAGGGCCTTCAAGAAGATCAACCGGTAACTCCTCCACAGGTCCGATCACCTGATTCCACAGAAGCAACGGTAATCATTGACCGATTTCTTTAATAATTGATAGTTAACTTATTCCTATTCTTTCTTTTCTAGCAAATCATTCAGAACGTCTTGACGGATCTTGAGATTGCTCAAGCAAACATCCAGGGCAGTAATATCAACCCTTCAATCAGACCCGAGCAAGAATTAGCCTGGAAACAAGTAAGCTTTCTAGCCCGACATAACCATATCAGCTTTTTGATATTATATCTAATTATTTTCTTTTGCAGGCTCAAGATACTCCTCAAACCAGCCAGACCATATCAGTCGATTTTGATCGGCTGCAAACTGAAGAGGAAGAAATCAGCTCTGGGCAAGGCTTGCTATCTGATGAAGTGAAGGCAAAGTTGCTTGATATATCTGCACTTCTTCATCAAAACATCGTCAACCTCGTCCAGGATGCAGAGCCGATTCGTGAAATCGTCAAGACTTTGCGAGGTCAGCTCCCATTAGACTTGGAAGAAGCATTGATTCCGGCGGCATACATAGAAGGCCATTCCTTCCCAGTGATGCAAGCTAATCGCCGGATCGAGAATCGGACCTCCCAGCAGGATCTGATCAAGGCCAGGGATGAAAAACGTGCCCAAGCTGACGAGTCAACAAAACTGATCGAAGAACTATCGGCTCGTCCTGCTTCCATCCAATTAGAGCTTGAGAATCTTCGAGCCATAGAACAAATATTGGAGCAGGAACTTATCCAAGTCCGATCAAGCATCCAGGCTAAGGCAAAAGAGCTTGACGACATTTCGGCTTTGAAGTCAAAGGCTGAAGAGGACTACAAGATCCACATCAAGGCCGCCAAAGAAATTCATAAATCAATCAAGCCTGTAGAAGGGAACGCTGAAGCTGATGCCAAGATCATCGCCGATGTTGACAAGATTCGTCAGACTGCTCTTGATTTGATAGTTAAATACCTGCAGCCTTGAATATTGAAACTTGCCCGTATCACCAAGCAGTCTGATACATTGATAGCCTGCTCCGCCATCGAGCGGCTTAATGATATAATATACTCTTCTTTTGTTGTATATAATCCTTAAGGCGATGCATGTTACACCGGCTCTTATTTTTTCTTGAGGCGATTTTTCATCGGCTTCCAAGCCTGACGCGTAGCATCGGCTTTACAAATTTACCCAAATGCTAGGGTAGTACCATTGGATAAGCAAACTCGAATCTTGCCCCCAGGACGAAATAATAATCAGGTCGATTCAATTTGCAAGAAGAACTATCAAAGACATATTTGAAATAACTGATCAACCACATCGGCCTTTGTTTTTGTTGGACCAGCCACGTCAATTTCCATGATTTGTTTTTTCAACATCATCAACACTAGATCCAATGTCTATCTCTTCTAATTCATCGGCCGACGTAAACCTAAATCCTAACTTACCGAATTCATTTCGGTCTTCAAAATCTTCTATACAATCGGCTATTTAAAATAAAGTCTCAGAGCCGACTGCTTGGATCGGCTGTAATCCCTGATCGGATACCTTGAGGAAGTCACCATCCCATGTTTTTCCTGATAGGCATTCAATCCCTTCAAATTCCCAAATCGTTGACTCAGCTGTAGCAATGCTAACCGAATCATCAGCTGGGACGATCTCCACATTATTGCCTTGCCATTGAATCAAACACTGGTGCATCGTGGATGGGATGCAACAATTGGCATGAATCCAATCTCGCCCGAGGAGCATGCTGTAAGAACCTTGGCCATCAATCACAAAGAAGGTGGTCGGCAATATTTTGCTGCCGATGGTCAACTCCACATGAATTGCCCCCCGAGGCTCCGAAATGTTACCGCCGAAATCTTTGAGCGTCATGTTTGTCTTGATCAGATCATCAATCCCTTTTCCCAACTTGCGGAACGTGGAATAAGGCATGAGATTGACTGCAGCTCCTCCATCAACTAGCATCTTGGTCATCGGCTTCCCATCAACGTATCCCTTGATGTACAGAGGCTTCAGGTGCCGATATCTGTTTGCATTTGGCTTCTCAAAGATAGCCTTCTCTGAATCAAGAACCAAGCATGCAGCGGCTTCTTCCAGTTCATAATCAACCTCACCATCATCTTGTTCATCAGGAGCAGCAAAATCAAAAGGCAATATTAAAACCATGTTTACCGGGGCCGATGCGCTTGCTTCATCATCATTGGCTATCTTGATGCGCCAAGTTTTCCTCTCCTTAGCTAATTCCTGCTCCTGAATCTGCTCATGATAGCGCAAACGCTGCACGCGCCTCTTCTTGGTTCTAGAAATCCCTGATGGGCACCACTGTCCAGGCTTCATTTGAGGTTCTTTAATCCGATCCCGAACTGGAGCCTTTCCTTCATTTTTTCAGGGCCAAGAACATCAACCTGGCCTTCGATATTTTTATGGCCATGAGCATCAACTCGGCCTTCATCTCCTTGATGATGATCATCAATCCTGACGCCGATCCGTTCATGAACTGATAGTCGACCTCTCTTGAAAGCTCTGTATTCTTCATACTGGAGACTGCATTCAGGACAATCTGATTTAGATGGTAATCTGAGCTTCTCGTTCCAGCAGAACACGAAGAAAGGACATCTCCAGTGACCATCATCTTGATCGTTCTGCTCATAAGTCTGACGTCTGTCCATATGCCAATCGGACCTATCATCGCACCAACGTTGTCCATCGGACCTATCATATCGACGTTGGCCATTGGTCCTGTCATCACATTGGCGTCGACCATCGGACCTATCATCAAATCGGCATCGGCCATCAGACCTGTCATTGTATTGGCGCCGACCATCAGATCCATCATCAAATCGCCTCACCTGATATTCGCGTCTCTGACGCCGACGTTCCTCGCGCTCTTTCCATGCTCGAGCTGTTGCCTGCTGCCTTTTGTATTTGTTAATCAGCATTTGGGAAGTCACACGTGGCCGATATCCACCAAGAGCATTAGATTCACGCCCAAATGCCTGATGATTCCTCCGCAGCTCTTCAACAGTAACTTGAACTGCAGGATCAACGGCACCAGAACTCTTGGTGTGGTCCGATGTGAGCACCTTAAACTTCCCCTTCTCATCAGCATCAACCATATTAACAAAAAAGGAGAAATCAGCAAAGTTACTAGGGAAGGGATGACCGTCGATCTTCATGGCTTTCTTATTATCTTCGAACTTGATCTTGCCAGATTCAATAGCCAATTGGATCTCCCTTCTGAACACCTTGCATTCATTGGTCTCATGAGAAGTTGAGTTATGCCATTTGCAATATTTGCGTTTCTTCAACTCATCGGCCGATGGAATTGAGTGATTTGCAGAGAGTTGGATAAGCTTTTCACTGAGCAGCAAATCAAAAATCTTATCGGCCTTTGTTATATCAAAACCAAACTTCTCAGGGTTCTGCTTGATCCATGGGAGCGACACCGGCTTCTTGGATTTGGTCCATTCAGCTATGTTGACATCAGCCTCCTCTTCAGAATCAGAGAGATAAGATACTTACTTGGAAAACTTCGTACGCTTCATCTCTTGATATCGGACCTCATGGGCTGACACTTTCTGCACCAGTTGCCCCAATGTCTCAAACTCCTGAGTAGAAAACTTTTCTTTGATCGGCGCGAGCAAACCCTGGAATGCAAGCTCGGCCAACTGCATATCAGATAGCTTCAAACTATAGCATCGATTCCTGGTATCACGGAACCGTTGGATACACTCCTTGACGGTTTCATCGTTTCTCTGCCTGACAGCAATCAAATCAGAAATCTTCATCTCGTTGAGACCAGAAAAGAAGTATTTATGGAACTGCTTCTCCATATCGGACCATCCTGTGACCGATCCTGCTGGCAGCGATGTGAACCAAGTAAATGCCGGCCCTGACAGTGACAGAGGGAAAAATCTGAGCCTGAGTCCCTCCTCAGAAGCAGCTTCACCACATTGAGCCAGGAATCGGCTGACATGCTCAATGGTGGTCATATCATCCTGCCCGGAGAATTTGGAGAAATCCAGCACTCTGTAATGCGGAGGAAGTGGTACTGCATCAAAGTAAGACGGGTACGGGTGCCGATACAACCTCGCTTCATCTTTAGGCTTCAAACCGAACTGATTCTGAATCACCTCGGCTATTTTCTGTGACCAATCGGACTGTTGACTTCCAGATGGCATCCCATCAGCTATATCCATCATATAATTATTGTAATCACCGATCATACGCCGATGTGTAGGGATCTCTGCGCGTTGTTTTGCAGCCGCAGGTTGTTTCTCTTCTTCATTCAGAGTCCTAGCATATTTTTCACCATGTGGGCCGACAATAGATCCATCGGCCATCAACAGAAAACCGTTGGCCAGTTCAACAGGAGGTGGTGGAGCAATCGGAATCTGTGGAACAACGGTTATTGCATTATCTTCAGTTTCTTTGCCTTTTCCTGACCCTGATGCCCCTGCAGAATCTGCTATAAAGACTGGGCCTTTCAAGCAAATAGCATCATCCACCGCCTTCTTGATGAGATTATCTAAAGAATTCACCAAAGTGCCTAACTGGTTAATCAATGCATAATGAACAGCTTGGTGAATCATTTCTGTCATGTTAATCTGGTACTCCCGAGCATCAGTTGTCTTCTTGATCAGTTCTGGATCTGGGAGAGCACCTTTAAGTATAGGTCCTGAACGATTACGTCCAAATTGGCCAAGGCAGAGCTTCTCAAATGCATCAATTTGGGCCTGAACTGCATCTAATTGAGCTTTAGACAGATCGGCCTTTGTGATTGGAATGCCCGTCTCAGGCGTCTTGTTCTTGTCATTCTTGGCCTTCTCAGCAGCTTCCTTTTCAGCAGCAAGTTTTGCTGCAGTTTCTTTCTCAGCGGCGAGCTTTGCTGCGGTTTCTTTTTCAGCATCAGACGACGACATCTTGGAATTTGCTTCTCGTGTCCCACCAGGCGTGCCAAAAATGTGTTGACGCGGAAAATCGGCGGTCGTATCCTCCGCGTGCAGCACAAGAAGACCAGGGAGATCTGCTTCGCTCCAGTGCCAGCCTACACTCCGTTCAGGTTCGCGGCGTGCCAGTCAATTTGACCTGAAATTGACAAGGGAATAAAACAGTTAAATTACTCTTTGATTGTGCCGGCTCTATTCCAAACGGCGAAGGCACGTCGGATTTTAGCCAAGACCCAATCAGAATGTATCGGCCGATGCCAATCGGACTTCAAAATCGGACTTCATAGATGACGTCAATCAGACCTCAATCAGACACCGAATCGGACCTCACAATCGGACCAATCAGGATCGGACCTTGATTAATATAACAGATCAGCCTTTGAATAATAAAATAAAGCATAAAACATGGCCAATATGTAAATAACGGATCAGCTGTGCCTTTGAACAAGATATTAAATAATCAAAGTGTGAGCCGATACATTGTCCACCTTGCCTAGTTACCAGTTTGGTTCATCTTATCGGACCATCTAACTAGCCAATCGGACCAGAGCCTTTTCAGAGAAATCTAGCTCCGACGTAGGGAATCTAGATTTCTCCAGCAATGATCAGATCAGATAGCTAGACAGTCAAACTCAACTCACCAATCTGACAACTAAACAAGATGCTCGCACAGGTGTTAATCAGATTAAGCAAATAAGCAGATAAAACATTAACAGGATCATTCTGATTCTAAAGTATGCTATCGAATAATCAAGCAAAACCTAGCTCCGACGTAGGGAATCTAAATCATGCATAACACTCAAATAGCAATCAGGTATAACCAAAGCTTCCTTTGACTAATCAAGATGAATCTAGCTCCGACGTAGGGAATCTAAACCAAGCATGACAATCAAAGATCAATCTAATCGTATTGCAAAGATCCAGCTCCGACGTAGGGAATCTACACCAGCGCAATACTCAAAGAACAACCAGATTAAACCACAAGGCATGGATCGGACCTAGAACGATGCTGTAAGATAAATATTGCTCAAATCGGACCAAGACCAAAGCTCAAAGCCGTTGAAGAAGTAGATTGATTCACATGGCGCAGATCTAAACCAATCTAGCGACTTCAAACAACCGCAAAGACTGCCTTTAAATAACCAAGATTACTCTAGCTCCGACGTAGGGAATCTAGACTAATCTTGATGTTCTAGCTCTGACGTAGGGAATCTAGACATAAAGTACAGTCCGATAAACGATAATCTGTTGAATAATCAATATTGATCTAGCTCCGACGTAGGGAATCTATATCAATTTTGATTATCCAGAGATAAATCGGTTGAACAGTATAAACGAGAAAGGGCGATGCGCCTCAATTCAAAGCCTATACTAGTTCGATAAATTGACTAACTTACTGGTAAGCCGGAGATCAGAACTGATGCAGCCCGTCCACCGATAAGCTTCGTCGAGATACTACTCCTAGGGTTTTTGGCGTGAAGCCGGGTTGTATTGATTGTGAGAATAATTCTTTACAATGGACGAGGGTTTATATTTATACCCTGGTCATGATGAGTCCTGATCGGACCAGACTAACTTGCAGATAAAGTAAACTTATTCTAAGATAGAATGGGACTTTAAATACGCCTTCTGAAAAGGAAATAGTCCCCGATCATGCCACGCTTCCTTTTTTAGCCGATGTATATTTCTCATTCACCATCAGATCGGACTCTCCTTCTTCATCGGACTCTTCCCCTGCATCGATTTCCTTCTCCGGCACCATTTGTTTGACCATTCAACGGGTCCACTGCGCAGTTCTAGCCTCACCACGTCACCATCTGACTCAGCATATTAGGTGCGAAAATCTGGTGTCAACACTACCTCTACTAATCCGTGGGGTTACGAGGCAAACGAGGGTAGATATACACCTAAGCACCACGCTTAAGGTAATATCGGCTATCCTAACCTTGATCAGAGATTAAAATACTTTATGAATAAAGCAATGAACCCACAAGCAAAATAAAGAACTCAACTTTCTACAACTCAGACTTAAATACTTAGATGAAATCCCGGATACTTGCTAGGAGTTCGCATCCGCCGAAGTACAGGTGGAGGGTCGCCGACACGCCGGGACTCTTTCAGACTCTCCCTCACTCTCTCCCTATTTCTACTCTAAGATATGAGGAGGGCTTTGCCTTGAATCTACAGTCCAGCTCGATGATGATTTGCTCAGCCCCGGACTCAGGTATTTATAGGTAGCAAGGGCGGTTTGCAGTCGGTATGAGGAGGTTGAGGCGGTTAGCTGGTGGGGCCAGGTCGGCCGATCCCAAGGCGTCGGCCGACCCGTGGATCCACCGTCCTTAGGTGTGCACAGCCTGGATGTCCTCCTGAAGGCGGTTGGCAGGTACTGGTCAAGGGGGGACCGATTCGGGCGCGCACCCAGGTCGCCCGACCTAGAGGAGTCGGCCGACTTGGCCTTGCCGACTTTCGGTCCCACCTTCTCTTGGTGGCTGCCATGTGGGCCCTTGAGTCGGTTCTTGGTGGGTAGACTTGCATTTGCGTACATTGAGATTGAGAAGTGGGCCCTTCAATCCGTGTGAATGCCATGTGGCTCGTCTCTTCCCCTTGGTACAAACCGACGTTGAATCAATGGCCTAGATCCTTTCTTAGTGTGTTTCTTCTGCATGGGGTGAAGGAGGGCTCGATTGGGCCTGGTCCCAGGTCGGCCGACCTGAGGGGTCGGGCGACTTGGTCCTGGGCCCACTTTGCCTCCTCTTCTGTGACTTTGTTCCTGCAAAAACACATATACACCAAAACTAGTGGAATTCGTCAGTAAACAATCCTATGTCTATTCTTTTTATTATTCTTTTATATTCATGTTGATGCTGGAAATTTGTCATTTAAGAGCCATCAACAGAAGCACATCACAA
Organism: Alloteropsis semialata; assembly: GCA_004135705.1. Taxonomy (NCBI): domain Eukaryota; kingdom Viridiplantae; phylum Streptophyta; class Magnoliopsida; order Poales; family Poaceae; genus Alloteropsis; species Alloteropsis semialata. Next base: position 20,147,076 of record CM014276.1, on the reverse strand, counting down.
AACGGCCACATGGCTGAGAAACGTGCCACGATCCCTTGACGAAGCCTGCCATCCCAAGCTTCAGAATCGCAACGCCGTGCGAATGTGCACATGTCAGAGCTCTCCTAAAACAGCGCACAGCCAAACAACAAACAAAGCCATGTGGCTAACTGCTAACTCAAAAAATAGATAACCTTAACAGACTAACATGCACAAGAATTATTCAACAAATCTCCTCCTAAGTCTTGTGCACTAAACTACTTACAAAGACAAAGACCGATCTTGGTGCAAAGCTCCAGGAACTTGATCTTGCAGAGTGGTTTTGTGAGGATGTCTCCAAGCTGCTCACTTGTTCCTATAAACTTTACCTCAACCTGTCCATTGTGTGCATATTCCCGAATCAGGTGAAATCTTTTATCGATATGCTTCGTTTGGTCATGATGCACAGGATTTTTGATCAATGAAATGGTGGATTTGTTGTCCACCCTTAGCACAGGCCTGCTTACCTCTAAATCCAAGATCTCAGAGAGCAGCCGTGCTAGCCAAACAGCTTGGCAAGCAACTGTTGAAACAACTATATACTCAGCCTCACAACTCGATAAAGCCACAACTTTCTGCTTTGAGGACTGCCAATTGATCGGACATTCTCCAAGGAAGAAAATGACTCCAGTGGTGCTCTTTCTGCTGTCAACATCTCCAGCCAAATCACTATCACTAAAGCCAACCAAGGTTGATCCCTCTACCTTTTTCCTCATATACTAGAGAACCCAGTCACTAGTCCCAGCAATTTATCTCAGAATATGCTTTACTGCTGCTAGATGTTCCTCATGGGGATCCTCCATAAACCTGCTGACATATCCAACAGCAAAAGCCACATCAGGCCTAGTGTGTACCAAGTACCTCAAACTTCCAACTAAACTCCTGTAGGCTGTAGCATCAACACAGGGGCTCCTGCTTTCTTTGCTCAGCTGCCTACATAGGCACTTAACATGGATTGCAATCACCCATACTTCCCTTCTCAAGAATCTTTCTAGCATAGTTGCCTTGTGACAGGGCAATTCCATCAACTTCTTGCCTTACCTCAATTCCTATATAGTAACTGAGTAGACCCAAATCATTCATCTTGAATAGGTCAGACATTTGCTTCTTGAATTTTTGGATGCTGTTGCTACTTGTATCAGTGATTATCAAATCGTCCACATAAACACCTACAATCAGCCTCTCAGCACCCCTTACCCCGGCAGTAGATGGCATGTTCAGAGGGAGTCCTCTGAAATCCCAATAAACCCAAACTCTTGTCTAGCTTAAGATTCCATGCACGTGGAGCTTGATGCAATCCATAGAGAGCTTTGTGAAGTTTCAGTACCATATGTTCTTGTCTAGCACGCGCAAAACCTGGAGGTTGTTGAACAAAAACCTCCTCTTTGAGTTCACTATTTAGGAATGCCGACTTGACGTCCATGTGGTGAGCTTCCCAGCCTTCTTGTGCCACCAGTGCTATAAGCAGCCGTACAGCTTCCATGCGAGCCATTGGCACAAAGACCTCATCATAGTCCACACATTCCTGCTGTGCATACCCCTTTACGACAAGCCATGCCTTGTGCCTTACCACTGCACCCTACTCATCTCTCTTTACCTTGAACACCCACTTGAGTCCAATGGCACACCTACCCTGAGGAGCCTCAGTGATTGTCCACGTGTGGTTCTCCTCAATGGAACTCAGCTCCTCCTCCATTGCTCGACGCCAGCAGGCCTCCTGTTTTGCCTCTAGCAGCGACGCAGGCTCCTTTGCACTCATTGCCAACCGCCGCACATATCCAAGATCACGCACTGCATACCTAGGCGGCGACGCAGGTCTAAGAACATTGTCCATAGCCCTGAACCACAGGGGTGCTTCTTCATCGTGATTGGCGTCCAGCTCGTCTCCCAGCACTATCGGTGGCGTGACGTACTGGACGTCAAGTGCAGCGTCAAATGGTGGCGTCACCAGGTCCCCCATGGTAGGTGTGGCAGCGGGCCATGCAGGGGATGTCGTTGGTGTGGTCGTTGATGATGTAGGGGAAGCCGAGTCTACGTCTTCTACCTGCATAGTGTCAACTAGAGACATCATGTACTCAACAGTGAAGGTGTCGTTGCTGACGTTGGCCCTGTCGTTGTGTGCAGCATCACCGGACCAGTCCCACTAGCCGGCCTCGTCAAAGATCACGTCCCAATCCCAGTAGTAACCCACATTAATTAATAGAGAAGTATATCATGTCCATCATCATCATCATCATCATCATCATCATCATAATTCCAATCATTAGGGTAATAACCACTAATCAAAAAGGATCCATGCCACTCTTGACCGTGAGCACGGCTGATATATCAGTTTTACACTCTGCAGAGGTTGTACACTTTCACCACCGGTCGTGATTACCGTTTGCACGGGTTGGCAAAACCCATTTCACACTTCCTTAGGTGTGTGGCTGAGTTTCACTACGAGACCTTTCAAAAGTCCCTCTAACTAGCTAGGGGCCGCTATGGTTTCAACATAAGCACAAGAACCCAACTCTCGGGATTGACTAAACACCCAGGGCGCAACATGAGTGGATCAATGGCGTCCAAGGCGCAACGTGAATAGTGCCAATGGACCTCAGGGCACAACGTGAGACTGTCCCCGTGCAGTTTAGGCTCATAATTAAAACATGGTTCCCCACTTGCGCCTTTTGGTAACCACTATCTAGTTAGAGTTGTTCATTTTTCTTAGTCAAGACCAGAGCCCATTAATTCCTGTGGTTGTACTATTTTCCTAGGTTGCCACTTTATGAACTGGACCTTAAGGAGAGACGCTCGGAGCAAAGTACACAGCACATGCTCTAGCTCCCTATGCTATGTTGCTAAAAAGCAAGTTTTAACATATATCATTGTTCATAATTAAATAAGTATCATCATATCATTGGTCCAGTGAGCAGAGGTTGCAAAGCCTAGCAAGAAGCTACCCAAAGATGCATAACCCAGGTTGTACAAGGTAAACAAGATATAATCAACTAGGTATGTCCTTATATAACTTAAACTCATGCATGAATGAAAATGAATATTAAAGGTTATTAGGTTGCAAGGAAATTCTCGTGTTATACTTGCCTTCCTCAAAGTATTGCCGATAATTCTCTTTTTTAGAACCTTGCTCTCCTTCAAAGTCGAGCAACTCACTGATTGGCACGATCAACACCAGCACACAAAATACATATAATAAAGCAATACACCAATCAGCAAAACAACTTTGAAAAGTGCACTGTTAGAGAACACTAGCTACGACGAACTCGAGAGCACAAGAAACGCTAAAGAAAGGGCTACAGTTGGAAAGGGCACGACTATCAGAACACTGGAGCTGTGAAAGAAACAAGAGACTATATGTTGTATTTATTTTAATTAAATAAATGATGTGTAGAAGATATTTCAAAGAAATATCCAAAGTTGGAATTATTGAATCTATTTTAGAATTTTGAAAGCGAATTAAAACCTAGTCAAGTTTTATTTATATATATTTCATAGGAATTAAGAAATTTACTATTAAACTTACCAATAAAGAACATGTGAGCATCTAATCAAATTATAAGGTATGTCGTGTTGGACTAAACAATTTTTATATAGAGGACACATTTATGTTGACATTAATCACATTAACATTATTATAAGAGGCGGCGTAAAACCCTAGATCACTTTTAATTAAAGAACACATGTTAAATAAGAATTAATCAAATTAATACTAAACTAATTCCCAAAAACAAGTATTATGGAAACCAACACCACTAACGTGTAATTTATGTTATTAAGAAACTAACGCAACATGAACGGATCAAAACGGACCTAAATCGTGCAATCTATGGGCTTCGCAAGATTACAGGGACTTATATGTAATTAACTATAGTTTTCAGGGGCTATCTGGTAAGTTTTGCAAGACACAACATATAGCGCTCGCAAAAAGGGTTATACCGAGGGTTTAAAGTGCAAAAAGCACGATCAGGGCTGGTCTGTAGGCACCTAAATTTCTAGGGGTTTTTCTGCAAAAAGTCCTAGAGAGGGGTGGATGGCAGATTGTTTTCATAAAACTCTGGGGGCTCCTTATTAAAACGATGAAGGGGTACGTGGGTTCTAATCGTGGCTGTCGATCGCCGATCGGGCGGCCCAGATTGCTCAGCTCGGTTTAGGGTCGCTGGCGGCAAGGAGGGGGCGGCGGCGCTATGACTGGCGGCGGCGGCGACTCACCGGCGAGGAGGGGAACGGGCGCTACGGGGCATGATTTCGTGCGCCAATGGAACCAGGAGGGAGAAGAGAAGGAGCCAAATCTTACCCAGGGGTCGTGGTCGGCGGTTAGGTGCCAACGCGGCGGGCAACGTCGAGGGGCGGACGGAACGGCCGGCGATCGTGGTGAGGGAGCTGTGGCCTCAGCTTCGTAGGTCTGAGCTGCGGGAGAGCTTCCTGGGGCGCCCGCGCACGCGAGGGAGAGGACAGGGGCGGCGGCAGGGCCTCCACAACAGCGAATTGGAGCGGTGGCGGCACGTTTATGTCAGCGGCGATGACGAGCAGCTGCAGAGCGGCGGCGCGTGCGAAGGGGGGCTCGAGGGGGGCGACGCCGTTTATAGGGCTGCGGCCGCTCCGTGGTGTGCGGAGGGGGGGCTCGCGGGATTCCGGCACGGCGGGTTCACCTCGGGCTCGCCCGGGGCTACCTGCAGACACGGGAGAGGGAGAGAGGTAGAGGATGACGTGCGGGCCCCGGGTGACTGAGAGAAAGAGGAGGAGGAGGTTGGCGAGTGGGGCTCGGGTGGCGGTGGGAGAGAGAGGAGGGTCGAGTGGGCCCTAGCACGAGCTGGGCCGAGAAGCTAGGCTGGGCTGCGAGGAAAGAAAGAGAGATGGGGGGAGGAAAGGCGGACCAAGGGAAAGGTTGAGGGGCAAAAGCGAATTGGGCCAAGAGTTGGAGGGGCAAAAGCGAATTGGGCCAAGAGTTGGAGGGGCAAAAGCGAATTGGGTCAAGAGTTGGAGGGGCAAAAGCGAAGTCTTATTGTAGGAACTTTTCTAAGGCTCAAACAAATGCGAATTCAAATGGAAATTTGAATATAAATTTGAATCCCAACATTTGAACAACCCACACACAAGAAGAAATGCAGCGACATGAATGCAACTACGCAAACCTCTAATTGCCTATATTTATTTAATTTATTTTAGAAAACTACTACCTATTAAGAACAAATTGCACAAACTTCCTAATTAATTCTAACCAAATTTTAGAATTTATTGGAAACCCTAAGAAGGCAAAAACTAGGGTATGACATGTGCAAGCATGTCCGTCTCTATTGACGGTCCTTAGATGCGCGAATCGTGAACCGCAAGCGCACGGATCATCGTAGCTTTTCACTCAGAGTATTTCATCCAAGGTTATCAATCCGAGGATCGACAATGAACTTACTAGGGTTTCCCATCTACTCTAACGGATCTGTCCTAGCATGAAGCGTTGATTGCATATAAAGGGTAAAACCTATGAGATGTGAGTGGAGTATAGGTTGATCACACCCATGAACATAGGCAAAGATAATGTGCAACCAAAGGGGTAAACTAGCTTATCGCCTTCTAGTTGTAGTTCTATCCAATAAAAGCAAGCGCATCATGCATCTCATCAAAAGCAATCTTTAAGCTCTTACCTCCGGTCAACCTCCCGAGAACGCCACCTTACACAGGATTGCACCCTGTCACGGCACTCCCTATCGGCGTGGTTAGTTACAAGGGCACGTCCACAAGTGAACGTGTCTAGATATAATGAAGGGTCAACACATTAAATCTAATCACCATGATTACATAAAGCATGCTATATAGTCTAACCATGGATTAGACTAAGGGATAATCATATTCATGATGGGTAGAAAGCATAGAAGGAGTTATTGAGTCGCTAAGAGATCGGATGACATGAAGAACATTACTCATATAATAGATGTGTTTGGATCATCACCGCCGAGTACATACCATTGATGACTCCATCTAGCTCATGAACTCCACCATGGCACAACCATGCAGGGAGGCCATGGCGGCTAGGGTTGGCCTAAGCCATCCCCTAGACAACTTCGAGGACATGCGGCAGCCATCGTCTCCCTTTAGTGTATGCCCTAGGTTTCGCTGAGTTCTGGTGGATTGATCCCCGTGCCTTCGGGTATCGGGGATATAAATAGTCCAAGGAAGCTTCATGTCGAAGGGGAGGCCGAGGCGGCGCAAAAACGGCCTAGGCCGGCCGGCCTAGGGGCCTTGGGCCGGCCGGCTTACCCCCCTAGGGGCCCCCAAATGCCCAAGCACTCCACACAAAAGTTGTAGATCTTTTTGAGCCATGCAATTTTCTTATATAACTTGCCTCCATCGGACTTAAGATGAAGAAGATATGGCCTATATAAGCTTAGCATCTCTTGTGGGCCTATAGTCCAAAGTTGGTGATTGTGTCTTTCATCATCCAAAGTCTGGGCCCAATTTCGAGTTGTACAAAAACCGTCCATTTATGTTGTATTTCTTGCAAAAACTTAATATGCTCCAAAATACAACACACATGTAAAAATGGGGTTATTTCATGTGCCAAGTGGTGGGTTAGTATATGAATTAGTCCAAAAACTCCACCTAAATAGCACAAAAAAGGTGTCACTAACGAGCGCCAACAGTCTCCTTGACAATATGCATGCCGCGAGCAGGGGGTTGGAGTCGTGCTTCGCTCCGCCCTTGGTTGGAGACCATCTTCTCAATTAGGATCGTGGCCCGTGTGAGAGTGAGATCGAGGAAGGCTCCTCTAGCAGCAGCGTCGAGGTGGCAGCGGGAGTTGGTGTTCTACCCGTTGTAGAAGCTCTGTAGGATAAGCCAGCTCTCCATGCCGAGATGGGGGTAGGTAGAGACGTACTCCTGGAGCCTCTCCCACGCCTCGAGGATGGATTCCATCCCCGACTGCTGGAAACTTGTGATCTTCCCACGAAGGATTTTGGTTTTGCTCAACGGGAAGAACTTGGCGAGGAACGCGGCTTCACACTTTGCCCATGTGTCAACGGTAGTCTTGTCTTTGTAGACACTACTTCACCTTCCCCAAGAGGGAGAAGGGAAACAGGCAGAGCATGAATGCGTCTTTGGAGACACCGCGTATGGTGACGGTATCACACAGGCTGAGGAAGTGCTGGAGATGCGCGTTGGCATCCTCGTTTGGCTTGCCACAGAACGGGCTAGCGTGCACCATGTTGATTAGGCTGGTCTTGAGCTCGAAGTTGATGTCGCCCATGTCGGCGGCGGGTCCCTCGGAGCAGAGTACTTGCAAAGCGTCTTTTCAGCCATGGGGATGTTAGCAACTCGTGCTGGGATAATTGGTTCTTGTGCCGAGAGAACGGGCTGAGGAAGAACGGTGCGAGCACGGTTCCTTCTCAGGAGAGTCTCGAGATCTTCAACGAAGTTTGACGATAGGGAGAAACCGGTCATGCACTACCTTGTTTCCACCAGTAAGGAGAAAACAAAGCAAAGTTAGACTGTATAAGCAATAACCATATCTTATACATAAATCTTAAGTATGACTATCTTGTAAATCTTTTTTTTACTATTGCCATCCCTGGCAACGGCGCCAGAAATGTTTGTTGGCATTTCTTAACGTCGCCACCGGGTATGTTAAGCCCGGCAACGTCGCTTAGAAATGACTCGGATATCTCATTACATTATGTTTCTGCAAGCGCACAGAAATACTGTTGTAGCATTTCACCAGTGAGTATTCATGGGTATCGTTATTTATATTTTCCCAAAAGGATAGCATTTGGTATCAAAGCATTTCCAAGATGATAATACTCAAATGATTATGATATAAGTTCTAGACAAAGTCATACAGGGCTAAATGATAATATCGAGGTAATGCGACACATCATCTAAGAAGCCTAACTCAAGAATAAATAATAAACAATAAGTCCTAAAGTTAGATGGAGCAAGTGACGGACCAAGAACCAGGGGGGTCCTTATGGGCTGCAGGCCCACAAGGAGACTGGGCCGCCAACTCTGACAGATACAAGGAAGAGACGTACAGGTTAAGGAAACTAGTTGGCTACTAGGAAACAACATGGCCTATTCATGTTAGGACTCTATATTTAGTACCTGACTAGGAATCTGTATTTTTAGCCTTGTAGACCCTGTCCCCTGAGTATATAAGGTGAGGCAGGGACCCCTTGTAAATCATAACCATCAATGCGAAGCGATCCACCATAGAGGACGTAGGGTATTACACTCTCTTTCGAGGCGGCCTGAACAAGTCTAAATCGTCTTGGGTTCACCATCGTGCTTTTGGCTCCGGCGAGGCCCTTGCGAACAACTCGACTACTCAGGGACCCAATATAGTAGGCTAGCCGGTATAAAAAACCGACAGCTGGCGCGCCAGGTAGGGGAGATCGTCGAGATCATCGGGCGAGCTTGAAGGACCTCATCATCAACTTCGATCATCGGGCGTTGGTCCCCAATCCGCAGTGGATTCCTATTCGGTGACTTGTGGGTGGATTTTCCTAGTCGAGTTCAAGGCGCAGATAGCACCGTTGCCGGGTTCGAACCAAATTCGATCTACAGCACACTTGTGGACCGATCGACAGATTGCTGTCCGTCGAATCAAAGAGAAGATCGGATTCAACATGAAGCAACATCTTCAACTACTCAGATCCGATGACAAACCACTCAGCTCGACTCATCGGCCACGACGACCGACTACTCAGCTCGACTCAGAACAACTCGGCCACGACGACCGACTACTCAGCTCGACTCACAAAAACTCGCCAACGACTACTTCGACTACTCATCTCGACTAAGCAACTAGTCGGGAGCGGACACTACTCCGCCAACAACCGTCGCGGCTCCATCGACGACCGCGTACGGATTCATCGACTATCGTCCATGAATCAAGCTAAGTCACTTTTCTAATAATTATTTTTTCTTTGGCTTGTTTTCCGCATGCAGGTAATTTGTGTACGCCTCTCGATGGTACTTACCTCAGAGCTACACTTTGACATTACCCTTGGGTTTGTTGACCGTACGCCACATGCTTGGTACACCGAATCAGGAGGCTTTGCCACGAAGTTTTGTGTACTGAGTACTGGAGGCACCACAGTGGCTACACCCTAAGGAGGCACAAATCCTTTGCACACAATACGCGCTCTTCTCGCCAACAGGCAGAACAGTCTCACAGACTACTCTCGAGCAGTCGTGCTATCTTTCATCGCAATACCGACTACTTTTTTTTGTCTATCTCTTAAGGTCGCTTGGGTAGCACACACCTTAATCCGTGAAACCTCGGCTCTTTCTGTCATGCCTAACGTCTCTACATGCGTAATCGAGTCCAGGCAAAAGAATTCACTGATTCGTTTGTTGGTCCGATTCTCGACTAGATTTTCTAAAAAAGTCTTTAAGCTTATTGACATTAGCTTCAACCCAACCAAGTATCCGTGCAAAAGAATCCTAAGGCATTATACAAGACAGCAAAGGTTATACAAGATATACAAAGAACTTAGTTCGAAGCACCCAGGCACACAACGGGGAGACCAAACCGCACTGGTCTGCCAACAATCGGTAAGGCTTTATGTACCTCCTACGTTGTACCCGAATGTGGGGGAATACAAGGGACAGACCGGACTGTCACCACCTGCCGCCTACCCCTCCATACCGTGGGGCACAACTATATTCGCTGGCCCTCGCCATGTCCGAGCAACACAATCGTGCATGAGAGAACTACTCTAGGCATGAATGACGACTCTGAATACTACAACGCTAAGCCTAGCCTGAGCTCCACTAGCCTAAGGATTACAAGTGTGCTACTAGAGAGAGAGGGGCTCTTGAGGATGAGTGTTTGTTGAAGAAGGCCTCCTACCCCCCAATTTATACGAGGGGAGGACAGTTCCCGGGGGTCTTCAGATGGAAACACCCCTTTGGCGCAAAGGGGAACATGCGGGAAGACTTGCTGCCAAGACTTGGTGGGAACGGGCCCTGTCCATGTTCGGCCGAACCCTGGCGAGCTCCTTTCCTGCTAGTTTTCCTCTAGGTCATTGGCATATGGGTCCATGGCATATTCCTAGTTGATTCTCCGGCAGTCCTGCCCTGGTGTGACTGGTTTGAGGGCCTTCTTGACTGTGTGCTCATGGAGTTGCATTTGCATGACATGCTCTCCATCGTTTGAGCACGTTTTACTCCCTTTGTAGTTCTTGTATCCTGTAAAGGCATAAAGCTACAATACAAGTGGAACAAGGTTATTTATAAAGATATATTAGTAAGTGTATAGTACATCCTTATAAAGTGAGTATATTGACGACCGGACTTTGCATGTAAGGACCGTCAACAATCCTTAATGTTTTTATGGGAGACTCTTTTATTTTAGAAAAGGGTTTTTATGAATTTTATGGTTCACCCAATTTTATCTTTTCAGCATGAGTCAAACAAGAATGGGGTAAAAATTGCATGAACATAAACAAAGGGGGCATTAACAAAATTTCTCACAGTGCACCTCGAAAGGTGAAATTTGCCTCCCTTGCATGTTGTGCAACATTTGTAGAAATGTACCACGGGCCTTGGTTCACTTCCAATATGATTTGCGCTTCAGGACTTACCCATCTTTTTTTTTGAAATTTTCCTGTAGGGGTTAGTCTACAAAAGGATATGCACCCAGTATCTATCACAATATTGACTCCAAAGGTTCATTAACCAAACTCGACGCCTTGTCTTGTTTGATTAAAGAAGTCAATTTTAACCTAACTTTAATTTAAAAAGCCTATGGATGCATCGGGCCTGAGGCATCCAAACCAGAGCATACAAGAACAGATAAAAGGAGGCATTGCAATCAGGATCAAGCTGCGATCATATGGAGATAAAATGAGTAAAGAGATGGTGAATATTTGATTACCTTTCACATACCTGAGTGCATTTACCGCCAGCATATAGGATGTTTTGATGTTGCTGTAGTGGTGGTGTGGTCACATGTGGTTGTCGATGACTCCTCCAGCCTTGATGTCATCTGAAGCGGAGGAAGGCACTTTGACCACGCCACCTCAGATGAGCGGCAAGGCTGTGTCATACACACAGCTAGTGTGTAGGACCACAGGCCTTGGCGGCATGATTAGTTGGCATCTTGCTAAAGAGTTGGAGGTGCGGAGTACATCTACTCTCGAGAATGTGTGCAAGTGCCAAACTGAATAGATCAGCAAAACATGGAGAGGAAAAGGAATTTCCTCTTGGATTTTGCATGTAGGAGCTGCGATATCATGCTGTACAAAGCTGGTAGCGGATGATAGTTAAGTCAGGGCTTGCACGCTTTCTTGAGAGCGAGGCTGGACGGAGTGATGCGGCAGAGCCTGGAGAGGAAGAGGAAATTTCCTCTTGTGTGCATATGCACAGGAGCGGCGATGGAGAAGCCATGCAAGCTAGGAGCAGATGACGACTAAGCCAGAGCATGCATGCGTGCATGAGAGTGAGGCTGATGGAACAAGCGGCAAAGCGGTGACTGCCAAGGTATAATGCCGAGGGCACACACATGGCGACTTTCAATTTGTATGGGGCTCGCCGGCTCTTTCCTCATTCTCTCTCTTTTCTTCTCCCATTTTTTTCAACTATGGCCCTATTTAGTTCCAGTGAATTCGACCAATTCGACCAAAAGTAATGCCTTGAAAAATGTGCCCCTCTCATAGGACACGCTTCCCATTGTACTTTTTCTACAGGAAATTCGATCGATTCGACTGAACTAAACAAGGCCTATATATTTTTTCTTTTTATATGTTATCTCTTTTCTCTCTTTTTTTTCATTCTCTCTTTTTTCACTCTCTTTTTTATATATTTTTCTATATATATATATTTTTTTTCATATATATATATTTTTATTCTCCTTCTCTTTCTTTTTTTGGCAAGACAGGACCAAAACCATTTTTACGATGGTCTTTGGTGTAGATGGACCTCGTCGCGCGATGCTCTCCAACCTCCCCAACACTTGGACTTTTGTGCAACCAGACACGAAAGGTCAAGTGTGTGATGTCAGAGTCTAATTTAGAGTTTGTCACATCACCAAAGAGTACAGAAGTGTACAATTGATGTAGTGCCCACGTTCTCGGGCTTTGAATGTCCTTCATTCTTCTTAGTCCCCTCCTGAAATAGTTAGCAACCAAGAATACCCAAAGGTGCATTCTATCTTGAAAACATGTTCTTGCTTTTATTTATAAGAAAGGGTTGATAATCTGGGGTATCTCCCGGCAGTGCTTTGTTTATGGCCACAATCTCGACATTGAGGTCCTTGCAGCCTGCATTGGCGATGTAGTTCCCACCTTCACCGCCAATTGTTGATTCATCATCAAAGTTCTAGCTGCAAGATTATTACCAAAGTGCAACAAGTTTTGCAAAATATGTGATATCCATAAGCATTTACATCCATCCATATGAAGCATTATGAAATAAAGCTTAAAATGAGGACGTAAAACTTGCAGCACTTCACTGGCACAACAGGTTGTCGACTCTGGAGATTCATGAGAGTGATCTTGGAATGATACTCTCATGCTCACAAATGGGAACACACCCTTGTAACTCCATAGTCGATCGCTCAAAGTCATTCATGGCCCATGAGTTCTTCAATTGAACATCAAAATGGAGTTTGAGGGCCAAAGGGACAATGCTTGGAGCAAGGGAGTGATGGTCATTCGGTTTCAAAGGGGTGGATTACAACCATGAATGAAATGAACGTGGATAAAAACATCGCCTCAGGACAATGCTTGGAGCAAGGGAGTGATGGTCATTCGGTTTCAAAGGGGTGGATTACAACCATGAATGAAATGAACGTGGATAAAAACATCGCCTCCTTGAATGGGTTCTGTTTGGGATGAAGCTTTTCCAAAATATTTTCTGGGTCAGACATTGGTGGCAGAAGCCATTTTCGTGCCAAACGAAGGCTGTGCTCGGTGCTAGGAGCTCATCACCTAAGATGGCTGTTGATGTCCAAAAAGTCAGGAGTTGACTTTCAGAAATTAACACTGTGGCCTGAAAGATTTGCTTTACTTCAGTGCAGGTCCAAAATCTCGAGGTTCGGGGTGTGCCAGTCAATTTGACCTAAACTTGACAAGGTAGAGTTTAATCAGTAAACCAAAAGGAACTCATCGGCCAAAGCCCCGATTCGTTCCAGCGATCGGATCAACCATGAAGAGAAGTCCGATGCAAGCATGAAACATCGGCCTTGAGTCTGATTCGAGATGATGTGAAAATATATTTAAAACAAGACATCGACTATGAGAGCCGAATCGGAGATAAACCTAATTTAAACTCTTTCTTTATTATGCATATCTCCAAAGGCACTAAATAAACTGAATCTCGTGTCACTAACAATCGGATCGATTTTGAGACAGCGTTGCTAGCAGGGCACTGATTTAGCTTATTTACTCTGATAGATCAATGTATATCAAAAAACTCGTTTAAACTAGATTTGTTTGTAACTTGATGATTAGATATAAATCAGCTATATAAACAATATGAGCAGATCTATTTGTGAAACATGGAGCTCAATAAAATGAATAGATCTTTATAGATGTAAGCCGATAAGACGAAATAACAAGATAAGTAAAGTGGTGAGCGATCTAAACGAAAAAGGGTGATACGCCTCAATCTAAAGCTTAGAACAACTCGATAAATTGGTAAATGAACTAAACGAATAGGGGTGATATGCCTCAACCTAAGGCTTAGATTAATTCGATAAATGTCGTACTTACAGACAAACCGGAGGTCAAGATGATGCAGCCCTGCTTGCTGAAGAACTAGACGAAGGTTGGTTGGCACGAGGGCTGAAAGTTGTGTTTGTATTGATAGTTGTGAGAACGTTTTTTACAATGACGCAGGGTTTATATTTATACCCTGAAAATCAAGCTAATCCTTGTCAGACACGACACTATCTCTAATTTATTTAAAGCAAACTAATCTAAACTACCAAAATTATTACAACTGCCGTGCAATCAGGCCTTAAAGAAGCTTCCAGACGCATCCCATCCTTCAGAGTCGTAAATGCTCCGGCCTTCTTACCCCGTGTCCGACCAGAACTCCATCGGACAACTCCCGATCGGAATCGGAGACCTTCAAGTCAGAATTGGACTCAGCCTTAACCTTGGCTTCCGGGCGTTCCTTAAGATAATATTCCTTTTACACCAAACGAGTCAAAATCTGGTGTCGACATATGCCCCCCAAATTTTGGGATAAAATATTATTTTGTTCCAAAATTCTCCAAGCAATGATGATTTCTGCAGTGAACAGTTTATAGAAACATGTGCTCCCTCACTATCGCAATCCTTGATTCTCGCACGAGCGCGGCGCCTCAATCCTCGGGCGGTTCCTTCCTTCATAAGCCCTATAAATACCAGTTGAACCGTCTGCTATTGCGTCCGAGCTCTCTCCGCCATCGCCATATTCAAACCTTCGTGTGGTGAACTCAGATCACCATTTTCAAAACTTCCACCGCAGTCTTGGTAAGGATCTTCTCCGCACATGATTCATCCCTTTCATCTGGACTTTACTTTGATTTTTTTGATGATTCTTGAGCTTTCTCATCCTAGTCTCTCACCTTCCATCGGCCTACTATTTGGGTCCGATGGGTGATCCCGATCCGACGGACTTCATCAACCTAGAATCGAAGAGACTCCCTTTTAGAGGGTCAAGCCTACAAGCTTCCGATTGGGCTGGCTCCTTCCAATCATGGCCTAGCAACATCCCCGGATGGAGAAACTGGCTGCTTAGGGTCCGTGCCACAAATTAGGTCTATGGGACGAAAAAGGAATAGACCAATGCATTACTCTGTCCCTCGCTGATATGGCCAAAGATGAAAACTTGCTGGCCTCCACCTCTCTGTTCTGGTTCGATGCGCTAAACGCCTATCTCTTCAGTCATGGACCAATGACCCCAACACTGATGGATGTGCATATGCTGACCGGCCTCGACACCATAACCGCCACAAACCCAAGAAGGCTTCTCTGTGATCTCAACTATAAACTAGTCAGCTCAGGGTCCAAAGGCTGGAAAAAATATATCGCCGATCACTGCAAAACCGGCTCGGTCGGAGATAGAGAACACACAGCCTTGCTTAACATGTGGCTAGAATGATTTGTGTTCTGCGGATCAACCCTTGGAGCCACCACCAACATGCAATCAATCGCAAAAGTGTTGGCGCGTAGGGGATCGGTCCCGCCTGGCTGTCTCCTCCTTGGAGCGGCTTATCATCTTTTACATCAAGTATTGGCCAAACTCTTAGCAGGTATCGGAGGCCCCTGGTGGTTCATCCAACTATGGCTGCATACTCAATTCCGATCGGCGCTACGTCTTAACTTCCAGAACTGCTACTTCCCAACCTTCCATTCAGAAGAAGAGGATGCAGCTACGCGCCGATGCACATCTTTTGGAGAAGCAGCATCGGCGTGCCCAGGATCAAGACTTGAATTTGGCACCATGGCCAGCTTTTTTGAATGCTTCTATCATAGAATCGCATCGGAGTACCTTACTCATTTTGCTTACGCCGATCCTGATCGCAATTATGAGCTACCACTGTTCAATATTCAAAATGAGCTTGAGACGATCATGCCAATGCTCAAATCCTTCATTACTCCAACCATCCTTAGTAGCAACATCATCCAGGGCTGTAAGAATTCTTCTTACGAATTCTATAACCCATCAGTGACAGCTCATCAACTTGGATTCGGCCAACTTCCCATCGGTTTATACTTCGCAGACAAGATTAAACATCGTGAATCAGTATCGACCGACCTGGAGATGGATAGGGTCCTGGCGCTAGCCCCTGAGGCTAATTTTGAGATAACCGAATGGCTATGCACTAGCTTCCAATCCAAACTATTCAAGACTTGGTGGAAACAATGGTTGATGCATCTATTCAGAGTGCCTGCCATCACTTATTGCAGTCTTATCGACTCTGATTACGAGGCTTTAGATAATCCGGTAAGTTTACTCTATTGAGATTCTCTCTTTTCTCCTTTTATCTGATTCCCTTTTAGATAAACTCTTAAAACTTATATCTTGAATCCTTAACAGCCAGCCGAAGAAGACGTGCCGGTCGTAAGCAGGAGTGGAAGGCCGATCCGATATGCAATCAGAATTCCGGATCCAAGAATCGGCTCCTCCGCACCGTCCCTTGCTGACATCATGGACAGAAAATCTAAAAGGAAAGCTCCCTCCTTTAAAGCCATCGTGCCAAAAAAAATTGAAGAAAAGTCACACCCTGGTACGATTTCCTCACAACTCTGATCCTTCTTCCAATTTAAAATCAGACAAATAACTTCTCTCTATACAGTCTACCAGCGCAAGAGGAAAAATTCTTGGCTAATCAACCTCTAGGGCTGTCGAGGAAGCGGCAGAGAAAGCTGCCGAGGGTGTAAGGATGCTCATTTATGCAGTAATAGTAATGATCCAATCTTATATCTCTTTCTGCATTCCTCAAAAATCATATAATTCTTAATGAAACCCCTTTTTTTTAGCAAACAAATATCATTCATCCCAATCCGCAGCCAGCTCAAAACCAAGAAACACAAGCAGAATCGGCTCAACAGGTAATTCTTATTTAACTTATCTTAATCTCAAACTCCTTCATTCTAACCAATTCAAACATAAACTCCTTGTGCTGTTCTCTAGCCCGTCATGGAGGGAACAGTCGAAGGCATTCAATCGGAGGCAATCATCAATCAACCTGAACAAGCAATTGCCACTCCACCAATTGCCCCTCTGATTGAGCCAACTCAAACACTCCAAGCAGAACTGCCCAGTGCAAGCACTCCTATACCGATACCAGAAGTAATTCCCGATTACGTCCGGGAAGGGAAATTTAAACTGGTATTAATTGGTTCTCTGTGTCAATAGTTATTATATCAATAACTCTTTTTTATTAATGTCTTATTTCAGGCACACGATTCACCAACAATGAGTTTCGCATCGATCGACTCGGATGCTGCAATCGGCGATGAAGAAATCAGCTCTGCTCAAACTTCTAAAGTCATCCCCGATGCAGTCAAGACAAAGCTCCAAGAGATGCTAACTCATCTGGGCAAAAACATTGCCATCTTGGTGGAAGATGCAGAGCCGATCCGCTAGCTATTCAAAGAGCTAAAAGGTAAACTGCCATTAGAGCTCGAAAGCGCCATCATTCCTGCCGCTTTCATCGAGGGTCACCAACCCCATGTATCCATGGCTCGCCAAAGGATATCGGAGCGGCTGGCCCAGCAAGAACTTGTCAAGAAACGTGATGAAGGCAGGGAAGACCTGAAGTCGATGCAGGCTTAGATCAAATCCTTGGAAGCCAAGCCAAATCAGCTGAGAGATTGGATCAAGCAACTCCAAGCTACTGAGGCTGAATTGATCAAAAAGCTTGAAGAAGTGCGCAAAGAAATCTCCGACACTCATGATCAACTTGGCTCGATTCTAGCAACCATTGTATCGGCGAAAGATGACCTGTAGAAACGCCTAGCTGAAGTCCGCCAAGTCCATAGAAGCATCAAGAATGTGCCCGGCGCGACGTTGATGACTTGGAGGCGATTCAGAATATTGACAACATTCGCGTGCGCGCGATGAGATGATTCGAAAGCATTGTAACATTTAAACTTGTTGGTTACACTTGACCTGATCCGATGACTTCGATCATCGATGAACACTTGTGTTGTAAATATTTTTGCTCTAAAGGCGATACATGTCGTATCGGCTATCTTAGCCGACATCGCGTAGATTATCAGCTTTACGAATCAACATAAATACTTGGGTAATATTTCTTCAAGTACTTTCATTAAGCACTTTTGAAAACTCTTCCCCTTCTAATGTTTCCAAAATATACGCATTTCCAGGAACACATCGATTCACACGATAGGGACCTTCCCAATTAGGCGACCATTTTCCATACTTAGAACTTTTAATCCCTATCGGCAAAATCAGTTTCCAAACCAATTCTCCTTGAACAAACTCTTTAGGCTTAACCTTTTTATCATAATATCTAGCAACCCGCGCTTTATTATTTTCAATATTTTTAAGAGCTCTCAAACGAGTTTCAGTCAAATCATCTGATTCAAAATTCATCAAACTGCTATATTCATCGGCAGTCAGGTTACCCTGTTCCGATATACGTCTCGATCCGATTTTGACTTCCCAAGGCAAAACAGGTTCATGCTCATAAACCAAATGATATGGGGACAACTTAGTAGAGCCATGACATGCCATCCGATATGCCCATAATGATTCGGTCAACGTTAAATGTTATCGCCTTGGTTGTTCATCAATCTTCCGTTTTATAATTTTGATAACACTTTTGTTTGATGCCTCTGCTTGGCCATTGGCTTGCGCATAATAAGGAGAAGAATTTAATAATTTAATACCCATACTAGCAGCAAAACCTTGAAATTCATCAGACATAAACATAGTCCCCTGATCGGTCATAATAGTTTGAGGAATACCAAACCGATAAATAATATGCTCCCTGACGAATTCCACCATATTCCTGGAATTAGCTATCTTTAAAGGAATTGCCTCAACCAATTTAGCAAAATAATTAGTTGCCACCAATATAAATTTATGTCCTTTACTCGACAATGTATAAATCTGTCCAATCAAATCAATTCCCCATCCTCGAAAAGGTCATGGTTTAATAATCAGATTCATGGCTGATGCGAGTGCTCTTTGTACATTCCTAAATTTCTGGCATTCTTGGCAACCTTTATAATATTCAAAACAATCTTCTAAAATCGTTGGCCAAAAACAACCCATCTTTCTAATCACCCATTTCATCTTATAAGCCGATTGATGTGCACCACAAACTCCCTCATGCACTTCATCCATCAAATCTTTAGATTCTGATTTACTCAGACATCGGAGTAATACACCATCAATCGTCTTATAATATAATTGATCATCAAGCATAACATATTTGACAGCCATAAATCTTACTTTTCTAGAAACCTTTTGTGAAGGATTTCTAAGGTAATATATAATTTCATACCTCCAATCCCCAATTCCTAGTTCTATCATCATAATCTCTTGAAAACGGCGATAACCAGAAGCAGCTTGTGCCAAATTATTAGCCTCTTGATTTTGAGCTTTAGGGATATGCTCAATATTAACCATCACAAATTCTTTCAACAACAATCGACATTCTTCAAAATACTAAATCAAAGTGTCATCTTTACACTCATATTTGCCGATTAATTGATTGACCACCAATTGGGAGTCCCCAAAGATTTCAACAGCTTCAGGTCCGATTACCGACAATAATTTTAATCCTCTAAGTAAGCTTCATATTCAACCCAATTATTTGTAAAACTTGGGTCCATCGGATAGCTGAATTCAAAGTTTGCTCCCCAAGGTGAAATAATCACGATCCCGATGCCACATCCTTGACCGCATGAAGATTCATCAAAAACAATGTCCAAGGCATCGGCTCAACCATTTTAACTTCGTCTCCGATGTGTTACGAAATCAGCCATTACTTGTCCTTTTACTGCTTTAGCCGATTCATATCTTAGATCGAACACGGATAATGCCAATATCCATTTCCCGATCCTTCCTTTTAACATTGGCATTGACAACATATACTTAACCACATCGGCCTTACAAATCACCGTGCACTCGGCAGATAATAAATAATGCCTCAATTTGATGCAGGAGAAATACAAGCATAAACACAATTTTTCAACTGGGAGGTACCTAGTCTCTGCATCAATTAATTTTCTACTTAAATAATAAACCACTGGCTCTTTTCCCTCAAATTCTTGTATAAGGACTGATCCGATTGACGACTCATCGGTCGGCAAATATAATCGAAATGGTTTATCTCTCTGAGGCGGAATTAAAACTGGTGGTGTCATCACATATCTTTTTATATAATCGAATGCCTTCTGTTGCTCTTCTCCCCCATATGATTTTCTCATTGGCTTTCAATTTCAACAGTGGAAAAAAGGACAAATTCTTTTTGATAAATTTGATATAAATCTTCTAACGAAATTAATCTTACAATCAACAACTGGAGACTCGTTTTATCGGTAGGTGGCTTACATCCTTAATAGCCTTCATACTCTTTTGTCTGACTTCAATCCCTCTTTCATGAAGCATGAAGCCCAAAAATTGTCCAGCTGATACTCCAAATGCACATTTATTAGGATTCATCTTCAAACCATGCTTCCTTATGCACTCAAGAGTTTCCCGCAAATCATCCAGATGCTGTTTATATCCATCGGACTTTACCACTACATCATCAATATATATTTCAGCAATCCTGCCGATCAATTTGTGGAATATATAACTCATTGCCCTCTGATATGTGGCGCCAGCATTTTTCAAACCAAAAGTCATAACAACCCACTCATGTAATCCAAGTGCACTAGGACATCGGCATGCAGTTTTAGGAATATCTTCTTCTGCCATAAAAATTTGATTGTATCCTGCATTACCATCCATAAAACTAATCACCTTATGTCCCGAGGCCGCATCGACCAATATATCAGCAATCAGCATCGGATAACCATCCATCGGAGTTGCTTTATTAAGATTCCTAAAATCCACACAAACTCGCAATTTCCCATTTTTCTTGAAAACAGGAACGATGTTAGATATTCATTCAGCATATCGACAAGGTTGAATAAACTTAGCTTCATATAACCGAGTTATTTTGGCTTTTATTTCTTTATTTAACTCTGGTCTAAATCGTCTCGGCGCTTGTTTAAAAGGCCGATACCCTAGTTTGATCGGTAGCCGATGTTCAATAATAGATCGGCTTAAACGTGGTATTTCATAGTATTCCCAAGCAAAATAATCATGACACTCTTTCAATAACTTTATTGACTCTTGTTTAAACTTAGGATCTTATGTCGGCCGAGGTCTATCTTCTAAACCTATATCTACCTCCTCTAATTCATCAGCCGACATAAACCCTTGACCAAGTTTGCCCTCATCTTCTATAAATTTTCCATTAATACAACCTTTCGGAGCCGACTGCTTGGATCGGCTTTATACCATCATTGGACACTTGTAGAAAATTGCCTTCCCAGACTTTGTCCGATAAGCACTCTATCCCTTCAAACTCCCAAACCGTCAAATCAGCGGTGGCAACGCTGACCGATTCATCGGCTTGAATGGTCTCAATGTGATCTCCATGCCATTGAATGAGACATTGATGCATGGTAGATGGCACGCAGCAATTAGCACGAATCCAATCATGCCCAAAGAGCAAACTGTAAGACCCTTTGCAGTTGATGACGAAGAAAGTAATAGTTAATGTCTTGTTTCCGATCATCAATTCAACATTCAATCCCCCCGAGCCGGTGTTGGATTTTCACCAAAGTCCTTAAGCATCATATCAATCTTGATCAAATCATCAGGGCCTTTGCCAAGCTTCTGATATGTAGTATATGGCATCAAATTTACTGCAGCTCCTCCATCGACAAGCATCTTTGTCATCAGTTTGCCATCAACATATCCTTTGACATATAAAGGCCTCAAATGCCGATACTTCTCATCAATTGGCTTTTCAAACACAGCTTGTTGAGGTTACAGGACTAACTGTGCCATAGCTTCTTCAACATCATCGTCTTCATCATCGGTTGAACTTACATTGTACTCAGCGGGTAGCACAAACACCATGTTCACCGACGCCGATGGTCCTTCATCATCACGCTTGGGCTTAGCTCTCCAGATCTTGGAATTATTATTTCCTTGATGCTTTTCTTTAAGCTGTTCCCCATATCAGAGATGCTAAACCCTTCTTTTTTGTGTTTTAGTTAAACCCTCTGGACACCACTGCGGATTGACCTTAGGATACAGGCCAGGTTTGACCTCCCGATTTTCTTCTGGTTCTTGCACATCTTCTGGCTTCTGTGTATTTTCCTTTCTCCTGTAAACCAAATAATCATGTACAGAAACACGTTCTTCTTTATATTTTTGGCTATCATTATACCTTCAGCGATTATCGTCCCATCGGTCATAACACCGATTTTCATACTCACGCCGATTACGGTATTTATGCCAATCTTTGCGTTCTTATTGATAAGCGACATCATCATGCCAGTTACATCGACGTCCATAATCCAAACGATCATGCACAGAATAGCGCTGCCTCTTTGAATCCTGATAACTCTCATATTGATCACTACATTCTAGACAATCATAGATTGATGGAAGTCTCAACCTCTCATTCCAGCAAAACCTGAAAAACGGACATCCCCAATGATCTTCATCATCAAACCTCTTCGTCGGAGGACTCCGATCTCTCTCTTGTTGATGCATGTATTTATCAATAAGTTGCCCTAATGTAACTCTTGGCTTTTCTCTACGACGATGATCTTCCCGATAGACTTGATAGTTCCGATCCTTCACCTCATCGGCCGACACTTGGCATTCAGGATCTACAGCTCCTAATTTTTTCCGCATGATCCGATGTAAGGACTTTAGCCTTCATCTTCCTATCAGGTGATCTGATTTCAACCATGTTCTAAGGAAACAGATGACCATCAAGTTTCATCGGTTTCTTGCTAGATTCAACTTTAATAATTCCCTTCTCAATCGCCGATTGAATCTCATTACGGAAGACTTTGCAATCATTTGTATGATGAGACACTGAATTATGCCATTTGCAATATTTCTTCTTCTTTAACTCTTCGGCAGAAGGAATTGTGTGATTCGGAGATAGCCTGATTTGCTTTTCTGCTAGCAATAAATCAAATATTTTATCAGCTTTAGTAATATCGAAACTGTACCCCTCTGGCACAACCTTCACCCATGGGTAGGCAACAAAATTTTTGTTCTTGGTCCACTCAGCCAGATCAACCTCAGTTTCATCACCCTCCTATTCATATTTAATATTGGCAATCTTCCTCTAATATTTCTCCCTCCGATGATCATTATTACGTCCTTCATGCTGAGAGAGTTTCTGAATCATATGTCCCAAGCCCTCAAAATCTTGACTTGTATAGCGATCTTTGACTTGAGGCAACAATCCCTGGAAAGCCAAATCAACCAGCTGTCCCTCCGATAAATTCAATGAATAACATCGGCTACGAACATCTCTGAATCATTGAACGAATTCGCTGACCAATTCCCCATTCCTTTGTCGGAGGGCTGTCAAATCAAACAGTCTAGTTTCTTGTACTCCCATGGAAAAATAAGCATGAAATTGCTTCTCCAAATCTGCCCAGTTGTTGATAGAATTAGGTGGCAATGAAGAAAACCATGAAAAGGTCGAACCAGAGAGAGACATAGGGAAAAGTTTGACCTTCAATGGATCAATCGATGCTACCTCACCACATTGGATTGTATACCGACTGATATTCTCGATGGTAGTAACATCCCCTTGTCCAGAAAATTTATAAAAATCAGGAATCCTGAATCGAGCTGGCATTGGCAGTGTGTCAAATTAGTCCGGATATGGCTTCCGATACAGATAAGACTGTCCTTTGGGTTTCAATCCAAACTGATTCTTCATGACATCTGCCATCTTATCTGCCCACTCATCCTGAGCATAATTCCCTGGATTAATCGGAGCATGAGTCGGTGTTACTATAACTGGTGTTTCAACAGGTTTGCCTGTCTGCTCCCGATAATCAACTCCCCTATTCCTTGGTGGATTTTTAGTATTGAAATAAGAAGGATACACCATTTTACCGTTAACCACAGGGATCCGACTGCCAAATTGATCTATGTGTTGAGATGCACCGGAATTTTTTTGGATCCTACTCCTCCTCTTCCTCTTCTTCTTCACCTTCATCCTCCACCTTGGCTTTTGATTTCTTTGTTTTAAGAGTTTCATATAGCTCAGGATGTGTCTCTGGTGATGTAGATGAATTGATCTGTACAATCTTTTTCTTGAGATCCTTTACTGCAGAAGTGCTGGCATCAAAATAAGCAGGTCCTTTCTGGACATCTTTCAGCACTGCTCCATCTAGTAACTTGGCGATCAATCTCACCACCGTGTTAACCAATATTCCATATTGGTTAATCATCACATGAATCATTCCAGCATCTATGTAATCTTGAAAGAACTGTCTTTCATCTGCTGTAATCCTATCAAATGCCTCCTTGGGAACGGGAAACTGATTTTTCTTGATCATGAGGTTGCGGGTCTTGCTGAATGAATCTAGGCAGAAATTCTTGAATTCTTCAAGTTGCGCTTCCACGAGCTTCTTCTGTTCACCACTGAGGTCATCCATCGTGACGGCGGTGACCTCACCTTTGTCTCCAGGAGCTGCCATCGCAGAAGCTTCTTGGTCCCACTGGGCATGCCAAAATGTGTTGACATCCAAAAAAGTCAGGCATTGATTTTCAGAAATTAACACTATGGCCTGGAAGATTTGCTTTACTTCAGTGCAGGTCCAAAATCTCGAGGTTCGGGGCATGCCAGTCAACTTGACCTGAAATTGATAAGGTAGAGTTTAATCAGTAAACCAAAAGGAACTCATCGGCCAAAGCCTTGATTCGTTCCAGCGATCAGATCAACCATGAAGAGAAGTCCAATGCAAGCATGAAACATCAGCCTTGAGTCCGATTTGTGATGATGTGAAAATATATTTAAAACAAGCCATCGACTATGAGAGCCGAATCGAAGATAAGCCTAATTTAAACTCATTCTTTATTATGCATATCTCCAAAGGCATTAAATAAATAGAATCTCGTGTCTCTAACAATCGGATCGATTTGGAGACAGCATTGCTAGCAGGTCACTGATTTAGCTTATTTAATCCGATAGATCAATGTATATCAAAAAACTTGTTTAAACTAGATTTATTTGTAACTTGATGATTAGATCTAAATCAGCTATATAAAAAATATGAACAAATCTATTTGTGAAACATGGAGCTCAATAAAATGAATAGATCTTTATAGATGTAAGCCGATAAGATGAAATAACAAGATACGGTAAAGTGGTGAGCGATCTAAACGAAGAAGGGCGATACGCCTCAATCTAAAGCTTAGAACAACTCGATAAATTGGTGAATTAACTAAACGATGAAGGGCGATACGCCTCAATCTAAGGCTTAGATTAATTCGATAAATGTCATACTTACAGACAAACCGGAGGTCAAGATGAAGAACTCGACGAAAAGGTTGGTTGGCATGAGGGCCGAAAGTTGTGTTTGTATTGATGGTTGTGAGAACGTTTTTTTACAATGATGCAGGGTTTATATTTATACCCTGAAAATCAAGCTAATCCTTATCAGACACGACACTATCTCTAATTTATTTAAAGCAAACTAATCTAAACTACCAAAAGTATTACAATTGTCGTGCAATCAGGCCTTGAAGAAGCTTCCAGACGCATCCCATCCTTTAGAGTCGTAAATGCTCTGGCCTTCTTATCCCCGTGTCCGACCAGAACTCCATCGGACAACTCTCGATCGGAATCAGAGACCTTCAAGTCAGAATCAGACTCGGCTTTAACCTTGGCTTTTTGGCGTTCCTTAAGATAATATTCCTTTTACACCAAATGAGTCAAAATCTGGTGTCAACAAAGGTGAATGCAAAGGATTTGGATATGGTTCTAGCACCGATAGCGGGTTTGCAACGAACTTTCACCAAAGTTCCTCAAATGTAGCATTAAATGGTTAAGACGATGTGCCGATCTAAATTGCTTCAGAAGAAAGCTCCACCTCTTTTGACTACTTACTACACATGAAAGAAGTCAACTCCCTAATGGTTTCCCTAAAGGGATATTCAGAATAGTAGGTGTGACAGGAACTGGTGGTTTCTTTTGGTAAAGGTATTTTTGAGGTGTTTGTGGCATTTTGGATGAATTTCCTCGAATGGGAAGTTCGAAGGTTGAATTTCTTCTTCCTCCGGTGTTCCTGGTTTGGGTGAGGGTTCTAGGATCGAATCTGGTATGAAATGAAGAAAAGGCTCCAATTCGTCCGTTGAAACTTCTTCATGGCAGTGCATAGGGCAGATCCTTGCTAAAGCCTAACCGGGTGGGCTGAAAGCAACATACGGTCGGGTTCTAGACAAGTCTGGGCCGATATGGGTTAGAACTGAAAAACTGGCCCAGGCTGCACCTATGATTTCCTTCTGTCACTAACGAAAGTTGGGAATTTGAATTCGCAAGTAAATAATAGAGATATAGGAAAAAATAGGAAAAAGTCTATCTCTAAACTCATCCCAAACTTCTTTTACTTTTCTCACTGTATGGGCATACCATTGTCTCACTCCATCGTAAAAGAGGAGGCTAAACAATTTGCACCAAAATGATTCTTGTGTTGTGCTTGTGATGTCAAACATGAACACAGTTGCTTGAACTTTCGCAGAACGGTTTTTCATGAAGAAATCTAGATGTCGGATATCAATATCCAGGGTGACCTAATTGACGAGGTTAGATGAGCATCCCAGACCCAGACCCCCAACAAATCCAACCGCAAGGGCGGGGGACACGCGCAGCGAAGGACCCTTGCGTGCGGGCCCGCTCGGCCGGCGTCAAGGCGTGATGTTCCGCCTCACCTGACCCCAACCCTCGAGGTCGGGCGGGGCGACACCCTCGGAAGGTTTTCCGCCTTGCCCGACCCTGGATAGAAGGGTCGAGGGCGGGATCCATCGCAAGCAGGCTCTCCGCCTCGCCCGACCCCCTCCACGGGGGGTCGAAGATTCGCCCGGGTCCCGGGGCCTGGGGGCTCGGTCTCGAGAGACAAGCACTACCAACAGTGTAGACGGACGCGCCGGAATGGGCGGGGCAGGGGCCACGCCCCTAATGCCGCAGCCTCCCCATCATAGCCGGTGCTAGCTTGCGGTGTGGAAGGCGCCAGGCGGCCCTGTAAGACGTGCTGCTGGGTGTCCTTCCTGGACGTCATCTACAGGGTCCGCGACGGGGGCCCCGGAACAGAGGCGGGCGCGGGGCACCCAGGATTCTTCCTTCTCCACCAAGCTCCTTCCCCTCCAAGCTTTCTCTCTCTCCTTCCCGTGTAACGGCCCGGCTCTTTCCCTTGAACTATGAAAGGGAAGAGGGTCCTCCTTAGCACAGATTCAAACACACCACTACGCACCACACACACAAAGATTTGGGAGCCCTTCCCTCTCTCAGCCATTTGTAACCACTACTATAGACAACGTAAGTAACAAGAGAGTCACGAACTGGATGTAGGGTATTCTTGCCTGAACCAGTATAATCCCTTCTGTCCTCTTGTGAACCATCCGAGCCTTGCGCGAAATCCACTAAATTCACTAGTTGGTGATTTCATACACCAACAGTTGGCACACCAGGTAGGGGCCTTTGTGCATTCGTCAATCTCCTTCAGGCTTTCGAATGGCCAGCGATAGTTCGAGCTGGGTTCCCGGGGCCCTCGTGCGTTTTGGGAGTCTAGATCTCATTACAACCGATGGCGGAGAGCTAGAACGAGTTACCACGGCTCATCCATTTGTCGGTGCCAACATCGTGGCGGCCACCGAGGCCTCGCAGAACTTTGGCTCGGCGCGCGGAGGCCCGTGAGTCCCCTGTGGACTCTAACGGGAGAGACCTCTAGCTGCAGCTCGACTTGTTCTTGGGACCCCAACCATCCCAGGAAGACACCCGCTATGTCGTGTTCGCACTGGCAAACGTCATGACCCAGCTCGTGGGAGGAGTGCCGCTCTCTCCGGAGATGCTAGGCTCCACCCCGCCTTACATCGCCCCCTTTTGTCCTGAGCAACATGGCCGAAACGGTGTCACGTCTCTTGACGCGCCACATGCGCCACTCTCCCACGCACAGCGAGTTCGTGGGAATGATAGACTATGTGTCAGAGTCCGTCTTCGACCTCCTCAGCAATGGATCGTCAGAAGCCTCCAAAACAAAGCTCGTCACGGAAAGCCACCATGCCTCCCATGAGTGTTCCATGGCGGACACTCCCGATGGGGCCTTGGGGGACGCAAGTGAGGGCAACTCCGAACCTTCGTTACCCCCGAACGCGGCGGCCAACGTTGCTGCTCTGGAGAACGGAAGGGCAGGGCCTCCGCCCCGAGCAGATACGGGCGCGACGAGAAGAGCTTCAAGAGGCTCGTCACCGGCTGGAGTAGGAGCGGCTCCGCATGGAGCAAGAGCGAGCTCGCGTGAAGCAGGAGGGGGCGCGCCTCGAGCGCAAGCTCCTGCAGTGCGTTGGCGGAGGCCCGGCCCGCGAGCGGGCTCGTGACGTGCAACGGCAAATCATCGATGATGACGGGTGCCCCCGCGCTTTGCGAGAGCAAGCCAGAACATCGCTGGGGTGGCGGTCCTGCTGCGTGGGCTCCCCGATCTTGCGATGCCGGAGGCCCGGAGGGCCTAGCACGAAGTGGGCGAGCTCCTCGAGCGAGCGGCAGCGCAATAGGCAGAGAGCTCGCAGTCTCGGTGACGCGGCTCTCACGCCGGCCAACGCTCCACCTCAAGACAGGACACGTGCGACCGTGGCAAACCACGACCCTCGGGACGTCTCGATCCACCAGGAGGGCCCGGAGCCCAACAGGAAGGCCCGAGTGCCTATCCAAGGGCGCCTTGGTCCGATCCGAGATGCGCGCAACATGCTCGACGCACGCAGGCGCCGACCCATCGACGACAATAGGGAAGCCCCGCGTGGACGCAACCCATGTCGCGGCGGGCGGTGCAACGAGGATGAGGACCGAAGTCCGATCTTGGACGCGCCGGGACCACGGGCCTTCAGCTCACGAATCAGGAGCACGCCATTCCCTCACCGGCTCCGGGCCCCCATGAACATGCCCAAGTATGTGGGAGAGACGAATCCTGAGCTCTAGCTTGAGGATTACCGCCTCACTTGGTGAACCAGTGGTGCGGATGATGATGACTTCATCATCCATCACTTGCGCTGTACTGGGCCGACTTGGCCAGGGCATGGCTCGAACATCTCCCTGCAGGTCAGATTCACAACTGGGCCGATCTCAAGGAGATTTTTGTGGGGAATTTCCAGGCGACCTTCGCTCGCCCGGCAAACCCATGGGACCTCAAGAACTGTCGGCAGAAGCGGGGAGAGACTCTTCGCAAGTATATCCGACGCTTCTGTCGGCAGTGCAACGAGCTGCCCAACATAGCCGATGTCGACGTCATCGGCGCATTCCTGTCGGGGATGACTTGCGAGTCCCTCGTCCATAAAATCGGATGCAAGAGCCTGTAGACGGTGAAGGACCTCCTCGACATCGCGACAAGCCATGCCTCAGGCGAGGAGGCGGTCGGAGCCATCTTCAACTGATCTGCCGAGGGAAAGGGCCAGTGCGACGAGGAGGCCGACAAGGGCCCCTCCGAGCATCCGAACAAGAAAAAGAGGAAGAACAAGCAACGGCGACAATCCAGTGACACATCATTGGTGGCGGCAGCCGACCGCAAAGGCGACGCCAAGGCCCTCTCAGGGGAGACTCCCGACCACTTCGAGAAAATGTGGAATGGGCCTTGCCCGAACCACGAGTACCCCGTGAAGCATCTCTATAGGGAATGCTCGCTCATGAAGAAATTCATGTCAGGAGAGACCCGGAAGGGAGAGCCGCGGAGGAGGAAACCCGACCCGACCCCGAAGGGCTCTGAGAAGGGTGACGACATTGACACCGACCGCTATTAGGAGCCCAACGGATGCCTGATGATCTTCGGCGGCACCGATGCCTCGATCAGCAAGGGTCGGGCAATGGTGGAGCGTCACGAGGTCATCGCTGTCGAGCCCGCCACATCGACTTTTCTCTAGTGGTCGGAGGCGGTGATAACCTTCGATCGCGGCGACCACCTGTAGTTCATTCCCAGGCCGGGGAAGTAACCGCTCATGGTCGATCCGATCATTGTTTGGAACCGACTCACCAAGATGCTGATGGACGGCGGAAGCGGACTCAACATCCTCTACGCCGACACTCTCGACGCGATGGGCATCAACCGGTCGCGCGTCCGCCCGATGGGGGGCGCCTTTCCACGGGGTCGTCTCGGGAAAGCAGGCCGTCCCCGTCGGGCAAATCGACCTGCTCGTTACATTCGGGACCCCATCCAACTACAGCACGGAGACCCTCAACTTCGAAGTGGTGGGATTTCATGGGTCCTACCATGACATATTGGGTCGGCCATGCTACGCGAAGTTCATGGTAGTTCCCAACTACACTTACCTGAAGCTCAAGATGCTGGGGCCGAAGGGGTGATCACCGTGGGCACATCCTTCCAGCATTCCTATCAGTGCAAGGCTGAGAGCTGCGAGCTGGCAGCAGTGACCATTGCCTCTGTAGAAGAGTTCGAGCCGATCAAGGCGCGACTGGTTGAGGAAGCACCCGACTCGAACCGAGCCACGGCTTCATTCAAGCCAGCCGAGGGCATCAAGGAGGTGCAGTTGGACCCCGACTGCGCCAAGGAGAAGGTAGTACGGATCGGGACCAAGCTATCACCCAAATAGGAAAGCGCATTCATCGACTTTCTCCGTGCGAACATCGACATCTTTGCGTGGAAACCCTCGGACATGCCCGGCATTCCGAGGGACGCCGCCGAGCACTCCTTGGATATAGCGGTGTATGCCCAAATGCTTCGATGACCTCATCGGGCAGACCGTAGAAGCGTACGTGGACGACATCATAGTCAATTCCAAGCAAGCTGACCAACTCGTGGCCGACATGCAGAAACATTCACCAAACTCCGGGCAAACGGCATTAAACTCTGGGCAAACGTTTGCCGAGAAGTGCGTTTCCGAGGTACCAAGGGGAATATTGCTTGGATTCATACTATCCGAGTACGGCATCGAAGCTAACCCAGAGAAGATCGAGGCTATTGACAAGATGGGCTGATCCAGAACGTCAAGGGCATACAACGAGTCACGGGATGTTTGGCGGCACTTAGCCGATTGATCTCGCGCCTTGGGGAGCGGGTTCTCCCCCTCTACTGCCTCTTGAAAATATTCAAGCGATTCGTGTGGACCTAGGAGGCTCAGGAGGCCCTTGATCAGATCAAGGATCCTAACAAAGCCGCCAATCCTGGTCCCCCCAGCCCCGAGCGAACCACTCTTGTTCTACATCACGGCAACCATGCTGGTCGTGAGCACCGCCCTGGTAGTAGAACAGGATGAAGAGGGACACGCCCTCAAGGTTCAACGCCCGGTGTACTTCATAAGTGAAGTCCTGGGCGACACGAAAACACGCTACCCGCAGATTCAGAAGCTGTTGTACGCCGTTTTGATCGCCAAGCGGAAGTTACACCACTATTTTGACTCCCATCTCGTGACGGTGGTGAGCGCGTTCCCTCTCGGTGAGATCATCCACAACCATGACACCACTGGTTGGATAGCAAAGTGGGCGCTCGAGCTGATGGGCCATGGGATAACATACGCCCCTCGAACGGCGATCAAGTCTCAGACCCTCGCCGACTTCGTTGCGGAATGAACCAAAATCCAGATGCCACCAGCACCAGCCGACTAGGAGTACTGGATCATATACTTCGATGTGTCACTGGTCTGAACCGGCGCAGGGGTCGGATTGGTCTTCATCTCCCCTCTGGGGGTATGAATGAAATACATAGTCTGGCTGCACTTCTCGGCATCCAACAATTAAGCCGAATATGAGGCGCTCATCAATCGCCTAAAGATCGCAATCGAGCCGGGGATCTGACGTCTTGAAATCAGAGGTGACTCCCAACTCGTGGTTGACAAGGTCATGAAAGAGTCAAACTGCGAAAGTGAGACCATGGCCACTATTCATGAAAACAAAAACCAAAGACAAGGAAAATAAATACAGTATACACAGGACATATGCGCACAATTGCGAGAACATATATTTCATTAATTTTGATCTTTTACAAAATAATGAATACATGCTCGCGATAGCTTGTCTTCGTCTGTCCTCTGCGTCGATGCTTAAGGAGTTATCTGACTTGTAGAAATTGCGTAGTTCGCCGATTCCCGGGGCTTGTTGGGCGCGTCCGGTTAATTACATCCGCAGAGCGAGTCTATGAAAACCTCCAATTAAGATGCACTTTCATTGTCGAATATTCATCTGCTCATCATCCATATGCAGTATATGGCATAGAAGTACTATGGGAGGAACACATGTAATGCGGATGGCTTTGTTTCACCAAGACCCGATCATGATAGCTCTATCGCCACGTCGTAGTAAACGGAAAATATGTTGATGAAGGGGCGACTTTGGCCACATCGGTGCCCAGTCATATAGCCCGGATTCATCAAGCATGGACATGCGTGTGTTGCCATTGCCTTGTCGGTACCTGGCAACGTAGTGTTCGATCCCGTTATATGGGACGTGTCGATGAAGTAATGACCCTGCCTCATCGGCACTTAGCCAAAGTTAAACTCTAGCCTCGTCGGTACTACACGTATGGTGTAATATGAGTCAGCTACGCTAACGCAGCATTAGGACGTTGCCTCGATGATACTCATAAGATGAGCAATTCGACAGCCTTCTGGCGTTGCGAAATTGATTCGGACTTCTTTAGTCCTTAACCAAAATATCGAAAAAGAGCCGATTGCTCTCTCGCAGATCATGCATGCATATGCATGTACGAGATCATAAGAATATTATTTTGACTCGGGCAATGCGAGGTTTCTTGGACTAGTTTAGTCCTTCACAGGGAAAATCATGAAGAGTGAAAATATGCTCACGCCAGCCATGTACATGTATGTACGGCATGGTCCTGAAGTGAAGACTTTATTTGCTTGCTTCTTGATCAAGAGTTCCATGGAACGGATACTCATATTGGTAACTTTTTTGGCACAGTGCATTATCATTAGAGCCAATGCTCTTATGCAACCGAAACTCATGTCTCTCGCTCCTGTATGCGGGGGCCGAGAAACATAGCCACCAGCCTTTTGGCGTAAGTCGCATTATAATCGCCGCTATCTAGGGACACTTTCGCTATGATCCATAGCCGGTCACCCGAATATATTATTGCTGAGTAGAATATGTTGGCATTACGATCCAGGGACACTGACGCTATGATCCATAGCCATTCCCGGTAGAATTGTAGCCGTCTCGATGCAGGGACACCGATACTATGATTCATAGCCGTTCCCGTTGACTGTAGCCATCGGGCGCTGTGAATATGTGCCATGGTCGCATGGGAGTCGAGGTTGAATTGTTGGCGAGGGACACGTACGTGTGGCGTACGTTTGTCCATCCCTTGCCTTTGCAGTACTCTTGGCGCACTTGTGCTATGCAGCCTGCAAGAGCTTTGAGCCTTGGTTGACGATGAGCTTGGACATCGCCGACAAGCTGGAGTGCCATGCAGCGGCGGCGAGGCTTGCTAGTTGCATCTTCGCGACATGCATGCATCTGGGTGCGAGGAGGTTTGTATGGTAGTTGAAGGAAAAGGAGAGCTCTTGCTCTTGCTCTTACGGCTGGCCAGGGGCAAGCTCTTGTTGGTATTTCTTAGCGTCATCACTAGAATAGTGATGGCACTAGAGATGCCTTATCATAAATCTAAACGTTACAGGGATTCTGCAAGCGCACAGAAGTACGTTGTAGCATTTCACTCGAGAGTATTCCAGAGTATCGTTATTTGTTTATCCACAGGGAAAGCGTTTAGTTAAAGAGAGGTGTCATCCGATATATTTACTTACAATACTATTAATATACCATAATCTAAATAGGGGTAAATGATATGGAGGTGAATGGGTAATGTGACACACAGAAGTTCATTGCTCATCATTAAGGTAGTCTTAGTTAGTCATAGAATATTAGTAAAGATTACAAAGGGTTCATTAGCATCATACATATGGGACTTGGATATACTACAATACCCTATACAAGCTCATTCAATGATTATATGCAAGAGAACATATCGAGGTATCCAGTGGTTCCCTCATCAAGGGATGACAGTAGGACGTCTTATCAAAAAGGCCTAATACCTACTCACAAACGTGGAGGATTACGAAGGACGGACAGGGCTGTCACCACCTGCCACCTGCCTCTACTAATCCATGGGGCAGCGGTACCCTCAACAGTATTCCATATTCCAAATACCATGCTTGCAATATGAAATACAACTTTATCTATCACGTTAATAAATAGAGCAACCATAAGGCACATTGAGCCAATGTCATAGCATACATTCAGTTGAACAAGGTGCAAGACATAAGTAGATAAAGTATAACTGAGGCATACAACATAAGTATGAAGGTATTTCCATTAAGCTTAGAGTATTACAAGTAAGAGAATACCAGAACTGAACTCTAGAACTTACCAAGACCCCTCCAGAAGTTCTTCAGAAGATCTAATACTATGACTATCACTACTAAGACTAAGACTAAGCTTGTAGCAAAGGAGAGCTCTTCTTCTGGTGTGTGTTGAGTACGGCACCCTTTGCAGGTATTTATAGCATCACATAGGCGGTTGGAGCAGGCCAGAGGTGGTTGTGGCCGTTAGGAGACCAGGTTGGCCGACCCTTGGATTCACCGCCTTCAGCATTGCACGGCTCAGATGGACTCCTGATGGCGGTTTACAGGTATTGGTCAAGGGGGAAGCGAAACGGCCGCGGGCCTGGGTCGGCCGATCTAGCCAGGTTGGCCGACCTGTTGCCGCCGTCTTTCGGCCCCACTCTTCTCTGGTAGACTGCCATGTGGGTCCTTATGACGGTTCCAGGTGGGTATACTTCGTTTTTGTGCAATTGAGTCGAGGTGTGGGCCCTTCATTCCATGGGAGTGACATGTGGCTCATCCCTCACCCTTGACTTGAACCGACTATGATTCAACATCCATGATCATCTCCTAGTGTGCTTCTTGACCTATGTGGAGAATGGGCTCAATTGGGGTCCAGGCCAAGTCGCCCGACCTAGCCAGGTCGGCCGACCTGGGCCTGTGCCCAATGTCGTCCATCTTTTGCACCATAGTCCTTGTACTCAAATATATTCTGGATATGCATGGTACAACATTATTTGAATACTAATGTCTAAGTTATTCTTTGATCTTTAATGGTTTTCTGAGCCTATTGATGGTCGGATTTTTGTTATAAGGACCGTCAACACCTCCCCAAGCTTAGCCATTTGCTCGTCCAGAGTAAAGACTAGAACTTTAGGCTCGGTGGATCAGGAGTTGCTTCCTCATTACTCCTCAAAAGTACCAGTGGTTCAGCAAGATATTCTACCAAGAATTTGGATAAACTGGTAAAATAAACTTCCCTTATTACCTTAGCCTTTTATGGGGCTCGTAGCTTCTCCTTGTCTTGGGCGGTTGGTAGCTAGAAGGAATTAGACCAAGCACCTTGCCTTCTACCTTGCTTGACAATCAAACCGGAGGTTTTGGGATATTTTTCAAAAGGTAGAGTTCCTCAGGTGGTACTCTCAAGTCACTCAAAGTGTATTTCCTTACCAAGTTCCTCTCTCAACTCTCATGTCACTCATTGGAGTGGAGTTTGTGCTAGGAGAGCCGTATAGCATACTTGTAGCACACATATTGTAAAGTCAAGACCAGGATTCAAAGAGAAATAAGTCATACTTTCAAACCAAGATGTGCACGTGTGTGGATGGCAGGATGTATGATAGCTCCTTTTTGCAGGTTCTTCTTCCCCTTATAGAGGTTGCTTTTAGAGACATGGCTATTTCTCTTGAACCAAGAGCCCTTCATGTGCTCTCTTTTTTTCATACTTGGACCTTCATGTGTCCATTTTTTTCATCAGCCCATGTCTCTTCTTTGCAATAAAGTTGGGGAAGAGTACCATACTTTATGTAGAGCTTTTTATTTGGTGGATGGATGGCATGCTTACCAGAGTAGAAGTGTAACATGTATACGGTGGTGTGTGTGTGTGATCTTGGCTTTAAAAGCATGAGGTAAATCTCTAAGAATCACAATGACCTTGACAAAACTCAATGAAAAAGCAAGTAGCTCATATAGGGGTTTTAAACAATAGGGGCTTTGGTAGGAATGTGAATCACCATAAGGAACTCTTTATTTTATTTTTTTAAAGAAAACTCTGGTCATCAAGTCTTGCTTGGTAAGATCTTAAGGTAACTCAAGTCTTATCATATCATAGCCAACAACAACCTAGACTAGAGTTTGCATATGCTACCCACAGATAGACAAGATAACAGAAAAGATCATGCTCAACCAGCAAACTCAAAGCATGGGAGAATAGCAGGTCGAAACATAGGTACAAGAGAGAAATAAGAGCAATTATTCATCATATCCATGGTAAAGAAATAAGCATAGACTCAAAACATTAAGGGACTAGCCTGGATAGCTCTCATTTACTAACTTTATTCAAAAGAGAATTTTATTCAATAATACTTACCTGAACTTACCTGATTAGGGGTCCTCCCCCAAGCTTATTTTGTTGACACCGATGTACCTGTCGGCGCAATACTCGTGTTTTACGTCGTCGAACGAAGACGTCTCCAATGTAGGGTTCAACTTGATGAAGCAGCATCTGACCCTGGAGATGAGGATACAGATGATTTAACCCGCCATACCTGTTTTACCTTCTTCTGGCAGTCGACAGCTTGTTCCGGTGTTTTCTTCGCCTGTGCTTTCGCACCTCGTATAGGCTTCTTGTTCTTTGCGTGATACCGGATGGGAAATTCCTTCTCCCAGAACTTCTCCATGAACTTTATCAAGCTGTCCTTCTCTGGAGGTGTGACCTCCACTTCCTTCACGTTTTGACTGTTCCTCCCATATTTTATCTTGATCATGGAGCATTGCTCCACCTTTGGCCTGAACTCAAACTTCTCCTTCTTACCATTAATGTAGAGCTGGATTTCTCTAGCACCCACATTAATGTGAGCGTCTGCTGTGCTCAAGAAGGGTTGCCCAAGGATGAGCGACGAGTCATTGCTCACATCTATGTCCAGCACCACGAAGTCGACAGGGACGAAGCAATCCCGGATGCGCACCGGAATGTCCTCGGCTATTCCTCAGGTAGCGGACCATGGAGTCAGCTAGCTGCAATCTTATGGGAGTAGGGGACAAGGTAGTATAATTTAGGCGGTCAAATACTACCTTTGGCATGACGCTGACGCTTGCCCCCAGATCACAGAGTGCGTGCTCAAAGTGCTGTGTCCCAATTGATGGTGGGACACCCTGGGTCCTTCTTCTTCTCCGGGACCTTGTTTAGGATGGCTGCACTGCACTCCTCAGTCAATTTTACGACCTCGGTATTTGGGAGTGGACGTTTGTTGTTGAGTATGTCGTTCAAGTACTTCGCATAGGTCGGCACCTGCATAGCATCCAGCAATGGCACATGTATGTTTAACTTTTGAATAACTTCTATGAACCTACGAATTGCTCGTCCACCGATGGTTTCTTTTGGCGTTGCGGAAATGGCAAGACGTTGGAGTCATAGAACTCATGTGGCGCAGTTTGTCCGGCTGGTGCCAGCTCGGTTTCAGGCTCTTCTCCTTCTTCTGGGATCTCCTTCCTTGGTGCTGTTGTCTTCCTTGCATGGTTAGGTGGGACTGGATCCCGAGTAGCCTTACTGCTCCTCGTGGACACAGCCTTTACATTCTCAAAGGAAGAATCCGGTTGCCCGGGAATTTGTCCCTTGTCTCCAGAAGGAACAGCGGTGGCTAGCTGAGCTAACTGGGTTTCTAACATTTTGTTAAAGCTCAGCTGGCTCTGGAAGGTGGAGGACAAACTCTCTATTTTAGAGTTTATGCCCTCCAGAGCCTTATCATTAGCAGCAAGCCTTTTTGAAATAGATTAATTGATCTTGGCCTGATCAAGGACAAGATCTTTCAGAGAGGGTTGATTAGAGAAAGAGTTGTTGTTGTTATCTCCCTGGTAGAATGGGCGTTGCTGGTTCCAGTTCCCTGGAGGCCGGTACCCGTTCATTTACGAACTGTATCTCCTCTTGTGTCTCGGGGCAGTTGTTCTCCGAGTGGCCGGTTTCTCCACTGACCTCACACGTCATGTGTGAATCCAGTAGTCCTTTGTTGTCGGCGCCCCCATCCTTGGTGCAGTCATCAAGGCGCTTCATGATGAGGTCCATTTTAGTGGCCAGCATGTCCACCTCCTTTACAATGTGCATACCGCGTTTGCGCCCCTGAAGACGTTTGTCATTTCAGGCTTGGTTTGACACCATCTTTTCGATGAGCAGCTTGGCGGCAGCCACGGTCAAGGAGAGTAATGCCCCTCCAGCAGCAGCATCCATATGTTCACGGGTTGTCTGAGACAGCCCATGATAGAAATTCTGGAGCAGGAGCCACTCTTGCATACCATGGTGTGGGCATGCCAGAATGTAGTCCTGGAAGCGATCCCACGCCTCTGGAACAGTCTCCCCGGACTCTTGCTGGAAGCTGGAGATTCTCCCCCGAAGGGCATTAGTTTTTCCAATGGGGAAGAATTTGGCCAAGAATGCATTGGAGCATTTGGTCCACGTGTTCACCGCATCATGGTTGGAATAGAACCATTGTTTGGCTCTTCCCAACAGCGAGAACGGGAACAATCGGAGCCTGATGGCCTCTTGCTGGACTCCCCTAATGGTGATGGTGCTGCACACCTCCAGGAAGTGCTGGAGGTGAGCACTAGCATCCTCAATGGCTTTCCCACAGAAGGGACTAGCCTGCACCATGTTGATCAACGAGGCCTTGAGCTCAAAAGATTGTCCCCCACGGCCACTTTCGGACCCATAGGGATCTGGGCAGTAGACGGGGCGGAGTAGTCACGGAAGGTCCTGTCGGCCATGGCTTCTTCTGGTTGGGGTTCTGCGGGAACAGGTTGTTCTCCTTGGGATGATGACTCTCCAATGACTGGTTCGGTCTCTGACAGGAACACCTGAGGGATTACGACACGAGAACGTACCCTCCTTCCTATGGTATTCGGGTTCTCGATGTAGTTGGATGGTAATTAGAAACCAGTCATACACTACCCTGTTTCATGTCACAGAGAAACAGAGCAAAAGGGTAAACCTACTAGATTACTGGCAATTAATCATGTTGCATTAAATACATGGATGATCAAAACTCTTTAACCATTGCTTTCCCCAGCAACGACGCTAGAAATGCTTGTTGGTATTTCTTAGAGTCATCACTAGATTAGTGATGGCACTAGAGATGCCTTATCGTAAATCTAAACGTTACAGGGATCCTGCAAGTGCACAAAAGTACGTTGTAGCATTTTACTCGGGAGTATTCCAGAGTATCATCATTTGTTTATCCGCAGGGAAAGCGTTTAGTTAAAGAGAGGTGTCATCCGATGTATTTACTTACAACACTATTAATATACCATAATCTAAATAGGTGTAAATGATATTGAGGTGAATGGGTAATGTGACACACAGAAGTTCATTGCTCATCATTAAGATAGTCTTAGTTAGTCATAGAATATTAGTAAAGATTACAAAGGGTTCATTAGCATCATACATATGGGACTTGAATATACTACAAAACCCTATACAAGCTCATTCAATGATTACCTACAAGAGGACATATCGAGGTATCCAGTGGTTCCCTCATCAAGGGACGACAGTAGGACGTCTTATCATAAAGGCCTAATACCTACTCCCGAATGTGGAGGATTACGAAGGACGGATAGGGCTGTCACCACCTGCCGCCTACCTCTACTAATCCGTGGGACAGTGCTACCCTCAACAGTATTCCATATTCCAAACACCATGCTTGCAATATGAAATACAACTCTATCTATCACGTTAATAAATAGAGCAACCATAAAGCACATTGAGCCAATGTCATAGCATGCATTTACTTGAATAAGGTGCAAGACATAAGTAGTATATACTAAGTAGATAGAGTATAACTGAGGCATACAACATAAGTATGAAGGTATTTCCATTAAGCTTAGAGTATTACAAGTAAGTAAGAGAATACAAGAACTGAACTCTAGAACTTACCAAGACTCCTCCGGAAGCCCTTCAGAAAATCTAATACTATGACTATCACTACTAAGACTAAGACTAAGCTTGTAGCAAAGGAGAGCTCTTCTTCTGGTGTGTGTTGAGTACGGCGCCTTTGCAGGTATTTATAGCATCACAAAGGCGGTTGGA
>CM014276.1:20067170-20106983 GCA_004135705.1 Alloteropsis semialata | reverse complement strand
TCGTTACCGTCAACAGCTCTCACGTTGAGTTGGGCGAATGCCCAGCTGCCGAATGAGGGGGCAGGGGTCTGCCTTTTATAGGCCAGGAGCTAGGGTACCAGCCACGCAGGGCGTCCCATCCAGGCGCCACAGTTGATTTGTTTGAATAGAAATATCTCTAAACCATATACTTGACGATCAGGTTGATTGTATTTGGACTTAACGAGAGGTAAGCTTTGACGACAGCCAACTCTATGAGATGTGGGCCTGATAAGAGTCGCATGAAAGTAAGCAAACAATACTTGCACGCACGATCAAATATTGTGTTGGTTTGCCTGCTGATTCTCAGGGCAATATCTATTTGCTTGTTTGTTAATCAAGCTTATATCTCTGGATGCTCGTGACCAGAGCCTCCAAACCTTTCCAAGGTTCTAGAACATTCCAGAGCATGCCGGCCGGCTGTCTCGTGGGCCTAACCGTATTTTCGTATAATACATATTGCTTTAAAGATATGCATGGGCCGATGTAGACAAACATTACATATACGGGCCCATATATACTTCTGATAAGATAACTCGTCCAGTACCATGCATGGACTTTTATTCAGTTATGCCGCATGGCTTATGAAAATACTCACACGCATGAACCGTGGTTATTCATGTAAATGTCCCAGTTAATGACGTCATCATGCATTTACATGGTATTTAGAAATTAATGGGCCTGGTGAGCTTCATACAAGATAAATACATGGCCACTTTTGATTATTTTTATAGCAATATGGCTTGCCCATAATTGAATTTATAAATATAAGTACCCATCACTACCAGAAAATGGCCTATCGGTCACCCCCCTTTAGTACCCGTTGCTTATGACCCGGTACCAAAGGGGTCATTGGTACCGGGTCTAAATTTGGTAGGCCCCGAGGACCCTTTGGTACCGGGTCGTAACACCACCCGGTACCAAAGACCCCGGTACCAAAGGGTCTGGACCCTTTGGTACCGGTTGGTAACACGACCCGGTACCAAAGGGGGGTCTTTGGTACCGGGTGGTGTTACGACCCGGTACAAAAGGCCCCTCCACGGGTTAATTCAAAAGGAAAGTATCTGGGACTTGGTCAGCTGTGGTGTGTAGGTGAGATGGTAAGGAAGCAATGCGCGAAGCCACAGGTCGTGGGTTCGAACCCCACGCGCCGCACGCGCGTATTTTCGCGTGAAAAATCGTGTGACTTGTGGCTTGCGACGTGCGCGTGTGTGGGAGCCTCCCCGGGATTTAAATTATTTTTTTTGCGCATAAAAACCTTTGGTACCGGTTGGTGTTACCAACCGGTACCAAAGGCCCCCTTTTGGTACCGGGTATTACCCGGTACCAAAGGGGCGACTCTTTAGTCACGGATGCTCGGTACCGGTTCCAAAACCCGGTACCAAAGGGGGTTTGGAACCGGTACCGATGGCTCCTTCTCCGGTAGTGCATGGTTTTAATATTGCAACTATGTCAATCTTGCCATATTTTAGGCAAAATAATCATCAAACAAATGCCCCCCGCCGAGTCAAATTAATGGGCGAAGTAGCTGAGATCAGCGAGATCAGCGAAGCAGCAGAGATTTGACTCGGGGAAACTGCTCCTTTTATTTTCAGCGGCTTAAACAACCTGCCGATTTTATTCTTTTCACCACGTTGATAGATCAACAATATGGCCGTCTCAGCACGCTCCAGTTTCCGATTATAACAGGAGTCCATATCAAGAAGGACACGAATTTGTATACAATTCCGAGCCATACAAGTCCAGCTGCACCAAGAGGCAAGCAAACCCTTATTCTATGCTATATATATAAAACCCACGTACTACTGCAAGCCTTTTAGTGCAACAAGTAGTCGCATCTTCCTGTTCTTTTCCGCTCTAATTTGCAAACAAGTCACAAAATCAGTGAAAGAGTACTTATCTTGAGCAAGGCTGCCAGGTATCTCGCTTCTTTCTCAACAATCATAATGTTGGTCGTCAAGTTGATACTGTAAACTTTTTGAT
The DNA here is from genome assembly GCA_004135705.1 of Alloteropsis semialata. Taxonomy (NCBI): domain Eukaryota; kingdom Viridiplantae; phylum Streptophyta; class Magnoliopsida; order Poales; family Poaceae; genus Alloteropsis; species Alloteropsis semialata. Next base: position 20,104,982 of record CM014276.1, on the reverse strand, counting down.
TCATGCACTTTCGTGCAACTTTTTTTAATCGGCTTGTTAGATGGGTCACCCACAGAAGGGAGTCAAGGGGACATCGCGATGACAAACCCAGCAAGGGCAACAACGACGCCAGTCTCAACACAAACGCCCTGCCAAATATCACACCAGCAGGACCCGGAGGATCTCATAGTTCTCATGGTCGCAATAGCTCAGGGAGACATCGCCCAGCTACGAATCGCCATCGCCCATATCATAGGCAAGCAAAACAACCTGATAGCAGCGCCCATCCTCAGTCAGTTGACATCAATTTTTTTTATGTAACCATCAATGTTACCAATACAAATGCATAGCTAACTCATCAACCAAAATATTTTTTTAGGGCAGAACCAAGGATTATGGTAATCGCACACCTTATACTCTGTATAGTGGGCCTTCTGAACAAGCTCCAAAAGAAGAGCTAGGGGAGATAATCCTTTGGCATCAAGAATTTGATTTCTTTATGGATGCAGATCCTGAAGCTTCCCCTCGATATAGTGAGGTCACAATAGGAACTACAGAAGAATTGGATGACTTCATAACACAAATCGTCGAATGCCTTAGTCTCGGACAAGGTCAAAAGCTAATCCAGGAAAGAACCAGCGAGGTTATCAGGAGAGAAGAAAAATATGAATCCAAGTGCCGAGTTCCAACACCTGGTGGATATTTCTGTGCTCTAATTTATGACGTCCCCATTGGCAGTCGCAAAAGCCCATGGGAGCAACCACAACCAATACAAGATCGCTGCAGCACGGCAGTGGTCCTTTGGCCAGTAACAGATGGGCCAGTAAAGCGCAGCCATATTCCGGTAAAAACCTCAACATTGGCACAACAGTTTGTCAAACTGCCATCCACAACATTGTTGTACAAGGTGGTTAAGCAGCCAGCGCCCGCAACTTCAACTGGACATCCCGGCATCCAAGAAAATGTTGATCTGGGCTCGCATGATGTTAGTGAACAAAGAAGATCATTAAGTTTTGCAGAAAGCTGACATCTTACGCGGAGTATTGGCGTCGATCTATCCTTGTAATGCTGACCTGTATTGTGTGGCTCCCTTCTTGACACATTGGGATATCAGCAGTCATACTTTGGTTACTAGCCAAGGTGAGATGGGATACCCCCTCCATACAATTTTCGATGCGATGGTATACCCTTCGTCGGTCGCTTATATGAGGAGTTCATTCCACCTGCACCTGCTGCTCATGTCCATATTGGCTCTCTTTATTCAATTTATGCTGGGTTGTGCCCTGTGGACATGCAACCAGGAACAGGTCTGGTGACCGTCTCAGACTGGGCCAATCATTTTTTTGATGACCAAGCTGATTCCTTCGAAATTTCATCATCAGATGGTTTTGCCGATCCGGCTGATCCTCTACTCCAGAAACTGGGTTTCCATGTGGAGATTCAGAGTGGCCATCCTATTGCTGTATTGGGAAGTCAAAAATTGAATTATAAGGTTAAATATTCACCAGTGCTAGACTGTGCCGCTTTTATAGCAGGTTGGCTGTGCACCTATTGTATCCCTCTCCAGTCCGGCCATTATATCCGTCCAGAGGTATTTAGCATGGCTGTGAAGATTGCAGAAGGCACCCGGCTAGCCATTGGCATAGCATGCTTGGCGTATTTATATCGTAACTTGGATGACATTCACAAAAGCATCGCCAGTGTTACTAAGTCAGCAAGCGACTGCCCCTTGTTTGTTCCAGGTCATTTTATTATGGGATGGTTTGCTTCTTTCTGGAAAGATGCACCCATAGGAGACTCGCTGTCATGTCCGATTCAATTTCCTCCATTCATCATAGACTCCAAAGGCATGAACCGTTTACTATGAAAGAAGCCCATCACCTCTTTTACGATTTTGATGACTCTGGATAGGGACTTCGTGCACTAGATTTTCTGGGGCGATCCCGCCGGCGATTTCCAAAGGGCGGGAAGGCATATTCTATACAAGATGGTTGCACCTATAATCAGGGGTGCTCTTTTGCCATCTCAATATCTGCCATAGAACTGCTTACTAGTTGCAGCCTCGGAGTTACCGACAGGCGAGGCGAGCACTTCAACAATCAAGTATACTGCCCTTCATCGATTTGCGTGGATGTTTAACTGTGATCAGCTCATCCCTGATGTCAATTTCCGAGCAAATGATGGAGTCACCAATAGTTTGGACTTTCAAAGCTATTCTCCGAATAGTCTAGATGAATTTCAGATTTTATTACGTCGACATCTTTCATTGCGTCAGCGGCCTGATGGTCATACCTTTTATGTACAACCATTAACCAGAAGAACCAGATGTTCATATTTTTATATTTCTTGGTGCAACCAAGCCTTGGGATTCCTCCAAAGACCTAACTTATTTTATCATAAGAGCACCAATATGCCCAGGGCTGTCAATGTTTCAGCCGCTGGCACAGGTAAATTCTCTTTTAATTTCGTATGCTATTCTTAATCCTTTGTGCTTCGTTAGCATGTGCTCACAATATTTCTTGCATCCTTTTTTTTAGAGGGAAAGAAGACGAGTTGAGCTCTTCCCATTACTGAGAAAGCAACATAGAAACCCTCGCCTGAACCACCAGTACAGCAGGTAGTACTGGGGTTGGCCGCAGCCGACGCTTCTCCATTCACGAAGAAGCGGAAGAACACTCGTGCCACTACGACAAAATATGGGTGAGGCAAAAATATTGACGTAGTAAAAGCATTGATAGAGCAGCAAGGCCCAACCCTACAGCTTCCCCGTCTCGTACAATTTCTGTGAAGTCTACAGAAACAGAGGACAGGTCAGCTGCCGAAACAGAAATTACTGATTCGGATGGTTCGAAGGAAGGACTTGCTGTCTCTCCAGATAACTCGAGTTCTTGCCCAGCACAGCTCTTCGGCCGCTCAACCATGCTGGTGGATGATGAGCTGCTCAACTGGTCGGATGATAATATCAAGGCGAGTTCACCATACATGGGATCAACGGATAAAAACGCATTGGCGTGCTCGCATCCAGACCAGGCAACAGCTGCAGGAGTTTGTTTTATCAGATCAGCCGGTAGAGAAGGAAACTACTAGCGTGACTCATTCAGAGCTAATTATCATCGAAGAAGCAAATGTCATCCCATCCGAAGGAAAGAGGAAAAGGGCCAGCGATACTGCTGTTGTAAAACCCACAAGAAAGAAGCTCAAGCATAGTTATCACGTAGAGCTTCTTTTTTCTAACGACTTCCTTAATCTATTCCTCCTTTTGGCTATATATATTTTTTTAGGCAAGCTGACCAAAGCTGCATCAGCTGCTGCCGAGTCTGAACGACTTTGGACCAGCATGCAAGAGGAGATTAAGGAGCTGAAGTTGGAGAGGAACAATAACCAGGATGACATCGAGAACAAGTCCCCAAGCAACCAGTTGGATGTTCACAAGCTGATATCTCTGCCCAAGCTCATAGACGGTGATATGTCACTCGGCATGAAATCTGTCCGCATGGATCTCCGAAGCTTTCAGGACTTAATAAAGGAACGGCCTTTTGATAAATCCAAAGTGATCTTGAAGATGGATGCTCTTATAAAGATGTGGGGAAGACTGTTCGAGTCACATCCACCTGAGGTGAAACAACTGATGGATGGCTTCAATGTTCTTGTTGAGGCCATAATACCGGGGTGCACGACCACGAGGATTGACGACTACCGACTCCACTCGAAGAAGACCCCGAACAAGACACGGCAGCTGGACCATAGGAGGAAAGCCCGAAGATAATTAGAGTCCTACTAGGTTTAGGTCTGTTTTGTCTTGTAAGGCACGTCTCCCTGGATATAAATAGTGGGGGGTCATGCACATAGAGGGTATCCCAACTTTTGTCAATCCACCCGAGAGTATTTGTTACAAATATCTGTCGAGTACAACCTCGATAGAAGCGCGCCAGGTAGGGCCCTTGCATGAAGAAAGATCATGCTGATTGTCAACGGAGTCTTATTCGCCGACGTATCGAGTTCATTGATGCCCTACATGCCAAGTTCCGTCAAGTCGGAAGCCATCAGGAGATCCGTCTCCACTTCCGATCTCTACGCTCCGAGCCATCTAGTGCCTACATGGTCAATTCACTTTGAGGATCTTGTGTTCGAGCACCAAGACAATTACGAGCTTAAGCTGACAGGGATCCACGATCCCGATCTCACATGCGCCGGTCGGGAAGTTTTCACCACCTTCGGGGATCCAACTCCCGAAGACATTACTGATCGCACTGCACAGTTGGATCTCGACTACAGTGGATCAAGCAACGGATCAGAACAGCCCAAAGACCGCCACATCCATGTGCTCACTGGGAACGGGGAAAGCGCTACAGCCGAGTCGTCCAGCTCGCGCAGACCTCCGACTTCTCGCCTCAGCAATGCACCAAGCCTCCAGACTGCTAAGTCCCGTACGTTGATAGCTCCATCCTCGTTGGTTCCCCGGGATCTTAACAACGACTTCCGGGCAGTCGAACAGGACAATCTGCAGATCCGAACCCTCTAGGAGACAATGGAAGCTATGGCTGAGGGAACCCCGATGGCCACCATTGCCAAGAAGGCTCGGGAAACAGCGGACAAGGCCAAGGAGCGGCTAGAGGCGCCGCCGCTGCACCACCAGCTCTGTTCAACAGACCTAGCGAACCCCAGCCGGTTCGCTCCCGATCTGTCAACGGACATCCTCGTTATCGCCCCCAAGAGGGGTGTGACATGAGGCTGCAGCTCGAACGCAACCGCAAGAATCGCGAGGCTCGGGAGACTCTCAACTACAACCGAGATTACCGAGCACGTGAGTTCTACTACCGGTCTCATCCAGACTCTCCACCACACAACTCCCGGCCAAGCACCGGAGGATGCCTTGCGTATTCACCGGGCTTGCGCAAGGTCAGGTGGCCAGAGAAGTTCCGTCCTACTAATATCGAGATGTATGATGGAACAACCAACCCCTCTGAATGGATCCAGATCTATTCCACGATCATTGATGCCACCAGGGGAGACGATTACGTCAAAGCCAACTACTTGCCAACTGCCCTACTGGGATCAGCTCGAGCATGACTCATGAACCTGCTCGAGGCCAGCATCAAGTCATGGACTCATCTTTGGGAGACATTCGAAGCCAACTTCCAAGGCACTTATAAATGTCCCGGACATGAGGGAGACTTGCTCAACTGTGTGCATAAAACCGAAGAATCTCTTCGGGACTACATCCACCGATTCAGCGACACCTGTAACACCATCCCTGATATGGTGGATGATCGGGTAATTGTAGCCTTCAATCAGGGCTGCAGGGACGAGTGGACGGCGAAAGAGCTTGCCAAGAAGAACCCGAAGACGGTGGCGGAAATTTACAAGATCCTCGAGGAAACTGCCAAGATGGCAGATGCCCGAGCAAGGGTTCAATCGAAGCCCGATCAGAGCAAGCCGCCTGGGGAAAGCAAGAAGAAAGACAAGCACAAGAACAAGAAGTGCAAGACCGAGGGCGAGGAAGTCCTAGCAGTAGATAGGAAACACCCGTACTGTCATCAAGGAAAACCTGAGGACCTCGCAATGTACTGCCCTATTCACTGGTCGACAAAGCATCACTTTGTGGATTGCACGGTGTACAAGAAACAAAAGTAGGAAGAGGAGAGCAAGCAACCAGGGGGTCCGCGCGACCAGGCCGCTCAACACTCTTGTCAAGCGAACTACATGGATGGCGACGATGAGCCTCAACTCCTCGAGGACCTGGAGATCGCCACCATCTTCGGTGGTTGCTTGACCTGAACCTCGAAATCCTAGATGAAGCAAGTCGAGAGGCAGATAAAAAGCACCGAACCCTGCAAGCAGCCATTGAGGTGGTCCGACATCCCGATTACCTTCGATCAAAGGGAACACCCGGACACATTGTATGATGGGCCACTACTACCACTGTGCATCAAGCCTTGGATTGGCTAGCGCAAGGTCGGGCGAACCCTGATTGACAGTGAGAGCGCCCTTAACCTGTTGTTTGTCAATGCTTACGACGAACTCAGGATCCCGAGGAGGCCATTGTCCCCAGTGGACAAACGTTTCTACAGGGTTATACCAGGCATCCAAGCCATCCCAATAGAGAGGATCGATATGCAGGTGACGCTCATGGAGGGGAAAAACATCTGATCAGAGTTCCTCACCTTCGAGGTGGCAGACCTTACATCAGCCTACAACTACATCTTGGGCAGGCCGTTTTTTAAAAAAAATTCATGGCGATCGCACACTTCACCAACTCCATGATAAAGATTCCGGGGCCATTAGGCCCAATCACCGTCTGCGGTGATCGCAAGGGCGTAGTTCAGTGCGATGTGAAAACCCTGACATGATCAAGCGAGGAGAGCAGGACCCAGCCAAGGCTACCGATCCTGCCAAGAAGAAGCCTAAAAATCTACAGACCATAGCCGAGCAGGCTACAGTCGCTGAAACTTCCCGGGCAGCCGAAGCCCGATCAAAGGCAAAAGCATAGCCAGTCCTCACGGCGAACAAAAACACCGATGATGGCGCTGCGGAAAATCCGATCGCTGGAGCAGACCCCAAGCAAGGGGACGCCATCTCAAGCGACAGGCGATTCACTAGCTGAAGCCTCCCCGATCACGCCGACAACAAAGCGTGTCGAACCAGGCGCAAAAGCGATGGCACTAGATGAGACAGACCCAACCAAGACCACAAATGTGGGCACTGGGCTAGGTGATAAAAGGAACTCGAGCTCATTGCTTTCCTCCGGGCAAATGCTGACGTGTTCGCTTGGGAACCGTCCGATATGCCCGGGATCCCCAAGGAGGTAATAGAGCACAAGCTTGGCATACGAACTGGCGTCCGACCAGTCAAGAAATGAGACGCCATTAACGAAGAAATCAACTGACTGCTCAAAGCCGGCTTCGTTCAAGAGGTCCCTTTTCTGGAGTGGCTGGCAAACCTAGTCATGGTGAAGAAGCCCAATGGAACATGGCGGATGTGCGTAGATACCGATCTAAATAAAGCATGCCCGAAGGACGAGTATCCGTTGCCTAGGATAGATCAAATTGTAGATGCAACCTCAGGATGCGAGCTGCTTCGTTTTCTACATGCCTGTTGGTATTTCTTAGCATCACCACTATATTAGTGATGGCACTAGAGATGCCTTATCGTAAATCTAAACGTTACAGAGATTCTACAAGCGCACAGAAGTATGTTGTAGCATTTCACCCGGGAGTATTCTAGAGTATCGTTATTTGTTTATCCGCAAGGAAAGCGTTTAGTTAAAGAGAGATGTCATCCAATGCATTTATTTACAACACTATTAATATACCTTAATCCAGACAGGGGTAAAGGATATGGAAATGAAAGGGTAATGTGACACACAGAAGTTCATCGCTTATGGTAGTCTTAGTTAGTCATAGAACATTAGTAAAGATCACAAAAGGGATTCATTAGCATCATACAAATGGGACTTGGATACACTACAATACCCTATACAAACTCGTACAATGGACATATGCAAGAGGACATATCGAGGTGTCTAGTGGTTCCCTCATCAAGGGACGACAGGAGGACGTCTTATCATAAAAGCCTAATATCGTCTCCTGAACGTGGAGGATTACAAAGGACGGACAAGGCTGCCACCTCCTGCCACCTACCTCTACTAATCCATGGGGCAGCGATACCCTCAACAGTATTCCATAATCCAAACACCATGTTTGCAGTATGAAATACAACTCTATCTATCGCGTTAATAAATAGAGCAACCATGAAGCACATTGAGCCAATGTCATAGCATATATTCACTTGAACAAGGTGCAAGATATAAGTAGTATATACTAAGTAGATAAAGTATAACTGAGGCATACAACATAAGTATGAAGATACTTCCATTAAGCTCAAAGTATTACAAGTAAGTAAGAGAATACAAGAACTGAACTCCAGAACTTACCAAGACTCCTCCAGAAGCCCTTCAGTAGATCTACTACTAGAACTATCACTACTAAAACTAAGACTAAGCTTGTAGCAAAGGAGAGTTCTTCTTCTGGTGTGTCTTTGAGTATGGCGCCCTTTGCAGGTATTTATAGCATCCCATAGGCGGATGGAGCCGGCTAGAGGTGGTTGAGGCCGTTTGGCTGTGGGCCCAGGTTGGCCGGAGTGGCCAGGTCGGCCAACCCTCCTATGAACCGCCTCGACTGGTACACGGTCCAGATGTCGTCCTGAAGTCGGTATTGATGCACCAGTCAAAGGGGGGACTGATTCGGCCGTGCGGGGAGGTCGGCCAACCCAGCCCTACCGCCTCTTAGGTCCACCCTTCTTTGGGTGTCTGACTGGTGGGTCCTGAGGTCGGTTCCAGGTGGGTACCATCGGTTTGGGCGCATGAAGCTTCGGTTGTGGGCCCTTCAATCCATGTGATGATGTTGAAGCTAAATCTATCCTTTGCTTTCAACCGTCATTGAAGCAATGCTCCAGATGACTCAATGTTGTGCTTCTTTGCCTACAGGGAGATTGGGCTTGAATGGGTGCCAGGCCAGGTCGCCCGACCTAGCCAGGTCAGCTGACCTGGGCCTGGGCCCATTTTCCTCCGTCTTTTGCACCATGGTCCCTGTATTCAAATATATTCTGGATATGCATGCTACAACATTATTTGGATACAAATGCCTAAGTTATGCCTTGTATTTATTGGTTTTCTGAGCCTATTGACGGTCGAATTTTCGTTATAAGGACCGTTAACAATGCCTATTTGTGGTATCACCAAATCAGCATGTGCATTAACGATGAGGAGAAAACTGCATTTGTAACTCCCTTCGGTGTTTATTGTTATATAAAGATGCCTTTTGGTCTAAAAAATGCATGTTGTACTTATCAAAAATGTGTTCACATTGTTCTCGAAGGCCAGATCGGGCATAATGTGGAAGCATACATAGATGATATCGTTGTGAAAAGTAAGTTAAAAGGCGACTTGATTGCCGATTTAACCGAAACATTCGATAACTTGCATAAAAATAGGATGATGCTCAACCCCACCAAGTGCACCTTTGGTGTATCATCAGGTAAGCTCCTCGGCTATCTCGTGTCACAACGGGGTATAGAGACAAATCCACACAAGATCAAGGCAATCGACGAGATGAAGTCTCCGCGCAGCCGCCACGAAGTCCAAAAGCTAGCGGGAATGATGGCGTCCCTGAGTCAATTCATATCCAAGTCAGGCGAACGAGGTATGCCATTTTATAACGTAAGACTGATCGTTTTGAGTGGTCGGAAGAGGCAGAAGAGGCGTTCTAGGCATTCAAGCAATACATGCGAAAAATGCCCATGTTGGTCCTGCCACAACCCAACGAAGAGATGTTATTATATGTAGCAGCGACGCCAGCAGTTGTCAGCACTGTTCTGGGAGTCGAAAGGCCTACATAAAAGTAGACGACACAACACCCCGTTTACTTTGTGAGCGAGGTGTTGCACGATGCAAAAGTAAGGTACCCTCAGATTCAGAAATTATTATATGCTGTGCTAATGACTTCCAGGAAACTCGAGCATTATTTTTTGAGCCACAAGATCAAGGTAGTATCAACTTACCCTCTAGGCACCATTTTACGTAATCGAGATGCCGTGGGTCGAATCGCACAATGGTCTGTGGAGCTGGGGGCTTACGACGTAGAATTCATACCCAGAACTGCTATCAAGTCGCAGGCCCTGGTAGATTTCATCGCAGAGTGGACTAATCCCGAACCCGAAGAAAGTGCCCAAAATCCCGAACACTGGATTATGTTCTATGATGGAGCATTTTGCAGAGCAGGCGCGGGGGCTGGGGTTGTCCTTATCTCTCCAAACATTAACATCATCAGGTATGCATTACAAATCAATTTTGTTGATCTAACCCCTACTAACAATGTTGCCGAGTATGAAGGATTTTTGACAGGGCTTCGCATGGCTGCATCTCTGGGCATTAAGAGGCTGCTCGTGAAAGGGGATTCCGAGTTAGCTGCAAACAAGTCATGAAGGAGTACAGTGCAAGAAGCGACGTCATGGCCAAATACTAGAAGCATATAGGAGGATGGAAAGCAAGTTTGATGGGCTTGAAGTGAGACACGTCAAAAGGGAGTACAATGGCGACGCAGACAAACATGTGAAAGCAGCTGCAGAACGCACACAGCCCCCAGGTAACGTGCTACTTGAAGTTCACACTAAACCATATGTGTTGGTATCTTTACCAAAACAAAAAACTATTTCTGACAGAGGCACAATCTCAACAACCAACAAATCTGACAAGGAGTCTATGTTGGTCGATACGGCTCGAGCTGCCGCTCTAGTTGGAAATGAGAAGAATTGGATGGAACCAATCCGGGCGTACCTCACAAACCAAGCTATACCCAACGATGATGCAACACTGGAGAAAATCCATCGTAAAGCCAAAAACTATCAATTGGTTGATGGACGACTATACAAAATAGCACGTAATGGACTGGTCCTCAAATGCATCACACGGGCCGAGGGCATTAGTTTGCTCCAAGATATTCACGGAGGAATCTGTGGATCTCACGCTTCTCCCTGATATCTAGTGGGGAAAGCATTCCGACAGAGCTTCTACTGGCCTACAACTCTTTAAGACGCAAGCGAGTTAGTTAAAAAGTGTGAAGCATGTCAATTCTTCGCGCAAAAATCAACTAAACCTGCGCAAGCTTTAAACACAATTCCCTTGTCATGGCCCTTTGCCACATGGGGAATAGACATCCTCGGTCCCTTTCCAAGGGCCATCAGGGGTTACAGATTTCTGTTCGTCGGCATTGACACATTCACAAAGTGGGTTGAAGCTGAGCCGGTCCAAAAAATAACAAAAGAGGCAGCTATCAAATTCCTGCGGAGTATTGTCGTCAGATTCGGGGTCCCAAACAGGATAATCTCTGATAATGGAACACAGTTTAAAAGTAAAAAGTTCTCTGATTTTTGCTACGACCATGGGATCAAACATGATCGGTCATCGGTAAATCACCCGAAAACAAACAGGCAAGTGGAACGTGCTAACGGCATTGTAAGGCATCAAGAAGAGGATCTTCAACAGATTGCAAGCTTACGACAAACGATGGATTCATGAAGTCCCTACAGTGCTATGGTCAATGAGGACCACCATGAATCGTGCAACAGGTGAAACCCCTTTCTTCTGGGTGTATGGGGCCGAAGTAATTCTACCATCCGATATCCGATTACAAGCCCCATGCGTGGCAATGTTTTCAGAAATTGAAGAGCCTGACAGACACACTGACGAGTTGCTCCTCCTCGAGGAGGCCGCAATGCAGCCACTTTCAGAGTGGCACAATACCAACAGAAGTTGCGACAATACTACGATGCTAACGTTCGCAAGAGAAGCCTATGCATTGGTGACATGGTGCTCAAATTAGATCAACGCACCAAGGACAAGACTAAATTATCCTCTCTATGGCAAGGGCCTTACATCGTAGTGGACATTGCAAGACCAAGAGCCTACAGGATCGCGGAGATAGATGGAGTCGTATTGCCGAACACGTGGAATATGGATCAACTACGCATATTTTATGCCTAAGTCAAGGTAATGAAGCGAGTTCAAGCCTATCCAATAACTTGGCAGACGTGGTCATCATCTGCATCACATCCGGCACCAAACAAAACAAAAAAATAAGTTCTATACACTCTACTCACCCTCGCAAATGCGCTCAGGAGCTGGGTTGTCATTTTTCTATTCAGTTTCTACTCTTTGTTACCATACTGCATATACTGACAAAGAGCTGGGGACTACTATGCTGGATTTTTTTCAGACCTATTCTACGTACCCCAAGTGCAACGCTCGGGGGCTCCCACATGATCAGGAAATTCTTGTGACTAGTACTTCTAGACTCTTTCCTAGGATATATACATGCTACAAAAGAGCCCGGGGGCTACTATGGTACTACTACCTCACAAGAGTCGGGCTTTTTAAATCAAAGAGCTAAACTACGCTAAAATACTGAACACCATGACTACAAGGAATTACACAGTTCAGAAGGCCGCTCTTGTCTCAGCAACTAAACAAATCTGAAATAGCTCATGGCAACGGGACATTTAGCTAAGTCAAAGCCGTCAGTTAAAAGGCACCACGAAAATACTGATCAGCTCTAATTCCTAAGCAAAGCATGCAAGCATATGTTTAGCAAAGGAATAAAGTTCACAGACTAAAACTACCTAGTTCTTGCCCTATTACAGGAATTCACAGCAGGTTTAGGTTGAGCTTTCAGAGTCAGATAAATGGAGGCCGAGCTTCTGGATGAAAGGTTCAACTAATGGAGCAAGATTATCAAACAGAACTGTCGAGGTTGTACTCGGCAGATATTTGTCCGCCAAGCACCCCGCTTCGTGCGAAGATTGATCACGGTGGATGAACAGAGAGACATGGGATTTTATACTGGTTCGGGCCCTCGAGATCGAGTAATAACCCTACGTCCAGTTGCTGCTTGTATTTTCTCGGCGAGTACAAATTACAATGGTGTAACAAGTACCCTCGGGTGGATTGGCTAAAATTGGGAATACCCTTTACGTGCAGGACCCCCCACTATTTATATCCAGGGAGACATGACTTACAAGACAAAATAGACCTAAACCTAGTAGGACTCTAACTATCATCGGGCCTTCCTTCTGCGATCTGGTCGTCGTGTCTTGTTCGGAGTCTTCTTCGGTTGGACTCGGTAGTCGGTAATCCTCGTGGTAGGGCATCCTGGTATTATGGCCTCAACAGTAGCCCCCGAGCTTATCTTGTTCAGAAAAGGTTGATCTTTAAGTGGCCTTCGGGTCTTTTTGCTCTTCGGGTGATTTTAGGATATGCAAATACCTCGATAATCACTTGAAAACGAGAGCCAGAAAAGATCCTGAACTCTTGAATGTTAAAACCTGCATCTGAATGATAAGGTCAGGGAAAATATCAGCCATAATAATAGCAAATAAAAAACTACTCCATCTTAGAAACTGAAAGGCCAAGGATTGATGTAACGGCTGCCCTGCGCATTTAAAACCCACTCCGCACGTCTCCCGAAACTCTAGCGGCGCACGCGGCATAAATTGTGGCTCTGCTCCGGTTCCTCGATTCTCGCGCAAAGCGTCACACCAGGGTCTTTAAATATTGAATCCCTTGGATTGATCTGCACTTGAACCTTCCTTTCTAAGCCTTCTCTCTCCCCACACCATGGGCAAGAAAAAGCTCAGCCGTAAGTTCAAGCTTCCTCGCCTCCTTTTCGGAGACTCCCCCCGCAGTTCCGCTGAACCGCCGTCTGGGAAGTTGGAGGATCTGCCGGCGACGACACCACCTCCTGCTCGTACTCAAGCTCCCCTTCTTGCTCTCCCCTGGTACGGGGACGAAGGAATCGAGGTCGAGCCGCCAGAGGAGGCTCTGGTAATGGCGTCTCCGGCTCCCGAGGCTACTCCGTTGAGCATTGCCGTTGGGAAGCGTCCTGCGTCGCCTTCTCCAGCCCCGGCGTCTCCCATCTCCCTTTCCTCCGACGGCGAGCCGTTACAAGGAGTGAGCGGAACTCGACTGAAGCCGGAGCCCGCGCATGTAGGCGCATCTTCGTCTTCTTCTCCGGTGGACACCAGCGGCGATGAGGAATTCGCCCGGCGCCTCTTTGTCTCTCTAAACCGCGACCTGATCAGGATCCCCGGAGAAGGAGCACTCTTGGATCTCGTCAGCGACTCTAAAGAAGAGAACGCGGTAGATGATGATCCACCGGCCGACGCGACACTGCCCTAATCCTCGCCGATGGCATCAGCTAGGCAAAGATTAGCATTTTGAATTTTTAGTTTCAGGATAGTTATCGATCTCCTGTGAAATGTTCTCCCTTTTGGATTAATGAAAAGAATTTCACTTGAGAGATGCAACAATAGTCCCTCTTTCTGTGTTTGGAAACGTTCAAGTTAATCTATTTATGAAACTGCCTGTCCAGAAAGTAATCCCCCGAACAAGAACTTCTTCCGAATAGACTAACTAACATCTACCATGTTCGGGAAATTTGTCCCCAATCAGAAATGATCGGGGTATTTCCTCTATACACACCAAGTGTTCGGTCATTTAAAACTGATAGCTTTCCGAAATAAGCTAACAATCCTAAATGCATTGAATTTGACCTGCATAGTTTTCGAAACGACGCGTGCCGCAGAAAAAGGAAAGAATCTTTTTGACCCAACAATGACTGCGGATTGTGCGGCTCGAGGCCAGGTTTCTCGGGGTTCGTGCTCCCTCGCGAAACCATAAAGCCCCCAGGCGCAGCCGCCTGGACTCCATTTGGGCCTTCGTCTTCCTTGCTTGCATCTGCAAACACTCACCATTCCTCAACTTTTCTCCGCCTTGTTTTCCATCTGCTCCTCCATCCATCAGAGTTAACCCTTTCACTGCCATGGCCTCCTCGCCCCAATCTTCGTCCAGTGGTGAATCATCAGGAGACCAGAGCAGCGCCGCTGCCAGACGGGAGCTGCGCAGTGGGTTGACGATTTGCACCATGGACAAATACTGGGACAAATCCACCACTACAATGAAGCAACTACAACAGTTGGAGGACCTTGGACTACTTCCAGACACCACCATCTTTCCTCACCGTCATGCCAAAGGTCAAGTCTATTCGACCCCTAACACCCTCGAGCTAGTGGCTTTCCTGGAATTCTTTCACTGCGATTTTGGGGTCTACCCATCAGATTTCTTCTACAACATCTGTGACTTTTACCAAATAGAGCTTGTGCACCTAAAGCCTGGAGCTATAGCAATGCTTAGCGTTTTTGCCTTCCTATGCGAAGCTTGGTTAGTGATGAAGCCATCACTGCTCTTGTGGAGATACTTTTACACCCCGTCATTTTACAAGAATCAACTCATGATCGGGTCAATTGGGTTCTCCTTGAGAGATTGGGAGTCTTACATCCCCTTTCCAGTGAAGGATTCCTGGAAAGGTTATGAACATCACTGATTTTACATCACTCTCTCCCAGGCCTCACTAGTCAAGGGGAAGTAATTGATGCCCTATCTCAAGGAAGAAACAAAGGCCCAGCCCGAGGTCACCCCTGCTATGCAGAAACACCTTGATCGGATCCTAGAGCTCCATCAGAAAGGACTGACGGTGATTCATGTGGCGGAGATTTTCATCAGATGGAGATTCATCCCACTCATGACACATGATCGGTACGCCTAGACATTTACAGGTGATAACGACCCGAACAGGATGAAGCCTGATGGTAAGCTCCTTTTCTTTGTGTATTCGTTAAAATTTTCCAAAAACTTGGTCGGTCATTTGAATTATCATGACTCTTAACCAACAGTTGTCCCAGAATCTGAAGTGGCCGCTCGCCTGAAGAAGATGCTGGGTGCAAAACTCCCGGATTGGGCTAGCGTCCCGGCTCCTTACAGCGCTGACAACCCACCTTCAGAGGTAAACTGGTTCTCAGAAAATTTCCCGTTTTGCTTAAAACTCACATGAAATAGTTCTCTTTCTACGCCAGGCCCCTCCTATCGTTGATGCCCCCGCTCGGAGCGGAGCCATCAACATTGAGGAGGAAGGGGAGCAGCCCGTTGACCAGGACGCCAGGACCCCGATCGTCGAGCAGCCCGAACCATCACCTATGGCAGAAAAAGAAATCCCGAACAGCCCCAAGGCGATCATCCCCCAAACCCGCAAACGCTCTCATAGCGCAAGCGTGGAGAGGGCGACTCCAGGTTCAGGTACTCTTGGTCTGCCCGGTTCTAGTGAGCTGCTACCCAATCGCGACCCGCCCCGTCCTGTTGCCCAGGTACAAGCATGATCGTATTCGGGCGTTTATTCGCAGCTTTTGACCGTACAACCGAAGCTAAACGTGTTCGGAAGATTTCTCGTCAGGAAATTCGTCCAACCCCACTACCTTCAAAGCCTTCATCTGGTGCCAAGAGGTTCAAAGTTAGAATCCCGACATCCAAGTAAGAGCTCTAACCAGCTTGGTTACGTTTGAATGCTTCTCACAGAGAGAATTTTGTTTAACTGTGTTTGATTGTTCGGGAACTCAGGCCTTCCAAGCCTGCAGCTTCTCCTCCCACCAGGCCATCTAAAAAAGAAAAAACTCCCGAGCCTGACTCGGTAGCTCAGCCTGATTGTGCAGAGAAAACTGTTGAAACTGCAAGACCTGCCCCGACGCCCTTGCGCCCGATCATTGCTTCGCTCTCGACAGCCGAGGAGCAATGGCGTTCGTTGGACGCTCGTGCTTCTGCTGCTGAAGCGTCTATGACCAGATTGGAGGCCCAAGTTATCGTTCTCCAGTCCGAGAAGGAAGGTACTTGTTTTATGTGTCTTGTTTTTGGTCCTTATCCGCAAACTTTTGCTTACACTCTGCCTTTGATTCTGTAGCCAACTCCAAGAGCATTGAGGTGCTTGAGAAGAAAAACTTGGATCTGGAAGGCAGGCTTGCTGTTTGGGACAAGGACGTTGCCGATCTGATGGCCCGTCTTGAAGTTTCAGAGAAACGCAGCTTGTCCTTGGAGTCTAGGCTGATGGAGGGTGCATGCGTTGCTGCAACTCACACCATTGGGGCCTTGAAGAGCCACATTCCTGATCTCGACATCTCGCTGCTCTCTAAAGGCTTCAAGTGTTTGGCGACGGATGCTGAGGTACTGTTTGACAGCCTTGCCCCACTGGTGGAACCATTTGTCAAGAACCTTGATCTCCATTTGAGTGATTCAGAGGAATCACCTTGAACTCTATGCTTGGATCCTGTAATAGGGCAAAACTTGAAGGTTTAGAATGCGACTTTTATTTTGCGAAACATATGCTTGCATGTTTTTGCTTAAATCTTTAGAGCTGATCGGTGTTTTTGTGAAGCTTTTTAACTGATAGCTTTGTCATAGCCAAGGATTCTGTTACCATAAGCTATTTTAGAATTGTTTAGTTGCTGAGACATGAGCGGCCTTCTGAACTGTGTAATTCCTTGCAGTCATGGTGTTCGGTAATTTAGCGTAGCCTAGCTTTCCTGATTTAAAAAGCCTGATTCTTGCGTGGTAGTAGTACCATAGTAGCCCCCGGGCTCTTTTACAGTCATGCAGGCATGCTGAAAAAGAGTCTAGAAGTACTAACCATAAGAATTTCCTGATCATATGGGGAGCCCCCAAGCGTTGCGCTTGGGATGCGTAGAATAGGTCTAAAAAAACTTTCAGCGTGGTAGTCCCCGGCTCTTTGTTAGTATATGCAGTATGGTAACAAAGAGTAGAAATAGAATAGAAAAATAGAACCCAGCCCCCGAGCGTAAAAGCGAGGGTGAGCAAAGTGTATAGAACTTATCTTTTTTTTTGTTGGCGCTGTAGGCGACGCGGATGACGGCTTTTATTTGCCAAACTTGATGGACATGCTTGAACTTGCTTGATTACCTTTGTTTAGGCGTAGAATCTGCGCAGTTGATCCATATTTCACGTGTTTGGCAGTATATCTCCATCTATCTCTGCGATCCTGTAGGCTCCTGGTCGGGCGATGTCTACTACGATGTACGGCCCTTGCCATTGAGAGGACAATTTGTTTTTGTCCTTGGTGTGTTGACCTAATTTGAGCACCATGTCACCAATGCATAGGCTTCTCTTGCGAACATTAGTATCGTAGTATTGTCACAGTTTTTGTTGATACTGGGCCACTCTAAAAGCGGCTGCGTCGTGAGCCTCCTCAAGGAGGATCAGCTCATCGGCGCATCTGTCAGGCTCTTCAGTTTCTGAAAACATTGCCACGCGTGGGGCTTGTAGTCGGATGTCAGATGGTAGAATCGCCTCTGCTCCATACACCAAGAAGAAAGGTGTCTCGCCTATCGCTCGGTTCATGGTGGTCCTCATCGACCAAAGTACTGTAGGAACTTCATGAATCCAGCGCTTGTCATAAGCTTGCAATCTGTTAAAAATTCTCTTCTTGATGCCCTGGAGCACGATGCCATTGGCACGCTCTACTTGCCCGTTTGTCTTCGGGTGATTTACCGATGACCGGTCATGTCTGATCCCATAGTCATAGCAGAAATCAGAAAACTTTTTGCTTTTAAACTGCGTTCCATTATCAGAGATTATCCTGTTCGGGACAACGAATCGTACGACAATACTCCGTAGGAATTTGATAGCTGCCTCTTTTGTGATTTTCTGAACCGGCTCGGCCTCAACCCATTTTGTGAATGTGTCGATGCCGACGAACAGAAATTGGTAGTCCCCGACAGCCCTTGGAAAGGGCCCGAGGATGTCTATTCCCCATGTGGCAAAGGGCCATGATAAGGGAATAGTGTTTAAAGCTTGCGCAGATTTAGTTTGTTTCCGTGCGAAGAATTGGCATGCCTCGCACTTCTTAACTAACTCGCTTGCGTCTTGAAGAGCTGTAGGCCAGTAGAAGCTCTATCAGATTGCTTTCCCTACTAGATATCGAGGAGAAGCATGTGATCCACAGATTTCTCCGTGAATATCGTGGAGCAAACTAATGCCCTCGGTCCGTGTGATGCATTTGAGGAGCATTCCATTGCGGGTTAGCTTGTATAATCGCCCGTCAACCAATTGATAGTTCTTGGCTTTACGATGGATTTTCTCCAATGTAGCATCATCGTCCGGAATAGCTTGGTTTGTGAGGTACGCCCAGATTGGATCCATCCAGTTCTCCTCGTTTCCAACTAGAGCGGCAGCTCGGGTCGACCAACATAGACTCCTTGACGGATTCGTTGGTTGTAGAAACTGTGCCTTTGGCAAGCGCAGTTTTTTGGTTCGGTAATGAAACTGACCCAGATGGTTTAGTACCTGTTACCTGGGAGCCGTGTGCGTTCGGCAGCTGCCTTTGCTAGCTTGTCTGCGTCACCATTGAATTCCCTTTTGACGTGTCGTACTTCAAGCCCATCAAATTTTCTTTCCATCCACCTGTATGCCTCCAAATATTTGGCCATGACCTCACTCCGCGCACTGTACTCCTTCATGACTTGCTTTGCAGCCAACTCGGAATCCCCTTTCACGAGCTGCCTCCTAACACCTAGAGATGCAGCTATGCGGAGTCCTGTCAAAAGCCCTTCATACTCAGCAACTTGTTAGTAGGGGTTGGATCAACAAAATTGATTTGTAATGTGTACCTGATGACGTCATTGTGTGGCGAGATCAGGACCACCCCAGCCCCCGCGACTGCTCTGCAAAATACTCCATCATAGAACATGGTCCAGTGTTTGGGATTTTGGGTAGCCTCTTCGGGTTTGGGGTTAGTCCACTCTGTGATGAAATCTGCCAGAGCCTGCAACTTGATGGCAGTTCTGGGTATGAATTCAACGTCGTAAGCCCCTAGCTCCACAGACCATTGTGCAATCCTACCCACGGCATCTCGATTATGTAAAATGTTGCCTAGGGGGTAAGTTGACACAACCTTGATCTTGTGGCTCAGAAAATAATGCTTGAGCTTCCTGGAAGTCATTAGTACAACATATAGCAATTTCTGAATCTGAGGGTACCTTGTTTTGGCGTCATGTAGCACCTCGCTTACGAAGTAAATGGGGTGTTGTGTTGTTGACTTCTCTGTTGGTCTCTTGACCACCAGAACCGTACTGACAACAGTTGGTGTCGCTGCTATGTATAACAGCATCTCCTCTTGCGGCTGTGGCGGGACCAGTACGGGCATTTTCCGTAGGTATTGCTTGAATGCCTGGAACGCCTCTTCTGTTCTGTCAACCACTCAAAATGATCAGTTTTACGTAGCAATTTATAGAATGGCATACCTCGTTCTCCTGACTTAGACACGAATCGACTCAGGGACGCCATCATCCCTGCCAACTTCTGGACCTCATGACGGCTGCGTGGAGATTTCATGACATCTAGTGCCTTGATCTTGTGTGGATTTGCCTCTATACCTCATTAGGAAACAAGGTAACCGAGGAGCTTACCCGATGATACACCAAAGGTGCATTTGGCGGGGTTGAGCATCATCCTGTTTGCATGCAATTTGTTGAATGTTTCGGTTAAATTAGCAATCAGGTCGCCCTTTAACTTACTTTTTACAATGATGTCATCTATGTATGCTTTCACATTACGGCCGATTTGGCCCTCGAGAACAATGTGAACACATTTTTGATAAGTGCAACCTGTGTTTTTCAGACCAAAAGGCATCTTTATATAGCAATAAACACTGAAGGGAGTTACCAATGTAGTTTTTTCCTCATCGTCAATGCACATGCTGATTTGGTGATACCCCGAATAGGCATCTAGAAAACAAAGCAGCTCGCATCCAGAGGTTGAATCTACAATTTGATCTATCCTAGGCAGTGGATACTCGTCCTTCGGGCAAGCTTTATTCAGATCGGTGTAGTCCACGCACATCCTCCACGTTCCGTTGGGCTTCTTCACCATGACTGGGTTTGCCAGCCACTCCGGGAAAGGGACCTCTTGAACGAAGCCGGCTTTGAGTAGTCGGCTAATTTCTTCGTTAATGGCGTCTCGCTTCTCCGGGGTATATCTCCTTTGCTTTTTCTTGACTGGTCGGACGCCAGTTCGTATGCCAAGCTTGTGCTCGATCACCTCCCTGGGGATCCCGGGCATGTCAGACGGTTCCCAAGCGAACACATCTGCATTTGCCCGGAGGAAAGCAATGAGCTCGAGTTCCTATTTGTCACCCAGACCAGAGCCCACCTGGGTGGTCTTGGTCAGGTCTGCTTCATCAAGGGCCACCGATTTCGTGCCCGGCTTGGAGCGCTTTGCCGGTGGTGAGATTGGCGAGGCGGCGGCCGGCGACTCGCCCGCTTCCTGCGATGGCGTCCCCTTGAGCGGGGTCTGGTCCACCATGGTCTGCTTCTCGGCGGCGCCGTCATTGGTCTTCTTGTTCCCCGCAGGCACCGGTTCGGGAACTTCTTTTCCCTTGGCCCTTGATCGGGCCTTCGCTGCTCAGGAGGTTTCTGCCACTGCTACCTTTGCGGCAGTCTTTGGCAGGTTCTTGGTCTTTTTCTTGGCAGGTTCGGTAGCCATGGCTGGTTCCTGCTCGTCTCCCTTGATCATGTCCAGGGTCTTCATGTCACACTGGACCGCGCCCTTGCGATCGCCGCAGATGGTGATCGAGCCCAATGGCCCTGGGACTTTGATCATGGAGTAGGCAAAGTGGGCGACCGCCATGAACTACTTCAGTAACTGCCGGCCCAAGATGCAGTTATAGGCCGATGTGATGTCAGCCACCTCGAAGGTGAGGAACTCTGTTCAGATCGATCCTTCCTAAGGGAAAGGCTTGGATGCCTGGTATGACCCCGTAGAAAGGCTTCTCCACCGGGGACAAGGACCTCCTCGGGATTTCGAGCTCGTCAAAGGTGTTGGCGAACAGCAGATTAGGGCACTTCCACTGCCGACCAAGGTTCGCCCGATCTTGCGAGCCCCAATCCAGGGTTTGATGCACAGTGGGAGTAGCGGCCCCTCGTACCGCGTCTCGGGGTGATCCCTCTGATCAAATGTGATCAGGATTTCGGAGCACCTTAACGGCTGCTTGCTGGGTTCGGTGCTTGCTATCTGCCTCTCGACCAGCTTTAGCTGGGTCTTGGAGGTTCGGGTAGAATGGCCACCGAAAATTGTGGCGACCTCCAGGTCTTCGGG
This sequence comes from Alloteropsis semialata, assembly GCA_004135705.1. NCBI lineage: Eukaryota > Viridiplantae > Streptophyta > Magnoliopsida > Poales > Poaceae > Alloteropsis > Alloteropsis semialata. The sequence continues at coordinate 20,083,462 of CM014276.1, read as the reverse complement.
AAGTTCTAGCTCATCATCACAATCCATGTAGTTCATCGTCCGAGGATTATGAGCGGCCTGCTCGCGTGCAGCCCCCTGCTGTAGGCTCTCCTCCTTCTGCTTCTGCTTCTTGTACACCGTGCAGTCCACGAAGTGATGCTTCGTCGACCTGTGGATTGGGCAGTACATCGGGAGATTGGTAGGTTTACCTTGACGCCTGTATGGGGGCTTGTCGTCCACGGCCATGATTTCCTCGCCCTCGGACTTGCGCTTCTTGTTCTTGTGCTTATTCTTTTTCTTGCCCTCCCTGGATGGCTGGCTTTGTTCGGGCTTTCCATGGACCCGTGTTCGGGCGTCCGCCATCTTGGCAGTTTCTTCCAGGATCCCGTAGAGCTCGGCCACCGTCTTCGGGTTCTTCTTGGCAAGCTCCTCCGCCGTCCGCTCGTCCTGGCAGCCCTGATTGAAGGCCACAATCACCCGGTCATCCATCATGTCAGGGATTGTGTTACGGGTGTCGCTGAAGTGACGGATGTAGTCCCGGAGGGATTCTCTAGGTTTCTGCACACAGTTGAGCAGATCTCCTTCGTGTCCGGGGCGTTTGTAGGTGCCTTGGAAGTTGGCTTCAAATGTCTCCAGGAGATGGCCCCATGACTTGATGCTAGCCTCGGGCAGGCTCATGAGCCACGCTCGGGCTGATCCTTGTAGGGCAGATGGCAAGTAATTGGCCTTGACATAGTCGTCACCCCCGGTGGCATCGATGATCGTGGAATAGATCTGAATCCACTCGCGGGGGTTGGTTGTCCCGTCATACTTCTCGATGTTAGTAGGATGGAACTTTTTCGGCCACCTGACCTTGCGCAGGTCCGGGGAGTATGCGAGGCATCCACCTGTGCCTGGTCAGGAGTCACGTGGCGGCGAATCTGGATGGGACCGGTAGTAGCCCTCACGTGCTCGATAATCTTGATTGTAGTTGAGAGTTTCCCGAGCGTCACGGGTGCGACGGTTTCGTTCGAGCTGCGGTCTCATGTCACGCCCCTCGTGTGGGCGATAGCGAGGTTGCCCGTTAACAGATCGGGAGCGAACCGGTTGAGGTTCACCGGGCCTGTCTGACGGAGCTGGTGGTGTGGCAGCGGTGGCCTCGAGGCGCTCCTTGGCCTTATCTGCTGCTTCCCGAGCCTTCTTAGTGATGGTGGTCATTGGGGTTCCCTCGGCCATTGCTTCCATAGTCTCCAAGAGGGTTCGGATCTGCAGATTGTCCTGCTCGACTGCCCAAAAATCGTTGTTGAGATTTTGGGGAGCCAATGAGGACGCAGCCTGCTGTGTACGGGTTCAAGCCGTCTGAAGAGTTGGTGCGTTGCTGAAACATGGAGGAGGCACGGGTCTGCGCGAGCTAGACGACTCGGCAGCAGCCTTGGTCCCGTTTGCAGTTAGCACATGGATGCGTCGGTCTTCGGGTTGTTCGGACCCGTTGCTAGATCCACTGTAGTCGAGATCCAACTGTGCAGTGCGATCAACAATGTCCTCGGGAGTAGGCTCCATAAAGGTGGCGAAAACTTCCTGACCGGCGCATGCGAGATCGGATCATGGATCCCTGTCATCTTGAGCTCATAATCGCCTTGGTGCTCGAACACAAGATCCCCGAAGTGGATCTCCCATGTAGGCACTAGATGGCTATGAGCGTAGAGATCAGAAGCGGAGGCAGAACTCCCGATGGCTTCCGACTTGACGGAACTGGGCATGTAGGGCATCGATGAACTTGACGCGTCGGCGATCCAGACTCCGTTGACGATCGGCATGATCTTTCTTCACGCAAGGGCCCCTACCTGGCGCGCCTCTGTCGAGGTTGTACTCGGCAAATATTTGTCCGGCAAGCACCCCGCTTCGTATGAAGATTGATCACGATGGATGAACAGAGAGACATAGGATTTTATACTGGTTCGGGCCCTCGAGATCGAGTAATAACCCTACGTCCAGTTGCTGCTTGTATTATCTCGGCGAGTACAGATTACAATGGTGTAACAAGTACCCTCGGGTGGATTGGCTAAGATTGGAAATACCCTCTACGTACAGACCCCCCACTATTTATATCCAGGGAGACGTGCCTTACAAGACAAAATAGACCTAAACCTAGTAGGGCTCTAACTATCATCGGGCCTTCCTTCTGCGATTTGGTCGTCATGTCTTGTTCGGAGTCTTCTTCGGTCGGAGTCGGTAGTCTGTAATCCTCGTGGTCAGGCACCTTGGTATTATGGCCTCAACAAGAACCTTTGCTTCCTCAGACAAGCACTTGAAGCCTTGGGCGAGCAACATAGCATTAACCTCTAGAACATGGCTCTTCATGGCTCCCAAAGTGTGCGTCGCAGCCACGACCGCACCCTCCATGAGTTTGCTTTCCAGGGTCAGGCCCCGCTCCTCGGAAGCTTTAAGTTGCACGTTGAGGTCGGCGATCTCCTTGTCCCGAGTCACAAGCTGACCTTCTAGATCTGAGCTTTTCTTCTCGAGCATCTCGATGCTCTTGGATTTAGCTACAGGGTTAAAAGGCATTATGTTAGTAACAGTTTGCGAAACAAGGGACAAGAATCACATGAACAGCAAGTCAAGTACCTTCTCTCTCGGACTGCAAGAGGGCAACTTGGGCTTCCAGTCTAGCGACCGATCCTTCTATAGCTGAGGCACGAGCATCCAACGAGCGCCAATTCTCTTCCGCTGTGGAAAGCGAAGCGATGATTGGGCCCAAAGGTGTCAGGATGGGCTCTGAGACTTCAGCAGACATCTCCTCCTGGTCGGATGCAACCGACATTTCCTGATTGGGAGTTTTCTCCCTATCAGACGGCTTGGCAGGAGGGGGAGCTGTGGATTTGGAGGGCTTGCATTCGCCAACACAATAATTAAAAAGTCCCTTAGGAAGAATGATTAAGCAGACATTAAGCAGGTCAAATCCTCACTCAGCTCTCGGGGAAGTAACTTTGAACTTCTTCCGGGAGATAGAAGAATTGCCGACGTCTGGACGGACGAGTTTCCTAGTGAGAAACCTCCCGAACATGATTAAATTTAGTTATACGTGCAAAGGTTGCGAACAAACGCCCGAAAACAATCATGCTACGTACCTGATCTTCAGAACGAGGCGGGTCGCGCATGGTGCGTAGCTCAGTAACACCCGGAGCACAAACAGAGCCCGATCCGGTGATGGCTTTCCCACCACTAGCGTTTCTCGAATGCTTACGGGAGCTAGTTAGGAGAGTGGCCTTGGTGCTGGACGGGGTTTTCTTCTCCTGGGCAGGTGGATGTTCGGCCACTTCGGCTTTAGGGGCCTTTTCACCCTGAGCCAGAGCTAGTTCTTCTTCATCCTCCAGCTCGATTGCACCACTTCTGGCAGGAGCATCAACAGCCGGAGGGGATTGGTCGGAAGAAGAAATAAGTTCATTTGTAACATACTAAAAGCGTTGATTCTGGGAGCAAAAATTACCTCTAGAGAGGGGTTGTCTCGGCTATATGGTGCAGGAACATCCACCCAGTCAGGCAAATTGGCATTCAGCATCTTTTTCAGATGAGCCACCACCTCCTCCTCCTCTGGTACAGCTGCTGGTTGAAGAGTCATGATGTCAAAAGACCAAACAACTACCAGAAATTATACCGAACAAGTAGAATCACAATTTAACTTCAGATTTCATCCTGTTCGTGTCGGTACCTCTGGTAAATACGTAGGCCAGGCGGTCGTGCGCCACGAGCGGGATAAACCTCCATCTGATGAAGGTTTCTGCCACATGGATAGCAGTCAGTCCCTTCTCTCGGAGAAACTGGATCCGATCAATGTGCTTCTGCATCTCAAGGGTGACCTTTGGCAGGGCCTTGGTTTCCTCCTTGAGATAGGGCATTAGATATTTCCCATTTATCGATGAGGCTTGGGGAAGGGTGATGTAGAACCAGTGGCGCTGATATCCTTTCTAGGAATCTTTAACAGGAAAAGGGATATAAAGCTCCCGATCTCTCAAGAAAAAGCCAATTGACCCGATCATGAGTTGATCCTTATAGTATGCAGGGGTGTAAAAATATATCAACAAGGCTAGCGAAGGTTTAATCCCTAACCAGGCCTCGCACAGAAAGTCAAAGACACTAAGCATTGCCATGGCGCCCGGCTTTATGTGTACAAGCTCGATCTGGTAAAACTTGTAGATCTTGTGGAGGAAAACTAACGGATAAACCCCGAACCCATAGTAGAAGTACTCGACGAACACTATGAGCTCCAGAGTGTTGGGCGTCGGGTGAAGCTGACCTTTAGCCGGCCAGCGAGGGAATGTGGTGGTGTTGGGGAGAAGACCAAGATCCTCCAGCATTTTCAGCTGCTTTGCCATCATGGTAGAACTCTCCCAATATTTGTCGGCGGTGCAGATGCTGGTCCCGCTTCGCAGCTCCCTTCCAAGGGCGGCGGCGCTGCTCTGCTCGCTGGACGAACCATCTCTAGATGCAGATTGGCGAGAGGAGGCCATGGAGGCGGAACTTCGGCTGGGTGGGCCTTGGAGGGTGCGAAAAATCGATCTAAAATGGCGTTTGTTGTGGGTGAGACCAAGGAAGACGAAGGCTCGAACAGTGACTAGGCAGCTACGCCTGGGGGCTTTATAGTTTTGAGAGGGAACACGAGCCCTGAGAAAACTGGCCTCGATCCGCGTTGTGCACAGTCACTGTTGGGTCAAAATATTCTTTCCTTTCTCTGCGGTAAGCGTCGTTTCGAAAACTGTGCAGGTCAAATTCAATGCATTTGGGATTGGTAGCTTACAAGGTAAGCTAAAAGTATTAAATGACCGAGTATAATATGTTGCGAGGAAATACCCCGATCATCTTTGACAAATCTCCCAAACATGTTGTGAAAATAAGTTGAGCTGTTTGAAAGGAGTTTTGTTCGGGGGATTTTGTTCTCTGGATAAACAATTTCTGCAAACAGATCAGCACAAAGAGTTCCGAACAAAGGAAAAGATCATTGTGGCATCTTCCAAGTGAAATTACTTCATTGACACAAAAGGAGTACATTTCATAGGAGATCGATAATTATCCTGAAACTAAAAATTTAAAATGATGATCCTCGCACGAGCGCACGTCGTTGGCGAGGATCAAGGAGTTGCGGCGCCAGGCGATTGGGGTTCCTCCGTGTCCTCTTCCTTGGAGTCGCTGACGAGGTCCACGAGTGCGCCGTCTCCTGGGATCCCGATCAGCTCGCGGCTCAGGGAGACAAATAGGCGCCTGGCGAACTCCTCGTCGCCACTGGTGTCGACTGGAGCAGAAGACGACGATGCACCTGCGCGCGAGGACTCCGGCTTGGGTTGAGCCCTGTTGATCACCTGATCTGATTCATCATCGGAAGGGATGGAGATGGGGGATGCCGGGGCCGGGGACGGTGATGCTGGCCTTTTCCCGACGGCAGCGCTTGATGGCGCGGCCTCGGGGACTGTAGATGCCATTGCCAGAGCTTCTCCTTGTGGCTCAGCTTCGACTCCCTCATTCCCGTACCAGGGGAGAGCTGGGAGAGGAGCTTGAGGGAGAGCAGAGGACGGCGTCGCCACCGACAAGTCTTCCGGCATGCTAGGCAGCGGCCCGGCGGAGCTACGAGGGGAGTTTCCAAAAACGAGACGAGGCATCTTGAACTTGCGGCTAATCTTCTTCTTCCCCATGATGCTAATGGAGGAGTTTGGTGGAAAGTTTTTGGTGCGGGACTATCCAAGGGATTTGATATTTAAAGACCCAAGGGCGACGCTTCGTGCGCGGATCAAGGAACCGATACAGTGCAGTGATTTAAGATGTGTGCGCTGCTAGAGTTTCAGGAGGCGTGTGTAGTGGGGTTTAAATGCACGGAACAGAGCCCATCAACCCTTGGTGTTTCAGTTTCCAAGATAGAATGTTCTTTTTCATGATTAAACTATGGCTGATATTTTCTTTGACCTTATCATTTAGATGCAGGTTTCTCCATTTGGAGATTGGGATCTTTTTCCATCTCTCGTACTTGAGTGATGATCGAGATCTTTATATATCCTAAAATAACCCGAAGAGTAAAAAGACCTGAAGGCCACTCAAGGAACAACCTTTTCTGAATATGATAAGCCCGGGGGTTACTGTTGAGGCCATAATACCGGGGTGCCTGACCACGAGGATTGCCGACTACCGACTCCACACGAAGAAGACTCCGAACAAGACACGGCAGTTGGACCATAGGAGGAAAGCCTGAAGATAATTAGAGTCCTACTAGATTTAGGTCTGTTTTGTTTTGTAAGGCACGTCTCCCCGGATATAAATAGTGGGGGTCCTGCACGTAGAGGGTATCCCAACTTTTGCAAATCCACCCGAGAGTATTTGTTACACGATTGGACGTAGGGTTTTTACTCGGTCTCGAGGGCCCGAACCAGTATAAAATCTCGTGTCTCATTGTTTCGCTACTGTGATCGATCTTTGCAAGAAGCAGGGTGCCTGCTGGACAATAGAGGCGGAGGGTCCCCTACGGCAGGGTGGGGCAGCTGCCCCACCTACCCGCGGTGGCGCAGAGGTACCCTCTTCCTCCGGTCCTCAGTCAGTCAGTCCTCTACCCTGTGGCATGCAGCAATAACGCGGCGGCGCACAGCAGAAGAAGCTCAGAGACGCTGCAGGAAGAAGAACAATGCCAGGGCAATGAATGGGCCATGATGTGGTCTCTATGAGAACTGAGAACTGTGTGTAGTTTAAGCCCTGTTTAGTTGAGGAAAGTTTCACAACTTTTCACTATTCACCCATCACATCAAATGTTAGGACACTAATTAAGAGTATTAAACTGGATTAATGACAAAATCCATTCCATAACCCCCGGCTAACTTCGCGAGACGAATCTAATGAGTCTAATTAGACCATGATTAGACAACGTCGTGCTACAGTAAACAATCTCTAATGATGGATTAATTAGGCTTAATAGATTTGTCTCACGATTTTTCGTCCATCCGTGTAATTAGTTTTATAATTAGATTATGTTTAGTCCTTCTAATCTTCAATTTAAAACTGCTACAGTAAATTTAGAAACTTTTTCACCAAACTAAACATGCCCTTAGTTTGCATTGGCTGGCTGGCCCAAGCCCAAGACAGCACAAGGCAGCGAGCCAACAACCCAAAGGCCCCCATGCACCAAAGAACGGGATCTACTTCGCGAAGACATTTGTAAAATTAAGTTATTAGCATTTTCCACAAAGCCCCCAAGCAGCCAACCATGTTCTGCAACTGGGAAGATATAACAAGATTTTTCAAATCAGGTTATTAACATTTAGCTAAGCAACTGGGATCTTGGTTCTTTCAAATTGTCAGGTTGGTTCTTTTAACAAATAGATCTTGGTGTATGTTGGTTCTTTCAAATTTATTTTTCAAATTGATGGGTTCGTTCTTTTAGCTAGAAAAATGTGTATTATGATGTTAAAGACATAGCTACCTTTTTTTGACACCATCTTCAATATTTAAAATATGAAAATTACTATCCGCTCATACTCGTGTTATGTAAAGTAAGAATATGGAATATGTAGTCCTTCCATTTTTCTATAAGTCCGCCCCACCTAAATTTTAGATCGTGCTCCGCCACTGCCGGACAAATATCTGCCGAGTATAACCTCGACAGTTCTAAAAGAGGCTCTTAGCATAGATCCTCAATCTTTGGCTGTGTGTTTTATCTCGAAGCGAGATCAAGCTAGCACAAGGGCTGCTGCAATTAAGAGTTCGCAGGATACTCTAGCCAAGACTTGCGCATTTCTGGCCGAGATCACCAAGACTTTTTAAGAGGATCTCACATCTCAAGAACTCGAGGTAGATGAGTTTTCAGCTCGCGTTAAGAAACTGAAGTCGCAAATTGAGAAACTGAGGTCACAAACTGAAAAGCTAGACATCCAGCTTCAATTGGCCGAATCAGCTCAGACTCGGGAAAGCCAATTTAAAGAAAATATGACCCAAAGTTTCGTATGTCACAGCGAACGACTCAAAGAGGCAACCTCTCTGCAATCTGAGTTGGCAGCAATATCTAAGCGGAACTGCGACCAACTACAGAGTCTTGAGAGAGCTATCACCCGCTTCACCCTGGAGGATGACGCGGGTCTTACGGAACACGTCCGCTCTTTGCTTGATTTCTTCATGCCTTGTTCCATTGAGCCATAGATATTAGTATATATTTTTTTAATCTTTAAAGTATCGCTGGCTCTTTTTAGAGCATTCTTGTAATAGGGATATGGAGCATTACACAGTAATACTTTGCAACTTTCCTGATAGGATTACGGATCCTACCAGGCTTCTCACGCAAGGAGTATGGATGTTGTGGAGGAGCTGGGCGACGGGGATGGCGCAGGGGCGCCATGGCTGCTGGGCAGGGAGAGAGGAGGAGGCGCAGGGAAAAAGGGTTCGGCCCTTGAGGCCGGGCAATTAGATTAATTGCCAGCTTGAATTATTCCCAAGGAGTCTGGAGGTATATATCCTCCCCTTCCTAAACAAACTGATCCATTGGATCCTAAGATTAAGGAAACTAAAGCAACAACTTAAGGATAGTATTGATCCTATTACAAAATATGGAAACCTAGCCACGACGATTACGGCGGCGATAGACGAGGAGGACCGGCGGCTGGTCAGGAGGGGGCGCCTGGGCCTGTTCGGCCAGGCCCACCTCCGGCTGGGCCATAACATCTCTCCCCTCCTCGACAAACAGCTCGTCCTCGAGCTGGAAATCAGGGAAGCGAGTCTTGAAGTCCTGGAGCGGCTCCCAAGTGGCCTCCTCAGCTGGAACACCTTCCCAGACCACCCGCAGCTCCCATGAATCTTGTACCTTGCGGGCGCGAAGCACCTGGGCCGGAGTAGGAAGCGCACGGCCATCCGCGATGGCCGGCAGCGGCGGCACTGCTGCTGGAGGCGTGCCATGGAAAGGCTTGAGCAAGCCCACATGGAACACATCATGAAGACGGGCATCCGCCGGCAGCGCCAAGCGATAGGCCACCTGGCCAATGCGCTCAACCACCTGAAAGGGACCGGTGTAACGAGGCCCCAGCTTCCCCTTGGCGCGAGTCTCCAGAGAGTGAGTGGGGCGGTGAAGCAGGCGCAACCACACCCAGTTGCCCACGGCGAACTCCAGTGCGCGATGACGGCGGTCGTAGTAGAGCTTGGCATAGTTGCGAGCCTGGAGAAGACGTTCCCGAACGTCCGCCAAGAATGCGTCGCGGTCGCGGAACAGGGCGTCGGCCTCCTCCGACACGGCTGTACCTGGAGCGCGTGGAAGAAGAGGCGGTGCCGGCCGACCGTAGATGACCTCAAACAGAGTGGCGCGGTGAGCCGTGTGGAACGACATGTTGTAGCAGTACTCCGCCCACGAAAGCCAGCATGCGACTAGTGAACACAGGGTCACGGTCGCTGACGATCGAAGCCGGAAAGCCATGGAGGCATACAATGCCGTCGAAGAACGCCCGAGCAACTGATGCCGCCGTGTAGGGGTGACTCAGCGGGATGAAGTGAGCGAACTTGGAGAAACGGTCCACCACCGTGAGAATTACCGACTTCCCGCGCACCTTGGGCAACCCCTCAATGAAATCCATCGAGATGTCAGCCCATACCTGGGATGGAACATCGAGGGGCTGCAGCAATCCCGCGGGCTGGAGCGTCTGCGACTTGTTGCGCTGGCAGGTTGCGCAAGCACGAACGAAGGCTTGCACCAGGCGTTTGTCACGCAGAATGTGGAACTCCGCACGCAAACGCTGAAGGGTCTTCTGAACGCCCTCATGGCCGGCGTCGTGGATCAGCTGAAGGAGGCGGTGGCACAAGCCGTGGGCGTCGGGGACGAAGATGCGCTTGCCGTAGAGGAGGAAGCCATCAGCCGCTCGCCACGGCGCGCCCAGCTCGCCGGCCTGGATCTGCTGCAGGAGGCGTCCTGCCTCGGCGTCTGCAGCCGTGGCCGCCCGGAGCTCGTCGAGGAGGGTGAAAGTCGGCCCAGACAAGGCCTGTAGCTGGGCCGGCTCTGCCGCCGAGTCACTATCGCGGCGGGACAAGGCGTCCGCCACAGAGTTGAGCCGGCCTGGACGATATTCCACCATGAAGTCAAACCCGAACAGCTTGCTGAGCCACTGATGCTGGGGAACAGTGGACATCCGCTGATCAAGCAAGAACTTCAGGCTGTAGTGGTCGGTGCGAATGAGGAAGCGCCGCCCCCACAGGTAGGGGCGCCAATGCCGCACCGCCTGTACCAGGCCGATGAGCTCATGCTCGTACGCCGCCAGCTTGCTGTGACGAGCAGCGAACGGCCGACTGAAGAAGGCCAGGGGTCCGTTCCCCTGGTGAAGCACGGCGCCGAAACCAGTGCCGGACGCGTCGCAGTCGACGACGAACTGCCGCTCGAAGTCAGGCATCTGAAGCACTGGCCCTGTTGAGAGCGCCTGCTTGAGCTCCTGGAACGCCGCAGCCGCCTCTGGCGTCCAAGCGAAAGCGTCCTTCCGGAGGAGGCTCGTCAGAGGAGCTGCGATGGCGCCGAAATCCCGGATGAATTTCCGGTAGTAGCCCGCCAGTCCCAGGAAGCCCCGGACGCCCCGGGCCGAGCGTGGCTCAGGCCAGGACGCCACGGCCTCAACCTTGTCGCTGTCCATGGCGACGCCGTTGGCGGAGATGACGTGGCCGAGGTAGGCCACCGAGCGCTCGCCGAAGGAGCACTTGGAGCGCTTGACGTGGAGGTGGTGCGCCCGGAGTGCCTGGAGTACGAGGCGGATGTGCTGCAAGTGCTCGGTCCAAGACGAACTGTAGATCAAAATGTCGTCAAAGAAAACAAGCACAAAGCGGCGAAGGAAGGGCTGGAGCGCGTCGTTCATGAGCGCCTGGAAGGTTGCCGGCGCATTGGAAAGGCCGAACGGCATCACCAGGAACTCGAAGTGGCCGTGATGCGTCCGGAACGCCGTCTTCTCCACATCGGTGGGGTGCATGCACACCTGGTGATACCCCGACCGTAGGTCTAGCTTGGTGAAGAAGCAGGCGCCATGGAGCTCGTCGAGGAGATCATCGACCACCGGAATGGGGAACTTGTCCTTGGACGTCTTGTCGTTGAGCGCCCGGTAGTCGATGCAGAAACGCCAGGACCCATCCGCCTTCTTGACGAGGAGCACGGGCGCCGAGAACGGCGACGTACTGGGACGGATAATGCCCTGAGCCAGCATGGTGGAGCACTGGCGCTCGAGCTCGTCCTTCTGTAGCTGGGGGTAGCGGTACGGCCGGACCGCCACGGGCGCCGTCCCCGGCAGGAGGTGGATCCTGTGGTCGTAGGGGCGGGACGGCGGCAACCCGTGAGGCTCGGCGAAGACGTCGTCGTACTCGCACAGAAGGTCGTCGATGAAGGGGCGATTCGGGTCAGCGGCGACGGAGTGGACGTGCGCCTCGGCGTCCTCCGTGTGGGGCGCACCCAGCCCCTGCCAGACAACACGGCGACCACCCCACTGGAACGCCAGGCGGAGACGGTCGAGGTCCAGTAGGATGGTGCCCAGGGTGCACAGGTAATCCGCACCAAGCACCAAGTCAAAGCCGCCGAGGCGGATGCTGAAGCAGGTGATGAAGAATTCCTCTCTGCCCACGAGCATGGGCACGTTCCGCGCGACCGCCGCAGAAGGCACCTTGTCGCCATTGGCAACAGTCACCCGGAGGTTGGCCGGCTCGGACGCCAGCTGTAGACGGCGCAGGACCGCTGCGTCGACGAAGGTGTGGGAGGAGCCGGTGTCGATGAGGGCCTCCAAGCGATGGCCGTTGATGTAGACCGGCACCTGCATGGTGTCCCTGGTGCGGATGCCGGCGATGGCGTACAGCGACACCACCGGCTGCTCGTCGTCGTGCTGCGCTGGCTGCTCCGGGAGGGGCTGCTCGGCCATGAGCGCCGCGTGCAGGGCCGCCTCAGTCTCAGGGTCGTCGGCGCCGACCTCAGGGTCGTCGGTGATCAGCAGATGGAACAGCCGCTTGCACTGGTGACCACGAACGAAGGGCTCGTCGCAGTTGTAGCAAAGGCCCTGGCGCCGACGTTCGGCCATCTCGGCTGGCGTGAGACGGCGAAACGGTCGGGTCGGGGCCGGGAGGGCCGGCTGCTGTGGCGGCGCTGGTAGGGCCAGAGGTGAGCGCGGTGGCGTCGGCAAGGGCAGCGCCGCCCGCTGTGGTGGCTGGAACGTCCGTTGCGGAGGCGCCGGCGCAGTCGCCGCGGCGCGGCGCTCATAGGCGCGCGCCAGGTGCATCGCCGTCTGCAGATTCTGCGGCTCCTTAAGTTCGACGTCGACGCGGATGTGATCTGGGAGTCCGCCCACGAAGAGGTCCGCCTTCTGAATAGGCAGGAGATGCGGTGTGTGGCAGACCAGGGCGTTAAAACGCTCCTGATAGTCCTGGACGCCCCCGTTGAACGGTAGGCGCGCCAGCTCGGCGAGTCGGTTGGTGCGGATGGCCGGCCCGAAGCGCTGATGGCAGAGGTCCTTGAAGCGCTCCCAGGACGACATGCCCTCGTCTTGCTCCAGCGCGTAGTACCACGTCTGAGCCACGCCCGAAAGATGGTACGAAGCGAGCCAGACGCGATCGGACGCGAGCGTACGCTGGCCCCGAAAAAACTGCTCGCACTGGGTGAGCCAGTTTAGGGGATCTTCGAGGCCCGCGTACGATGGGAACTCCAGCTTGCTGAAGCGGGGTACGCCGAGTCCCCCATGTGCGCCGGCGCCGCCCGGTGTACTGGACGAGGCAGGCAGGGGAAGATCGAAACTCCCCGGAATCGGCGACGGCGAATGCGGGAAGGTGATGCGATGGATGGGCAGGCCGCCCGATGTCACCGGCGCCATGGTGGACAGGATGGGGGCGGCGGTTGCTGCTGTAGTCGCCGCCGAGGTCGCCGGGGCTGCTGCAGATCCCAGGGAGGGCATCTCGAGGAGAACGCCAGGGTTTGTGGTGGGCGGCGTCCGAGGGGGAATGCGCTGATCCATGGCCTCGACACGCGCCGTGAGGCGCTCCATCTTGGAGAGCAGCTCGGTCAGGAGCTTGGCGGTGTCGACGGGATCGGTGGCCGGGGCCTTGTTCTTGTCGTCGTCGCCTGGCATCACTGATACCAGATTGATAGGATTACGGATCCTACCAGGCTTCTCACGCAAGGAGTATGGATGTTGTGGAGGAGCTGGGCGACGGGGACGGCGCAGGGGCGCCGTGGCTGCTGGGCAGGGAGAGAGGAGGAGGCGCAGGGAAAAAGGGTTTGGCCCTTGAGGCCGGGCAATTAGATTAATTGCCAGCTTGAATTATTCCCAAGGAGTCTGGAGGTATATATCCTCCCCTTCCTAAACAAACTGATCCATTGGATCCTAAGATTAAGGAAACTAAAGCAACAACTTAAGGATAGTATTGATCCTATTACAAAATATGGAAACCTAGCCACGACGATTACGGCGGCGATAGACGAGGAGGACCGGCGGCTGGTCAGGAGGGGGCGCCTGGGCCTGTTCGGCCAGGCCCACCTCCGGCTGGGCCATAACATTTCCCCTTTTCTCTTTTGTAGACTTGTAAGCATAATGCCCAGGTTTCTTATGCATTAGTTGGCAGAGGCATTGTTTGCATGCGCAGTGCTGAATGCCAGGCACCCAACCTGCAGCTTGTTGAGTCGACTCTGACCATGGTAATGGTCTAACCTTTAGCCGTATACTAGAGAAAGTTGTCTGCATTTTTTTTAGCCCCTTAAGCAGTAATTTTAGCAAGTGCTCACGCAGCAAGCTAAGTGCCAGGAACTGCAGCACGAGTTCACAACACAGCAGGGTATATAATCTTGTTGTCGAGGTTGTACTCGGCAAATATTTGTCCGGCAGGCACCCCGCTTCGTGCGAAGATTGATCACGGTGATGAACAGAAAGACACGGGATTTTTATACTGGTTCGGGCCCTCGAGATCGAGTAATAACCCTACGTCCAGTTGCTGCTTGTATTATTTCGTCGAGTACAGATTACAATGTGCAACCAATACCCTCGGGTGGATTGTGGAATACAAACTTGGATGTGGGATCTATGAACAACTATTGAGAGATACCCTCCACGGACAGGACCCCCGCTTTTATATCCAGGGAGACGTGCCTTACAAGACAAAACAGACCTAAACCTAGTAGGACTCTAACTATCTTCGGGCTTCCCTTCTGCGATCTGGCCATCGTGTCTTGTTCGGAGTCTTGACGATTTGGAGTCGGTAGTCGGTAATCCTCGTGATCGGGCACCCTGGTATTATGGCCTCAACAGTAGCCCCCGAGCTTATCTTGTTCAGAAAAGGTTGATCGTTCAATAGCCTTCGGGTCTTTTTGCTCTTCGGGTGATTTCTGGATATGCGAATACCTCGTCAATCATGAGAGCCAGAAAAGTTCCCGAACTCTTGAATGTGGAAACCTGCATCTGAATGATAAGGTCAAAGAAAAATATCAGGCATAATAATAAAAAAAGAACTGTTCCGTCTTGGAAAGTGAAACGCCCCAGGAGTGATGTAACTGCTGCCCAGCGCATTTAAAACCCACTCCGCACGTCTCCCGGAACTTTAGCAGCGCACGCGATACGGCTCTGCTCTGGCTCCTCGATTCTCGCGCGAAGCATCGCACCCCTGGGTCTTTAAGTATCGGATCTCCTGGATTGATTAATACTTGAACTTTCCATTCTAAACCTTCTCCCTCCCCTCGCCATGGGAAAGAAAAAGCTTAGCCGCAAGTTCAAGCTTCCTCGCCTCCTCTTCAGAGACTCCCCTCGCAGCTCCGGCGAGCAACCGCCTGACAAGCCGGAGGACCCGCCGGCGACGACATCATCCGTTGCTCCTCCTCAGGCTCCGCTCCTGGCTCTCCCCTGGCATGGGGATGAAGGAGTCGAGGTTGAGCCACCAGAGGAGGAGACTCCGGTGGTAGCGCCGCCATCTCCCGAGGCTGCTCCGTCGAGCATTGCCACCAGGAAACGCCCTGCGTCTTCCTCTCCAGCCCCGGCGTCCCCTATCTCCCTCTCCTCCGACGACGAGCCAAAGCAAGGAGGGAGCGGAATCCGGCTGAAGCCAGAGGCGGCGCACGCAGGCGCATCTTCGTCTTCTGCTCCGGTGGACACCAGCGGCGACGAGGAATTCGCCCGGCGCCTCTTCATCTCCCTGAACCGCGACCTGATCGGGATTCCTGGAGACGGAGCGCTCGTGGATCTCGTCAGCGACTCTGAAGAAGAGAACGCGATAGATGATGATTCACCGGAGAGCACGCCACCACCCTGATCAGCAGTTGATATTCATCAACCCAAGATCAGGGTGCTTTAGTATTTTGACTTCAGGATAGTTATCAATCCATTGTGAAATGTTCCCTCTTTTGGATTTAATGAAGAAATTTCACTTGATGGATGTAACTTGAATCTCTTGTGCTTTGGAATTTTATCTATGTCAATCTGTTTACGAAATTATTCATCCAGAAGGAAAATTCCGAATGAAAATTTTCTCCCGAACAAACCGACGATCTTTAGTGTGTTCGGGAAGTTTGACCCAAATCAAATGTGATCGGGGGATTTCCTCGCTTCACACTAAGTGTTCGGTCATCTAAAACTGATAGCTTCCCTTGTAAGCCAACAATCCTAAATGCATTGAATGTGACCTGCACGTTTTTTGAAACGACGCATGCCGCAGAAAAAGGAAAGAATCTTTTTGACCCAACAGTCACTGCGGATTGCGTGGCTCAAGGGCAGGTTTTTCGGGGTTCGCGCTCCCCTGCAGAACCATAAAGCCCCCAAGCGCGGCCGCTTGAGACCTATTTGGAACTCCGTCTTCCTTGTTCGCATCCTCAAAACATTCGCCATTCTCATCCTCTGTCCACCTGCTCCTCCAACCTTGCTAGCCTCCAGTCGCCATGGCATCCACGCACCAATCATCCTCCGGCACTGAGTCCACAGAGAACCAGAGCAGTGCCGCGGCCGGACGCGAACTCCGCAGTGGGAATACAATCCCGACCACGGATGAGTATTGGTCTAAATCAACCATGACGGACAAGCACTTGCAGAAGCTGGAGGATCTTGGATTACTCCCAAGCACCGAACTTTTCCCTCGCCGTCATGCCAAAGGTCAGATGTATCCGACCCCCGACACTCTTGAGATGGTGGTGTTCTTGGAGTTCTTCCATTGTGGATTTGGGGTTTTTCCGTCTGAGTTCTTCCACAGCGTCTGCGAACATTATCAGATAGAGCTCGTGCACCTTAAGCCCGGCGCTTTGACAATGCTTAGCGTTTTTGCCTTTTTGTGCGAAGCCTGGTTAGGAATTAAGCCTTCACTGCTGCTGTGGAGATATTTTTATAGCCCTTCATACTATAAGA
>CM014276.1:20008294-20063340 GCA_004135705.1 Alloteropsis semialata | reverse complement strand
CCAGAGCCTGCGATTTGATGGCAGTTCTGGGTATGAATTCAACGTCGTAAGCCCCCAGCTCCACAGACCATTGTGTGACCCTTCCCACGGCATCTCGATTATGTAAAATGTTGCCTAGGGGGAAAATTGACACGACCTTGATCTTGTGGCTCAGAAAATAATGCTTGAGCTTCCTGGAAGTCATTAGTACAGCATATAATAATTTCTGAATCTGGGGGTACCTTGTTTTGGCATCATGTAGCACCTCGCTTACGAAGTAAATGGGATGTTGTGTTGTAGATTTTTCTGTTGGTCTTTCGACCACCAAAACAGTGCTAACAACAGTTGGTGTCGCTGCCACGTATAACAGCATCTCTTCATGTGGCTTTGGCGGGACCAGTATGGGCATTTTCCGCAGGTACTGTTTAAATGCCTGGAACGCCTCTTCTGCTTCTGCCGACCACTCAAAACGATCAGTTTTACGCAACAATTTGTAAAATGGCATACCTCGTTCGCCTGACTTGGACACGAATCGACTTAGGGACGCCATCATTCCTGCCAACTTCTGGACCTCGTGGCGACTGCGTGGGGACTTCATGTCGTCGAGTGCCTTGATCTTGTGTGGATTTGCCTCTATACCTCGTTGGGAAACAAGATAACCGAGGAGCTTACCCGGTGACACACCAAAGGTGCATTTGGCGGGATTGAGCATCATCCTGTTTTTACGCAAGTTGTTGAATGTTTCGGTTAAATCAGCGATTAGATCGCCCTTTAACTTACTTTTCACAACAATGTCATCTATGTATGCCTCCACATTACGGCCGATTTGGCCTTCAAGAACAATGTGAACACATTTTTGATAAGTGCAACCTGCGTTTTTCAAACCAAAAGGCATCTTTATATAGCAATAAACACCGAAGGGAGTTACAAATGCAGTTTTCTCCTCATCGTCAATGCACATGCTGATTTGGTGATACCCCGAGTAGGCATCTAGAAAACAAAGCAATTCGCATCCAGAGGTTAAATCTACAATTTGATCTATCCTAGGTAATGGGTACTCATCCTTCGGGCAAGCTTTATTCAGATCTGTGTAGTCCACGCACATCCTCCACGTTCCGTTGGGCTTCTTGACCATGACTGGATTCGCCAGCCACTCCGGGAAAGGGACCTCTCGAACGAAGCCGGCTTTGAGCAGTCGGTTGATTTCTTCATTAATGGCGTCTCGCTTCTCCGGGGTATATCTCCTTTGCTTTTGCTTGACTGGTCGGACGCCAGTTCGTATGCCAAGCTTGTGCTCAATTACCTCCCTGGGGATCCCGGGCATGTCAGATGGTTCCCAAGCGAACACATCCGCGTTTGCCCAGAGGAAAGCAATGAGCTCGAGTTCCTATTTGTCACCCAAGCCAAGACCTATCTGGGTGGTCTTGGTCGGGTCTGTCTCATCAAGGGTTACCGCCTTCGTTCCTGGCTCGGTGTGCCTGGCTGGCGGCTCGAGTGGTGAGGCGTTGACCGTCGAGTCACCAGCTGCTTGCGGCGGCGTCCCCCTGAGCGGGGTCTGGTCCACCACAGCCTGCCTCTCGGCAGCACGGTCGTCAGCTTCCTGTCCCCCGACGAGCTGTTGTTCCCCGATGGGCTCCTGTTCGGGAACTTCTTTCCCTTTGGCCCTTGACCGGTTCTCAGCTGCTCGGGAGGTTTCAGCCAATGCCCCCGTGGCGGGTGCCTTTAGCTGGCTCTTTGTCTTTTTCTTGGCAGGTTCGGCAGCCTTGGCTGGTTCCTGCTCGCCACTCTTGATCATGTCCGGGGTCTTCATGTCGCACTGGACCGCGCCCCTGCGATCGCCACAGACGGTGATCGGGCCCAGCGGCCCCGGGACCTTGATCATGGAGTACGCAAAGTGAGCGACCGCCATGAATTTCTTCAGGAACGGCCGACCCAAGATGCAGTTATAGGCCGATGTGATGTCAGCCACCTCGAAGGTGAGGAACTCTGATCGGATGTTTTTGCCCTCTACGAGGGTCACCTGCAGATCGATCCTCCCCAAGGGAAAGGCTTGAATGCCTGGTATGACCCCGTAGAAAGGTTTCTCCACAGGGGACAAAGACCTTCTTGGGATCCCAAGTTCATCAAAAGCGTTGACAAACAGGAGGTTGAGGGCGCTTCCACTGTCGATCAGGGTTCGCCCGATCTTGCGGGGCCCGATCCATGGCTTGATGCACAGTGGGAGTAGCGGCCCGTCGTAAAGCGTCTCGGGGTGATCCCTTTGATCAAATGAGATCGGGATTTCTGACCACCTCAAGAGCTGCTTGCAGGGCTCGGTGCTGTTGATCTGCCTCTCGATCAGCTTGAGCTGGGACTTGGAGGTTCGGGTTGAACAGCCACCGAAGATTGTGGCGATCTCCAGATCTTCGGGGAGATCTGGCTCATCATCACAATCCATGTAGTTTGCCGTGCGAGGGTTGTGAGCTGCCTGGTCACGTGGAGCCCCCTGCTGCTGGTTCTCCTCCTCCTGCTTCTGCTTCTTGTACACCGTACAGTCCACGAAGTGATGCTTCGTAGATCGGTGAATCGGGCAGTACATCGGGAGGTTGTCCGGTTTGCCTTGGCGCCTGTACGGGGGCTTGTTGTCCACTGCCATGACTTCGTCACCCTCGGTCTTGCGCTTCTTGTGTTTGTGCTTGTTCTTCTTCTTGCCTTCCCCGGTAGGCTGGCTTTGTTCGGGCTTTCCGTGAACCCATGCTCGGGCGTCCGCCATCTTGGCGGTTTCTTCCAGGATCCCGTATAGCTCTGCCACTGTCTTCAGGTTCTTCTTGGCAAGTTCCTCCGCCGTTCGCTCGTCTTTGCAACCTTGATTAAAGGCCACAATGACCCGATCATCCACCATGTCAGGGATGGTGTTACGGGTGTCGCTGAATCTGCAGATGTAGTCCCGGAGGGATTCTCCAGGCTTCTGCACACAGTTGAGCAGATCCCCCTCATGTCTGGGGCGTTTGTAGGTGCCTTGAAAATTGGCTTCAAACGTCTCCCGAAGATGAGTCCATGACTTGATGCTGGCTTCGGGCAGGTTCATGAGCCATGTACGGGCTGATCCCTGCAGAGCAGTCGGCAAGTAGTTGGCTTTAACGTGGTCATCACCCCCGGTGGCGTCGATGATCGTGGAATAGATCTGGATCCACTCGCGGGGGTTGGTTGTCCCGTCATACTTCTCGATGCTAGTAGGACGAAACTTTTCGGGCCACCTGACCTTGCGCAGGGCTGGGGAGTACGCGAGGCATCCCCCCGTGCCTGGTCGGGAGTCACGTGGCGGTGATTCTGGATAGGACCGATAATAGCCCTCACGTGCTCGGTAATCTCGATTGTAGTTGAGAGTTTCCCGAGCGTCCCGGGTGCGACGATTGCGCTCGAGTTGTGGCCTCATGTCGCGCCCCTCGTGTGGGCGATAGTATGGTCGTCCGTTAACAGACCGGGACCGAACCGGCTGTGGTTCACGTGGTCTGTTTGACGGAGCCGGCGGTGCGGCAGCGGCGGCCTCGATGTGCTCCTTAGCCTTGTCCGCTGCTTCCCGAGCTCTCTTGGCTATGGTGGCCATCGGAGTCCCTTCGGCCATTGCTTCCATGGTCTCCAAGAGGGTTCAGATCTGTAGATTGTCCCGTTCGACGGCCTGAAAATCGTTGTTGAGATCTCGGGGAGCCAACGAGGACGCAACATGCTGTGTACGGGTTCTAGCCGTTTGAAGTGTTGGTGCGCTGCTCAAACGTGGAGGAGGCACGGGTCGACGCGAGCTAGAGGACTCGGCAGCGGCCCCCGTCCCGTTTGCATTTAGCACATGGATGCGGCGGTCTTCAGGTTGTTCTGTCCCATTGCTAGATCCACTATAGTCGAGATCCAACTGCGCAGTGCGATCTACAATGTCTTCAGGAGTTGGTTCCGTGAAGGTGGCGAAAACTTCCCGACCGGTGCATGTGAGATCGGGATCATGGATCCCTGTCATCTTTAGCTCGTAGTCGCCCTGGTGCTCGAACACAAGATCTCCGAAGCGGATCTCCCGTGCAGGCACTTGGTGGCGGCGAGTGTAGAGATCGGAAGCGGAAGCAGAACTCCCGATCGCTTCCGACTTGGCGGAACTGGGCATGTAGGGCATCGAGGAACTCGACGCGTCGGCGATCCAGACTCCGTTGATGATCGGCATGATCTTTCTTCACGCAAGGGCCCCTACCTGGCGCGCCTCTGTCGAGGTTGTACTCGGCAAATATTTGTCCGGCAGGCACCCCGCTTCGTGCGAAGATTGATCACGGTGATGAACAGAAAGACACGGGATTTTTATACTGGTTCGGGCCCTCGAGATCGAGTAATAACCCTACGTCCAGTTGCTGCTTGTATTATTTCGTCGAGTACAGATTACAATGTGCAACCAATACCCTCGGGTGGATTGTGGAATACAAACTTGGATGTGGGATCTATGAACAACTATTGAGAGATACCCTCCACGGACAGGACCCCCGCTTTTATATCCAGGGAGACGTGCCTTACAAGACAAAACAGACCTAAACCTAGTAGGACTCTAACTATCTTCGGGCTTCCCTTCTGCGATCTGGCCATCGTGTCTTGTTCGGAGTCTTGACGATTTGGAGTCGGTAGTCGGTAATCCTCGTGATCGGGCACCCTGGTATTATGGCCTCAACACTTGTATTTACGACATGGCGCCGCAAAAAATTATGCCAGCTTCGCGGACGGGCATGTGGCCAAAGCCCCTCACCCAGATGACAGCAGGCATTTGTGCAAGCCCAATGCAGTGCAACGAGCTGCGGCACCAGCTCAAGCCACCACCTTATTTGATATTCTCCTGATCTCAAGGACCATAACCTGGTAACGAAAATCCATGCTACCACATAGCACATTTTTTTTAGATAATGGAACAAACAATCCCTGCCTCTGCACGACAAGTCGTGCACACAGCAAAACGACAACATCCACACAATTGGAGCACTGAGGCTCACACCCACCCTAGGAGGATTAATGAAAAGTCTATAAAGCGAGAAAACTCGAACTAGACTGTAAAACCCACAGCATAAGGAAACCCACGCAGGGGCGCTCACACTGAGGCTAGACACCCTGACAGAAAGCAGACCTCTAGTGCCAGATAAAAGAAAAGACTAAGCTTCAATTCTATTGGCAAACTTCCATCCAAAATGCACGAAAACCTCCATGATGACTGTTTCCAGCTTCTGGCAACCACTCTTGAGATTCTCTTGTTCTTCCTCCAGTTTAAGAAACACGGACCAAGTGTGAGTCTAGTATGTCATCCTGAAAATTACCTTCATTGTGTTCAAGATTCTTCCATGCCGTCCTCTTCTTGGCTCTGTTCAACACCTTCTCGTCCGCCACCCGAGCCAACCGTGGGCTGGAGCGAGAAGGGGAGACCGTCGCTTCCTTGATCAGCGCCGCTTCCCTGGCCACCACAGTCCGCACCTTGCTGTCCAAGGGCGCAGCCACCAGCGGTGCAGCCTGCACCACGGCCGGCTCCAAGGCTGGCACAGCCAGCAGTGATGCGTCCTGCAGTGACGCGGCCAGCTCCAAGTCTGGCGCAGCCAGCAGTGGTGCGGCCAACACTATGGCCGGCGGCTGCACACAGGAGGCCGCTGATCCAGTGACTTGAGGCAGCGAGGACGGCACCGTGGGAGGGCTGCGCTCCGTACCAGGAGCCTGCACACCGGCTAAACCACAGCCAGCCACTCCCACCAGGCCGTCAAGTTCTTCCATCATGAGAGTATTTTCAACATCACCTTACTCCAGAACCATGTGGTCATCTTCAGCCATTACCTTATCATAGCATTCCTCAAAAATATTATTGCAAGCGATGTCAAGAATTTCATTAGCCATCTTGAGGATTTTCAACTCCACTTCATCTGCTTGTGCCTCCTGCATTGGAGCCGCCCCTCCATCAGACCCTATAAAGGTGCCCTTAGAGTTATCAACAGAACCCCCTCCGTCCTCGTTCCTGGGCCTCTTAGGGTCCCTTGCCACATCCTTGTCCCTTTGGGAACTGTCATGTTCCATGTCCTCATTGTCACCACATCCAGGGAAGAAGGTAGGAGCTTGGGTTCCATGACAGCCACTAACACTCTGCCAAAATCGCTCTTGCGAGTCGTTTTCATATCAACCATTTGAGTGGAACCCAAAATAGTACCGATAGCCCACAGGTTCAGGTATTCCCTCAATCACCTGTCGATGCCCATAACTCTGCACCACACCTTAGGAAGTAGGAAACCCTCCTCCTTGTCATGCCACACATGAAACTCCATTCGAGCACCAGTAGCAATTCCGTTCTCATGGACATCAGTGCTGCCATAAGCAACTGAACGCAGCAATTCAGTTTTGGATGGAAAGGCAACCACGAACGTACCATCATTTTGTTGAATCGGATCCCACTTCCACTTGATCGGCACGATCCGTTGGAGTTGAGCCACCACTTGATCGCGGGAGAGGGAGCCCCCGACAATCTTAATCAATCCTGTCTTTTCATCTTTTTTTCTTCGAGAAGGGAGCATGAGGGATATGATAGAAACCAAGCCCCTCAACAGCATACCCGACCACATGAGTGACCGGCTTGGGCATCTTCAGAATCGGACACTTGTGATTCGGGTGATCGGAACCATCACAGATATCACAATACAATTCAATCTTGTAGTCCCTGACCAAGTGCCCCTTCTGTGAGCATATGTTGCACTGTTTAATCTTATTGCCCTGATGAAACTGATCCACCTCCTGCTCCCCAAAACCTCCGTCCACCTCCTAGACCTCTCGTTCTTCGGCAGTCCCTGCGCTGGGCACGCCAACCGCGCCACCCATGGCCTACCTGCGGACTGCTGCTGGCGCCTGCGGCGCCATCTGCTGAGTGCCCCCGGCCGTGGCTAAACTGGTACTGTCCGCCGTAGCCCCTGCCTGCTGCAGCTGCTGACCCATATGCCGCTTCCGAGGAGCGCCCGGTCCGGCCAGGCATGCTGCCCTGGCGAGGACCTAGGCTGCGCCGCCCCCGTGGTTGAAACCCCCGGCGAGCCCAGCGCGATCCTCTGGTCACTTGGTTCCCCTGACCGCGATAACAAGGAACAAAGTCGTAGCCCTCCTCCTGCTGTTCATCATAGACCTCGTACATCTCCTCTTCCACGTAAGTTTCCTCCTGTGCTACCGCAGAACCCCAGCCACGCCCACGCCTAGCGCCGGCCTGGAGGCCGTGGCGACCTCCAAAGCTGCCCCGTTGCATGGACTGCGTCAAGTCGGCTCCTGCGTTCCGATCACCACCGGGCAGAAGGACCGGCGAGCAACCCTCGGGGATGAGAGGCGGTGGGATGGCGGCGTCTGGGGGAAGCGATACGGTTGCCCTGGATCATAGCCGCCCCGTCCTGTGGAAAAGAGTACCGAGCCCCACCGAGATCCTGAACCAGGCCGACCTTCCGCCGATGTGGATCGAAATAGCCCGGCTCGGCCCACTGCAATCCGTCTCTCCGGGATCTCGCGATCGCTATCGATGGATTTTGAAATTTGAATCCTGATCCTGATTCTTCTCCGCCTTCCTGCACTGGACGTTCGCCGGAGTTGATGCTACCGGCTTCCGCACCGGTGAGAACCGCGCCCGCTCCAACGCATCCCCAAGCGACTGTTTGGGAGATGTCCTCCTTGCCAGCGAGGGGCCCTTCCATAGTGCGCCTACTAGCCACCGCATGCACCAGCCTGCTCGCCAACAGCCGCTCGGACTTCCCTGCATCACACGACGATGATCTTACCTTGGGTGTTAGATCGGCGGTGAGAAGCAACCGTCCCTCGGAGGTGATCACATCCTCCGCTGTAAAACCTTCCGCCAGTGCCGTCCGAAAAAGTGTCTCCGGTGAGCACTATTCACCCACGTCCGCCTCCTCGTCGTTCGAACCTAGAACCTAAAGATCGGCGGCGCCGTCCTGCTAAAGGATCGGCCGGTTACCTCTTTGCCGGGGCGGAGTGCCGACACGACGCCCTCCTCACTCTCGCTCATCACTTGGCAAAGGTTACATAGCACATAACAACCATAAAAAAGATATGGTGCGCTCCGAACCACTAGTCGGGATTTAATAGAGATAGGATAGGTCATGGCGAATATCATGCCATACCTTGGATGATAGACAAATGTGACGAAAGTTCATGCCACTTTACCACAATGGCGGTAGGATAATCGTTACGCGTAATATGGTGAACATCATGCCTTGTCCAATCCATCTTATCACATCAAGTGCTCATATGCATGAGCACTGGATGATAGTTTTAATTTTTTTTTGAACCTCACCATACACTTGCATTTCAGGATCTCATAAATCACATATAAGCATCGTTTGCACAACGAGCTAAATGTGAGAAGCTCTAGCTGAGGCTCATTTCACAATTTATCAATGCTTTCTTGTTAGAGAACCTTGTTCTCCATGGTTACTAACTAGAGTAACGGCGGGGCTTGTTTTTTCCAAATACATAAGCTTTTAGGTTGACGATGAGTGTCTCTTTTGATCCATGCTTCAACCACTACTACAGAAAGGAACTGTAGGGGCGGCTGGTAAGCCTCTGTAGGGGCGGTTTTGCCAGCCGCCCCTAAACAAGCGTTCTTACAGTTCCTGGATAGCAAGGGCGGCTCCGACAACCGCCCTTACAAACACATTAGTAAGGGCGGCTATTGTTACTAGCCGCCCTTACTAAACATTTAGTAGGGGCGGTTGGTTACTCCAGCCGCCCTTACAAAATATAACTGTAAGGGCGGCTCTTTTCAGAACCGCCCCTAATAATCCATTTTGTAAGGGCGGTTGGAAATACAGCCGCCCCTATCATTTACTTCTGCAGGGGCGGTTCATTCCCTAACCGCCCCTACAGTTGTTTTTCTGACAAAAAAATCAAATCTGAAATTCATATATAATTCACAGAATTTTTCTATAAATCACAGAATGCATATATAATTCGCTGCATTCACAAATACACATATAATTCACATAAATTACAAGTCCATTACACAAATCCAAAAGTTCACATCACAAGTACATATCGTGCTTGCCAAAAGTACAAAACATTCACAAGTTCAATTAACGACCCAAGCCTAGCCTTTCCCACTCACGCAGATGTTGATAAGTTGGATTCGTCGCTAGATTGGACTCTCTGTAATGGTAGTCACCTTTGGTGTGAATAACTTGGTCTAATAGGAAGTCACAAAGGTCACCGACAAGTTCCAAGAGGTTGTCATCGCTGTATGGGGAGTTTCTTGTTCCTACGTCTTCTTTCCACTACACAATGAGCATATAAAAAGATAGTGAGCATATGTACAGATTATGAGCTAATTTAGAGCTAGTGTGCATATACAAAGACAGTGAGCATTTAGGAAGACAGTGAGCATTTGTGAAGACAGTGAGCATGAGCATTTGTAGTTTGTAAAGACAGTGAGCATTTGTAAAGACAGTGAGCATTTAGGAAGACAGTGAGCATTTGTAAAGACAGTGAGCATTTAGGAAGACAGTGAGCATTTAGGAAGACAGTGAGCATTTGTAAAGACAGTGAGCATTTAGGAAGACAGTGAGCATTTGTAAAGACAGTGAGCATTTGCGAAGACAGTGAGCATTTGCGAAGACAGTGAGCATTTGCGAAGACAGTGAGCATAGAAAGACAGTGAGCATTTGTAAAGACAGTGAGCATTTGTAAAGACAGTGAGCATTTGTAAAGACAGTGAGCATTTAGGAAGACAGTGAGCATTTAGGAAGACAGTGAGCATTTGTAAAGACAGTGAGCATTTGTAAAGACAGTGAGCATTTGTGAAGACAGTGAGCATATGTAAAGACAGTGAGCATTTAGGAAGACAGTGAGCATTTGTAAAGACAGTGAGCATTTGTAAAGACAGTGAGCATTTAGGAAGACAGTGAGCATTTGTGAAGACAGTGAGCATTTGTGAAGACAGTGAGCATTTAGGAAGACAGTGAGCATTTGCGAAGACAGTGAGCATTTGCAAAGACAGAGAGCATAGAAAGACAGTGAGCATTTGTAAAGACAGTGAGCATTTGTAAAGACAGTGAGCATATTATAGACAGTGAGCATATCAGCATATGTATAGATTATTGGTCATATACAAAGATAGTGAGCATTTAGAAAGACAATGAGCATATACAAACACATTGAGCATATACAAAGGCAGTGAGCATTTATCTAAAGACAGTGAGCAATTGAAAAGAGCCGTAGTGAATATTTACCAATTCTGGGTGTCTCCTGTAGGCCTTTGTGTTACTCACCCACAGTGTACGCTTTCGGGCTTCTGCTTGGGACACTGTTTCACATATACAAATGTTAGGAAATTCATTTCAAAGCAATGTAGGGAAACTATAATGAACTATTTTAGCTGGTCATACTTACCGCACATTTTGTTTTCACATATAGTTCAGACTTCCTTTCTGGATGATGTCTCCCATTGTATTTGTTAACGTAGTGCCTATACGCCCTATTCGAAGTGATTTCACAAAAGAAACTTGTTAGTATTCAAAAGTGGAGGGTACAAGGTTAAATAAGATAATTGTTTGATATACATACGTCTTGACAATCGCTACGAAATCTTTGTACATCACCGGGTCCCTGTCTAATGAATCACAAACCCACGCCATGCCGTGCCCGACATCGACGGCCATAACAATCCAATGATTACTGCATGAATTCAATCACAGGAAACCAATAAGCTCATAAATTAGCATAGAATATGTATTCTGCAAAGGTTTATGTATTTATTTGTACTTACTCATAGTGGTAAGGTAGCCATATAGTATCGTTATGTTGGAGACGTCTGAAAATCGTACATATGATCGCTGCAACCTTAGTGGAGGCTTCCCTGATTGCCTTCGCCCGGATCTGCTCTTTTTCCTGATTAGTCTTCCCAGCTTCTAACTCTTTGTCGTCCAGTCTCCATAGCTTTGGATACGTAAAAGTAGCCTGTGCTATTAGTTGAGGATCTGCATAGCCAACTTTCAGACTTGAAAGTTGCTTTGCTATGTGCGTTTGCATCCTACAAATCACGGGGTGGATTAATTACGTCAATATCGAAATATTGCAATTATAGCATATGAAGAGGGCAAAGGACTTACAGGCACCACATGTGAACTAGATTGGCGTCCATTTCACCAAGGTGAAACACTGTCTGGATGTCGTCGAAGGTAGCACCAATAACCCCAGAGGTGAATCTGAATGTCAAGTCGGGGAAGACTGCTGATATAAGACTTATATCTGTTTTGCTAGCATGAAGGTACCAATCATGGAACTTTCTCATTCCAAGTGGTAGGTTTTGGATGATCCGGTTGGGTAGGAAGTTCTTTCCTCTTTGATATTGTTTTGGATAGTTCTTTATCCATTTGATGGCATCTACATTTGGATACTTCTTCGTCGGTCGGTGATTACTGGTGACGGCCTCTTCACTAACCCGTCGTGGTACTTCTTTGACTAGGTTCTCAGGCTTGAACTGGTCATGGGCATACCACTTAGTCATCGATGTGACGTCCTTCATCGGTACATAGACTGGCCTTAAGCGGATTGGAAGCTTTTTCTAATCTCTGCCTCCTCCCAAACATCCTCTTGTGGATGGTCTTCTCTTGTAGACACTTGCTCCTTACGTCTCGGCTCTTCTAGAGGCTCTTGCTCCTTACGAGGTAGCTCTTCTGGAGGCACATGAGGCGAAGAAGGTTGTGCCATATCTGCCACTTGCTCCGTACGTGGCGGAGAAGTGCGTGGCAGAGAAGGTTGGTCCTTACGTGGCGGAGAAGAGTGTGGCATTTCAAACCCCTCGTCGGCTCGGGATGGCGACATCTCTCCTTCTTCAAGAACTCTATCCAAATGTTCAACAGGTGGTGATTGACTTGGCGGAGGTGGTGAATACCCAATCAACACGATGTCCCGTTTGTGCCAGAGGATGAACTGCCCCTCTACTTGTCCTAGGAGGTCCACTCCCTCGGGAGTTGGGATATCTATCTTGAAATCTTTGTACTGGGCTTTCATGGTATGCACCTCGACCCTAGTGTAGTCTGGCGGGATCCTTTGATTGTGCCATGAGCCACTAGGAGGATGTGCCACACCCGTTGCGACCTCCAGCATGAAGTTCCCCCTTCCCATGAGAACCCCCAAGATGCAGCTTGTTGGTTCTCTTATGCGATCGACCGGGGTTGTGCCTGCAGTGGAACCTTGGCTGCTGGGACCTTCCGAAGGGCTCCCGAGTAGTGCTAGTTGCCCTGGCGGCTGCGCTACCATCCGCTGCTCCGTAGATAACCCCTTCTCCTCGAGCACCTTCGCTACCATAGCCTCAACTGTACTTTGAAGGTCGACCGCTCGGTCTCTACCATGTTTCTTGTACATGTGCCTATCCTCTTCAAACCCAACCTTCCAAGTCGTTCTTTTCCCTAGCCCCCTGGTGCGGCCTGTGTGCTCCTTGGTTCCCAAGGCAAGACTGAGCTCATCCCTCTCTCTGGAAGGTCTGAATGAGTCCTTCTCCTTATCTTCAGAGTATTTGATGATCTTTGATACTACCTCTTCGGTAGCCGGGTTATCAAACTTCAGGGAGGCACCGGAATCATCGGTACTCCTTGCATATATCCAATTTCTTGACCTTTTCCTCAATGTGTCCACCTTAATCCCGGATGCGGCAGCCTTTTCGTCCCTCTTACGGAAATCTTCTTCCTTGACAAAGTAGCCACCGGGACCTAGATGAGGGCGGTGTACGTTCATCTTCGCTATGTTGCTGTTACGAGCGCTGAGTTGCTTTGCTTCTTCGGAGGTCTTCTGAGCCACAAGGTCCTCCCATTGGGTTCTGGTTATTTTTCCATACACGTGGAAGGGAGTTCTGCCTTGTTCGATAAATTTCGTGTTGAGTTCCGACCTCCATCGTCGGAATGCCTCCCCCATCATCTTAAGGGCATTATGCCTACATATGTCAAGGTCTTTTGCGGGGAACCGGAAATTTCCCTTTAACCTGTCCCATAGGCCTTTTTTTGTTTCATCTGATACATGTTTCCATGTTGGCACAGCTGGGTTCAACTCATCTCTTACAAGGGCGCCCATCGCATTACGGAATTTTGCTCTCGCCATCTTAGGCTCAATGATGTCACCTTCTAGCCCGACCTTTGTTATCACATAGAGTATATCCTTCCCAGGATATTGGTTTGGTTTTCTAGGCCCCCGTTTCCTCTGTGGCTTTGGCTCCGAGGTTGTGCCCTGAGGTTCTGGAGCAGAGCCGGCAACGTCCAACTCTGTGGTGTTTGCCTCTGCTCTGCGTTCCTCTGCTCTGTCTTGTCCGTCGAGATGTCGCGGACGTCGACGATTTCTTTTTGGACGAGAAGTGTCCACAGGGGCCTATATATACAGGAGGCCAAAGTGTTAGGTAATGTAACACCGATAAAGTGTTAGCGAACATTGCTTAGTAAGGCTTTATCTCTACCTCTTGAGTTGGGTCGTAATCCTTGTCCAGCTCATCCTGTGTTGGCCTATGCCTGGGTTCAAATGGGAAAGGATCCTCGGGACTTACATATCCCCCGTCTTCATCCTCGTCATCGTCATCGTCATCGTCATCATCATCATTGTCGTCATCATCCCCCTCTTCTCCTGCTCCTCCATCTTCTGCTTCTCTTCCCTCTTCTACTTCCTCCTCTAACGGATCCTGAGTAAGCATCTCATGTATATCGTTGTCTAACTCTTTGTTCATGTCTTCCTGACTCATGCCATGTGGTCTTCCTTCTTCAATGTTGTTCCCTTGGTTAGGGCTTGGAGTTGCAGTGTCTCTTGACGGTGACATGTTTCGATTCGTTCTAACATTGTAAAACAAAGGGTACTTTAGATGATATGCTAGGTCTCGCTTTAAGCATTTATGTTACTAAGGGTACTTGTTTCTGAAGGCACATATATATGAGTCTAAAAAATAGCAATTGCACAAAAAAAGTAGAGAGTAGAAAGTAGAGGCCTCAGAAACATGTCAATCATCATCTGATCATGAACTTGGAGCATCAAGGCATCGGAACATGGAAGGTGGTGAAGATAATGTAGGGGCGGCTGCCAATGATGGACAAGTTGTTGATCATCAGCTCATCATATTCTAGTTAATTTCTAGAGTTGGACAATTTCATCATCGGCCAGAGAGGAGAGGAGAGGAGAGGAGAGTGTATATATGCTCACTGTCTTTACAAATGCTCACTGTCCTTACATATGCTCACTAAATGAGCATTAGTGGTAGAGGCCTCAGAAACATGTCACTCATCATTTGATCAACAACTTGGAGCATAAAGGCATTATATATATAAACACAGTGAGCATTTATAAGCATAGTGAGCAGATATAGAAGAACAGAGTAGGGGTGGCTGGTATTGATGCCAGGTTGCTCACAAGATCATGATCATCAGCTCATTCTAGATAATTATGGTAATCGACAATTTCATCATCGGCAAACAGAGAGGAGAGGAGAGGAGGACAAATAAAAATAGTGAGCATATCAAAAAACATTGAGCTTTTCTAAAGAGAAAAGCATATGTAAAGTCAGTGAGCATATATAAAAACTGTGAGCATATAGCAGTCACTGTGACAAGAGTAGTAGTAAGAGACAGCAAACGAAAACAGTGAGCATGTAAAAAAACAGTGAGCATATCTTAAACAGGACAAGCAAAACTGAACCTATACTTGACATTAAGCATATATATGAGCATATATCTGACAGTGTAGTAGGACAGGGCACAATTGAGTGATAGGCCCTAAAATGAGCATGTATATAGGACTTGTCATCAAAAAGACTTAATTCATGCTATATAGACAGTGAGCATTTAGGAAGACAGTAAGCATTTAGAAAGACAGTGAGCATTTTGTAAAGACAGTCAGCATATATAGACAGTGAGCATCTGTGAAGACAGTGAGCATCTGTGAAGACAGTGAGCATTTGTAAAGACAGTCAGCATATATAGACAGTGAGCACTAATAGTATAAGTAGTGGTAGGGGCCTCAGAAACATGTCATTCATCATTTGATCATGAACTTGGAGCATAAAGGCATCATAAAGACAGTGAGCATATATAAAGACAGT
The DNA here is from genome assembly GCA_004135705.1 of Alloteropsis semialata. NCBI lineage: Eukaryota > Viridiplantae > Streptophyta > Magnoliopsida > Poales > Poaceae > Alloteropsis > Alloteropsis semialata. The sequence continues at coordinate 20,048,279 of CM014276.1, read as the reverse complement.
GAGCATATAGAAAAAGATAGTAAGGGGGCTGATAATGATGCCTAGTTCCTCAACAAAATCATGATCATCAGGTCATGTTCCAGATAATTTCTAGAGTTAGACAATTTCATCATCGGCAAACAGAGAGGAGAGGAGAGGAGGACAAATAAAAATAGTGAGCATGTCAAAAAACATTGACCTTTTCTAAAGAGAAAAGCATATGTAAAGTCAGCGAGCATATATAAAAACTGTGAGCATATAGCAGTCACTGAGACAACAAACGAAAACAGTGAGCATGTAAAAAAATCAGTGAGCATATCTTAAACAGGACAAGCAAAACTGAACCTATACTTGACATTAAGCATATATATGAGCATATGTAAACTGAACCTATACTTGACAATAGTGAGCATATATAAAAACTGTGAACATATCTGAAAACAGTGTGCATATCTTAAACAATAGCTGAAACAGCCATGTGGCCTTAGCAATGTGACACTAACAGCCATGTGACACTAACAGTTAGCATATGAGCACACTAACAGTTAGCATATGAGCACATATAGGACAGTGAGCCTTGTCATCAAAAAGACTTAATTCATGCTAGAAGATAGTGATCATATATAGGACAGTGAGCATTTTTAGTGAGCATATATTAAATTTCTGCAAAACTAAGAGCACTTGTCATCAAATACACTTAATTCATGCTTAGGTAAGGCCACTGCAGTAAGATAGTGAGCATATATACAAGACAAAAACAATGCTTGTCAGAGTAAGAAATGGCCTTTGCTCCTTAGATCCTATCACTAACAAAAACAATGCTTCTCAGGGTACAGAATATATAAAAATGCAGAACCTGACAACAGTCATTTCAGCAAGGCAACTAACTTACAACATCATGATAATCTCCCCGATGCAGCCCCCAAATCCCTAGGATATGACCAGGGCACTACCCAAATCCGGGTCTTGAACATCGAAACCACCATTATCCAACCAGCACGGCGCAATGGGCAAAAGGTGAAAAGCCAAAATGGGGCCAAATCAGAACATTTCCCCTTCTCCATTTCCTAATCCTGCTCCTCTCATCCAAGCCAATGTGCCACTGTGGTGCTGAAGAAGCACCATCTCCCCTCACAATCAGGCATTGGAGCTTCTACGGAGTCAATCAAACGCACCTCACCTAAGTAAGAACAATCAAAACCAAGAAACCCTCCCTAGCATTAACCTAAAACCCGCTCTAAACCACCAGGGTTTATATAGCACACCAAAGAACCCTACTTTCTTCCCCCCAATCCAAGCATCTAGCACCCAAGAATCACAACCCAACAGCTAACCAGACCGGCGACGGGAGAGCTTCACTCACCTGAAAAACCCCGCGGCGGTGGCGGCACTGTAGCCGAGTGCGGCCAGGGACGCGGCAATGCGGCCGCCGCGGCTCGATTCCGGGCAGCGGGTGGCTCACGTGCGCACAGAGGCAGACGGGCGCAGCCAGGGGAGAGGAGGGAAGAGGTGGCCGTGGACGCCGAGGTCAAGTCGGAGGGGGCCGAAACCCTAGCCGCCGGGCGCACGCGCGGCTGCCGGTGACAAGGAGGAGGTCCGGTGATGGAGGGCGTTGGGAGGCAGCGGAGAGATCTCAGGGCGGAGAGATGGCGGTGGCTCGGCGGTGGCGGCGGTGTAGTCGGGCAGCCTGCCGGCGTCGGAGAGGAGGAGGCGGCGCCCAGACTTAGCCAATTCGGGCTCCCGAGCGCCCCCAGGTATATATACCTGGGGGACTTAGTAGGGGCGGCTGGTGAATGAGCCGCCCCTACTAAAGCATTAGCAGGGGCGGTTCATGAATCAGCCGCCCCTACTAATGAATTTTCAATTTTTTTAAAAAAACAAAAACCAAGTTTTTGAGACACTAAATGATTTTAAATTGAAAAGTGTTGAATACCAAGTTTGTTTAACTCAGTAGTGTCTACATTCTATATTTGGATCATTTTTGCATTTGACAAAGTGTTGATAAACATTGTTCACAAATTGGCTTATCTCTCATATAGTTTAATAAACTATGTGAGACTATATGAATTTGGTGACAATGTTTTTTTAATACTTTCTCAAATGAAAAAATGACCAATATAAAAAAGGTAGATCTTGGTGAGCCCTATAACTCCTATATTCATCACTTTTTCATCTAAGTCCATTTTATCCTTCAAATGATAGCATTTAGTTGTATTTTGTTTAAAATTCAAAATTCATAATTTAAAATTGATAGATAAATGTAGTCTCACACAAACATAAAAGGTAGTCTCGCACATACATAAAGGCAGTCTCACATACATACATAAATGTAGTCTCACACATACATAAAGGTAGTCTCACATACATAAATGTAGTCTCACACATACATAAAAGGTAGTCTCACATGCATAAAGCTATCCATCCCTAACGACTTTCCCCTTGACACCTTTCCTTTCCCATGGCAATATGTCTTTGGGCAAGTTCTTTTCCACATCATTGATCTTCTTAGTAAAGTCTGTGAATAGATGCATTTCGGCGTATTTATTGTGCTCATCAGGATCGTCCACGCCATCAACTCCGATAATGTGCTGTTTCCCAGAGACAACCACGTGCTTTGTCCTCTTCTTTGGTGGAAGGTTTGAAATCGGATCAGGTAAATAAAAAACTTGTGCTACATTTGAAGCAACAACCCAGGGGTCATCTCGGTAGCCTAGATTTTCGAGGTCAACGGTCGTCAACCCGATCTCATTAAGTTCGTGCTGCTTGATCCACCGGCATCGGAACAGGGCCACTTGTATACCCATTCCATAGTCAAGTTCCCATATATCTTCGATGATGCCAAAGTAATTGATTCTTCGGTTCGTGTCATTGATTGCCTCTATTCGAACCCCGCTGTTTTGGTTCATACAAGTACTATCCTTTGCGTGGGTATAGTATGTGTACCCATTGATGTCGTAAGCTTGCCAAGATGTCACTTGTCTCGATGGCCCCGATGCTAACCTATGAATGGTAACATCATCTATGGTTTCTCCAGTCGGTATGTTTTTGTCCTTCAACCATGTACCCAATCGTTGTTTATGTTGTTTCATGACCCAGTCATTTGAGCGGCCATTTCTCTCCTCTTCAATGATAGCGAAGTGTTCATCAATGTATGGTTCCATCAGCTTTGTAGCCGCTAAGACACTGTAATGCGCTCGACTCACTTCTTTGTAATCTTCATCAATGAATACTTTTCTTCCCTTGGTGCCTTTTTCAGCCAACCTACCCTTGTGGTGAGAATCGGGTCTACCAATCCCTCTCTGTACTTTTAGATACTCTTGACAACACTCGACTACTTCTTCAGTACTATACCCCTCTATCATGGAGCCCTCTGGGTATGCTCGATTATGCACGTATCGGCTTAGGACCGACATGAACCGCTCATAGGACCACATTTCATGCAAGTAGCAAGGGCCCAGTGCCTCGATCTGATGAACCATGTGAATCATGAGATGTGGCATTATATCAAAAAATGCGGGAGGCAAACACATCTCTAGCTGGTTTTGGGTCTCCACCGTGAAATCATGTAGGTCACTCAGCTCTTTCTTGTCAATCACCTTCTGCGAAATCTTTGAAAAGAAATAGCACATGCGGGTGATAGCCATTTTCAAGAACCCTGGCTTTATAGCCCTGATAACAATAGGTAGGAACACTGTCAGCATTACATGACAATCGTGGGCCTTCAAGTGTGTTATTGACAGGTCCTTCATGGACACTAGCTTCTTGACGTTTGCTGAAAACCCAGTCGGAACTTTAACCCCCCTTAGGTAAGTGCATATAGCCCTCCTCTCTTCTGATCGTCCCATCTTGTTTCTTCTTTCCATAGATGATGCGTATGTTTTTCACCATTCTGTACACATGTTGTCCATTTTGCCGTCTCTCTGGAGGGGGTTCAGTCTCAAGAGTGTTGTCGTAATAATGTACAAACTTTATGCTGCGGTACTTGTGATTTTCCTTTAAGAAGCGCCGGTACCTCAGATAAACTGTCTTTTTGGATGCATTCAGATACACATATTTAGTACCGTCCAAGCAGACTACGCATGCAGTCTTCCCTTTGATCTGTCTAGACAAAGCGAAAAGCACAGGATAATCATTGGTAGTAACAAAGATTATGGCTCGACATATAAAGTCCTGCTGTTGGAATGCATCAAACATCGGCACCCCATCTTTCCAAAGCCTCTCGAATTCTTGCATCACAGGCTCAAGAAACACGTCTATGTCAATGCCTGGTTGTTTTGGACCTGAAATGAGACAAGTAAGAAAAAGGTACTTTCTCTTCTGACACAGATACGTTGGGATGTTGTACATGGTCAAGATCACTGGCCAAGTGCTGTGGTCACTCATCCTCTCATTGAAGGGATTCATTCCATCAGTGCTCAAGCCAAACCGTACATTCCTTGGGTCAGCGCTGAAGCCTTTGTGCTTCTCATCAAAGCGTTGCCACTGAGTACCATCAGCCGGGTGTGCAATCTTATCACCGTCTACCTTGCGTTCATCATCCCACCATGTCATGAGTGCGGCTTCTTTCGGGTTTAGGAAGATACGCCTCAAGCGGTCGGTCACTGGCAGGTACCACATTACCAAGGCAGGAATTTTTCTTTGCTTTGAATCATGGCCTAATGGAGTGCCCTCTTGGACACTAGCTTCTTGTACCACCTTTTTTCCACCCTTCTTCCTCTTGTTCCCTGTGGAGGCTTCCTCCCCGTTGTAAAGTTCATTGGTCTTGTACCGACTGGCCCCACACCTAGGACATTTATCTAGATCTTTAAACGTGTCACCACGAAAAAGGATACAATGGTTCGGGCATGCATGGATTTTTTCAACACTCATTGTCAATGGACTTACAACCTTCTTTGCTTGGTAGGTGTTGGCGGGAACTAAGTTTGGATTTGGTAGCAACCAGGATAGGAGACGCAGCAGATCATTGAAACTACAGTCCGACCACCCATACTTAGCCTTCAGGATGAGTAGCTCAAGCACAAAACGTAGCAATGTCCAGTGTGTCGGACAACCCTTTTCTTTACCATAGACAGTCTCCTTTGATGCTGCTTTCACCCTCTCTAAGTTGTCAAGACCTTTTGCGCTCTTCAGGATTATTTCTGGTCCAATGGCCCGAAGCATTTCCTCCAAATGATCACCGTCATCTTCATCCCCAACACGTGCTCCGCCATCATTATGATCAACACCACCATCGCAACCGTAGTCACCGCCCGTGTCGTTACCATCCCAACCATCACCACCTCGTAGTTCATTCTCAAACTCAGGGTTCATTCTTGCTTCAAACTCTTCCGAATATTTGGACATGCGATCTAGGACATCGGGGTCGTCACCATCAAGCAGATAATCATCATCGTTAACAATAACAGTTTCACCATGATGAATCCAATTTGTGTAATCCTTAACAAATCCTCGCATAATCAAATGTGATCTGATGACCGCCGTGTCTCTCCATGCTATCTTGTTCTTGCAATCATGACACGGGCATATTACTGCATCACTATTTTCCGTCAACGTTGCATGCTTCTGAGCAGCTTCAATGAATTTATCTACCTCTTCACGGTAACCTATCTTCCACCTTAACTCGCCATACATCCAATCCTTCCTGTACTCCATCCTTTAGGAAAACAATTACAGAAATTACATTAAAAGACGCATTCATCGAATAAATACTAAAACATGGCATTTGGAGTTCTGAAAAAGTAATTAATAGCAAAGATGAAACAACATATGAATACACTAATAGAGAATGATTTTAGAAAATTTATGCAACAAAAACCATAGCATTTGGAGTTCTGAGGAAGGAGATAAACTAGTTACAAATTCCCGTCAAGAATTAAAAAGAAAAAACACACATGTTCATAAGCCACCATGAACCCTAGCTACAAATGATTTTTTTTACTCCTACAAACTCATGCAAGATCGACTAATCAAAGAGTGTACTCCAATCCCTAACTAATCTACCCTAGTACCTCCAAAATAAGGGTCTAGTTTACTCAATTCATCACTCAAGCACCATATATGAGAGAGAAAAAAACTTCTAATTACTCACTATCCAACCATTAAAACTTGAATTAAAGGCATGGAATAGTATTTTCTTACCTTCCACAAGCTCTCCACCAAAGTATTTGAGCTCAAAACCTCCCCCTTAGTAGAGCAATTTTTGGGAGGAGCCCAAGGCCTCCCAACCTTTTTTTGCGAGTTGGAGTGAGTGAACCCGAGGAGGAAGAAGGGGGTGCTGCGCCTGTTATGGTACAGACCACTGTAGGGGCGGCTAGAGAATGAGCCGCCCCTACAAATACAACAGTAGGGGCGGCTGGTTAACGAACCGCCCCTACAAATAAAATAGTAGAGGCGGCTGGTAAATGAACCGCCCCTACAATACATAACAGTAGGGGCGGCTATCACGAGCCGCCCCTACTAAGCAGATTTCTTGTAAGGACGGCTGGTAACACCAGCCGCCCTTACTAAGCTATTTGTAGGGGCGGCTGAACATCTGCCTGGCCGGTTTCGACACTGTAAGAGCGGTTTTCAATTTGAGCCGCCCCTACTAAAAAAGGGGGGCGTTGCTGCAGTTAAATTCTGTAGTAGTGAACTTTACACAATTAACTTCTGCGACACCAGGTTGTCGTATGTGAGACAACCATGGCAAAGAACGGGTTTTTTTAACCTCACGAGCGTACCCTGAGGATCTCAACGGAGATGTTAATCTTAGCATGCATTTTAGAGCAAGCTAAATGTAAGCCACTGCAGTGGAAGGTCTTGCCACAGCAATACCATATGGTCACAGGTTTGCAACAGGTACAGCGAAAATCATGCCAGCTCCTGAGTGACAATATTAACATAGGTAGGGCAAAAGTACATGCCTCGACTGAAATGGTAGCAATATATTGCTATAAAATATGGTGAACATCATGCCACATCATTAGCGTTAAGATAGATGTGGTGACAATTCATACCACAACTCATAACAATAGCCTGCTTGGGACACGACAGATTTCATGCCATGTCCAAAATAGAAGCAGTAAAATAGAGCGATGGGAATTCATGCCATCACGGTAATTGTGATAGATGGAATATGGCAAACATCATGCCATGTCCCGAGCAAATAACAATAACAGATATCCTCCGGTCCCATTATGACCAAAAGTGTTGGTGCCTGCAAATGGGATGTGCCATTTTTATAAGGATTTTATCAGGATTAGTGCAATCGTTTAGTGACAACGATGTCAGCCACCCATCTTGAAGGGTTTCACAAGCAGGCCCGGGCACAAGCATGTGCAACCTGTTCGACCGAACAGGGCACCCAGTTTGCAGGGGCCCCAAAATTTTCCAATTTCCCCCAACCTAGCTCAGTAGTGCACAGGCCAGTGGCATTAAACCCAACTCAGCACAGGCTGGCAGCATTAACACAGCGATTGATCGACTCCTGAATCGCCGACGTCTCATCTTCTGAATGTGAAAATCAGAGGAGCGAAAGGGTGGAACGTCGACGCCCTATCTTGGGTCATGCGACGGCTTCGTGTTGATAATATTGCGCACAAACAATGGCACTGTTGTTACACATATATAGCCCAGATGTATTCGGCAAGGACTTATCTACAAAAGATTACAACAACCATATCTACTCTGTTACAACAGACTACAACCTAAGTCCCAGCCGATCACATCTATAGCTACATCTGTTACATTCTGTTTAACACTCCCCATCAATCTAAACTCCTAAAGTTGAGATTGTGCTTGAATAACTCCAGTGCCCGTACTGTAAGAGGCTTCGTAAAACCATCAGCAACCTGTTCTTTGGTTGAAATATGTTCAATCTCCAATAATTTCTTGGCTACTCTTTCTCGAACAAAATGATAATCAACCTCTATATGTTTAGTTCTTGCATGAAAATCTGGATTGGCAGAGAGATACTTAGCTCCTAAGTTATCACACCATAATTTCGCTGCCCTTGGTACTTGAACTCCAATTTCACACAAGAAGGTTTGTATCCACATGACTTCTGCTGTAGCATTTGCAATTGCTTTATATTCAGCCTCTGTACTAGACCAAGACACTGTTGCTTGTTTGCGTGCACTCCATGACAGAAGATTAGGTCCCAAGAACACAGCAAACCCTCCAGTTGAGCACCAATCATCTAAGCAACCTGCCCAATCTGCATCTGAGAATGCACTAACAACAAACAAAGAAGATTTACTAACCTTAAGTCCAAGCTTCAATGTATGCTTCAAATATCTCAATATTCTTTTAACTGCTGCCTAGTGCACTGTAGTTGGAGCATGCAAAAACTGACAAACTTTGTTCACAGAGAAAGAAATATCTGGCCTTGTGAGAGTTAAATACTGCAATGCACCTACTATGCTCCTGTAATGAGTTGCATCACTAGGACCGAGCAGATTACCTTCATGAACCGAAAGTTTTTCTGAAGTAGATAGGGGTGTAGTTACACCCTTGCACATACTCATCCCAACTCTCTTGATTACATCCGAAGCATACTTTTCTTGTGTTAATAGTATACCATCACGTGTCCTACTCACCTCAATACTAAGGAACTAATGTAGGTCACCCAAATATTTCAATGCAAATTCCTTATTAAGGTCCCGTAGTAGTGCTGTCGTTGCATCTTGAACTGAACTGGCCACTATTATATCATCCACATAAATAAGGACAAAAACAGTGACACCTCCTTTGTTATAGAAAAATAAAGATGTATCTGCTTTAGATGACTTGAACCCCAAATCAAGTAACTTAGCACTTAACCTGGAGTACCATGCTCTAGGCGCCTGCTTCAATCCATACAATTCCTTGTCTAACTTGCAAACATAATTGGGTAGAGAACGATCTTCGTACCCTGGAGGTTGCCTCATATATACCTCTTCTTCTAGAAATCCATGAAGAAATGCATTCTGCACATCAAGCTGTCGAAGACTCCATCCTCTGGACACAGCTATAGACAGAACAGTTCTAATAGTGGCTGCTTTAACAACGGGACTGAAAGTATCCTCATAATCTATCCCATACCTTTGTTTAAAACCTTTTGCGGCGAGCCTTATATCTATCTAGACTTCCATCTTGTTTTCTTTTAATTTTGTAGACCCATTTGCAATCTATAATGTTGCTGCCTTTAATTGGAGTAACCAGGTGCCAGGTTTTGTTTTCCATCAAAGCTGAGTATTCAAAATCCATAGCCTCTTTCCAATTTTTATCACCTAAGGCTTCATCTAGATTTTGTGGTTCCCCAGAAGAAGTAAAACAACCATACTTGATTGTATCATCAGTAAATACCTTCTCCTTGCGAATTCCATCTTGTAATCTTGTCCTTGGTCTCACTTGCACATGCGATGTAGCTTCCAGCTGCTGTTGCACGGGCGCAGAAGATCCAGCAGGATCTTTCTGGTGGGCCGCGTCGTCCGTGGACGACACAGGCACAGGAGAGGAGGTGGTCGGCAACGTGTCGCCGCTTGAATGGCCCGGCGCCGAAACACCCGACCGACGCTGCGGGGATGCTACCGCCGTGGCGCCTGATGGTTGGCTGCCAATGATTGGTTCGGTCGGAGGGTCACTACAAGAAATCCATGGCTTTTTGACATTCAATTATGTCATAATATATGGAATTTATGTCATAGATTAGGATTTATGACATCCAGGTGACAAAAATTGAAACGTCAAAAAGCCATCGTCATAAAATCATTTTGTGACGTCTGTATATGTAATGTCACAATTCTATGACATTAGTTTTTGTATCATATAATTGTATAACATTAGATTTAGTGTCACCAAATTCTAGACCTTGCCACATAGGCGAATGACACGTAGGATCAAAAGCTGACATGGCGTTGACGTGGCAGAGGTAAAAAAAAAGTCACAAAATGAAATTTGGCCTGCTAAAGCCCATGTAACATCCAGTCTCTTCGTGGGCTACAAATGTATTTTGGGCTGTTAATGGCTGGCCCATTATTTCACTTTCAATTTTTTTTGCCAATTTTATTTGGGCTGTTGCTGGCCGGTCCAGCCCATTATTTTTAATTTTCTTTTTGTCAATTCAATATTTTTTTGACCCATATAAATCAGCACAATTCAGCACCATTTCACACATTTGAATTCAGATTCAACATTTGGTTCCAATATCAAACATTCCACATACATGCATCCACCAATTCAATACATACAGATGTCTCAATTTTGCAACCAGAGCAACTGCTGCGATACATGAGCAGTAGCAGCAACAAAAATGCGACAAGCACAACAGCAGCAGCACAATAACCACAGTTTGGTTTGAACAAAAGAAACATACCACAAGCACATCCGCCACAAGTATGGTAGCATGCAGACAATGTCACCAAAATATCATCTAGAGCCTAATTGATTATGTCATAGCTTACTGCTGAGCATCACCTGATGCAAACTTGTTGCCAAACAAAGAACGAAGGAAGCCTTGTATTTCACTTCCTTATTGCTTCAGCTTCTCAGTTTCTTCTTCATTCTTCCTTGCTGCTTCTTCATTCTTCCTTGCTGCTTCTTTCTGTTCCTCTAGTTGCTTCTGCAAATCAGCCACCTGTGATCGCAGTCCTGCTGATCCCATCTTCTCAGCTTCCAATTTACTCTCAAGGTCATGTACACGCTCATTCATAGCAGCAGATTTGGCATTTCTCTTCATCTCTGTGGAATGCATGCCAACATTGCGAAGAAAAGTTGATTTGGGCAGTACATGAGCTACAGCTTCGACAGGAGTCTTCAGAGCTTCGCCTTCTACTGTTGGCTAAGCAACATAGGCCTCCATTTCAGCCTTGCAACAACACAACCAAAAAAATTCAGATTTCTATGCAACTTATGTATGTGTCTAGAACAATATATCTCAACCTGACTTGCTGCTATTGTGGAACAAATTCAGATTTCTATGCTACTTTAGATACATCTCTATGAATCTAATTTCTACTTAACATTGATGATTCATCCAAATTAAAGAATAAGATGGCCCTAGGGTGCTTTGGCCAAGGACAGTACTTTGATCCGCATGTTTCCATCTAGCACTTGTTCAGTACAAATACTAAGCGACATGGCAGGATTGTATTTCCACATACTCCTGGTATTAATAAACTTTTTATGTGCTCAAAACATCCATAAATGATGAACTTGACAATGGAGGCCTATCATAGTAACATGATAGGGAAAGGTACTCACAATGGCATCCTTCGCGTTCGCACTAAAACCTGACTTGCTGCTGCAGTGGGTGTCCTTGAAAATATCAATCGTAGTCAGTGGTGCGTCCTTAAATTTGGTTTGCTTCTGAAATTACATATGGACAGAAAAGGGATTAATTGGAAGCATGTGAAGAATTAAATGAATATTAGTAGATAAAATCCCCCATGATCCCCTAAGACTAGATATGAAAAGAAGAAATGTTGCTGATAGTGAACAACACATAGTTTGAACCACAGGCAGCAGCTAAAAATCCCATTTAATCCCCTTACTATTGTTACTATTGTAGGGTTCATTGCTACTGTGTTGTGATAACTAAAAATCCCCTCACTGTTGTAGTAGCAGCAAGACACTAGTAGCAGCAGCAACAACAACAACACAGTAGTAGCACCAACACAGTAACAGCAACAACACAGTATCAGCAGGATGCAGCAATTTATCTTACCATGACATAACATTGAGCAACATAGCTCCGAGATCCTGTCATCTGGTGATACTTCACTAGCTCACGGGTATCTTTGTTTTTCAGACATTTTTCCTATAGAAAGAGAAATATTAGTGGATAGACAATCCATATTCTGCAATCCAAAATTTGTGATAGATATTAAGGAAGTATACCTTGTGCTTTGGGGTAGACCACATGTCCACGAGTTCTTTCCACTGCATGTCAGTCATAGTGGTCAGCGGTGAAGTTGTTCTAACTTCGTTTGCTGCTATGCCATTGAAGTATTGCTTCTTCAGCCTATATCTCATTTGCCGCTGTCCTTTTTTAAGCAAATCAGAAAATGCATCTTTCACTGGATCAACATCTGCGTCAATTGTGAATTGACTCTGGACAAGAGCATGAACATATATCATTAAATAACATTAAAATGTTCTGGGAGTGTCCAACAATAGTGAGCAACAAGTAGTATAAACAAGTGTATTTAGTAATCAATAAACTACAGATCTGGGCTTGCTTCCTAATCAAGATTACAACCCGATTCTATTACCATATTTATTAGGCACAATACTGAACAAGGAACACCCATGGTAAAAGGTTATCTTAATTTTAGCTTATAACAATTTTCAGATTACAGGTTATGAAAACAATTAAAAAAGGACTAATAGCCAGGTATGTATTTAGTAATCCATAAACCATGCTTCCTGATCAAGATTACAATCAGATTCTATTACTATATTTATTAGGCAACATGCAGAACAAGGAACACCCATGGTAAAAGGTTATCTTAATTTCAGCTTATAATAATTTTCAGATTACAGGTTATGAAAACAATTAACAAAGTACTAACAGTCAGGTATGTATTTAGTAATCCATAAACCACGCTTCCTGATCAAGATTACAATCAGATTATATTACCAGATTTATTAGGCAACATGCTGAACAAGGAACACCCATGTGTTTAGCAACCAGTTTACTTACACTGACTTTGTCGTTGAAGTCTTTAACAACACCTATGGCATCTTTCTGCTTATAATGCTTCCAGTGAGTGAAGACTGGGACATGGTTCCATAAAATAATACCAGCCTCCGATGCTAGTTTTGCAGCTTGCAAAGGAACATCTAGCCGCAGTTTTCCTTTAGCGATGTGCATTGGGATCTTGTTGGGTAACCCTCTTGAAATGTTATCCAAATCTCTGCCTACGTGTCTGCTTACATGGCTTTTTCTGATACATTGACCTATCATGGAATTTGGAAGTCAACTAAAGCAAATCATGGACCCATTAATGCAAATATGTAAATTATTAATAATTGAGAGAGATTATAAACACTTGCCTTCACTCTGGTTGTTGGTCTGCGTATTAGCATTGGCAGTAGACAGCTCATTCTGGTTGTTGGTCAGCGTATTAGCATTGGCAACAATCAACCCATCCTCTGTGAAACCATCTTGTGGGTCTGTTGTATCTTCACGAGCTGAGAGCAAATCCCTTGTCCTCTGCCTAGTAATTCTTGAAGGCTGGTCTTGCTCCGGAAGTGCCAGTGCCATCACTCTCTTTGTTCTTGTTCCACAGGCAGAAGTCTTGGTAACTTCAGGCTCCAAGTTCTGCATGGCCTCCTACATGATACAACAAATTACAACAGAATTAATAATTCATCATAATTAACACAAATGACGTTTTGCTCGTGTACTGCATATGTAACATAGAAGTTGGTTTGTCATCAACGTACCTTATCAAATATTCCTTGTTCAACATCTTCACCATCTCCAGGTTGATACAATGAGCCAGAGTCTTCACGGGTAGCATCAGTGGCCTTTGCTCTTGATTTTTTCAGAATATCCGATGCCTCTTGTATTCCAAGACTGCGAAACACCCTACTGTTCCGCATCAATGTTTCCATCCTCTGCCTCTTATGTTTAGTTACTAGAGCCTCTGTACTTGCACGAGAAATAGAAATCACACATCAGAGATATATTTGCATTTGTACTTGCAGTGAAAATGTTAATGGAGACAAACAATAAGAAAATTATATGATCAATGCCCTTCTAGAACTCTACTTTCTTGCTGGCACCTAACACTCAGATATATTTGCCTATTTTTGTGCCCATGCAAAGATGCCATTTGTGAGCTAGGATAGTCAGAAAACCATAACAGAGCATATAAGGCAAATCAAAATCTAGCTAGAAATCTGTTAATGAAGCTTTCTTTTACCCACAAAAAAAAAGATGAGGCCATGAATCCCTTGCAAATCTCTAGATCTGGGGCCGAAGCCTCTATATTGTGAAGAGGGGGCAATCGACGAGTTACCTTCTGGTGGACGTCTGGTTGAGGACTTGGTCGCCGCTTTTCGACCAGGAGCCATCTTCGGCGGTGGAGGGCTGATGCCGGGGGTGGAGCGCGGAGGCCCGTCGGAGGCGCAACGCCTCCTCGTCAGTGGAGGGCGGTGTTTCTGGTGGCTGGGGTGAGGAATGAATTGGATTTAGGGTTTGGGGGAGAGGTGAGCTGAATAAAGAGGCCGGTCACTATGGGGTAATTTTACTGTACTGTCCTTGACCACTACATTCATGTTGTATTAAAAAGTCTGGGTATAAATGACATTTTCTTGCAAAAGGTTTGGTGTGGCGCTGACGCATGGCGCCACTACCAGCCAGTAGTTTTCCAAAATTTTGGTTTGGCGCTGAGACATGGCGGATGGCGCCACTGCTTCGCTTTCCTTTCTTGCTACTGATAAAATTAGTACTTTGCTTGCTTTCTTACTTTTTGGCTACTAATAAAATTAGTACTGCTTTTTTATTACAACTAATAAATCATAGTTCAAGGATAATAAAAGCATGTGCTATCTTACTAGTGCTTTCTTATTATATCTTGATGTTTAGTTTTAAACTACAAATTTGAAGATATGTTTTCAATATGATAAAATGTGTTTTCGTTTTAGTTGTTTCCAATTTTGTATTTGAATAAAAAACAACTGTCGTCAAGGAACAACGAAGTTGTTTTATTTTGGTAGTTTCTCCATCCGAGGTCGTTTACGAAATTTGAATTTCAAATTTGAAAACATTCAAACTTACTTTTAGCTTAACAAGATCACTTCAAATAAAAATGTCGTCAACTACAAAGTTTCATAACTTATTGTGCTCTACAACTTTTATTTTGACTGTTTCTTCATCCGAGGTCGTTTGAAAAAACTCAAATTTCAAATTTTGAGAACTACAAACATACATTTTATTGTCAAAATTAATTCAAATTAAAAAGAGTTTAACTACAAAATTGTATAACTTCTGAAGATCTACAACTTTTATATATTTCATTTGTTCATCCGATGTAGTGAGAGTAACATTGTTCACAAATCTTATAGATCTCTCTTCTAGTTTTAGGAAACTATATGAAAGATATAGATTTTGTGAACAACGTTTCTATCGTTCTGTCAAATGAAGAAATGACCAAACTAAAAGTTGTACATCTTGAGAAGTTATACAACTTTGTAGTTCAAAATTTTTTAATTTGAATTGATTTACTACTTCAAAATGTGATTTGAATTTGATATTTTTTAGGGAGTAAAGTAGTCCCTAAACCATTCTTTTCCATCTAACCCCCAAGAGCTTTGGTCAATGCCATCAGGTCTACACCGTGAAGGAGCCGCTGCCTAGGAACCAGAGGAAGGGAGAGGGCGACGCCGCCGCCGACACCAACGCCGCCGCCGGCCGCCGCCCGTCTCCAAGGTCCCTGCTATCCAAGATCCTCACCGGGCTCATTTCCAAGATCCCCACCGGCTGCTGCTCATCTCCAAGATCAGCACCGTCTCTTATCCCCACTGTCCAAGATCCCCGCCGGCCGCCGCTCGTCTTGAAGATCCCTGCCAGCCGCCGCTCAGGTTCATCTCTAGCAAGGGCGTCTTCTTGGGCGAGGGTGGCTTCGTCCCTGTCTAAAAGGGCTTCAGCGGCGACGGCTTCAGGAAGGGACTCAAGCCGCAGGCCATCGCCGTCAAGCTCTGTGACCCCGACGGTGTGCAGGTAACATCCCTTCTATCTCTACTACTTTTTAATTGGAAAGTTGTGTTTTCCTGATTTTATTTGAAGCAGATGGTTGGGGGTTCGACCTCGTCGTCGTCGATCAGGCGTAGAGGAACGAAGCCTCTGCTCATCATGTGCCCAGATTGCAAGATTCGATGGGTGGTTGAGCTCAAGTCGAAGAAGCCATGGTCAGAAGGGAAAATTTTCTACACCTGCCCGAATCGCCAGGTGAGTTGAATTAATAGTTGAACATTGCTTCCTTTGTGTAGATTGATGGTTGAACATTTCTTCCTTTGTGCAGAGTGATGGATCTGGATGCCTTTTTTGGCATTGGGAGCACAGCTATTGGAGCTATCTGGAAATGCACCCTAAGGCATTAGTGATGCAAATCTCGGATGATGTGGTCAATGCTGAACCAAGGACTGGACAAATTATGATGGACCAAAGAACCGCTGAAGTGTCAACTCTGATAGGCTTAGCAAGAGCAATTCTGGATGTAGGCAAGGAAATATCACGTGTACTGAAATTAGTATTAGTAGTGGGTATTGTTTTTGTGTTTCTGCTTGGGTTGTTGCTGGTTGTGGTGATGAACAAATGATGTACTATGGTTGTTAAGTCATCAATGAAATGAAATTGATCAATCAAAATTTGACAGTATGAATGCAATACTCGGATGCAATATGCTTGTGATTCAGACATATGGTCCTTGTAGTCCAGGACTTCATATGTGCTATGGTCCTTTTGGTTTGTGCACTTGTGTAGTCGAGGACCATATCCTGGAATCTGGAATGTTGCATAAATGCTTATGGCACTTGTGTAGGCGCTGATATTCTTATGTTGCATAAATCTGTTGCATATATGCTTATGGCACTGTGCTATAAATTCAGAAGTGCAAATTCAGACATATCCAAACATATCTAAATAGAAATATTCAAATAGTCTTGTGAAGCACAGTACATGTGTCTTATCATAACAACATTACAAATTCTGCATACAAAAGCAAATAGATAGGTAAATAGCAGCTACTCATGGCACCTTCTAAAGGAATTGAAACTACAACTAAATATCCTCATAATCACTGTCATCGTCATCTTCTGGAGGGATTGTAAGATCTTCATTATCACTCAAATATTGCCGTATAGTTTCATCTTCGCCGTCACCAGACTCATCTTCTTGCCCTTCTGCTTCTCTTTGTCCATGGAGGTGATCAACTACAGTAGCATCAACTTGGACACAATCTTCACTAATAGGCTGCTCATTTTGAAGACTTCCTTCAGTGAGTTGAACATGGACACCTTCACAATCATCGTCTTGGTAGGACAATACCACTTCATTGGGTATATTCTCATTGTCATTTTTCAACTTGGACACAATCTTCACTAATAGGCTGCTCATTTTGAAGACTTCCTTCAGTGAGTTGAACATGGACACCTTCACAATCATCGTCTTGGTAGGACAATACCACTTCATTGGGTATATTCTCATTGTCATTTTCAGCCACACTCAACAAGTGTCTATGTGAAAATTTTTGAACAACTCGCCATTTCTCGCGATACTTTGTGTCTAACAAATAAAATACCTTTGTTGCTTGTGTTGCGAGAATAAAAGGATCATCCTTGTACCACAAGCAACCATGGTTTATGCTCTTGAAGAACCTATCTTCCTTCATACGGAATTTCTTTCCATGAGTGTCAAACAAATCACATCGGAATAGAACCACTGTCATATCGCGACCCGAAACTGCATTGTATCTAAGCTCAACTATTTCCTTCAATGAACCATAGAAGTCAATATCCCGGTCACCATGAGAACCCTCTGCCATAGTTCCACTATTCTGTGTTCTTCTATTTTTCTCATGGTCCACAGTGTGGAATCGAACACCATTAACAAGACAAGCTGAATAAATTCGAACTCGCAGATCAGGCTCAAATGCAAGTGCAAATAGCTCATCATTTATGTCTTGTCTGTCCACGTAACGAAGTTTTGTAACCTGCACATTAAAATTTCTTCTTAAATAGCACAAAAGTACAGAAGTACAGAATTGCAGATTTCATTGTCTTAAATGGCAAGTGCAAATAGCTCATGATGTGCAGAATTGCAGATTTGAATGTAGTGCTAGGAAAATTAGAGAAAATGATTCAGATATCCGAAGTATAGCAAAATCGCTAGCTAGATCAGAAGTGCAAATCAAAAGAAAATGATGAAATAAATTAGTAGAAAATTGCTCACATGCTTCTTAAACCAGGTAGAAAATTGCTTCACAAGAGTTTTTCCAACATTAGGACAGCCTTCATTCTCCAACTCTTTCTTGTATATCCTAAAAATGATAGTTAAATCAAACATTAGAGCTAATAATTAAGTTATGAGAAACAATGAAAATAGTAGCTAGATGGGCCGACATACTCAATATATGGCTCAACCTCCGGACAATTGTTTAGTACGAACCAAACCATTTTTTCATAATCATGCTCAAGATATGTAAGGCTTGGTGCTCCAAGAAGATCAACTCCATGCTGGAAAATAGATAGGTCTCCATTCACAACAGGGAGGACACGCTCTCTATTCCTTCCTTCTCGATTGTGTCGTGTCTCAACATCATCATCAAAGTACCTCGAGCAAATAGTCAAGCACTTAGCAGCAACATATGCTTCTGCAATGGACCCTTCAGGCCTTGCCATGTTTCTCACAAACCGTTTCAATGTTAACAACCTTCTTTCTACTAGGTACATCCATCCATATTGCACTGGACCTCTAAGAATTGCCTCTTCAGGTAAATGGACAGCCAGGTGTAGCATGTTCCCAAAGAAAGAAGGAGGAAATATTTTCTCAAGCTTGCACAAAATGATCGGGATGTCAGCTTTCAGCTTTTCCAACACATCTAACTTCAAAGTTTTTGCACAAAGTTGCTAAAAAAATTGCCTAATTCAGCAAGTGCTTCATATATGTCCTCGTGCATGATTCCACGGATAGCAGCAGGTATAATCCTTTGAAGAAGAATATGGCAATCATGAGTTTTCAGTCCTTGGAGGTTGCATCCATCTACACTAACACATGTTCCTAAGTTGGAGGCGTATCCATCTGGAAACTTTACACTCTTCAAAAATCACAAAAAGCCTCCTTCTGTGTTTTAGTCATTACATAAGGGGCATGAGGAACAGTATATGAATTTTCATCACGGATCAAGTGTAAATTCTTCCTAATGCCCATATCTTCCAAATCAAGCCTAGAACTTATACTATCCTTTGACTTCCCAGCCATGCCTAGAAAAGTACCAAGGATGTACTCACATATATTTTTCTCAATGTGCATCACATCAAGGTTATGCTGCAGCTTCAAACTTGACCAATACGGCAAATCCCACAAACATGACCTTCGCTTCCAACATTGGCCCTCTGGTTCCCGCTTTCTTTTTCTGTTTTCAGGATGCTTTCCTGGTCTGACATCCTTGACCCTCTCTCGTTGCTCCATCAGCTCATCCATGGTAAATTTCTCTGGCTTCTCACGCTTTTCAACATTACCATCAAACACCTTGCTCCTCCTCCATGGATGGTCTCTATCAAGGAAACGGCGATGACCAATATAACATATCTTATTCCTTATCCTTTTGGAGCAAGGGTTTTTGTCACAATGCACACAAGCATAATAACCTATTGTCACTCTACCTGACAATGTGCTCAAAGCAGGATAATCATGAATGAACCATATTACAGCAGCATGTAGATCAAACTTCTTGCCAGTAATTGCATCAAGAGTAGAGACACCTTTCCAAAGCTCTAGCAACTCCTCAACAAGTGGCTCCAAGAAGACATCAATGTCCTTTTTTGGGGGTTCTCGACCAGGGATAAGCAGGCCCATGATAAAGTTTGATTGCTCTACACATACCCATGGAGGAAAGTAGTATGGGATAACAAACACTGGCCACATGCTATACGAGGAGCTCATCTTACCAAATGGATTGAAACCATCGGTAGCAAGGCCAAGTCTGATGTTCCTTGGATCTTTTGCAAACCACCCATACTTCCAAATCGCCCTTCTATCAAAGTGTTTCCATGCCTCGCCATCAGCTGGATGGCTAAGCTCATTCTCCACTGGCTTTCTCTTCAACTGGTGCCATTGCACCTCCTGTGCCATTCTTTTGGAAGAAAATATTCTCTTTAGCCTAGGGATCAAAGGAAAATGTCGCAAAACCTTCTTAGGAATCTTCTTTCTTCCACCACTATCTTTCCATCTTGATGCACCACAAACCGGACAAACATCATTTTTTCTAAGTCCTTCCGAAACAGAACACAATTATTCGGGCACACATGGATTGAATTATATCCCAGCCCCAATGCACGGATAAGTCTCTTTGTTTCCTCATATGTTGCTGGAATAGAGCAATTTGGGAATGCTAATGACAGCAACTTCAGTAGTGCTGTGAACGCAACATTAGAAATTCGGTAAAATGACTTGATATGAAGTAACTTCACCACAAAAGAAAACCTTGTGCATTCACCACCAGGGTATAGCTCTTGCTTCATCTCTTCCAATAGAATTGCAAACATTGCCTTCTTCCCTTTACCTTCCTCCTCGGCTGAGTACAACTCCTGTATCATACCATGAATTCCATCGTCAGGGTCATCTTCTTCATCTACATTCATACCGAAATCCTCATTGAGACTAGTATGTTCATCAACATGGTCACCAATTTCTTCTCGTACAACCTCCAACGGTTCTCCATGATGTACCCATCTAGTGTAAGTAGTAGCCATTCCATGAATATATAAGTGATCCTCTACCAGTCTTTTAGGATTGTGAACCCGATTCAAACACCGACGGCATGGACAGAGTATCTCTTCATCATCACTGAATCTCTCAGAAACAAATGTCATGAATTCATTCACCCCATCCATGTGTTCCTTGCTGAACATCCTACTCTTGATCCAAGATCTATCCATCTGCACCAAATCATGAGATACACTTGGTCAAACAAATTTACATATATATAGTACTTGAGCAAAATTGTCAAACATGTAACATGTCATTATTTATATGCAATCTGTACACAACATGTGACAAAATTTACATATTTCTTGCTAACAAACACTGACATACAAATTGGTATTACCATGAACTATTCTTCAGCAATCGGCACAAAGCAGTAAGCAAATTCTCTGAACTAAGATGCAAGATTGTTCCTTTTGTTGCAGGCTAACACTCTGAGCAGACCAAATCAAGGGTGCTCCGCTGCTTGACGGAGATCAGCTCCAGCCATGGTGCTGGCAACACCGGTTGGCCTACTCGCCAAGCCGCTATGCTCGATGCCGCCCGCTGGCCGACCGTCCACCTCGCCGGCCACCGGCTGCTGGCCACTCCCTTCGCCGCCGCTGCCTGCGTGTCTCGCCGGACGCCGGGCACGAGCCGCTCCCCTCAGCGCCGCNCCACCGTCTTCGGGTTCTTTTTGGCATGTTCTTCCTCTGTCCGTTTGTCTCTGCAGCCCTGATTAAAGGCTACAATCACCTGATCATCCACCATGTTAGGGATGGTGTTACGGGTGTCACTAAATCAGCGGATGTAGTCCTGAAGGGATTCCCCAGCTTTCTGCACACAGTTGAGTAGATCTTCTTCACAGTTGAGTAGATCTTCTTCATGTCCAGGGCGCTTGTAGGCGCCTTAAAAATTGGCCTCAAATGACTCCCGAAGATGGGCCCATGACTTGATGCTAGCCTCGGGCAGGTTCATGAGCCACATTCGGGCTGATCCCTGCAGGGCAGTTAGCAAGTAGTTGGCCTTAACGTAATCGTCTCCCTAAGTGGCGTCGATGATCGTGGAATAGATCTGGATCCACTCGCGGGGGTTGGTCATTCCATCATACTTCTCGATGTTAGTGGGATGGAACTTCTCTGGCCACCTGACCTTGCGCAGGCCTGGAGAGTACGCAAGGCACCCCCCAGTACCTGTTCGGGAGTCACGTGGCGGAGAATCTGGATGGGATCGGTAGTAGCCCTCATGTGCTTGGTAATCTCGGTTGTAGTTGAGAGTTTCCCGAGCATCACGATTTCTGCGATTGCGTTCGAGCTGCGGCCTCATATCTCACCCCTCTTGTGGGCCGTACCGAGGATGTCCGCTAACAGATCGGGAGCGAACCGGTTGGGGTTCGTCGTGCCTGTTGGACGAAGCTGGCTGTGCGGCAATGGCGGCCTCAAGCCATTCCTTGGCCATGTCCGTTGCTTCCCGAGCCTTCTTGGCAATGGTGGCCATCGGGGTTCCCTCAGCCATTGCTTCCATTATCTCCAAGAGGGTTAGGATTTGTAGGTTGTCCTGCTCGACTGCCCAGAAGTCGTTGTTTAGATTCCGGGGAGCCAATGAGGATGGAGTTATCAGTGTACGGGACTTGGCTGTCTGAAGGGTTGGTGCATTGCTGAGGCGAGGAATCGGAGGTCTGTGTGAGCTGGACGACTCAGCAGCAGCGCTTCCTGCATTCCCAGTGAGCACATGGATGCGACAGTCTTTGGGCTGTTCCGATCCATTGCTCGATCCACTGTAGTCGAGATCCAACTGCGCAGTGCGATCAGCGATGTCTTCGGGAGTTGGATCCACGAAAGTGGCAAAAACTTCTCGACCGGCGCATGTGAGATCGGGATCACGGATCCCTGTCAGCTTGAGTTCGTAATCGCCTTGGTGCTCGAACACAAGATCCCCAAATCGGATCACCCGTGCAGGCACTAGATGGCTTGGAGCATTGAGATCTGAAGCGAAGGTAGAACCCCCGATGACTTCCGACTTAACGGAACTGGGCATGTAGGGCATCGATGAACTCGACGCTTTGGCGAACCAGACTCCATTGACGATCGGCATGATCTTTCTTCACGCAAGGGCCCCTACCTGGCGCGCCTCGGTCGAGGCTGTACTCGGCAGAAATTTGTCCAGCAAATACCCCGCTTCGTGTGAAGATAGATCACAGTAGATGAACAAAGAGACTCAGGATTTTATACTGGTTTAGAACCTCGAGATCGAGTAAAAACCCTACGTCCAGTTGCTTGCTTGTATTATCTCGGCGAGTACAAATTACAATGGTGTAACAAATACTCTCGGGTGGATTCGCTAAGATTGGGAATACCCTCTACGTGCAGGACCCCCTACTATTTATATCCAGGGAGACTGTTGATGGTCATTAAGTACCACTTTTCACCGTCGACTCCTGTAGGAAATATATCAAATATAATCACCAAACATAGTGGTAGGGTCTATTACTAACGATTTCCACGAGTGTTGGTGTTTTGACTTGTCTTGCAGGAAATGCCCGAAATGAAACTAAGGTTTTGAGACAGATTCAAATATATCATCATCATAAACTATCTCAAAAGTCCATATAGGATACACCATTACGAAGGGCTCGTCAAGATGATCGAAATGGATATAATATTCATATATATCTGAGCTCAGATGGAAATGATACTAAATGAAAAAGAAACAAAAGAAGGAGTGAAGCCAGCTGACGTCATCACCTGCCGCCACCTGGGCCGACTGCCACCAGAGCTAGGCCCTGCAACCGGCCCCGGCCCAACTGGCCTCCACGCGTGGGCACGCGAATGCGCACCGGAATGCGCGGGCGCGGGACGCAGTCCTGCCCGGGGCACGTGGCGAGCGGTGATACGCGCGGGCATCCCCTCGGGACACGTGGCGCTACGCGAGTGGAGGAGGCGCGTCAGTGCAGCATCCCAGGCCGGCCAAGACAGGTGTCGCGCGTGGAGAGGTGGAGGAGCGAGTCTGCGCGGTTTTGAGCGGGTCAGAGGGCCAGCTGCCGGTTTTATTATGGTTCTGTGGTTGTTTTCTCTGGTTCTTCTCCAGTTTAGAGCTATTCCCACGTGGTTTTCTCCGGTTTTCACCCCCACCAACCCCAGGAGGTCAGTGGGCACGATTCTGGCGCCCGTGACCGACTCCTGGAGGTCGGTTTGCCTACAGGTGGAGGGAGGAGAGGAATTGGGGGAGAATATTCCCTAGAATCAAGTGAAGCATATCTACATCCCCAAGGCATCTCCTCCACTATAAATAGAGGCCTCCACTCCTTCATTCAACACACACCAAGAAGAGCTCTCTTTGCCACACATTCTAGTCTTAGTTAGTAGTGAAGTAGTCTTAGGAGTTGTGCTTCTACGGGCTTCCGAAGGAGTCTTGGTAAGCCTAGAGCTTAGTTATCTTTTATCTTTTGTTTACTTATAAGACTGAGCTTTAATGGAATTACTATCTTGCTTATGTTGTTTGGCTTATTGCCTTATTTGTTCATCATATAAGTTGTATGTCTTGCACCTTAGTATAGCTAATGCATGTTATGGCAATGGCCCAATGCGCTGCAAGGTTGCTCTGTTTATCTGGACAATAAATAGAGTAGTTATTTCATATTACAAACGTGGTGTTTGGGGTATGAAATACCATTGGGGATACCCTACCCCACGTATTCAGAGGTAGCCCCCGGGTGGTGACAGCCCCGCTGGGCCTTTGTAATCCTCGCCGTTCAGTTTTGGGCGTTTGCAGGCCTTAGTGACAAACATCGTGACAGTACCCTTTGATGAGAGGGATCCCACGACTCCTTGATTTGCCCTCTAACATGTGTCCCTTGCTGAGCTTGTATAGTGTATGCTTATAATGAGCATTAACAGAAGAGGGGGAACTACCACCCTGCTGCAATTCTAGCCTAGTCTCAAAACTCAAAAGCTAAGAAAACAACTCAGGCAAAGTTATGGCTTCTACCCTAGTTACAAGAGCAGATCTCAAAGAATTGTATTCTGAATCTAGACCATTAAGGATAAAAGCTACCAATTCTTCATCATCTATTGACTTTCCTGCAGCAGCCATTTCATCTCCAAAGCCCTTCATCTTGGTGTAGTACTGAGCCATCGTCATGTTGTCTTTCTTCGTCGTGGCGAGGGCGAGGTGAACATTGACAGTTCGAGCTCGCGTGTGGGAGGCAAACATATCTCCAATTGCCTTCCAAGCTTCAGCCACCGTTTGTGCAGAAGAAACTTGCGCCAGGATATCCCTAGATAGGGAAGAGAAGAGGACCTGTTGGTCAGAGGCGAACCACTCCTCATAGGCAGGGTTGTCGATCTTGATCTCCTTGCCTTCAGCATTCTTCGAGTCCAGCTCTGCTGGTGGAGCGATGGCTTTGCCATTGACAAAACGCTCCAGCCTCACGCCTTGTAAGGTCGCCAGGACTTGCGCCGCCCACATGCCGTGGTTTTGGCGCGTCAGCTTCTCGGTGACTTGCGCGCTGAGGAGAGGGTTCATCGCTGATGAACTTGACGCCATGGAAAGTGGATCTAATCTTCCTAAGCTCTGATTACCATGTGAAAATCAGAGGAGCGAAAGGGTGGAACGTCGACGCCCTATCTTGGGTCATGTGACAGCTTCGTGTTGATAATATTGCGCACAAACAATGCTGTTGTTGTTACACATATATAGCCCAGATGTATTCGGCCAGGATTTATCTAGAAAAGATTACAACAACCGTATCTACTCTGTTACAACAGACTACAACCTAAGTCCCAGCTGATCACATCTATAGCTACATCTGTTACATTCTGTTTAACACTGAAGTTCTGACTTTCGAGTCCCAAGGCCCAGAGGCTGAACTGATCGATGCCTTGAGTCCTTGACTGTTTCGCCGCAGCCGTCGGACGCGTCTCTCGCAGTCTCGTCGAGTCCCCGCTGGCCGTCTCCCCGAGATCGTCTTCGCCGACGATCAGGCGAGCTCGCCATCAGCAGATCGCAAGGGGAGGCTGGGCATCGCTTCTACAAGATAGACTAAAGGAAGCAAAACAAACAAGCCAGCGCAGATCACACACGTGATCATTGGCCTGAAGGCCTCCGTCTCCATTAAGGTAGATAGGTAATTTACTAATTTTTTATTCATCAGTTGTGTTATATGTATCCTTTAATTTTATAATTGTTATTTGTTGATTATGTTCTCTTTTTTTTATGTATATAATTTTCGTCTAGTGTTCCAAGATCCAAGCCATGTCTTCCGTAAATAGAATTAGAAAACAAGATTCTGGTAGCAAGAAGCGTAAAAGAAAACAAAGAATAGAAGATTTAACCCAATCTCAGAAAGGAGCTATGGAAAAATTTGTCATAAAAGAAACAGAAGTGCCCTCCAATAATTGGACACTCGATCAAGGACCTGCCCTTGTCAGTATTATTGACAATGATCCTAGAGATGATCAGACACAAAAAGAAAATAATGTTGGGGTTGAGGAAGTTCTATCATTGAAGATTTTATTTCGAGGAACACCACTAGAATGAATCTTTTCAAATAAGGATTATATGCAACTATCAAATTAAATAGGTACAACTCTTAATGCATTCCATTGTTATGTAATACGTTATACTATATTTGTCATTTTGTTCGATTTCGCTATACTAGTAGGCCCCATTTTAGAGTTTCGCACAGGGCCTCCATTTACGCCGGCCCGGCCCCGTTCACAAGTTCTGCAATTACCGCGTTGGCTTGCTTCACTGCTCCCAAAACTATCATGCATCTGAAAATCCATAGATGCGTTGGTATGATGTGATTCGTCGCAACATATTAGCGGCAACCTCATGGGTGCAGGGCGCACTTTGTCATTTTTTAGAAGATGGTGGGCACTTACATGTAGGTGCTCGAGGGGTCATAAGAGTAAGGCATATTTACTCTTTGTTTCACGGCAGCGACTCCGAGATTTTCCCAAAGGAGAGCATACAGCGGGGGTAAAAAACAAGGGTGGTAAAACAAAACCCCTTTTGTCTTAAACGTAGACTTGCCATTTGGATCACCAAGTTATGTCATCCCATAGTGATGTCGCCAAAGGAGTGTTTCGTCCTATTGCTAGGCCGACAATATGACTTTCACTTGCGGATCAGCTTCCTCGTGATAACAGTGTCAAATAGACTAGCGCTTCATTAGGACCTATCGGGGTCAGGGAAATTCTCTTCGAGCCTCCCTTAAAATCATGTGCCTCATGTCTCCCATATTTGTCCGGTGGGGAATGTAGGACATGGCTACATTTGAGTTGGTTTATTTTGGGTAAAACGGCCAAGGCATTTTTTTCTTGCCATACTTTTGCCAAGGATGGTGAACAACTACCCCATCCTTCACTTGTAACTTGATTGCTTGGAAATTCACAATAGCGTCACTTCTTTGGAGACCCTGTACTTTTGTTCATTTTGCTTGGATGCTTGACTTTTGTCTTCTCAGAATTCGGAGGGTAGCTCTTCACCTTTGTGTGGCTAATAAATCCTCACAGGCTTATTTATTTTCTTTGGCCCTTGTTATCACCTCGTAGGGTGGCATGTGGCTTCACACTTAACTTGGACTTTTGTCAAGTTAGGTAGCCCTTTCATGCTATTTACCCTATAGTCTCTCTAGAGGCTTTTGGCATTCCCCGTAAACTGGACGTAAGAAGAGGGCATGATGAACCCATGACTTTTAGAGTCAACATGGATTGAAAATTCAATCGCCCGCTTTTCTCCCTTGTTGGTTCTATTATGTGCTCGTGTGGAGGTCACTTTCCCACAAGTTAGATCAGTCGGGACGTCATTCCCCGTCGAAGGACACAAACTCTGGCAACAACCACTGAAGGATTGAGCTTGATGATGAATAGGAAAAGCCTTTTGACATTGGGGATAAATGTCCATACACCTTTCCGTAGTAAAGGGTGAGAATAGCCTAACCTTTTGGTCATGCAATTTTTCTTGGATACTTGCCATCAGGAGGCAGTATGGGTTGAAGACCTTGATGGCCAATTAATTGATATGCACCGCGAACCATCGTAGACTTGGTAACAAATGGCCCTTCCCACTTAGGCACAATTTTCGTATCTTGTATGTAATGACAAGACGTCAAAGAAGAAGAAGTTTGCCTTTCCGGCTAACTCGTTGCTTGGCCAGCTTGTCGTGAGCTCTCACCATGTTTTGGCAATGGAGCTATAAATTTGGACGGCGCCAAGGCGCATCTCCTTCAAAGCATTGGGCTACCGGAATGAAGTCAAATCTGCTCATCATTTGTGAGATTTTCATGTAGAGCAATCCACAAAGAGGGGAGATGCACCTCGAGTGGCAAGACGACCTCACTCTCATAAATAAGAGAGTTCAATGTGGCTTGCATAGGAGTATAAGTTGTGACACGATACGCTCATAATGCTTCAATGAGACGATCATGAAAATCTCTTTATGATCTGTAACTGTATTTTTAAGCATCTCACCAATGGTGTTGAATGCTTCAATGAGCCCATTGGCCTAGGAACAATATCCTAGGGTAATTCCACGTGATAGTGTTTCACGATAAATTGTGGCACCTTATTTGATGTGAATGTTTTAGCTTTGTCCGAGTTAACATGAAGTGGATAAAATGGTGCCCACTGGCTGAAACATACTTTATAGAGCCAATAAAATTAATTCCCAGGCATTGAATGGCCATGAGGGGACCATCGGGTTTAGTGAAGCCGATGAGTTATGTGCTTGAAGTCCCCATAAATTGGTGGCTATTGCAAGACTTGGTACTCTTCAGACGATCAATAATGATCGATGGACAAATAGTATCTACCCAATCGAAGAGGGTATGGTACATTTTAGAGTCACTTTGCTGGACACGGCACATTCCATGGTGTGTTTTGGTAGTATTTGACACACTCTATGGTATGGTCTGTTTAGTATTCGAACCATGATGTCCTTGTAGCTATGGCTCTTTCAATGGAACCAGCCGGTAGAGCGCCATGGTTAAAATAATAGATGAATAGTTTACACCAATCGTCTTCATCAACGGTCACACCATCGTGACATGGTCGACCATGAGATGTAAAAACAGCTGATAGATGTTGACACCAGCGGTGGCAAACAGAAAGTCTGCAAGCACACGGCTGTCGAAGTAGCTTTCACCCGTGAGTAAACCAGGTATCGAATCCACGGGGAACATGAAGGCACTGTCTAATCACTAAAGCTAACCGGATCGATCGAGTTTATATAAAGGCTGGGCAGAGAGGATAACTTAGCACTAAGGCTGTGAATATAGCGAAGGGAATTCTTCTATGCTTGCTTTGGGCACCGGGGGTATCATAGACCTCTAGAAAATTGCCGACAAACAGCTCTACACCGTACCCGTACGTGGAGGATTACAAAGGACGAACAGGGTTGTCACCACCTACCGCCTACCTCTACTAATCAGTGGGGCTACGAGCCAAACGAGGGCAGATATACACCTAAGTACCACACCTAAGATAATATCAGCTATCCTAACCTTGATTAGAGATTAGAATAGTTTACGAATAAAGCAACGAACCCACAAGCACAATAGAGAACTCAACATTCTATAACTCAGACTTAAATACTAGTTGAGATCCCGGATACTTACTAAATAGCTCGCATCCGTCGAGGTACAGGTGGAGGGACGCCGACACGCCGGGACTCCTCCAGACTCTCCCTCACTCTCTCCCTATTTCTACTCTAAATATGATGAGGGCTTCGCCTTGAATCTTCAGTCCAGCTTGATGATGCTTAGCCATGCCCCAAGTCCATGTATTTATAGCTTGGAGAGGCGGTTGTGAGTCAGTACGATGAGGTTGAGATGGTTCGGAGGTGGGCCTAGGTCGGCTGACCCTAGGATCCACCGTCCTAGGTCGTGCACGGCGCAGATCTTCTCCTAGAGGCAGTTTGCAGGTACGCCTCAAAGGGTGACCGGTTCGAGCGCGCGCCCAGGTCGGCCGACCTAGGGGGGTCGGCTGACTTGGAGTTGCCGCCTCTCGGGCCCATCTTCTTCTGAGTGGCTGACATGTGGGCCCTGAGGTCGGTTCCAGGTGGGTACTTGACATGAGTGCATTTGGTTTCAGGTGTGGGCCCTTCAATCCATGGGTGGTTCATCTCATACCTTTGGTACAAACCGATGTTGATTCAACGGTTAAGATGATCTCTAGGTGTGCTTCTTCTGCATGGGGTAAAGTTGGACTCATTTGGGCCTGGGCCCAGGTCGGCCGACCTGGTGGGGTCGGGCGACCTGGCCCTGGCCCCACTTTGGTCCTTTTTTTGCCACTTTGTCCCTGTAAGCACATATGCACCAAAACTAGTGGAATCCATTAGTAAATAACCCTATGTCTATTTGTTTTATCATTCTTTTGTATCTATGTTGGCGGTAGGATTTTATCATTAAGAGCCGCCAACAAGCTCCTCCACACTTATCTTTTACTCGTCCTCGAGTAAAGACTAAGATTCATCACAGAAATCATTATAAACAAACATATAGGTTATTTCCAAACATTTAGGCTTAGTGGAATTATACTGAGTGGCTAACATGTCTTCTTGAGTTATTGCAGAAAGGAACAACCTCTCGTATGACATGATACACCTTGCTTCCAAGTACTTGGGTTTTCAGGATTTTGCAAAGAAAACCAATGCCTTGCCCCTCAAAGAGTTTCTCTCTGGATATTCATGGTGGTTGGACAACACTCATACTCTCCAAGATAAAACTTTATATGTGGAGCTCTCAGGATACATACCTCATTTCACTTATGTTGTCATTTCAAGGGTTAGATCCAAACCAGAGATAAGTTATGTAATCAAGTCAAGATGTGCAAGTGTATGATATAAAGTGGAAATGTAGGTGTACTCCTTTATCTTGACCTTCTTCCCTTTTTCTTTTCTTTTGGATATGGGCTATTGCACTTTCTCTTTCTCTCTTTTTTTTAATAACTCTATGCTTTTTGCATGAGTCTTTTTCTCTCTCCTTTTTTTCTATGCATATAGCCCATATCTTCTTTGCATCTTGGTTTTGGGAAAAAGGCCATTTTGAGAGTATTTATTCATGAATATGAAACAAAGGCATGTTTTGCTTCACCCTTAGTGTAAGGTTTAGCCTTTTTTTTTATAGTGGAGTGTACATGATCTTGACTTTAAAAACATGAAGTATCTCTAATAAGGGTCACAAACCTTGAAATAACTCAAAGCTCAAAGGAAATGCTTGACTATAATTTAATTGGTTGTCTCTCAAGCCCATGAGGAGCATAGCAAGGTTAAAAATTTTGTAAAACTTTTCATAAATTCCAAGTACTTGAGTAAGCAAGAGCATCTTTCATAATAAAGCCATATCTCAAAATACAATAACTTAGATGACATGAGTTCCTAAATATATGAAGATATCCACAAGCCAAAAGGTATAGGGAATAAAATATATGTGAGTTAATAATATTTTCCATGTGATGGGGAGATGTGAAGGGTTACTTTTATTTAAGTTCTGAATTTCATTATCCAATTATGTAGAGATTCAACTGAAATAGTGTATAGGAGGATCAAACCAGCGTGCAGGAAAAAACGGAGGCCAGGAGGGACCTAGGCCAGGTCGGCCGACCTGGTGGGGTCGGGCGACCTGGGCGCAACCCTTCTGGTCTATCTCTTTTGCGTGCTGCTCTGTTTCGTTCTGTTCTATACTGTTTCACGTTGCAGCGTTCTGTTTTCCATCGATCCTCTGGCGAGGGACTCCCCCACACTTGTACCTTTATTCAAAAACAAGTGGAAACAAAAAACACAGCCCTAACATTCTAAAGATTCTTATTTTATTCATCATAGCATAGGCACATTACAGAATATTCAATTGAGGAAATGAAAGAAATAAATAATGAAGGAATTAAAACTAATGTATCTATCCTATTCAAAAGCCAAGGTGCCTTAGGTGCATTGTAAAGGTTTTATTTCCCTACAGCTTTAGCAAAGCGTTTGAGCTTGACGACTGCTGATCTACGCAACATATCAAAGTCGTCTTGAAGGTTCAAACACTCTAGTCGCTCTTCAGCGAACTTCTTCTCCAATTTGGCATAGTCACGACTGAGCTGATTGATCAGCTCTAGCAACTCTGCATTGGAGGGAGCCATGGGGGTCTTCTTTTCATCACTTTCATGGTGACCCCCTGGCCTACGAATTGGACACTACCAGAGAACTCTCTATCCATCCTCCCTAATCGGTCACGGTTGGATTGGACCCGGTACCAATGGAAGCATTGGTACCGGGTCCAATCCCCAATAATTCTGCGCGCTCATTGGTACCAGGTGGTGGCACCACCCGGTACCTATGAGGCAACATTGGTACCGGGTGGTGTCACCACCCGGTACCAATGAGCCTCGGGGCCTTTGGTACCGGTTGGTGACACCAACCGGTACCAAAGGGGCCCCCTTTGGTACCGGGTGGTGGGCCCTGCGTATAAAGGGGCCTTCTTCCTCCCCCAGCCCGAGCCATGGCTCATTTCTTCATCCTCCATTGAGCTCGGGTTGGGGGAGCTCATGCCCGATTTTTTCATAACTTTTGGAGATTTTGCAAACCAAGTCCGCTAGAAGGTTAGCAACTTCATCCTCTCTCTTTTGACGTTTAGTATGGTCTATTTCATGCTCTATGTTTTGAGTAATTTGTGTTTTGTGGAATGGATTGAAATAAGAGATTTTAGATTGAATCTTCACTTTTATTATGAATTTGTAATAGAGAATCAATATATAGTTAGTTGTTGCATGTGTGGAGATGATGCACAAATTTTTAGACATTGTTTAGATTTTTGGATTATTTGTAGAAACTTTAAATGATTTTCATATTTATGCTTATTATGATTTTTAGATATTAGAAATGATATTCATATTTAGGGTTATTAGGATTTTTAGAGATTATAAATGAAATTCATATTTAGGCTTATTACGAAATTTAGAATTACATCTTTTTAGAGGCTTCAAATGACGTTGATATTTAGGGTTATTAGGTTTTTTTGAGATTATAAATGATATTCTTATTTAGTTAGATTTTAAATTCAATTTTACTTCTCATGGTTGTCAATAGAAAATAGAATTTTACTTCTAGTCATTTGAGAATGCATGAGACCTAGGAATAATGGATAGTTTTTTCGTAATATACTAATATGTTATGTCAAAATTAAAAAAAATCAAGTGTTCTAGAATCAACATGGATACTGCCGCTGGAGGAAGTGGTGATGATGGTAGGGGTAATCATCGTTCCTCTGCTGGCAAGGGGAAAACCACCGTCAACCCTCAACCGAAGCCAAAGAAAAAAGGAGCGTTGCATAGAGCAATGGTTCGATATTTGCAAGGGAAGCATGAAGATGATGTTGCGGCAGGCTTAGAACCTCCGTTTGATGGTCGTTATGCTCCACCGCCAGTTGCGGGTCAAACAACTCCACCTCCAGACCCAAAGAATACGCCCAAAGATGCTTAAATACCACCGCCTGTCATAATGTGATCTATGTCTGTATTTTTTTTCAAATTAATAAGTTTTCCCAAGCAAGAACAAAACCTACGTACGATTTGTAATTTAATTTTTGCGCGTGTCTTTAGAAATACATCTTTTTGGTGGCATCAAATGATGTTGATGTTTACGGTTATTAAGATTTTTAGAGATTATATATGATATTCTTATTTAGGTTTATTACGAACTTTAGAAATTGGGGATGAATTTTCATTGTATTTTGTGAATAGATGAATCGGCAATGGATGTACAACGCGGATAGACGCTCATCTGACTTCATTAATGGCGTTCATCAAATCCTCGACGCGGCAGAGGCTAACTCGACCTCGGGTTTTATATGCTGTCCATGCAAGGTCTGTGAGAATAAGAAGGATTATCACATCTCGAAGAAGGTGGTCCACACACACTTGCTTATGAGTGGTTTCATGCCTAACTATATCGGTTGGACCAAACACGGCGAAGCGGGGATATTCTTTGAAGAAGGTGATGAAGAAGGTGACGACAACATCCCGGACTTTGCACAATACGGTGCCTTTGCAGATGATACGGCAATGGGCGAGGGTGAAGCAGTTGCAGAGGATGAGGATGATGACGCCTTAGGTGGCATGATCCGTGATGAAGAGAAAGACTGCGAAAGTGCGAAAGAGCGGGAGAAGATGAACCGTTTGTTGGAGGACCACAAAACATTGTTGTACCCAGATTGCAAAGAGGACCAGAAAAAATTGGGTACCACACTGAAACTGTTGCAATGAAAGGCAACTAATGGCTTGTCTGACAAAGGTTTTGGAGAGATATTGAAAATGATAAAGAAGATGCTTCCAGAGGGCAACACATTGCCCGAAACAACATACGAAGCAAGAAAAATCGTTTGCCCTCTAGGACTGGAAGTACAAAAGATACACGCATGTCCCAATGATTGTATCCTTTATCGGGGCAAGTCGTACGAATCTTTGGACGCCTGTCCGGTTTGCAATTGCTCGCGGTATAAAATCAGGCGAGACGACCCTGGTGATGTTGAGGGAGAGGCCCCCAAGAAAAGAGTCCCTGCCAAGGTGATGTGGTATTTCCCTATAATACAACGTCTGAAGCGCTTGTTCAGAAACAAAGAGCATGCTAAATTGCTGCGGTGGCACAAAGAGGATCGGAGGGAAGACAATATGTTGAGACACCTCGCTGATGGGTCGCAATGGAGAAAAATCGACAGAGCGTTCCCAGACTTCGCAGAAGATGCAAGGAACATAAGATTTGGTTTGAGTACGGATGGCATGAATCCTTTCGGTGATATGAGCAGTAGCCACAGCACTTGGCCCGTGACTCTTTGTATGTACAACCTTCCTCCATGGATGTGCATGAAGCGGAAGTTCATTATGATGCCAGTGCTAATCCAAGGGCCAAAGCAGCCTGGCAACGACAATGATGTGTATCTAAGGCCACTGATTGAGGAACTTTTGTTGTTGTGGGGCAAAGATGGTGTAAAGGCGTGGGATGAGCACAAGCAAGAGGAATTTAACCTAAGAGCATTACTGTTTGTGACCATCAATGATTGGCCTGCACTTGGTAACCTGTCGGGACAGTCAAACAAGGGATACAATGCATGCACACATTGCCTAGAACACACCGACTGCATTTATCTGAAACATTGTAGAAAGTGTGTGTATATGGGCCATCGTCGATTCCTTTCTGAGAAACATCCGCTGAGAAAGAAAGGAAAGCATTTTGAGGCGGAAGGTCGTAGCAAACCAAGGCATCGGGATGGAAAATATGTATTTGCTATGGTAAAAGATGTGAAGGTGTCTTTGGGAAGGGACCTGGCAGCCAGCCAGCGGCAAGTGATAATGGAAAGGCGCCCATGTGGAAGAAAAAGTCAATATTCTGGGACCTACCATATTGGGAGGTCTTAGATGTACGCCACGCAATTGATGTGATGCACCTGACGAAAAATCTTTGCGTAAACGTGCTAGGGTTCCTTGGTATTTACGGAAAGTCAAAAGATACGCTTGAAGCACGACAGGACCTGAAACGTATGAAACAACGAGATCCCCTGCATCCTGAGAAAAGAGAGAAAGGGCGTTGGAACTTGCGTCCTGCTAGCTACACTCTAAGCAAGGAGGAGAAGACCAGCATGTTTGATTGCTTGAACAGTATTAAGGCCCCGTCCGGCTACTCATCGAATGTAAAGAGTCTGATAAATATGAAAGAGAAGAAATTCGTACACCTCAAGTCCCATGACTGCCATGTGCTGCTCACACAATTGCTTCCCGTGGCGCTGAGGGGAATTCTACCCGTTAATGTCCGAACAACTATTGTGAAGCTATGCGCCTTTCTCAATGCAATCGACCAGAAGGCAATCGATCCCACTAATCTAGCAAAGCTGCAGGATGATGTGGCCCAAAGCCTTGTCAGCCTTGAGATGATATTTCCTCCGTCTTTCTTTAATATTATGACGCATCTCCTGGTCCATGTTGTCAAAGAGATTGGTATTCTCGGTCCTGTATTCCTACACAATATGTATCCTTTTGAGAGGCTCATGGCTATTCTAAAGAAATATGTTCGTAACCGTTCTCTTCCAGAAGGATGCATCGCCAAGGGATACAGAACAGAGGAGGTCATTGAGTTCTGTGTTGACTATATCCCCGAACTGAAACCGATTGGGCTACCTGAGTCACGCCATGAGGGGAGACTACTTGGAAAGGGCACGTTAGGAAGGAAACAAACAAGGTGTAGCGACTACGATTTATTCATGAAAGCCCATTACACTGTATTGCAGTCGTCAACCATGGTGGCTTCTTACATCGAGGAGCACAAGACTATAATATGCTACCAAAATCCAAGAAAGTCTGAGAAGTGGATTACACGCCATCACATAGAAACTTTCGCTGGTTGGTTGCGACAAAAGCTCATGGGTAACGAGACAATACATACACAGCTGGCATATTTGGCAAGGGGACCATCATCCTCATTCTTGACGTTCCAAGGCTATGACATAAATGGGTATACATTTTACACGAGAGCCCAAGACGACAAAAGCACCAACCAAAATAGTGGTGTCTGTATAGATGCCTATGACAACAAAGGGAACAGGGACTCATATTATGGCCAGATAGAGGAGATCTGGGAACTAGATTATGGACCTTTGAAAATACCACTTTTTCGGTGCAAATGGGTGAAACTTACAAGTGGAGGTGTTACTATAGACCGCTACGGCATGACAACTGTGGATCTCAACAAAATTGGGTATGTAGACGAACCATTCGTGCTTGCCAAGGATGTGCATCAAGTGTTTTATGTGAACGACATGTCTACCAAACCCAAGACGGGGACTCTGCAAACAAACAACTCCGAACTTTATCCAAAACGGCACATAGTTCTCACGGGAAAAAGAAAAATCGTGGGTGTCGAGGACGTCACCGATGAAGATGATTATAATAGGTGTGACGAGGTGTCTCCGTTCAGTGTGGAGGATGACACAAGCATCCTGTTGGCCAATGAAGATGCTCCTTACGCTCGCAACGATCATAACGAAGGCACTCTTGTAAAGAAAACATTTATTGCTGTTCAAGCATAATGTTGTACTTATGTTGAAGCATGATCATGCTATGTAATTCTAATTATGTTGAAGCATTATGGTATGTAATGTTGGCCAAATTTGATTGTCTTATGCTTCTTGATAAGTATTTACTAGTTTTGTTAAATTGACTTGTAATATATTACGGTTTATTTTTGGATAGTATCATGCCGAGACAGCGTCAGGCAGCTAGACGTGGTGGCTATGTTACTAATATGCCACCTACCATCCCGATTCGAGAGGCTCACGAGCCTGGATGGTCGACAACTCAACAAGTTGATCATGTCCCAATTCCCACACCTCAGCAACTTCGCTACAATATGGTAGGGTTATGATATTCCTCTGCAAGTTGCATTTGAATGTAATCACTATGTCACTGAGAATAGAAATTATTAATAATGCAGATCATTAATCCAATTACATGGCTAAAAGATGCAAACATCGGTCAATCAAGTCCTTTGGTATTAAGAGAAAATGTGACAGAAAATACTGGTAGGGTTATGATCTCTGTTAGCATTCAACAAAATGCCACCCGTGACCCAAATCCTGGTGACATGGTTATTATCCACGTTCATTCTGGCGCGTGGCAGCAAGACCATGTGGCCTCGTGTGATGCTGTGAGGCAAGCATTAGCCCAAATAGAAAGTCAAACTGGCCATGTTTTCCCGGACTACAGCTACTTCAAGTTGAAAGCTCTCGAGACGGGTGAGCCAGACGTGACACAGATGCCTAAAAGGATTAGTCCTTCATATGAATCGATTTATGTAAGTTAGTTTTATTTTTAGTTGTGTAATTATATTATACTTTATCTATCTTTATCTGTAACAATATGTTTTATTAATCTTATTGTAGGATGACTACTACTGTGGATTCATGCATGCGTGTTTTGGTCTACGTGCAGTCCTTTATCAAGTCCTTGGAAACTTAGGGTATGCACACACGACGCCGGGGGTTTATCGAGTTAATGGTGGTTTCCAAGCTAATATAACCTTGAGTCATGCCAATGCTGCTGAGATCACAATTTATGGAGAGGTCTTGGATTCACGTTACAAGGCACAGGATAGTGCATACATATATGCACTTGATTATGTCGACAGTTCCTAGGCATCGAGATTATCGATATAAACTATCCTTTCTATCTCATGAATTTGGTTGGATTTGATAGGATTTGATATAATTTGATAGAATTTGATAGAATTTGATAGGATTTGATAGAATTTGATATAATTTGATATAATTTGATAGAATTTGATAGAATTTGATAGAATTTGATAGGATTTGATAGGATTTGATCGAATTTGGTAGAATTTGATAGAATTTGATCGAATTTGATATAATTGTTATTTCATGTATATTTGATAGACGGAAGACAAAATGGACTACACAGAAGACGAAATGAACATGATTATGATGGAAGAAATCGCAAAAGGCAGTGCACGTGCCACAAACCTTCTCGACGTCGACGAGGAGGCAGGTGGTGACGATGGCAGCCAATACCTGAATATGTCAGGTGATGGCATGGAAGAACCTGCCGCTGGTAGTGTTCGGGCCGAGGAGGTATATATGTATACATATTGTCAATATCGATATATATATGTTCAAGCATGAAATCTTAATATATACATTTCTTTCTCGTACATGTAGCCCTCAGGCTCACAGCCTTCTGGGTCCTTATCATCGAAGAAGACGAAACGTGGCCCGACCAAGAAGTTAGAGGGCAGACTTGTAATCACTGATGTGGCAGAAGATGGTCGGCCAGTTGCACCAGAGAAAGCTGCTATAAAGATGGCCAATCAGTGTGGTGTTCTAGTGAGAGACCACGTGCCCATCAGCCTGCAGAGGTGGAAACCCTGCGATGATGCTACATACGTGCCGCAATCAGAGAAAGAAATGCTATGGGCCAGTCTGCAAGAACATTTCGCGGTGCCTCAAGGTTCAGAGGCAAGAGTCAAAAATTGGGCTCTAAAGACGATGTGTACTGCATTTCAAACATGGAAGAAAAACATGTACAAGAAATATGCCGAGAAGAACCTGACACCCAACTTCGATGATTACCCAAAGCTGAGGGGTCATTGGGATTCCTTCGTGCAGTACAGGCGGTCGGAGTTAGGTGAAAAGAACTCGCGACAGAATAGGATCAATGCCGCGAAGAAAAGATACTTCCACTCTCTTGGACCAACTGGCTATAAGAAGAAAATTCCTATCTGGGACAAGATGGAAGAAGATTTGGTTACCAGGGGAATCACGCCGGCGACAATGCATTGGCCCGAGCGATCAAGGCATTGGTACTACGCTCATGGTGGCACTCTGGATCTTTCCGATGGGTCGCTTGTATACAGCGATGAGGTAAAAGAGGCGGCCGCTGGTATCCTTAAGGTCATTCAAGAGACAGCCGATGGGACATTCGTTCCCGACAGAGAAAACGACGAGCTAACAAGGGCTCTGGGGAACCCCGAACATCCCGGACGAGCTAGAGGTGTCGGCGTAGTCCCGTGGAAGACTGCATTCCCTGCGGACAGTGACACATACAGGAGTCGAAGCCGCTCCAAGGCCGCACAAGAGAGAAGAGTGGAGAACTTGGAAAGAGAGCTTCGGGAGACAAAGGCCGGCATCCCAGAGATGGTGTCTAGACAGCTACAGACATTGCTGAGCCAAGGGCAGACGGTGCCAGGAATAGTACCAGCTGGTGGATCAGCTGATGGTGTTAGCCCGCCCTCCCAACGTCGCAGCAGTGTTGCTTCTACAGAGCTCCCACCTGCCGATGCCGGGGACGACAGTGCTCGCTATCCAGTGGACGAAATCACTCTGCGTACGCCATGTGAGCTTCATATACCAAGCCGGAACTTATCCACTAAGGTGGCTTACGGTATGGCTTATCCGGTGGAGCAAGGGCAGACCATTCATGGGGCACAGATTCCAAGTGGCTACTGCAAGGTGGGGGTCGAGCAGATTTGTGAAGGATATGATAAATTGGAGCTCGACATCCCAGGTGGCGACGAAGAAAAGACGTTAGCGGATGCTGCCCACGGCAGTATCATTCTATGGAAGAAGCGTTACGTCAAATTTCGCAGTCAAGGGCCGTCAGCTACTCCACCCAGGGATCCCCCGCAGCCACCGTCACCTTCAAGAAGGGCCGAGGATGACCCAGAGCTGCCACCTCTAGGTAGGGTTGCAGTACCGTTTTCGTTTTCTACATTTGCATAATTTGCAATACCGTTTTCGACCGTTTCCGATCGTTTTCATCCCTACCTCCAGGTCAGGATGA
The DNA here is from genome assembly GCA_004135705.1 of Alloteropsis semialata. Classification (NCBI taxonomy): domain Eukaryota; kingdom Viridiplantae; phylum Streptophyta; class Magnoliopsida; order Poales; family Poaceae; genus Alloteropsis; species Alloteropsis semialata. The sequence continues at coordinate 20,008,544 of CM014276.1, read as the reverse complement.
TGCTGGCTCACACAGGTCTCCTCCTCCACCAGCACGGCATCCCCCAAAGCGCCAAGCTCCGCCCCCACGGCGGACTACTCGCCAGAAGTGCCAAACGGTGGACAAAGAGCCTACGACCGATGAAGAAAGGTTGGCCGCCATAAGGAAGAAAAGAGCCTACGACCAAACTGACGAGGAAACTGCTTTGGTGGTCGCAGCCCAGATCAGAGAACATTTCAAACCAGATGAGCCAGAGAAGCCGGTGCCCATA
>CM014276.1:19995991-20008220 GCA_004135705.1 Alloteropsis semialata | reverse complement strand
GTGAAGAAGGCGGCCACTCCTAAGAAGAAACAAGTCGGTCAGAGCTCGGCTGGGAGGACACAAGGGCAACAGGAATATGACGAGGAACAGCTTGCGTTGTTGTGCCAGCAAACAGACCTCTCAGCGGCAGAACTTTTATCGGGCACGGGCGAAATTCCTGTGGCAGCACCTGTGGAAATTTGGACATTTGAATATGGCAAACCAATGGTGCCCCCAGATTCTTTGAAGTCCCTAACCACTCAAGCATTCCGATTTCATGAGTGGTACATGAAGGAGTCCAAAAAGGGTAGACAGATGCTCAATGTTTTGATAAAAGACCGTGATTACTTCCGTGGGCATGAGCTCTTGATTTTGGATTTCAAGGATGTCTATGATTTGTACCGTCAAGATGCCGTAGACCTCTCATTGATGAGCTGCTGGGTTCTGTAAGTTTCTTTCCCTGATCTATTCTCGCAATACTTGCTTTCTTAATTATAATTTTCAACAATAACAATCTATTCTTGTCATGTAGGATGGAGATCCATACATGCCGTGAAAAATCGTATGATCATGTCGGCTTCATGGATCCATTGATGGTAAATGAGAGAAATGTACAGATACAGCCGCTGGAGACGGTGGACAACATATACCTGTACCTGGAGAAACAAAGAAGCAAGAATTACATTCTTTTGCCATACAATTTCCAGTGAGTACTTCTCTCTATGTATGTATAACTTTAAGACTTTGTTCTCAATACTTGTGCATGTATTTATATATATATATATATATATATATACAGCTTCCACTGGATACTGCTTGTGATAATCATGAATCAAAGTCAAATTGTTGTCATGGACTCACTGCGGAAACCACAAGAGGATTACCAAGCAGTTTTAGACTTGATTGACATGGCATGGACACGTTTCCGTGCGAAACATAAAGGAAATTTCAAACAACAACTGCATGTGAGGACGGACTTTCCGGTACGTGGCTGGTGTACCCGCATATCTCGTAAAATCACACTAATATATAGTTGTTATGTCTAACTTTATTCTTCTCCACTATCAGTTTGCCAGACAGGAAGCAGGGACGAATCTATGCGGATACTACGTCTGCCAGTGGATCCATACCTATGCTTCTCACACAAAAGTGACTCAAACAGAACTCATGGTATGAATTAGATTATTAGTGTATATAGAAATTAGATTATTAGTGTGTATGGAAAATAGATTATTAGTGTATATAGAAATTAGATTATTAGTATGGAAATATTAGTGTATATGAAAATTAGATTATTAGTGTATATTGAAATAAGATTATTAGTGTATATTGAAATAAGATTACTAGTGTATATGGACATTAGATTACTAGTGTATATGGAAATATGATTATTAGTGTATATGGAAATATGATTATTAGTGTATATGGACATTAGATTATTAGTGTATATGGAAATATGATTATTAGTGTATATTTATTATGAATATATTTATTATACTTTGTTATTTCATGTATACTTTGTTAATTCATGTAAACTTTGTTATTTCATGTAAACTTTGTTACTTGGTTAGAAATGATTATTAGTTATTGATTATTGTTTAGAAATGATTATTAGTTATTGTTTTGAAATGATTATTAGTTATTGTTTAGAAATGAATTTGTTAGGATATTTTATAATTACATGCAAAATTTATTTATTATATGAATTAATGATTATTAGTTACTTGTTTAGAAATGATTACATGCAAAATTTATTTATTATATGAATGAATGTTGTCATTTGTGATTAATGCAGAGGATGTTTTACCATGAAGTGCTCCCAATGAGAGAAACAGCAAAAGCTATTGCGGACCAACTATTTGGATTCATTATGGACCAAGTTATAAGTCCGCTGGGAGAGTACCACCATGACGGAACCGAAATCGCTCTTTTGGACTCCCTTTCTGCTCCTTCTTCCAGTGCAGCTCGTAAATTGTAAATAACTTTTAAATGCTCTAACTTTTGTATTGGCCGATCTCAAATGTTTATATGTAAATGTTCGAAAAAAATGCAATCAAAGTTGGGTCAAAATCAATTGACAATTGCGACGACTTCAATCTTATTGCGTGAAAGATCGTGTACGACATATGACATATGACGAGCAGACACGTAGACGCGTAGATTTGTATATAACTAACCCAAATATCAAACATTTAAAAAAAAATAACCAAAAGAGCCTTTGGTACCGGTTGGTAACACCAACCGGTACCAAAGGCCCTCCCCCGAACGCCTACGCGGGGGGTCCTTTGGTACCGGTTGGTGTTACCAACCGGTACCAAAGGCCGCCCCCCTTTAGTCACGGCTTCGCGGTACCGGTTCCAGAACCGGTACCTAAGAGGGTTACGAACCGTGACCGATGAGAGGTTTTCTGGTAGTGTTAATTATCCAGAATACCTAGAAATAACCCTCTCTACCTTCTACACATTTAACTTTGTCCTTGGTCGATCTTAACTCGTCACTAGTACACACACGTTCCCTGTGGATTCGATACCCTAGAATACTCTCGGGTGAAAGCTACATCGGTATCCGTACGCTTGCGAATTTATCTGTGATCGTTAAAAATACCAACAGTAGGTCAGTTTACTGGCCCAATAAATATAAAGTGGGCTGGCCCAATGAAATAAAAAATATCCAACAACAATAAATTGTAACAAATGTTCTAGAACAAACCTAAAACAAATTTTCCAAAATAAGGTGAAACAAATGTTCCGAAACAAAACATATGGAACAAATGTTCCAAAACAGAAGGAAAAAAAAGAGTAAAGTTGAGATCCTCCGCCGCCAGCCACAAGGACGGGAATTTTTTTTATTTTTTAACCCTTTTTAAACTGAAATTTTAAAAATAACCTCAGCCGAACTGTATTTCCAACAAATAACCCTTTTCGTCGCGCCACGACTCATGGCGCGACTGAAGAGGGAGTCGCGCCAGAGCATGTGGCGCGACTGCGCTGCCACGTCGGCCGGCCCGGCCGCGGGCGGCCAGCGCGGATGCTGACCTGGATAGGCGAGTCGCGCCACATGCCATGGCGCGACTGAGTCGCGCCAAAGGTCGTGGCGCGACTCGCCTGTATACAGCCGCGCGCCCGAGCCCCTTTCTTCTTCCTCCTCCCTTTCTTTCTTTCTCCCCAACCCTAACCGAGCTCTTCCATGGAGACCGCCGCCCCCCCTAGATCGGCCCATCCCACCACGGATTCGAAGGGGAAAAGTGGGGAAACTACTCCGGGAAGGTAACTCCTCCACTTTGACCATCTACATTTTGCGGATTTGGTTGATTTCCTTAGTTTTGGATGAGGTTAGGTTTAGATAGGGTTTGACTTGATTTGGTTGATTGAGCACGGATTTGAGATGGTTAGTTGTACTAAGTGGTGGATTTGGTCGTTGGTAAAGCCTGTCTATCGTATAGATTTTTTTGCATGTGACGATTTCGTTGACATAACAATTTGTAGATGTGGATGATGCTAGTAATGAACTAAATGGTCTATTGGAGTTGGTATTAATTTGAGTTAATGTACCTTGCTTTGGAAAATATAGATGTGTATATATTGAAGTTAATGGTTATGTGTATATGGTTATGTGCAAAATATAGGATTTCATGGTGATGATTTATTTTACTTGTATATAGTTATGTATAAAATATAAGATTTCATGGTGATGATTTATATGACTTGTATGTGTGTATGGTAATGTGTAATTTATTTGACTTGTACCTATTATATTGAAGATAGCCTTTCATGGTTATGATTTATTTGACTTGTATGTGAAGTATATATGTGAAATTTGTTGATATATAGAAATGTGAAATCTTGGATGACTTGTTCATATTGGATTGTTTTAATTCAATGTTCTTTTTTAGCACATGGAATTTATTTTCATTTATTTGATATAGGTCAAAATGGCGCGGCACCCATAATATCCATTGCTTGAGATGGCGTACGACGAGAGACACCGCGGGAGGATACTTGAGGAGCGTATTGAGGTTAGTTTGTCCTTAATGATGACTTTGTATGGAGTAAATGAATTTGATGGGTGGATGTAGTCCAACACGGTGTTTGATTTATTATTTGCAGGTTTTGAATTCTCTACGTATCCGCACCCACAATCCTCTCGTGTGGGACGATAGGTACGCCCCGTACCTTCGGCAAGCTGGCTTGCTCCCATTGGCGATGCTTGTGAAGGGTGGATTGCCGAAGATGGACAATGCGGCTCTTACCGCGCTAGTGGACCGATGGAGGCCTGAGACACACACATTCCACCTCCCTTGTGGTGAGATGACGGTGACACTTCAAGATGTTGCCATGCTTTTTGGTCTTCGCATAGACGGCCAAGCGGTCACTGGGACAATTGATCCTGCTGGTTGGCGAGATCGGGTGGAGCTGTTGTTTGGTGTTCGTCCTGCAGATCCACCGGACGATCGAAAGGATAGGAAGACTACAGGAGTCAGCTCGGCTTGGTTGGTGCAGCACTTTGGTACGCCCCCTCCTGCTGATGTTGCGGCTGGTGTTGTTGCTCGATATGCTAGGGCATGGCTATGGCACTTGGTGGCTGGGTTTTTATTTCCGGACTCGAGCGGGAACACCATTTCTTGGATGTGGGTAGACATTATTGGGCAAGCTTGGGAGAACATCGCCACCTATAGTTGGGGTAGTGCAGTTCTTGCATGGCTCTATCGCCAGATGTGTGATGCTTGCTGCCGCAAGGGTGCTAGTGCTAACATGGGGGTTGTGCCTATCTTTTGCAACTGTGGATGTGGGAGCGGCTTCCGATTGGTTGGCCGGAGCGGTATACACATGAGGTAAGATAATATCTTTTGCTTCATTAAGTATGATATGAGATATTGGTAATTTGACATTATATTTGTTTTGTTGAAGCAATTACCAACTTATGGTGAAGAGCCTTTGGCCACTGTCGGTTATCTATGGCACAATATTCTCAATGTGCATGGAAACCCAGTGAGACGTTACACTGACTACAGCAACGCTCTGGACTGCCTCACTCCTGCACATGTAAGTTGTCTTTGGCACGTTCTTTGGTATTGAGGTTTATTTTCGTTGTCTGTTCTATTGTAGTGGTTTTGGCATTGTTGGAAATTTATTTGATTCATGATACCTAGGTGAATTGGCGCCCTTACGATCGAGATGAGGTGCAAGCCATGGCGCTTAGTCCATATTGCATGATGAATGAAGATTATTGGCGCTCGATTTGTCCCCTCATTTGCTTCTACATTGTCGAGTACCATATTCCAAGTAGAGTGATGAGGCAGTTTGGCTATCTTCAACCTTACCCTCCAGAGTACATAAACACTAATCAAGAGCTTCATCGGTATGTTGTGTCTTTGTTGAGTTTATATTCTTGGAATCATGGTATGTTGTATACTTGTATTTGATAAAGAAATACTCTTGAATGTAGTATTGACCGTCGACGCGAGAGGGGTAGAAAGGATTGGGGCATGAAGCACCAAGGATACATTAACGCTTGGGATAGTCGTGGAGCCAACATTGTCATAGGAGGTCCACTTCACCGTGACCCCCCTTTTGAAAATTATTTGCAATGGTTGAGAGCGAACACAAGGCTTAAACTTAAGGTGGCTATGGATGCCGATCCTATCGAGGACCTACCTTCAGACCTAGAAGATGTGTTTGACCAGTATGACGAGATGACAAGGCATGCCACGCAGACACAGCGGGGACCGGTGGAAGACTACATTGTAAGTTTGGTTGAATTGTTTGCTTATTTGATTAATGTAATTTGGTTTTGGCTACATTATAAGTTTGGTTGAATTGTTTGCTTATTTGATTAAATGGTTGAATTTTCACATGGCAATGATAGGGACAACAACTTGGTCGTTTTGCTAACGAGTCCCTCGTAGCATTGGGTGTGCCAATTGGGCATCCAGAAGAGGTGAGCAAGCTACGGGCCTTCATACAGGTTAGATGGTAAAATGCTTTTATCTCTGATTTATTTGATGCCAATTTGACTTTATTGTGATTTTAGAGATTCCATCGTGGGTGTCGAAAAATGGCCCGCAAGTTGAATTGCATGGCTCCACGAGAACAAGAAGCGGCTGGTGGTCCCTCAAGTTCTGGTACACGTTCAGCTCTATCCACTAGGGGTACTAGGGCCACCTCCACGAGTACAGGTGCGGGCCTGGTTTCAAACTAGTACTGTTTGTGCATTTTTGGTTTTCATCATTGGTTTTGATACAAAATGTATATTTGTTCATGCAGGGACTCTCACCATTCCCGGACCTAGCAGGGATGTTGACCCGGAGGAGGAGGAGGAGGAAAATAGCTCAGACTCAGAAGATGATGATCCTTCGTATGGTCAAGAAGAGATTGGTTTCTCACAGTTGCCTGATGCGCCATTTGATCCATCACAGGGCAGTCAGAGGCCTAGGAGGCGGGCACGACAGGACCACACAGATGTTGGGACCCCTAATGTGTTGCCCACCAATCCAGGACGCCAGCGTCGCAAGAAGAAGCCCTATACACCCAACCCCTCACGCCGCAAGTAGAGTTCCTCAAGTAAGATTATGTGATGGATATGTTTAGTGATGGACTTGTTATGTGGTGGACTTGGGTCATGCGATGGACTTGGGTCATGTGAAAACCTTTGTGATGGACTTGATATGTTAAGTGATGGAATTGTTATGTGATGGACTTGGGTCATGTGGAAACCTTTGTGATGGAATTGTTATGTTATGTGATGGAATTCTTATGTGATGGAATTTCACAGTTGAAACATTGGCTAATATTTTTTTTTAACTCAGTGGCCTTTGCGGTGCTCAGAGGTTATACTTTATAGGGTTGATTCTTATACTTTATAGGGTTGATTCTTTTAGATAGCTCTGCTAGTGTCTGATTTCTTGCTGGGATGGTTCCCTGAATTGCGACGGGAGTTGGAGCAGTCGCTAAATTGTTTGATTGCTGGGCTTCAAGGATCTTATTTCTTTTAGATAGTCTATAAGATAGAACTACAAGTAGATGATGTGGTAAATTGGATCTATAGTCTAGTCTTGGGTTGTGGCAAGTAGTCTATACTTTTGTGGCATAGATTGATTGGATTTCTAATGTGTTGCCACACAGATGTTGGGACCACACAAATGTTGGGACCCCTAATGTGTTGCCTACAACACATGCATTTCTTGTTCAGTGTACCTTGTGGTTCCTGTTGCAGGACATAAAACTAGCAAATCTATCTTTTTTGTGGATCATTCTGTTCATGTGCCATATAGGTTTTACAGCTGCGCTTAGTTTTAATTTGTAAGCTCATTGGTAGGTAGTTTAATTACTGTGCTTACATTTTTATTGTAGTCAATGAGAGAGAAAATGGAAGCAGAACAAAGCCTACCTGGATCCCTGAGTCTGGCGCGACTGCTGCTTTAGTCGCGCCTCGACTCAAGGCGCGACTGATGCCTTAGTCGCGCCACGATCCCTGGCGCGACTAAAGCAGGAGTCGCGCCATCACTCTGGACGACTCAGGACCTAGGTAAGTCATTTAGTACGCAAGGTGTCGCGCCAAGCGTTCTGGCGCGACTGCTGCTTTAGTCGCGCCTCGACTCAAGGCGCGACTGGTGCCTTAGTCGCGCCACGGTCCCTGGCGCGACTGAAGCAGGAGTCGCGCCGTCACTCTGGCCGACTCAGGACCTAGGTAAGTCATTTAGTACCAAAGGTGTCGCGCCAAGCGTTCTGGCGCGACTAAAGAGACAGTCGCGCCATGAACCGAGGCGCGACTAAAGCTTTTCAGGAATCCGACGTTTCTCAGGCCGTTCAGGAAATCCGACGTACGCTTTTCAGGGTATCATTATGTAGGCTTTGTCAGTGATTCAGTGGAATCCGATGTAGGTGATTGAGTGGAATCCGACGTACACTTTTCAGGGAATCATTATGGAGGCTTTGTCAGTGATTCAGTGGAATCCGATGGTGGCTTTTCAGGATGTGGCTTTGTCAGTGATTGAGTGGAATCCGATGTAAGACTTGGTCTAGTGAACCACAAATGGCCTATATAATGGCCATCGAAGCCACATCCTGATATATGAGTTCGCACCATGTCCTGGTTGTATGGTCCATTGGACCCGCCTAATCCACACCCTAATCTAGATGTTAGAACTAGAGATTTCTATGGTCACCATTGTTGACACCAGATTTTCGCACCAGATATGCTGAGTCATGAGGTGACGTGGTACGGCTGGTGGACCCATTGACTGGTCAAAGTCGAAGATGACAGAGAAGGAAGCCGATGTTGGAGAAGAGTCTGATGAAACAATAAGTCCGATGTGGTGATGGATAAAAGGAGAAGGGCGCGTCGGCTAAGAAGGAAGCCTAGTAGTAGTTACCGACGAAGCTCATTGGTGGACGGGCTGCATCAGTTCTGATCTCCGGCTTACCAGTAAGTTAGTCAATTATCGAACTAGTATAGGCTTTGAATTGAGGCGCATCGCCCTTTCTCGTTTATACTGTTCAACCGATTTATCTCTGGATAATCAAGATTGATATAGATTCCCTACGTCGGAGCTAGATCAATATTGATTATTCAACAGATTATCGTTTATCGGACTGCACTTTAAGTCTAGATTCCCTACGTCGGAGCTAGATATCAAGATTAGTCTAGATTCCCTACGTCGGTGCTAGAGTAATCTTGGTTACTAAAGGCAGTTTTTGCGGTTTGTTTGGAGTTGCTAGATTGGTTTAGATCTACGCCATGTGAATCAATTCTACTTCTTCAACGGCTTTGAGCATTGGTCTTGGTCCGATTTAGGCAATATTTATCTTACAGCATCGTTCCAGGTTCGATCCATGTTTTGTGGTTTAATCTGGTTGTTCTTTGAGTATTGCGCTGGTGTAGATTCCCTACGTCGGAGCTGGATCTTCGCAATATGATTAGATTGATCTTTGATTGTCATGCTTGGTTTAGATTCCCTACGTCGGAGCTAGATTCATCTTGATTAATCAAAGGAAGCTTTGGTTATGCCTTATTGCTATTTGAATGTTAAGTGTGGTTTAGATTCCCTACGTCGGAGCTAGATCTTGCTTGATTATTTGGTAGCATATCTTAGAATCAGAACGACCCTGTTAATGTTTTATCTGCTTATTTGCTTAATCTAGTCAACACCTGTGCGAGCATCTTGTTTAATTGACAGGTTGATGAGTTGAGTTTGATTATCTAGCTATCCGATCTGATCATAGTTGGAGAAATCTAGATTCCCTACGTCGGAGCTAGATTTCTCTGAAAAGGCTATAGTCCGATTGGTTGGTTAGATGGTCCGATAAGATGAGTCAAACTGGCAACTAGACAAGGTGGACAATGTATCGGCTTACACTTTGATTATTTGATATCTTGTTTAAAGACACAGCTGATCTATTATTTTACATATTGGCCTTGTTTTATGCTTTATTTATTATTCAAAGGCTGATCTGTTATATTAATCAAGGTCCGATCCTGATTGGTCCGATTCTGAGGTCTGATTCGGTGTCTGATTGAGGTCCGATTACTCGGTCTGATTGACGTCATCAATGAAGTCCGATTTTGAGGTCCGATTGGTATCGGCCGACACGTGCCTGATTGGGTCTTGGCTAAAATCCGACGTTCCTCCATCGTTTGGAATAAAGCCGACACAATCAAAAAGTAATTTAACTGTTTTATCCCCTTGTCAATTTCAGGTCAAATTGACTGGCACGCTGCGAACCTAAACTGGAGTGTGGGCTGGCACTGGAGCGAAGCAGATCTCCCTGGTCTTCGTGTGCTGCACGTGGAGGATACAACCGCCGATTTTCCACGTCAACACATTTTTGGCACGCCTGGTGGGACACGAGAAACAAATTCCAAGATGTCGTTGTCTGATGCTGAACAAGAAACTGCAGCAAGACTTGCTGCTGAAAAGGAAGCTGCTGAGAAGGCTAAGAATGACAAGAATAAGACGCCTGAGACGGCCATTCCCATTACAAAGGCCGATCTGTCTAAAGCTCAATTAGATGCAGTTCAGGCTCAGATTGATGCGTTTGAGAAGCTCTGCCTTGGCCAATTTGGGCGTAATCGTTCAGGCCCTATACTCAAAGGTCCTCTCCCAGATCCAGAATTGATCAAGAAGACAACTGATGCTCGGGAGTATCAGGTCAATATGACAGATATGATTCACCAGGCTGTTCATCATGCACTGATTAATCAGTCAGGCACTTTGGTGAATTCATTAGATAATCTCATCAAGAAGGCGGTGGACGATGCTATTTGCTTGAAAGGTCCAGTGTTTATAGCAGATTCTGCAGGGGCATCAGGATCAGGAAAAGGCAAAGAAACTACAGATAATGCAATGACCGTTGCTCCACAGATTCCGATTGCTCCACCACCTCCTGTTGAACTGGCCAACGGTTTTCTGTTGATGGCCGATGGAACTATTGTCGGCCCACATGGTGAAAAATATGCTAGGACTCTGAACGAAGGAGAGAAACAACCTGCAGCTGCAAGACTACGTACAGAGATTCCTTCACATCAGCGTATGGTCGGTGATTACAATAATTATGTGATGGATATAGCTGATGGAATGCCACTTGGAAGTCAACAGTCTGATTGGTCACAGAAAATAGCCGAGGTGATCCAAAATCAATTCGGCTTGAAGCCTAAAGATGAAGCGAGGTTGTATCGGCATCCGTACCCGTCTTACTTTGATGCAGTGCCACTTCCTCCGCGTTACAGAGTACCGGATTTCTCCAAATTCTCCGGGCAGGATGATATGACCACTATTGAGCATGTCAGTCGATTCCTGGCTCAATGTGGTGAAGCTGCTTCAGAGGAGGGACTCAGGCTCAGATTTTTCCCTCTGTCATTGTCAGGGCCGGCGTTTACCTGGTTTACGTCGTTGCCAGCAGGATCAGTCACAGGGTGGTCCGATATGGAGAAGCAGTTTCATAAATACTTCTTTTCTGGTCTCAACGAGATGAAGATTTCTGATTTGATTGCTGTCAGGCAGAGAAACGATGAGACCGTCAAGGAGTATATTCAACGGTTCCGTGACACTAGGAATCGGTGCTATAGTTTGAAGCTGTCTGATATGCAGTTGGCCGAGCTTGCATTCCAGGGTTTGCTTGCGCCGATCAAAGAAAAGTTTTCTGCTCAGGAGTTTGAGACATTGGGACAACTGGTTCAGAAGGTGTCAGCCCATGAGGTCCGATATCAAGAGATGAAGCGTGTAAAGTTTTCCAAACAAGTATCTTATCTCTCTGAATCTGAAGAGGAAGCTGATGTCAACATAGCTGAATGGACCAAATCCAAAAAGCCAGTATCACTCCCATGGATCAAGCAGAACCCTGAGAAGTTTGGATTTGATATAACTAAGGCCGATAAGATTTTTGATTTACTGCTCAGTGAGAAGCTTATCCAGCTTTCTCCAAATCATTCTATTCCGTCGGCCGATGAGTTGAAGAAACGCAAATATTGCAAATGGCATAACTCGACTTCTCATGAGACAAATGAATGCAAGGTATTCAGGAGGGAGATCCAATTGGCTATAGAATCTGGCAAGATCAAATTTAAAGACAACAAGAAAGCCATGAAGATCGACGATCATCCCTTTCCTAATAACTTTGCTGATTTCTCCTTTTCTTCACAGTTTCATCTAGTTGTTCTTTGATTGTTGTGTTTGATTTAGATTCCCTGCGTCGGAGCTAGGTTTTCACAATATATCAAAGACTGATCTTTGGTCTTTAAGAGTGATTTAGATTCCCTGCGTCGGAGCTAGATTCCTTTTGACTATTCAAAGACAGCTTTGAATATCGGAACGATCTTGTTACTATTTTATTGTTTATTTGCTTAATCTGACTAATTACCTGTGCGAGCATCTTGTTTAGTTGTTGGGTTGGTGAGTCGAGTTTGATTGTTTAGCTATCTGGTTTGATCATAGCTGGAGTATGTGCGCTGCATCCGTCTGTGAAACCGTGTCGAAACAGTTCTGGTCCGATTGGTTAGTTAGATGGTCCGATAAGATGAATCAAACCGACAACTAGGCAGGATGGACGACGTATCGGCTCACACTTTGATTATTTAATATCTTGCTCAAAGGCATAGCTGATCCGTTACTCGCATATCGGCCATATTTCATGCTTTATTTTATTATTTAAAGGCTGATCTGTCACATCAATCAAGGTCCGATCCTGATTAGTCCGATTCTGAGGTCCGATTCGATGTCTGATGTCATCTATGAGGTCCGATTTTGAGGTCCGAT
>CM014276.1:19908723-19983711 GCA_004135705.1 Alloteropsis semialata | reverse complement strand
TTGCCGGCGGGCGAGGACTCCACCGACTCCTCCAACTCCTTCCTCCCCTTAGGTGTGAGGGGAGGGTACAGACCCTTTCCATAGCCGCCTCCGGGTTTACTTTCCCCGAAGACTCAGAATCGCGGCTCTGGGGTGCTAGCGGGAGAGTAGATGGAAACATCGAACGTATAATGATACGCCACGACATCCTCCCACTTGTTCTTGATGACCTCCTTCAGCTTCTCCCCTGGTTGAAGAGTCAGGAGTCCATCCCCCTTGGTAGGGGTGGCCACCGGCGTCTTCTTTGGAGTGAGTTGCTCCATCGTCGGCGGTGGCTCTTTCCAGCCATCTTTGTGGATTTGAAAGGTTTGGCTCGGAGGTTTCAGAATGTGGGTGAGGAAGAACTCAGATGAGGAGGGAGAAGAGGATGGGTGAATTTTTAAAGAATGAACAGCCCTCTTCTCAGATCAATCAGAGGTTGAAACGCTCATCCACCGCGGAACGGCCTCAGAGACGTTGGAGTGGAGCGTGTGCAAAAGATAGGGCTGATCGGGCTCGGGAGGCCGTCGGCCGGCCTGGTACGGTTGGCTGAGCTGGCCTTGAGCCCGATCGCCTTCATGTTTTTGGTGCACTACGTGACAGGTCCAATATGCCCCAAAGTGTGTGCAAATGTGTTCTAGGGGTTAAGGACATTAGCGTAAGGTGAAATTATAGATGGGAAATATCCATGACCAAATTGATTACATCAAATTTCTCTTTTATTTTATCAGGTTCAAGAAAAACTTTTAAACGCTGACCATTTACCTTGAAGAGGTTACCTTCATCATCTTGGAGTGTGATAGCCCCGTGTGACGAAGTCTCCACCACAACGAATGGTCCTTCCCATTTGCTTCGAAGTTTTCCATGCCCAAATAGCTTCACCCTAGAATTAAAGAGTAGTACCTTATCCCCGGGGTGAAACTCCTTCATCTTGATCCTTTTGTCGTGCCACCTCTTGGTTCTTTCCTTGTAAATTCTGGCACTATGGTATGCTTTGTCTCTCCACTCTTCTAACTCTGATAACTGCATTCTCCTCATCTGCTGGGCTGCTGGAAGGTCCATGTTCCATTTTCTTATGGCCTAGTGTGCCCGATGCTCTAGCTCAATCGGTAGGTGGCAAGTTTTGCCATAAACCAGTTGATATGGGGACATCCCGATCGGTGTTTTGTATGGCGTCCGATATACCCATAGAGCATCTGGTAACTTGCTCTTCCATCCTTTTCCCATTTCTGTTATGGTCTTCTGCAAAATGTTTTTGATCTGCTTGTTTGATGTTTCAGCTTGACCGCTGTTTGATGAGATTTTGTGCAAGATTTTTGTACAAATCCTTCAAAAAATGATAATGTGACCTATATATGCCTTACGTACTACCTCTAAGCAAAAAATGAAAAGAGCTAGCAAGTTGCATGGTGCTGGTGCACGTACATGGTGACTAGCTAACGATGACACGGGCTTTCCACCAGTGTCCGTTCACGTTTCTGAACGCAGGCAAATGAGACTCGTGGGAATCAGCTTTGACCATGCGACAGCCACAAATACATATCCTAGTATAGTACATGGGCAAGATTAAGATGCAGTACGTGTACGTACCCTGGCATCCATCTGGGATACACACGTACCCTCTCTCTCCCGTGCAGTGGGACTTTGCCAAGAGAGGCCCACACGACTACGATGCTGCGAGGTACGTATGGGAAACGGATAAAGATGGACGCCAGTTTATTCGCGAGGAGTCTAACGAAGCTGCGGATATCTCGCAAACAGATCGACGGCGCTGCATGGGAGTCTTGGGCACACGAGACCCTAGCACCTGCCTTATAGTTGGCCATATGGCCCGAGGTCCATGGGCCGGCCCATGGCACGACCTTTTGGCACGGCACAGGCCCGGCCCGGCCCGACCCCCTATGGGCCCGTGCCAGCCCGGCCCGATCGTAGTGCCGGGCCTGGGCCTCGACCTCGGCACGGCGTGCCGGCCCAGCCCGGCACGACGGGAGCAGGCACGGGGCGGCACGTGGGCCGGCCCGTAGGCACGCGGCCCACCAGGCCCGCACCCCCGGCCTCCACGTGGGTGAACCGGAGGAAAACCGCCTCCTGATTGGTTGCCTGTACGTCGGTATCGCAAAACCGCAAGAAAACCAGCTACCGGAGAATAAACCAGTAGCAAAACCGGCCGTAGTCCACGATGTGCAGCCGGCTGCTCCCCGCGGCGGCGCGGCAGATGGCCGTGTTGGCGAACGCGAACGCCACCTTCTCGAAGCAGCAGGTGGCGACGAACAGCCGGTACGCCTTGAGGAACTCGGCGGCCGGGGCGCGGTTCGCCGGGACCGACGACGACCTGTGCAGCAGGCTCCCCGTGCCGGCGAGGCGCGCCTCCAGCGCCGCCGCGAAGCAGTGCGCCAGCCGCTGCGCGGCGTCCCCCGTGGCCGACGCGTGCTGCCTGAGCTGGCCGAGCAACTCGCGCGCGCCGTGGCGGTCGTCCACCGCCTGCGCGCAGTGGATCAGCAGCGCGCGCATGTCCACCGGCGCGTCCCACCAGTAGCAAAACCGGCGTCGAACTATTCCCGCGGGGACACCTGTCCCGGCCGAGCTGCCTCCCGCGTCGCACCAGGCCACTGCTCCTCCATGGCGGCCGGCGGTGGATCCTGGCGTCGTGCTGCGGGCTGGCACGGCACGGGCGGCACGCTGGGCCGTGGCCGTGCCATCGTGCCGGCACGGCACGGCTAAAAGCCCTGCGTGCCGTGCGCGGGCGCCAGGCTCGGCACGTAGTGCCGCCCAGCACGGCACGAAGTGCACATCGTGCCGAACCGTGCCGTGCCGCTTCGTGCCGTGCCACGAGCGTGCCGTGCCGTGTCGTGCTGGGCGGCCCAGTTGGCCATCTATAAGGGGGGACCTATTTTTTAGGGGAGAGGGATTGACGCCCGTGGAGCCAGGACCGAGGCGGCAGGACGCCGCGCCCGCAGCGGCGCCCTGATCCCGGCCGGCCATGATGCTCATCGGCGGCAGTGCTAGCTAGTCAGACCTCTTCTCTTGCTTTTGATCTACATACATGCAGGAGAAGGGGCGGGGATGCCTTACCACCAGCGCGGCGTGGCGACGTGTGGATCAAGGAGGGGGCTGTGGGAGCGGCCAGGGAGAGGCAGCGGCGGCAGCACGACGCGACGCCCGCGGTGGCATCCATGACTTCCATCGGCGGCTGGAGGAATTGACATGCCTGGAGGCTGCACAACTCCCAATCTAATCCTCGTTGATCTCCCCTTTATTCATCTAGCATGCAGGAGGAGATTCATGGACGAAAGTCAGAAGGAGCCGGTGAGGCCCTTCGACAACTGCGGCGCTGCGGCATGGCGACGCATCGGTCAAGGAGCGTGAGAGAAGCTCCTCACATCAAGGCTCGTCGGGAGGCGGCGGCCGCTGAGCTGCACCGTACGCCAACACAAAGTGTAGATCAGCATGGAGAAGATATTGATCTGCCCATCTTTGATCAACACAGACACCAACCACCGATGCCGGACGAGCTGCACCAGCCGAGACACGGCAGCAGGAGCAGACCTGAAGGAGAAAACACAGGCGCACACACAGGAGAAGGGAGCAGGAAGGCCAGCCGCTCCGTCGACTCCTTCAACCCGACGTTCACATCGTCCCGTTCGTCTACTCCTTCGACCACTCGCCGCTCGGAGCCGGCGGCTGCGCAGCGAGGAAGCCATGGTGCCCCTGTATGTCTTCGACGGCGGCCACGCAGGTTGATGACTACTCCCCTCTATCTTTATTTTGCAGATCGCATACTGCATATACACAGCACAAATGCCGTAGATCTTGGAGCTGGCACCGCGACGCTGCCACAGCGTCGTGCTGTTTGAGGGTTGCAAGATGCAAGATTACGACGGCGCCGCAAGGCTGCCAGACGGCGCTGAGCAGGTGCCTACTATCATGAGCAAGAGGATGCATGCACGTACATGCTACCCATGCATCCTTGTGCATGAAGGCCATGCACGTACCGCCCGTGCATGAAGTCTTGCCAAGACCATGAAGACCCTGTGCAGGTGGTGTTTCCCGCGGCAGGACCCTTGCAGATGGCGTTCTCTGGCCGTCTTCCCGAAGAGCGCTAAGGTCCTGATTAAGCCATCACCCCGTCGACCTCGGCTAAGCTACACTTACTCCATCCTCTGCGAGGACTACGCTATGTTCGACGCCAGCGAGGCGGCGAAGCTGATGTTCCGAGCTCCTCTACACCGACAACTCCTCGATGAGGCGGACGACATGGGCGAGCAGGCGAAGCTGATGTTCCAGGTATGCCACACGTGCTCATGGACACTCTTCTTCAACGACTTCTACCACGACGATGCTGCCGAGACGTCCGAGATGGTCCAACTTCAGACCTTCTCCATGCATCTACCACTACGATCAACACACATAGGCCAGGGAGATCTGCTTTACTCCGATGTTGGTCCTGCACTTTGTCCAGGTTCGCGGCGTGCCAGTCAATTTGACCTGTAATTGACAAGGGAATAAACAGTTAAATTACTCTTTGATTGTGCCGGCTCTATTCCAGACGGCAGATGCACGTTGGATTTAGCCACGACCCAATCGGACTTGTATCAGCCGATGCCAATCGGACCTCAAAATCGGACTTCATAGATGACATCAATCGGACCAATATAATCGGACCTCAATCAGACCATCGAATCGAACCTCAGAATCGGACCAATCAGGATCGTACCTTGATTAATGTAACAGATCAGCCTTTGAATAATAAAATAGAGCATAAAACATGGCCGATATGCTGTTCACCTATCTTAACTGCTCAACTGCTACTTCTAACAGATCTGTCAACTTTCCGATCTACTTATACCACTGTTTCGATACGGTTTCACAGACGGATGCAGCGCACATACTCCAGCGATATTGCCTCACGTAATTGCTAACAGATCTAATACAAGATAGTAGTCTTACAGCTAATCTAGATGCAAAATTAACGGATCGGCTATGCCTTTGAACAAGATATTAAATAATCAAAGTAGAGCCGATACGTCGTCCACTTTGCCTAGTTAACAGTATAATTCATCTCATCGGACCATCTAACTAGCCAATCTAACCAGAACTGTTTCGACACGGTTTCACAGATGGATGCAGCGCACATACTCCAGCTATGATCGGACCAGATAGCTAAACGATCAAACTCGACTCACCAACAGAACAACTAAACAAGATGCTCGCACGGGTAATTAATCAGATTAAAGCAAATAAGCAATAAAACGGTAACAAGATCGTTCCAATATTCAAAGCTGTCTTTGAATAATCAAGAGAAATCTAGCTCCGACGCAGGGAATCTAAATCAAACCCGACACTCAAAGAACAACCAGATTAAACTGTAAAGATAAATCGGACCTAGAACGATGTTGTAAGATAAGTATTGCTCAAATCGGACTAAAACCAATGCTCATAGCTGTTGAAGAATCAGATTAATTCACATGGCGCAAATCTAAATCAATCTAGCAACTCCAAACAACTGCATAAGCTGCCTTCTAATAATCAAGAGAAATCTAGCTCCGACGCAGGGAATCTAAATCAAACCCGACACTCAAAGAACAACCAGATTAAGCTGTAAAGATAAATCGGACCTAGAACGATGTTGTAAGATAAGTATTGCTCAAATCGGACTAAAACCAATGCTCATAGCTGTTGAAGAATCAGATTAATTCACATGGCGCAAATCTAAATCAATCTAGCAACTCCAAACAACCGCATAAGCTGCCTTCTAATAATCAAGAGAAATCTAGCTCCGACACAGGGAATCTAAATCAAACTCGAAAACTAAAAGAACAACCCGATAAATGATTAATCACTGAATAATCAAGAGAAATCTAGCTCCGACGCAGGGAATCTAAACTAATCTTGACGATTCAAAGATAAATCGGTTGAACAGCATAAACGAGAAAGGGCGATGCGCCTCAATTCAAAGCTTATACTAATTCGATAAGTTGACAATCTTACTGGTAAGTCGGAGATCGAGAACTGATGCAGCCCGTTCACCAATGAGTTCGTCGAGATCTACTCTAACCTACTCCTAGGGTTTTGGCGTGAAGCTGGGTTGTATTGATTGTGAGAATAGTATTTTACAATGGACAAGGGTTTACATTTATACCCTGGTCATGAAGAGTCTTGATCGGACTTGACTAACTTGCAGATAAAGTAAACTATTCTAAGATAGAATGGGACTTTAAATAAGCCTTCAAAAAGGAAATAGCCCCTGCTCCTACTGCGCTTCCTTTTTAGCCAATGCGCCTTTCTTCATTCGTCATCGGACCCCTTTCCCGCATCAGCTTCCTTCTCTGGCACCATCTGCTTGACCATTCAACGGGCCCACTGCGCAGTACCAGCCTCACCACGTCACCATCTGACTCATCATATCCGGTGCGAAAATCTGGTGTCAACACATGCCCCCCAATGTTTGGGATAAAATATCTTTTATTCCAAAATTTGTATCTGTCATCATAACTCCTTCACCGATTTTCGTGTCGAAACTTCCCATCCTTGCACTGTGCGGTTCCTCGATTTTCAGGCCACAGCCGTTTTCTCCTTATAAAAACCCCCGCCGGCGGCCACGCTGTTCACTCCTCCTTCTTCGCCAAGAACCCGCACAGCTCATCCTCTTCCTTCTCTCTTCTGAGTGACCATTCGCATTCATTCAAGCCCAAACCAAAATCCACTCAAATGGCCGAATCATCCTCCATGGGTGTCCTCCAGTCTTCCGCATCCGCTTCCCTCTCCACATCTGCTCCGGCAGGTTCATCATCTGCTGCGCTCTCTACCATGGCGACGGCGACAACATCAACCACGGTGGCGACCATGACGTCGACAATGGCGGCGGCAGCGAGCTCTTCATCCCTTTCTTCAACAGTAGCAGCAGCAACGACCTCGACAGCGGCGGCGGTAATAAGCTCCTCAGCAGCGACGGCCATGACCTCGACGATGGCGACAGTAACGAGCTCTTCAGCGGCGGCAGCCATGACCTCGACGATGGCGGCGGCAACGAGCTCCTCAGCGGCGGCGGTAGCGAGCTCCTCAGCCCTTTCTTCTTTGGCGCCTGCAGTATCATCAATGGGAGAAGCACGCTGTCCGATCCCAGAGGTATCCGAACTCATCCTCATTTCGCATTCCAAAATTCGGACCTTTCAAACTGGTTTTTATTTCGCATTTCTCCTTTTAGGCCATCCATGCTCAAACCCTAATCCTTGTGCGAGATGTCCAAGGGGCTTATCTTCTTGGTCCGATGGGAGACCCGGACCCTACTGAGTTCATCAATCTGGAAACCCTGCGCATTCCATTCAAGACCTCTGGACTCGACATCGAGGACTGGAAGAATGCATTCCGATCTTGGCCGACAGTTCTCCCTGGATGGAAGGATTGGTACCTGAGAGTATCGGCCTCCAAGTCCACGACATGGGAAAACACCGACATTGCCCAGTGCATCGGCCTTAGCATCGGACCCATCACAAAGAATGAGAATCTCCTGATCGCCGCATCGCATTTCTGGTCCGATGCCCTTAATGCCTTTCTCTTCGGTCATGGTCCGATGACCCCGA
This sequence comes from Alloteropsis semialata, assembly GCA_004135705.1. Taxonomy (NCBI): domain Eukaryota; kingdom Viridiplantae; phylum Streptophyta; class Magnoliopsida; order Poales; family Poaceae; genus Alloteropsis; species Alloteropsis semialata. The sequence goes on along the minus strand of CM014276.1, from coordinate 19,976,113 downwards.
CGCTGCTTGATGTCGTCATGCTCCTTGGTCTCAACGTTACCAGCAACAAGCGCCCCCTCAGGCTCGATATCAAACTCACCCATCATTTCAAGACCAAGAATTCTGGTGGCTGGACAGGATATATGAATAGCAATCATCGGACCGGACCAGTCACCGATCGTGAGCACGCAACCTTCTTGAATATGTGGCTGGACATATTTTTCTTCTGCGGCACTACACTCGGTCCGACGGCAAATTATCAGCACTTGGCCGAGTTATTGGCGGGTAATAATATCATCAACCTCGGCCAATATCTCTTGGGGTCAGTGTATAACTTGCTCCATCAAGTTGCCCGACGCCTGAGGACCGGATCGTCTATCACCAATCTCGGCGGGCCATGGTGGTTCATCCAGATGTGGCTGATGCTACATTTGAGCAAGGTCCTCAAAGTAAATATCCAGAAACATAAGTTCCCAGAGAGCAGACCTGAATCAGAAGAGGTCACCTTGCGCCGATGTACTTCGTTTGGTGAAGCTGCCATGGGTTTCCCTGCCGATAAGCTGTTGGCCAAAGAATCGTCCAAGTACTTCGCACTCCTCTATAGAGGCATTGCTGACGACAAGGCGCTCTGGTTCTTGTATGATGATGCTGACGAATACGAGCTGCCCTACAAATTCAAGTTCGGTATGATTGTGGAGACAGATTCAGAAGCCCTCGCCATCTTCCGGACTTGTATCAATGCCCAATTCCTTCCAATCGGCCTTAGCTTGAGCAAGCAAGGGCAATCGACCTATGAGTATTATCATCCAAATCTGGCCGCCCGTCAGTTTGGCATCGGCCAACTTCCCCCTCATTTGGTCCTGGCCGATCAAATCTATCCAAGGGGAAAGATTGACACAAGCATTGAATGGGATCGCCTCCTCAATCTCGAGCCCCCCTTGACCAAACAAACTTGGATACTTTTGCAATCGGCCTTGTAGCTCATCGGACTTTCAATACATGGTGGGCCGAATGGCGTCAACATCTATTCTGCATCGCCTGCAAGACTTATGTCCGGAAGCTGCACCCCACCTTCAAGGGTAAACCAGAGGTAATATCCATGAATTTGCTTCTTTCCTTTGCATTATTTCAGCTTACTAAACAATCTTTCCTTTTGTCAGGATGTCGATTGCTCTCCTCCAACGGTGACTCGATCCGGGAAGCAAGTCGTCTACACAACATCTCGCCAGATCCGTGGATCGGCTGTGACTCTCCCACTATCGGCAAGCTTCTGTTGATCGTCAGTGACAGCAGAAAAAGGAAGAAGCCGACATCCTCCAAAACCTCCAAGCACCTAAAAATTGCTTCGGTAAGCCCAAGAATTCATCAAACTCGATTACTTTATCGAAATTAATCCTCTTTTTGCAGACGCAGATCGTCGGACAATCTTCGCATCAGCCAAGTCCGACAACGCTTTCAAGCTCATCGGCTAAGGAGGCTTCAAGATCGGACCCACAGAGATCATCAAGCCCAATCCAAATGCAATCAAGCCCCGTCCAGGCACAATCAGGCCCCGTCCAAGGGCAATCGGTTCATTCGCCTTCATCTGAGAGGACCATAACTGGCTCGCCTCGTCAATCAAGCCCGCCACCTCAAGAAGAACAAGCACAATCAGGCCAGGATCTTCAAGAAGATCGTCCAGTAACTCCTCTACAGATCCGATCACCTGATTCTACAGAAGCAACGGTAATCATCGGCCGATTTTCTTTAATAATCGATAGTCGGCTTGCCCTTATTCTTCCTTTTCTAGCACACTACTCAGCACGTCTTGACGGATCTGGAGATTGCACAAAGAGAGATCCAAGGCGGCAACATCGAAATCTCTCAACCCGGACCTGAGCAGGAATCGGCCTGGAAGCAAGTAAGTATCCTATCTTGACGCACTCATATCGGCTTCTTTCGATATCGTATCTGACCATTTCCTTGTCCACAGGCTCAAGATACTCCCCAATCCAGCCAGACCACATCAATTAACTTTGATCGGCCGGTAATAGGAGAAGAAGAAATCAATTCTGGGCCAAACTTGCTGTCTGATGAGGTGAAGGCGAAGCTGCTTGACATATCCGCATTCCTTCATCAAAATATCGTCGATCTCGTCCAGGATGCAGAGCCGATTCATCAGATCGTCAAGACTCTGTGAGGTCAGCTTCCATCGGACTTGGAGGAGGCATTGATACCGGCGGCCTATATAGAAGGTCATTCCTTTCTAGTGATGTAAGCCAACCGCCGGATCGCGAATCGGACCTCCCAGCAAGACCTGATCAAGGTCAGAGATGAAAAACGAGCTCAAGCTGCAGAATCGACAAAACTGATCGAAGAGTTATCGGCACTCCCCGCTTCCATCAACTTAGAACTTGAAAATCTGCGAGCCAGGGAACAAGCGCTAGAACAAGAACTCATCCAAGTCCGATCAAGCATCCAGGCTAAGGCAAAAGAACTTGATGACCTCCCAGCTCTGAAGGCGAAGGCCGAAGAAGATTACAAGACTCATATCAAGGCCGCCAAAGAGATCCACAAATCAATCAAACCTGTGGAAGGAGATGCCGATGCTGATGCCAAGATTATCGCCGATGTCGACAAGATCCGTCAAACTGCTCTCGGCTTGATAGTTAGCTATCTGCAGCCTTGAACACTGAAACTTGTTCGTCCCACTTATCGAGTGGTTTGATGCACTGGTAGCCTGCTCCTCCATCGAGCGGCTTGATGATGTAATATACTTTTCTTTTGTTGCATATAGCCCTTAAGGCGATGCATGTCGCATCGGCTTTCATATTTTGTTCTTGAGGCGATGTTTCCATCGGCTTCCAAACCTGACGCGCAGCATCGGCTTTACGAATTTACCCAAATGCTAGGGTAGTACTTCTTCAAATATTTCCCGTTCAATGCCTTAGGAAATGTTTCCCCTTCAAGCGTCTGTAGAATATAAGCATTGCCAGTAACACATCGGACGACTCGATAGGGCCCCTCCCAGTTCGGTGACCACTTGCCGTATCTGGGATCCTTAGAACCAATTGGCAGAATAACTTTCCACACAAGATCGCCTTCTTTGAATTCTTTCCCCTTAACTTTCTTATCGTAATGCCTCGCAACTCTGAGCTTGTTAGCTTCGATGCTCTCCAGAGCGCGCAGCCGACGAACAGCCAAGTCATCGGACTCACTATTCATGAGTTCCATGTACTTGCCGGCCTTTAATTTATCCTGAAGCTTGATACGCCTTGATCCAGTATGAATTTCCCATGGAAGAACGGCTTCATGCCCATAAACCAGTTCATATGGAGAAACCTTGATCGATCCATGGCAAGCCATTCGATATGCCCATAGAGCTTCAGGAAGCACAATATGCCATTTTCTCGGGTACTCCTCAATCTTCCTATCAATCAACTTGATCAAACTTTTATTGGAGGCTTCAGCTTGACCGTTGGCTTGTGCGTAGTATGGCGATGAATTGAGGAGCTTGATACCCATATCAGCAACAAAATTTTTGAACTCGTCAGACGTAAACATCGTACCTTGATCCGTCGTGATCGTCTGTGGAATTCCAAACCGGTAGACAATGTGTTCTCTAACGAAATCAATAATATTCTGGGACTTCACCTCCTTCAAAGGAATAGCTTCAACCCATTTGGTGAAATAATCTATTGCCGCTAATATAAATTTATGTCCCTTGCTTGAATGTGGAAAAATCTGGCCGATCAGGTCAATTCTCCAACCCCTAAACGGCCATGGCTTGATGACAGGGTTCATGGCCGATGCTGGAGCTCTCTGAATATTTTCATATCTTTGACACTCCTGACATCCTTTATAATATTCAAAGCAATCTTTCAAAATCGTCGGCCAATAATATCCGTTCTTCCTGATCATCCACTTCATCTTGAACGCCGATTGATGAGCCCCGCAAACACCTTCATGAATTTCTCCCATCAAGACCTTGGCTTCTTCAGGTCCGATGCATCTCAACAGGACTCCATCAATCGATCGAAAATAAATTATTCCTTCAACCAAAACATGCTTGACTGACTTGTAGCGTAACTTTCTAGACGCCTTGGCAGAAGGATTTTTCAAATATTCGACAATTTCTTTTCTCCAATCTCCTTCCGGTATCTCCTGTATCATCACATCGGATGCAGGACGATAGCCAGACGCTTTCTGCGCCAGCCGATTTGCCTCCTCATTATGATGTCTTGGAATATGCTCAAGAGTTACCAGGGAAAATTGGTTAATCAAACCTCGGCACTTTTCAAAGTAAGGCAACAAAGCATCCATCTTGCAATTATACTTGCCGAGCAACTGATTAATAATCAACAAAGAATCTCCAAATATCTCAACAAATTGAGCGCCGATTTCTTTAAGAATTCGGAGACCTTTCATCAATGCTTCATATTCCGCCTGATTATTTGTGCACTTTTCAATTGGATAAGCAAACTCAAACCTTGCCCCCCGAGGCGAAATAATAATCAGGCCGATTCAGAAACCATCATTGCAAGACAAACCATCAAAGAACATAGTCCAAGGAACTGCGTCAACCACATCGGCCTCTGTTTTTATCGGACCAGACATATCAGCCTCCATGGTACACTGCTCAACAGCATCAATATTAGATCCACAATGATCAGCAACCAAATCAGCCATTATCTGCCCTTTAACTGCTTTGGCCGATTCGTATCCAAGATCAAACTCTGTCAGAGCAAACACCCATTTGCCAACTCTCCCCTTCATGATTGGCATTGACAACATGTACTTGATCACATCCTCTTTGCAGACCACAGTGCATTCGGCCGATAGCAAATAATGCCTCAGTTTTGTACAAGAAAAATATAGACAAAGGCAAAGCTTTTTCACATATGAATGCCGAGTCTCAGGATCCAGCAATCTTCGGCTTAAATAAAATATGACTCGCTCTTTCCCATCAACCTCTTGGATTAAAACAGAGCCGATTGCATGATTAAAAGCCGATAAATAAAGTTTGAATGGCTTACCCTCTTGTGGCGGAATAAGAACTGGTAGATATGCTAAATATTGCTTGATTTCATCCAGCGCCTTTTGATGCTGAGGTTCCCATACTAATTCTTCTCCATCCTTTAACTTTAGCAGAGGAGTAAATGCTTCTAATCGGACTGACAAATTTGATATAAACCTCCTCAGGAAATTGATCTTTCCAATCAAACTCTGCAATTGCTTTTTGTTTACTGGAGGCTCAATATCATCAATAGCTTTACGGTTCCGATCATTCACCTCGATTCCTCTCTCATGAACCAGGAAACCGAGAAATTGGCGGGCCGATACGCCAAAAGCGCACTTGAGCGGGTTGATCTTCAATCCATGTTGCCTTGTGCACTCCAGCGTTTCCTTCAAATCGGCCAAATGCTCCTGATAGCCCCTTGACTTGACCACCACATCATCAATATAGATTTCAACTATCCTGCCGATCAACTTATAAAAAATATAATTCATAGCACGTTGATAAGTAGCACCGGCATTTTTTTAAACCAAAAGTCATAACAACCCATTCGAATAAACCGAGGGCACCTGGACATTGGAATGCAGTCTTGGAGATATCTTCTTCGGCCATGAGAATCTGATTGTAACCAGCATTACCATCCAAGAAACTCATCATCTTATGGCCAGATGCTGCGTCAACAAGCATATCGGCCACCGGCATCGGGTATTCATCTTTTGGAGTCGCCTTGTTCAAGTTCCTGTAATCAATGCAAATACGCAGTTTTCCATTTTTCTTATAAAGAGAAACTATATTTGATACCCACTCAGCATACCGACATGGCCTGATAAACTTAGCTTCAAATAGCTTCGTTATTTTGGCCTTAATTGGTTCGTACATCTCAGCCTTGAACTTCTTTGCATACTGCTTGTGCGGCCGATATCCTGGTTTGATAGGCAGCCGATGCTCAACAATATCACGGCTTAAACCTGGCATTTCATAATATTCCCAAGCAAAACAATCAGAATACTCTTTCAAAAGTTTTATTAATTCTCGTTTATACTTGGGATCCAACTTTGCACTGATATACGTCGGCCTTGGTCTATCACCAGATCCTATGTCTATCTCTTCTAATTCGTCGGCCGACGTAAATCCAAACCCTAACTTACCAAATTCACTTCGGTCTTCGAAATCTTCTATACAATCGGCCATTTAAAATAAAGTCTCAGAGCCGACTGCTTGGATCGGCTGTAGTCCTTGATCGGACACCTTGAGGAAGTCGACGTCCCATGCTTTCCCTGACAGGCACTCAATCCCTTCAAATTCCCAAATCGTTGACTCGGCTGTTGCAATGCTAACCGAGTCATCAGCTGGGATGATCTCCACATTGTTGCCCTGCCACTGGATCAAACACTGGTGCATCGTGGATGGGATGCAGCAATTGGCATGAATCCAATCACGCCCGAGGAGCATGCTGTAGGAACCCTGGCCATCAATCACAAAGACAGTAGTCGGCAATGTCTTGCTGCCGATGGTCAACTCTACATGAATTGCCCCTCGAGGCTCTGAAACGTTACCGCCGAAATCCTTGAGCGTCATATTTGTCTTGATCAGATCATCAATCCCCTTACCCAACTTGCAGAATGTGGAATAGGGCATGAGATTGACAGCAGCTCCCCCAACAACTTGCATCTTGGTCATCGGTTTTCCATCAACGTATTTCTTGATGTACAGAGGTTTCAGGTGCCGATATCCATTTGCATTTGGCTTCTCAAAGACGGCCTTCTCTGAATCAAGAACTAAGCATGCGGCAGCTTCTTCTAATTCATAATCAGTCTCATCATCATCCTGTTCATCAGGAGCAGCAAAATCAAAAGGCAACATTAAAACCATGTTTACTGGGGCCGATGCACTTGCTTCATCGTCATTGGCCATCTTGACGCGCCAAGTTTTCTTCTCTTTGGCTAACTCTTGCTCCTGAATCTGCTCACGATGGCGCAACCGCTGAACACGTCTCCTTTTGGACCTAGAAATCCCTGATGGGCACCACTGTCCAGGCTTCATTTGAGGTTCTCTAATCCGATCCTGAACTGGAGCCTTCTCTTCCATTTTTTCAGGGCCACGAGCATCAACCTGGCCTTCATTATTTTTACAGCCACGAGTATCAACCCGGCCTTCATCTCCTTGATGACGATCATCAATCCTGACGCCGATCCGTTCATGAACTGATCGTCGACTTCTCTTAGAATCTCTGTATTCTTCATACTGAAAGCTGCATTCAGGACAATCTGCTTTGGACGGCAATCTGAGCTTCTCGTTCCAACAGAATACGAAGAAAGGACATCTCCAGTGACCATCATCTTGATCATACTGCTCATAAGTTTGACGCCTGTCCATATGCCAATTGGACCTATAGCCGTACTGACGACGATTGTCGGACCTATCATCAAACCGGCGTCGGCCATCGGACCTGTCATCATGTCGGCGCCGATCATCAAACCCTTCATCAAACCACCTTGCCTGATATTCGTGCCTCTGACGTCGTTGTTCCTCGCGCTCTTCCCACGCTCGGGCTACTGCCTGCTGCCTTTTGTACTTGTTAATCAGCATCTGGAAAGTCACGCGTGGCCGATATCCACCAGGAGCATTAGATTCACGCCCAAATGCCTGATGATTCCTTCGCAGCTCTTCAACAGTGACCTGAACTGCAGGATCAACGGCACCAGAACTCTTGGCGTGGTCCGATGTGAGCACCTTGAACTTCCCCTTTTCACCAGCATCAACCATATTAATAGAAAAGGAGAAATCAACAAAGTTATTAGGAAAAGGATGACCGTCGATCTTCATGGCTTTCTTGTTATCTTCAAACTTGGTCTTGCCAGATTCGATAGCCAATTGGATCTCCCTCCTGAACACCTTGCATTCATTCGTCTCATGAGAAGTTGAGTTATGCCATTTGCAATACTTGCGCTTCTTTAGCTCCTCGGCCGATGGGATAGTGTGATTTGCATAAAGTTGAATAAGCTTCTCACTGAGTAGCATGTCAAAAATCTTGTCGGCCTTTTTTATATCAAACCTAAATTTCTCAGGGTTCTGCTTGACCCATGGGCACGACACCAGCTTTTTGGATTTGGTCCATTTAGCTATGTTGATATCAGCCTCATCTTCAGAATCAGAAAGATAGGACACTGGCTTGGAAAACTTTGTGCGCCTCGCCTCCTGGTATCGGATCTCATGGGCTGACACCTTTTGCACCAGCTGTCCCAATGTTTCAAACTCCTGAACAGAAAACCTCTCCTTGATCAGTGCGAGCAAACCCTGGAATACAAGCTCAGCCAATTGCGTGTCAGATAGCTTCAAGCTGTAGCACCGATTCCTGATATCACGGAACCGTTGAACATACTCCTTGATGGACTCATCATTTCTCTGCCTGATAGCAATCAAATCAGAAATCTTCATTTCATTGAGACCAGAAAAGAAGTACTTATGGAACTGCTTCTCCATATTGGACCAGCCTGTGACCGATCCTGCTGGCAACGACGTGAACCAAGTAAACGCCGGCCCTGATAGTGACAGAGGGAAGAATCTGAGCCTGAGTCCCTCTTCAGAAGCAGCTTCACCACATTGAGCCAAGAATCGGCTCACATGCTCAATGGTGGTCATATCATCTTGCCTAGAGAATTTGGAAAAATCTGGCACTCTGTAGCGTGGAGGAAGTGGCACTGCATCAAACTAGGATGGGTACGGGTGCCGATACAACCTCGCTTCATCTTTAGGCTTCAAACCGAACTGATTCTGGATCACCTCGGCTATTTTCTGTGACCAATCGGACTGCTAACCTCCGAGTGGCATCCCACCAGCTTGATGCATATCCATCATGTAATTATTGTAATCACCGACCATACGCTGATGTGCAGGAATCTTTGTACGTAGCCTTGCAGCTGTAGGTTGCTTTTCTTCTTCGTTCAGAGTCCTAGCATATTTCTCACCATGCTGGCCGACAATAGATCCATCGGCCATCAACAAAAAACCGTTGGCCAGCTGAATAGGTGGTGGAGTCGTCGGAGTTTGCAGAGCAACGGTCATGGTGCAGTCTTCAGTACCTTTGCCTTTCCCTGACCCTAATGCCCCTGCAGAATCTGGCATAAAGACTGGGCCCTTTAAGCAAATAGTATCATCCACCGCCTTCTTGATGAGATTGTTCAAAGAATTCACCAAAGTGCCTGACTGGTTAATCAATGCAAGGTGGACAGCTTAATGAATCATCTCTGTCATGTTGACATGGTACTCCTGGGCATCAGTTGTCTTCTTGATCAATTCTGGGTCAGGAAGAGCACCTTTGAGCACAGGGCCTGAACGATTACGCCCGAATTGGTCAAGGCAGAGCTTCTCAAACGCTTCAATCTGGGCCTGAACTGCATCTAACTGGGCTTTAGATAGATCGGCCTTCGTAACTGGAATAGTCGCGTCAGTAACCTTGTTCTTGTCAGCCTTAGCTTTCTCAGCCGCCAACTTCTCAGCCGCCAGCTTCTCAGCCGTCAGTTTGTCAGCAGCGAGCTTAGCAGCAGCTTCTTTTTCAGCATCAGACGACATCTTGGAAATTGTCTTACGTGTCCCACCGGGCGTGCCAAAAATGTGTTGACGCGGAAAATCGGCAGTCGTATCCTCAGCCATCAACACACATAGGCCAGGGAGATCTGCTTTACTCCGGTGCTGGTCCTGCACTTTGTCCAGGTTCACAGCGTGCCAGTCAATTTGACCTGTAATTGACAAGGAAATAAACAGTTAAATTACTCTTTGATTGTGCCGGCTCTATTCCAGACGGCAGATGCACGTTGGATTTAGCCACGACCCAATCGGACTTGTATCAGCGGATGCCAATCGGACCTCCAAATCGGACTTCATAGATGACATCAATCGGATCAATATAATCGGACCTCAATCAGACCATCGAATCGGACCTCAGAATCGGACCAATCAGGATCGGACCTTGATTAATGTAACAGATCAGCCTTTGAATAATAAAATAGAGCATAAAACATGGCCGATATGCTGTTCACCTATCTTAACTGCTCAACTGCTACTTCTAACAGATCTGTCAACTTTCCGATCTACTTATACCACTGTTTCGATACGGTTTCACAGACGGATGCAGCGCACATACTCCAGCGATATTGTCTCATGTAATTGCTAATAGATCTAATACAAGATAGTAGTCTTACAGCTAATCTAGATGCAAAATTAACGGATCGGCTATGCCTTTGAACAAGATATTAAATAATCAAAGTAGAGCCGATACGTCGTCCACTTTGCCTAGTTGACAGTATAATTCATCTCATCGGACCATCTAACTAGCCAATCTAACCAGAACTGTTTCGACACGGTTTCACAGACGGATGCAGCGCACATACTCCAGCTATGATCGGACCAGATAGCTAAACGATCAAACTCGACTCACCAACAGAACAACTAAACAAGATGCTTGCACAGGTAATTGATCAGATTAAAGCAAATAAGCAATAAAACGGTAACAAGATCGTTCCAATATTCAAAGCTGTCTTTGAATAATCAAGAAAAATCTAGCTCCGACGCAGGGAATCTAAATCAAACCCGACACTCAAAGAACAACCAGATTAAGCTGTAAAGATAAATCGGACCTAGAACGATGTTGTAAGATAAGTATTACTCAAATCGGACTAAAACCAATGCTAATAGCTGTTGAAGAATCAGATTAAATGGCGCAGATCTAAATCAATCTAGCAACTCCAAACAACCGCATAAGCTGCCTTCTAATAATCAAGAGAAATCTAGCTCCGACGCAGGGAATCTAAATCAAACCCGAAAACTAAAAGAACAACCCGATAAACGATTAATCACTGAATAATCAAGAGAAATCTAGCTCCGACGCAAGGAATCTAAACTAATCTTGACAATTCAAAGATAAATCGATTGAACAGCACAAACGAGAAAGGGCGATGCGCCTCAATTCAAAGCTTATACTAATTCGATAAGTTGACAATCTTACTGGTAAGTTGGAGATCGAGAACTGATGCAGCCCGTTCACCAATGAGTTCATCGAGATCTACTCTAACCTACTCCTAGGGTTTTGGCGTGAAGCCGGGTTGTATTGATTGTGAGAATAGTATTTTTCAATGGACGAGGGTTTACATTTATACCCTGGTCATGAAGAGTCTTGATCGGACTTGACTAACTTGCAGATAAAGTAAACTATTCTAAGATAGAATGGGACTTTAAATAAGCCTTCAAAAAGGAAATAGCCCCTGCTCCTACTGCGCTTCCTTTTTAGCCAATGCGCCTTTCTTCATTCGTCATCGGACCCCTTTTCCGCATCGGCTTCCTTCTTTGGCACCATCTGCTTGACCATTCAGCGGGCCCACTGCGCAGTACCAGCCTCACCACGTCACCATCTGACTCAGCATACCCGGTGCGAAAATTTGGTGTCAACAGTGTCGTTCGACGCCGACGAGGCGGACGACACGGGGCGGGCGCCACTGATGCTCCAGTTGCCCTACACCGGCTCATGGACACCGACGAGGCCATGGACGATGCCGACGCCCACAACTACACCAACACCATCATCATGCATAGAGAACAGGAGGCGAAGACCGAAGACGACGACCATAGCAGCAGAATCGGAGGTACTCTAGCAAGGTAATTGACCAGGTGCTTTCCGAGGCCCTGGGAACCAGAAGACCACATCGCCCAAGTCGGATCTGCCCAACGGTAGGCAATGGAACGCACACTTATAAGGGGAACCTGTATTTGTATTTTTAATAATATGAATAAAGTATGTGTTTTCTATCTTTGTCTCTTTTGTGTATCTTTATATACACTGGCACATCCGCACTTTATTTTTCCACGCAGAGGAAACCCTTGTGATTTTTCTCTCAAAACAAATTGGCACGCCCAGTGGGACATGGTTCTCCTCCCATCTCTGCTGCGCAGTGCTCATCGAATTCGTCTTCGCCATTCTCCAACTTTTCGCATGCTGCATGGTGACAGCGTCTATCAAGACGGAGGCGCCAAACTCAGGCGCTACCGACGATCAGATCGGATAGCCCCTCCTGTGCCGATCTCCGAGCGAGCAGAAGGACTACAGGAATCAAGTGTTGCAGCCATCCATGTCGTGGTACTGGCGCCTGGGCTGTCTGCCCATGACGCCGAGGTCGTCGGAGCATCGACGCTGACTGCGCATGACTCCGTATCTACGCCTGCGTGGCAATGCGGCTTGGGAAGAGAGGGAGGAGAAAAGAGGCATGAACTTGTGTCCGTGGTCGGCGGCAAGCATGACCCTTTGATATTTGTTTCTCTCTCTTTCAGCTTGCATACGTGAAGAGATGGTGGCGGAGTACAGCCCAACGAGGCTGCCATCCACAAGTAGCTATTCGCCAGGCTCTCTCTGATCCAGAGAGGAAGTTGGAGTTCCCACGGCGAGCCAGCATGAAGATTGGAGACGCAGCTGTTGCGGTCGATGAACACTCGTCTTCATTGACAGGCGGCAGCCAAATAGCTCCAAGCAGGTGGAGCGCTCGCTGCGCCACTGGCCCAACCATGCAGGATGGAGGAGCCACGACCATGATGACGCATGGGGGAGAGCGCGGCTGACAGGATCGGAGAAGCATGCTCGCATGAGATGGCGATGCAGCCGGCCCACTCTCGAGCGTTCCGTCAACAATGGCAACATGCTCTCGCACGTTGCTAGTGCCGTCCACAGCTGCGGCCTTTTTTTGACGTGTCTGTGTAGGTTGGATGCCATAACCGCCGTGAAGCTCGTGTCGGCTACAGCAGAGACCATCGACGGTCTGCACTGGCCGCCACCCATGACGGACAAGCACACATGGAGCCACAACAGTCGAAGCTTGGAGGCGTCCCAACGACGTTCACATCAACATCAGCCCGGCGCAGGAAGCATGCCTTCGGACTGGGACTTCTAGGCCGCCCTGCCGAGGAGCGGAGAAGAACTACAAGGCGGTCATAGGTGATTTTTTTTCTCTCTTGAGATTGCGTGCAGGGACGGATGGGTGCTGAAGCTAGCATGAACCTGCCCCTGAAAGACGTTGCACGGTGGCGTCGTCATCGGGGCCGCACATCAACGACAGGTGCCGGACATCAAGGTGGACACACTCGTCGGAGACAACGTCACCATGTTCACGGCAACGGTGAGGCATCGCGGACGACCAAGGAGCTCCATCCACCCAGCTCACACCGCCATGCCGCGGGAGAGGGGTCCAGACTGTCTCGATGAGTTCACGCCGCCCCAAGCTCAGGCACCTTAAGCGACGTGAAAACGTGTGCATGCATGTACATGTCCACGTACAGACATTTTAGCACCTGCACATGGCCCTTGCATCCTCATGTACAGGAGCCTTCATTTCTTCCCCATCTACGCTCAAGAGCAAAGAGCGCCGCCGGTCATCCATCCGGACTCCACACGTACTCCGTCGACGCCCGTCACGCTATCAGTGGAGGAAGATCTCCTTCTCGGCGTCCATCATTATGCGGCGGCTGTAGCGCTGAGCGACGCCGTTATCCACCATCCGCATCTACATCATTGAGTACACGAAGGGGAAGCTTTTGGCGGCCGAGGCATGCGCACCAGCTGGTCGCCACAAGAACCAAAGACCCCCTAAGCAACAAGTCGACCAAAGCTGGATGCATCGATGGCCGGGCAGCGCTGAAGCACGAGCCTGCCCCAGGACCGGAGTCAACATCACCATGCACAAGACCCCCTAAGCAACAAGTCGACCAAAGCTGGATGCATCGATGGCCGGGCAGCGCTGAAGCACGAGCCTGCCCCAGGACCGGAGTCAACACCACCATGCACAAGACCCAATTGGGGCAGTCTACGCGGTGACCGTTCATAGAGGTGCCGCCGGAGCTCAGTGACCTGCCTGACACTACAAGAAAATGCTCCATCCGTCCACCCTCATCGGTCACGGTTCATTTGGGCCTGGTACCAATGCAAGCATTGGTACCGGGTCTAACGGCTACAAATTTTGCGGACACCAACCGGTACCTATGCTCCAACATTGGTACCAGTTGGTGTCACCAACCGGTACCAATGAGCCTCGGGACCTTTGGTACCGGTCCAATGTGAGCCCTTTTGGTACGGGTTGGTGCCACTAACCGGTACCAAAGGGGATCTGCGTATAAAGACCCTTCTTCCTCCCCCAGCCCGAGCCATGGCTCATTTCTTCAACCTCCATTGAACTCGGGTTGGGGAAGGTCATGCCCAAATTTTCCATAACTTTTGGAGATTGTGCAAACCAAGTCCGCTAGAAGGTTAGCAACTTCATCCTCTCTCTTTTGACGGTTAGTATGGTCTATTTCATGCTCTATGTTTTGAGTAATTTGTGTTTTGTGGAATGGATTGAAATAAGAGATTTTAGATTTAATCTTTATTTTTATTATAAATTTGTAATAGAGAATCACTATATAGTTAGTTGTTGCATGTGTAGAGATGATGCACAAATTTTTAGACATTGTTTAGATTTTTGGATTATTTGTAGAAACTTTAAATAATTTTCATATTTATGCTTATTGTGATTTTTAGATATTATAAATGATATTTATATTTAGGCTTATTATGATTTTTAGAGATTATAAATGATATTCATATTTAGGCTTATCATGAATTTTAGAATTACATCTTTTTAGAGGCTTCAAATGATGTTGATATTTAGGGTTGTTAGGACTTTTAGAGATTATAAATGATATTCTTATTTAGGCTTATTATGAACTTTAGAAATAGATCTTTTTAGAGGCTTCAAATGATGTTGATATTTAGGGTTATTAGGATTTTTAGAGATTATAAAAGATATTCTTATTAGGGCTTATTACGAACTTTAGAAATACATCTTTTTGGTGGCATCAAATGATGTTGATATTTAGGGTTATTAGGATTTTTAGAGATTATAAAAGATATTCTTATTAAGGCTTATTACGAACTTTAGAAATACATCTTTTTAGTGGCATCAAATGATGTTGATATTTAGGGTTATTAGGATTTTAAGAGATTATAAATGATATTCTTATTTAGGTTTATTACGAACTTTAGAAATTCATATTGGGGGCTGAATTTTTCATTGTATTTTATGAATAGATGAATCGGCAATGGATGTACAACGCGGATAGACGCTCATCTGACTTCATTAATGGCGTTCATCAATTCCTCGACGTGGCAGAGGCTAACTCGACCTCGGGTTTTATATGCTGTCCATGCAAGGTCTGTGAGAATAAGAAGGATTATCACATCTCGAAGAAGGTGGTTCACACACACTTGCTTAGGAGTGGTTTCATGCCTAACTATATCTGTTGGACCAAACACGGCGAAGCGGGGTGATTATTAGAAGAAGGTGATGAAGAAGGTGAGGACAACATCCCGGACTTTGCACAATACGGTGCCTTTGCAGATGATATAGCAATGGGCGAGAGTGAAGCAGTTGCAGAAGATGAGGATGATGATGCCTTAGGTGGCATGATCTGTGATGAAGAGAAAGACTGCGAAAGTGCGAAAGAGCGGGAGAAGATGAAGCGTTTGTTGGAGGACCACAAAACATTGTTGTACCCAGATTGCAAAGAGGACCAGAAAAAATTGGGTACCACGCTGAACTGTTGCAATGGAAGGCAAGTAATGGCTTGTCTGACAAAGGTTTTGGAGAGTTATTGACAATGATAAAGAAGATGCTTCCAGAGGGCAACACATTGCCCGAAACAACATACGAAGCAAGAAAAATCGTTTGCCCTCTAGGACTGGAAGTACGAAAGATACACGCATGTCCCAATGATTGTATCTTTTTATCGGGGCGACGTGTATGAATCTTTGGATGCCTGTCCGGTTTGCATTTGTTCGTGGTATAAAATTAGGCGAGACAACCCTGGTGATGTTGAGGGAGAGCCCCCCCAAGAAGAGAGTCCCTGCCAAGGTGATGTGGTATTTCCCTATAATACAACGTCTGAAGCGCTTGTTCAGAAACAAAGAGCATGCTAAATTGATGCGGTGGCACAAAGAGGATCGGAGGGAAGACAATATGTTGAGACACCCTGCTGATGGGTCCCAATGCAGAAAAATTAACAGAGCATTCCCAGACTTCGCAGAAGATGCAAGGAACATAAGATTTGGTTTGAGTACGGATAGCATGAATCCTTTTGGTGATATGAGCAGTAGCCACAGCACTTGGCCCGTGACTCTTTGTATGTACAACCTTCCTCCGTGGATGTGCATGAAGCGGAAGTTCATTATGATGCCAGTGCTAATCCAAGGGCCAAAGCAGCCTAGCAACGACATTGATGTGTATCTAAGGCCACTGATTGAGGACCTTTTGTTGTTGTGGGGCAAAAATGGTGTAAAGGCGTGGGATGAGCACAAGCAAGAAGAATTTAACCTACGAGCATTACTGTTCGTGACCATCAATGATTGGCCTGCACTTGGTAACCTGTTGGGACAGTCAAAGAAAGGATACAAAGCATGCACACATTGCCTAGAACACACCGACTGCATTTACCTGAAACATTGTAGAAAGTGTGTGTATATGGGCCATCATCGATTTCTTTCTGAGAAACATCCGCTAAGAAAGAAAGGAAAGCATTTTGAGGCGGAAATTCGTAGCAAACCAAGGCATCGGGATGAAAAATATGTATTTGCTATGGTAAAAGATGTGAAGGTGGTCTTTGGGAAGTGACTTGATAGCCAGCCAGCGGCAAGTGAAAATGCAAAGGCACCCATGTGGAAGAAAAAGTCAATATTCTAGGACCTACCATATTGAGAGGTCTTAGATGTCCGCCACGCAATTGATGTGATGCACCTGACCAAAAATCTTTGCGTAAACGTGCTAGGGTTCCTTGATACTTATGAAAAATCAAAAGATACGCTAGAAGCATGACAGGACCTGAAACGTATGAAACAACGAGATCCCCTGCATCCTGAGAAAAGAGAGAAAGGGCGTTGGAACTTACGTCCTGCTAGCTACACTCTAAGCAAGGAGGAGAAGACCAGCATGTTTGATTGCTTGAACAGTATTAAGGTCCCGTCCAGCTACTCATCGAATGTAAAGAGTCTATTAAATATGAAAAAGAAGAAATTCGTACACCTCAAGTCTCATGACTGCCATGTGCAGCTCACACAATTGCTTCCAGTGACGCTGAGGGGAATTCTACCAGTTAATGTCCGAATAACTATTGTGAAGCTATGTGCCTTCCTCAATGCAATCGACCAGAAGGCAATCGATCCTAGTAATCTAGCAAAGCTGCAGGATGATGTGGCCCAAAGCCTTGTCAGCCTTGAGATGATATTTCCTCCGTCTTTTTTTAATACTATAACGCATCTCCTGGTCCATATTGTCAAAGAGATTGGTATTCTTGGTCCTGTATTCCTACACAATATGTATCCTTTTGAGAGGCTCATGGCTATTCTAAAGAAATATGTTCGTAACCGTTCTCTTCCAGAAGGATGCATCACCAAGGGATACAAAACAGAGGAGGTCATTGAATTCTGTGTTGACTATATCCCCGAATTGAAACCGATTGGGCTACCTGAGTCGCGCCATGAGGGGAGACTCCTTGGAAAGGGCACGTTAGGAAGGAAACAAACAAGGTGTAGCGACTACGATTTATTCATGAAAGCCCATTACACTATATTGCAGTCATCCACCATGGTGGCTCCTTACATCGAGGAGCACAAGACTATAATATGCTACCAAAATCCAAGAAAGTCTGACAAGTGGATTACATGCCATCACATAGAAACTTTCGCTGGTTGGTTGCGACAAAAGCTCATTGGTAACGAGACAATACATACACAGCTGGCGTATTTGGCAAAGGGACCATCATCCTCATTCTTGACGTTCCAAGACTATGACATAAATGGGTATACATTTTACACGAGAGCCCAAGACAACAAAAGCACCAACCAAAATAGTGGTGTCTGTATAGATGCCTATGACAACAAAGGGAATAGGGACTCATATTATGGCTAGGTAGAGGAGATCTGGGAACTAGATTATGGACCTTTGAAAATACCTCTTTTTCGGTACCAATGGGTGAAATTTACAAGTGGAGGTGTTAATATAGACTGCTACAGCATGGCAACTGTGGATCTCAACAAAATTGGGTATGTAGACGAACCATTCGTGCTCGCTAAGGATGTGCATCAAGTGTTTTATGTGAAGGACATGTCTACCAAACCCAAGACGGGGACTCTGCAAACAAACAACTCCGAACTTTATCCAAAACGGCACATAGTTCTCACGGGAAAAAGAAAAATTGTGGGTGTCGAGGACGTCACCGATGAAGATGATTATAATAGGTGTGACGAGATGTCTCTGTACAGTGTAGAGGTTGACACAAGCATCCTGTTGGCCAATGAAGATGCTCCTTATGCTCGCAACGATCATAATGAGCGCACTCTTGTAAAGAAAACATTTATTGCTGTTCAAGCATAATGTAGTACTTATGTTGAAGCATGATGGTTTGTAATTGTACTTATGTTGAATTAATTCCAAATACTAAATGGTGAAAAGTTAAATTGCAAATACTAAATAGTACATATGTCAAATAATACTTAGTAACAAGTTAAATACTTAGTAACAAGTTAAATTTCAAATACTAAATACAAAAGAATTAATTCCAAATACTAAATGGTGAACAAATTAGTACATATGTCAAATAATACTTAGTAACAAGTTAAATTGCAAATACTAAATAATATATATGTGAAATAATACATACTAAATAGTTAAATTGGAAATACTAAATAAAATATATGTGAAATAATACATACTAAATAGTTAAATTTGAAATACTAAATATTATATACTAAAAAGATAAAAGGAAGAAAGAGTAAATACTAAATGGTGAACAAGTTAAATTGCAAATACTAAATAGTACATATGTCAAATAATACATACTAACAAGTTAAATTTCAAGTACTAAATACAAAGGAATTAATTGGAAATACTAAATAATATATATGTCAAATAATACGTACTAACAAGTTAAATTTGAAATACTAAGTAGTATATAATAAAAAGATAAATTACAAATACTAAATAGTATGTATGTTAAATAATACATACTAACAAGTTAATTTTCAAATACTAAATAGTATGTATGTCAAATAATACATACTAACAAGTTAAATTTCAAATACTAAATAGTATATACTAAAAAGATAAAAAGGAAGAAAGAGTATATACTAAAAAGATAAAAAGGAAGAAAGAAGTGGCGGGAAGCAAAATTAGGAGCCCTTTGGTACCGGGTGATGACATCACCCGGCACCAAACGGTGCTTTGGGCGCCAGTACCGGGTGATGTCATCACCCAGTACCAAAGGGCCTTTGGTACTGGGTGGTGACATCACCCGGTACCAAAGTATTTGGTGTTTGGTACCGGGTGGTGACATCACCCGGTACCAAAGGGGGTGGGCACATATAGCGGCGGGCGCCCGCGCCCAACACTTAGTCGTTTCACTCGCGATCTCGCACCGCCGCCTCGCCCTCGTCGTCCCGACCCTCACGCCGCCGCCCTCCGCGTTGCCGCCCCAGCTCGTCGTCCCCTCGCCGGCCGCCAACCTACACCGCCCCCTCCGTCCCCGCGTNGCTGCCACTCCCCCGACCCCCTGCGCCGCCCCCTCGGCCGGTCCCCTGCGCGAGACAGAGGTCACCGCCGCCCTCGTCCGTCGCCGACCGCCTTCCGGCTTCCCACGGACGCCAGCACCACCCTAGGTGAATTCGCCGTACCATTCTCTCCCTTCCCATGTTTTCCCGTAGTTTCTCGTGCCCTGGAACGCCCGGCGACGAGCTCGCCGGCGTTGCGCCACCGTGGAAGCCTCGGCGCCGCCGCCCGGACCACCGCCGACCGCCTGGTTTGCTCTGCGCCGCTCGTTAACAGATCAACGGCCCAGATCGATCCCAAGATACCGGTCAAACCTTAGTCAGACTGGGCGCTCTGTCAATTTTGTTAAAGAGCCCCTGTTCTTTTATTTAATCAACCCGCAGTCCATCATCTATACAAAATATTCATACATATGCCCTTAGAATTCATGTTTAGGCCCCTGAGTTCTCAAATATTCAAACCCGCTGTCCTGTTATGTTATTTTCGCATGCTAGCCCCTCTGATCTGTGAATAATTATGTTTAGGCCCTCAGTTTTTATGAAAACAGTACGCAGACTTTAGTTTTTATTGCATATTAGTCCCTGCAACCTTGTATTTAGTGTAACTTTTGGTATACTTTAGAAATGATTGTTTAGAATTTTTGGTATTTCAAGTGCTTAGGCAAAATAAATTGTTTGGAGCCTCTCAAAAAGGATAAAAAGAATTTGCTCATTTACATAGAATGAGAGTCAAAGGAGTTCAAATTTGAATTTCGAATTTTCATTTGAACTCCCAGTACTCATTTGAGTTCATAAACATGTAGTTGACCTTTTGAGCATTATTTTGGTATATTTTTCATATATGACTAATTTGCCTATAAGGTTCATTTAGTTGTGTTAGAATTTGATAGAATTTGATCGAATTTGATAGAATTTGATAGAATTTGATCGAATTTGATAGAATTTGATCGAATTTGATAGAATTTGATCGAATTTGATAGAATTTGATCGAGTTTGATCGAATTGATAGAGTTTTATCAAGTTTGATCGAATTTGATGGAGTTTGATAGAGTTTGATAGAATTTGATAGAGTTTGATAGAATTTGATAGAATTTGATCAAATTTGATCGAATTTGATCAAATCTGATCACATTTGATGGACTTTGATGGAATTTGATCGAATTTGATTGAATTTGATCAAATTTGATAGAATTTGATAGAATTTGATCGAATTTAATCGAATTTGATCGAATTTGATAGAAATTCATCGAAATTGTCTTATCATTAGTGTAATTTCATAGAATAAGATAGAATTTGATACAATTTTAGGTGCCAAGATGATAACGGAAGACGAAATGAACGAAATGTTTATGATGGACGCAATCGTAAAAGGCAGTGCACGTGCCACTAACCTCCTCGACATCGAGGAGGAGGCAGGTGGTGACGATGGCAGCCAATTCCTCAATATGTCTGGTGATGGCATGGAAGAACCTTCTGCAAATGTTCACACAGAGGAGGTATATATGTATACATATTTTCAATATTGATGATATATATATGTATATGTTCAAGCATGAAATCTTGATACATATCTTTCTCGTACGTGCAGCCCTCAGGCTCACAGCCTTCTGGGTCCTCATCATCGAAGAGGACGAAACGTGGCCCGACCAAAAAGTTAGAGGGAAGACTTATAATCACAGATGTGGCAGAAGATGGTCGGCCAGTTGCACTAGATAAAGCTGCTACAAAGATGGCCAATCAGTGTGGTGTTCTAGTGAGAGACCACGTGCCCATCAGCTTGCAGAGGTGGAAAACCAGCGATGATCATTCATACATGCCGCAATCAGAGAAAGAAATGCTATGGGCTAGTCTGAAAGAACGTTTCACAGTGCCTGAAGGTTCAGAGGAAAGAGTAAAAATTTGGGCTCTAAGGACGATGTGTACTTCATTCCAAACATGGAAGAAGAACCTATACAAGAAATATGGCGAGAAGAACCTGACACCCAACTTTGATGATTACCCAAAGCTAAGTGGTCATTAGGATTCGTTCGTGCAGTACCGGCGGTCGGAGTTAGGTGAAAAGAACTCGCGACAGAATAGGATCAATGCCGCGAAGAAACAGTACTTCCACTCTCTTGGACCAACTAGCTATAAGAAAAAAATTCCTATCTGGGACAAGATGGAAGAAGATTTGGTTGCCAGGGGAATCACGCCGGTGATAATGAATTGGCCCGAGTCATCAAGGCATTGGTACTACGCTCATGGTGGCACTCTGGATCTTAATGATGGGTCACTTACATACAGTGATGAGTTAAAAGAGGCAGCCGGTGCTATCCTTAAGGCACTTAAAGAGAAAGCCGATGGGACATTCGTTCCTGACAGAGAAAACGATGAGCTAACAAGGGCTCTGGGGAATCCCGAACATCCCGGACGAGCTAGAGGTGTTGGCGTCGTCTCGTGGAAGGTTGCATTCCCTGTGGACAGTGACATGTACAAGAGTCGAAGCCGCTCTAAGGCCGCACAGGAGAGAAGAGTAGAGAACTTGGAAAGAGAGCTTCAGCAAACAAAGGCCGGCATCGCAGATGAAGTCTCTTGACAGATACAGACATTGCTGAGCCAAGGGCAGACGGTGCCGGGAGTAGTACTTGTACCAACTGTTGGATCAGCTGATGGTGTTAGCCCGCCCTCCCAACGTCGAAGCAGTGTTGCTTCCACGAAGCTCCCACCTGCTGATGCGGGGGACGACAGTGCAAGCTATCCAGTGGACCAAATCACTCTGCGTACGCCATGTGAGCTTCATATACCATGCCGGAACTTATCCACTAAGGTGTCTTACGGTATGACTTATCCGGCGGAGCAAGGGTAGACCATTCATGGGGCACAGATTCCAAGTGGCTACTGCAAGGTGGGGGTGGAGCAAATTTGTGAAGAATATGATGACTTGGAGCTCGACATCGAAGGTGGCAACAGAGAAAGAACGTTTGCGGATGCTGCCCACGGCAGTATCATTCTATGGAAGAAGCATTACGTCAAATTTGGCAGTCAAGGGCCATCATCTACTCCACCCAGGGATCCCCGCAGCCACCGTCACCTTCAAGAAGGGACGAGGATGAGCCAGAGCTGCCACCTCCAGGTAGGGATGATGCCGGCTCACACATGTCTCCTCCACCAGCACGGCATGCCCCAAAGCGCCAAGCTGCGCCCCCACGGCGGACTACTCGCCAGAAAAAGCTACATCAAATGGTAGAAAAAGAGCCTACCGAAGAAGAAAAGTTGGCCGCCATAAGGAAGAAGTTACCTTACGACCAAACTGACGAGGAAACTGCTTTGGTGGTCGAAGCCCAGGTCAAAGAGCATTTCAAACCAGATGAACCAGAGAAGCTGGTACACATAGATCCGAAAGCAAAGACCTTTTTCAGAACAATGAGTGCGGCAAATCAGAAGAGATTCTTAATATCTGACTACGACCGCCAGCTTGCAAAGTCTTATCAGCAGAAACAAGCCAGCAGTGGATCCTCGGGGAAGAAGGCGGCCACTCCTAAGAAGAAATAAGTCGGTCAGAGCTCTACTAGGAGGACACAAGTGCAATAGGATGTTAACGACGAAGCACTTGCTCGGATGATCACGGATACGGGCCTCTCACTGATAGAACCTTTAGAGGGCGAAATTCCTAAGGCAACACCAGTGAAACTTTGGGAATTTCGATATGGCGAACCAATGGTGCCCCCATTTTCTGTGAAGCTACTTACCACTCAAGCGTACCGATTCCATACGTGGTACATGAAGGTGTCCAAACAGGGTAGACTGATGCTTAATGTTTTGATACAAGACCGTGATTACTTCCGTGGGTCGGGTCTCTTAATTTTGGATTTCAAGGATGTGTATATGTTGTACCATCAAGATGCCATAGACCTCTCATTGATGAGCTGCTGGGTTGTGTAAGTTTGTTTCACTGATCTATTCTCACAATACTTGCTTCCTTAATTACAATTTGCAACAATAACAATCTATTCTTGTCATGTAGGATGGAGATCCATATATGCCGCGAAAAATCGTATGATGATGTCGGCTTCATGGATCCATGCATGGTAAATGCCGTACTTGTATCCAGTAAGCCATTACAGACGGTGGGCAACATATACTTGTACCTAGAGAGACAAAGAAGCAAGACTTACATTCTTTTGCCATACAATTTCATGTGAGTACTTCTCTCTATATATGTATAACTTTAAGACTTTGTTCTCAATACTTGTGCATGTATTTATATATATATCTATAGGTTCCACTGGATACTCCTTGTGATCATCATAAACACCGATCAAATTTTTGTCTTGGACTCAATGCGGAAACCACAAGAGGATTACCAACCAGTTTTAGACCTGATTGACATGGCATGGACACATTTCCGTGCAAATGTTCGAGGAAATTTCAAACAAAAATTGGATGTGAACATAGACTTTACGGTATGTGGCTGGAGTACCTGCATATCTCGTAAAATCACTCTAATATATAGTTGTTACGTCTAACTTTATTCTTCTCCACTTTTAGTGTGCCAGACAGGAACAAGGGACGAATCTATGCGGATATTATGTCTGCCAGTGGATCCATAGCTTTATTTCTTCCAAAAAAGCGACTAACAAAGAACTCATGGTATGAATTAAAACAATTCATACTTACATATGATTTGTTCTGTAATGTGTATGATCTAGTGTTATCCAATGGATAATGAGATTAAAATGTTGTCATTTGTGATTAATGCAGAGGATGTTTTACCATGAGGAGCTCCCAATGAAAGAAAAAGCAAAAGCTATTGCGGACCAACTATTTGGATTCATTATGGACCAAGTTATAAATCCAAACAGAGAGTGCCACCATGACGGACGCGATATCTCTCAATATTGCTCCCTTTCCGCTGCTTCTTCCAGTTCTGCTCGTCAATTGTAAACAACTTTTAATTGCTCTAACTTTTGTATTGGTTGATCTCAATGTTTATATGTGAATGTTCGAGAAAAATGCAATCAAAGTCGGGTCAAAATCAATTGACAATTGCGATGACTTCAATCTTATTGCGTGAAAGATCGTGTACGACATACGACATATGACGTGTAGACACGTAGACGCGTAGACACGTAGATGAATTGCATATAACTAACCCAAATAGCAAACGTTTAAAAAAACAAAACACCCTTTGGTACCGGTTGGTAACCAAAGGGCCTCCCCAGTAGCATACGTGGGAGGGCCCTTTGATACCAGTTGGTGTTATCAACCGGTACCAAAGGCCCTCTTTGGTACCGGTTCTGGACCCGGTACCACAGACTGAGCCCTTTAGTCTCGGTTGCGGTACCAGTTCCAGAACCGGTACCGAAGGGCCTTATGACCTGTACCAGTGAGGGGTTCTCTGGTAGTGTGAGCCCATCATCATCAGGCTGCGCCGCTCTGGGCCACCACTACGCCGTCAATGAGTTCACATCCCCTACTAAGGAGAAGACTGAGCTATGCCGAGAGCAGGTGATCGAGCCGACGAGGATCGTGCCAGGCGCTACACTGTGCGCCGGCTGCGGCTTGCTGGCACGTCGTAGCAGAATGTGTGCACGCACGTGTACATGTACACATGCATTAATTTATATATGCTGCTATGTACAAACTAATAAGCAAGTTACTCTCACAAAGCATTTGCGGATGAAGTCTCCCCTGACAGCCCGTTTTTATACGTTTTGGATCTAGGAACTCCCGCGCATACCTGGACCAAAGTAGTCACTTAGTTCGACGTGCCAGACCATCGCATGCCAGGCCAGAGCTCATATCTGCATCGTGAGCGCCACCATCCAAGCCGAGGTTACACCACACCTCGCCAACTTCCATCGATGCCGATCCAGCTCGGCTCGTCCACACTTGCCCATGAAGTCTCCCCTGACTGCCCGTTTTTATATGTTTTGGATCTAGGAACTCCCGCGCATACCTGGACCAAAGTAGTCACTTAGTTCGACGTGCCAGATCATCGCATGCTGGGCCGGAGCTCATATCTGCATCGTGAGCGCCACCATCCAAGCCGAGGTTACACCACACCTCGCCAACTTCCATCGATGCCGATCCAGCTCGGCTCGTCCACACTTGCCCATGACCACAGTTTTGGCATCCACCGTACCATGGCGCAACTGGCACCCCCATCGTCTTCGCGCTTGCCCATGACCACAGTTTTGGCATCCACCGTACCATGGCGTAGCTGGCACCCCACCATCTTCGCGCTGGCGTGCCGGAGCCCGATTGAGGCTTGCGAGCATGCCGATCGAGAGCAAGCAATAAGGAAGCTATGGCACCAATGTTCCCCCTGGGGAGTGCAGGTTGCATATGTTAGATCGATCTCCTACACCGTTACGGCCCAAAGGCCGTAACGGGCTAGATCTCGCGCCTTAGTCGGGGGCGCCCAACCAATCAATGGTTGGCGGGCCCCCGTTGCACAGTGCTATAAATAAAGGATGGGGGCGTCTGGCTCGGACTACGAGGTTGGCCGCCGCCGACACATCCCACCTACAACCCTAACCGACTAGAGGGCGCATTGGAGCAGCGGGAAGACTTGCCGCCGCCGCTGTCGCCCTCCACACTCATCGCACGCCGACGGTGCCACCGCCCGGACCGACGACGCCCAAGGAACGACGCCGTCCCGACACCGGCGCCGACCTCTGCATCGCCTACTTCATCTACGGCCGACGCCATCATTCCGACAATGGCGAGGAACGGAGCAGATCCGCCGGCCACCACGGATGGTTAACCCTAATCCCTTTCTTCAATTCATTGTATTAGATCTAGGACATCAAGTACACACCCATGTTTGTATCAAGACATTACCCGTGATCCATGTGCTTACTAGAGATCCTTTGTTCTCATCAATGGTATCAGTCGCTATACTAGTTTAAGCACTAGATCCGGGGTAGTAAAGTGTTTTCCCATGTTTTGTTAACCCTTCAGTAGATCTGGGGGGGTGGAAGACACCAGTGAAAGATTCAAAGTGAATTTGAGATCGATCACAAAAAGAGGCACCGGGAGAGGGGGGAGAAAGCTCCTACCAGTACCTGCCCGTCGCCATTACCACCATAGTGCCGCTCGACGGCGACGCACTCCACCGAGGGAGTACGCTCACCGGCGAGGGGGCCTGCAGCGGCAACAGAAGCCGGGGGTAAGGAGCGGAGGCTCTAGGGCCGAACGGCCGGTTTCCCACGGTCCTTTTCACTCTCTGGATATGAGCTGGGGAGGAGAAGAGAAGGAGAGGCAGTGCTCGCTCACCGGCGCGAATCTGGGAGCTGCGCGACCACATGCCGCCGGCGCTCAGGACGAGCAAGTCCGGCCGCTCGAGCGGCTGCGCGCAGAAGGAATCGCGCCAGGGTACCGGAAGGAGCGGTCGTGCGTTTTTGTATCAGGTGAAACACTCGGACGTACGTCCGATCAGCATCTCTATGAACCAACGGCTGAGATGGAAGGTTGTTAGGTCAGGCCGAGTGGGCCGCGCGCATGGGCCGAGCAGGAACGCAAGCGCAAGAGCAGCGCAGCTGCGCCGGCTGCTGTGCCGAGAGCGCGAGCAGGCTGCTGTGCAGCGCCAGCCGGGCTGATCGAGTGCGCAAGCTGGCCGCCATGCTGGGCCGCGCTCAGGCAAGATGGCAAAAGAGGCCAGGCAGTAGCAATCGGGCTGCAGTGCTAGCTGGACAGCGCAGCACGTGGGAGCCAGCGAACAGGCCGAGTAGGCCGTGCGCATGGGCCATGCCGCAGGGAGCTGGGCAGACCGAAGTGCTAGCAGGTTGCGAACTGGGCTGGCAATGCTGCCATGCGCGCTGGCTGCTGCTATGCTTGTGTAGGCCGAGCTGCGGAGAGCGCGGCTGGACTCGTAAGCATGATGAACGGGCCGAGTTTTTCTGGTCTGCTAAAGCACGGTAGAAATTTTATAATTTCAGAAGCTAATTATTGGCTGGTTTTTGTTCCTATTTGCATGTTTTTAAGTTAACATCTCTGTTTAAATTTCTAATCAAAGGATGAAAATTTAGCAGATAGTAGATGCTTCTGAAAATAAGTTTTCTATTGATGTTTTCCGCTGCGTAATCTATTCTCTAGTTAAATTGAACCAAAGGGATATTTGATTAGAGAAGTAGAAAGTTTTATGAGAATTTTATGATATTGTTATTTTTTGGCCAAAGCTGATAATTGCAATATTGTAAACTGTTAAGTTCAAGTAATTATACATTGATTCTATTTTCTGGCCAAAGCTGATATAGAATTGGTGTAGAAGGATGTTGTATGTATTAGTTTTGACCAAAGTTAAATTGATACATGCAATATTTCAGATATATTATGTTCTCACCCTATCTGAATTGCCAATTTCAGGACCTAATACAATGAGTTACATTCAGGCCATTCCCATACTAGTTGGAAACAACTATATGGAGTGGCGCAGTCAGCTGGATATGGCTATTGTGATGACCGACATAGATTTGGCCATCAACTCACCGTGTCCTGCTGCTCCAGAGAATCCCGTGAGAGGGGAAAATGAGAGCGACACGGACTGGGCGGCACGAGAGCGTGCCCATGCCCCCGTGAGAGCTAAGTATGACATCGAGAAGAGGCAATGGGACATTAGCAACAAGAAATGCTTGTTGATAATGAAAACAAAAATGGTAGAGGCCATTAAGGGTTCCATCCCTCAAAATAATGCAGAAAATGTCCCATATACTGCTACCGAGTACCTGCAGTTGGTAGAGAACCAATTCACAGGGTCTTCCAAGACCTATGCAAGTACTCTGATAAAGAATCTAGTGACTATGAAGTACACTGGTGGCGGTATAAGAGAGCACATTCTCAAGATGAGCACTATGAGTGGAAAGCTTAAGGCCATGGAGATGGTTCTGCCAGAGGACTTCATAGTCCATCTGGTGTTTGCTTCACTCCCTTCTGCATTTTCGACATTTGAGGTCAATTACAATGCACAGGGAGAGAAGTGGAACTTGCAGAAGCTCATAGCGATGTGCATCCAAGAAGAGGAGAGGCTCAATGCCAATGCTGGCGGTTCAGTGAACTATGTCTAGCACAATAAGAAAAAGAACTTTTCTAACAAGAACTTCAAAGCGAGAAATCAGTGGGAGAGTGGCCCCTCCAACTCACAAGGCAAGAACAAAACTCCAATGGAGTTTGATCGCTCTCATAAGCCCAAAGATAAGAAAGAAGTAGCCAAGGACGAGTGTCTACACTGTGGCAAAAAGGGACACTGGTAGAGCAAGTGCCCTGAATGGCTGGAGTACATGTGGAAGAATGGTGAGGACAACATAACATTTGTAGATGAGTCTTTATTTTTAAGTTATGATAAGTCCACATGGTGGATTGATTCAGGTGCAACTACTCATGTTGCTAATTCTATGCAGGGATTCGCTACGAGCCGGACCCTGCCAAGAGGAGAAAGAAGAATTAAAGTTGCAAACGGCGTGCAGGCTGAAGTGGAAGCAATTGGAGAACTTCCCATAAGGCTTCATGATGGCTTCACACTTAGATTACACGACGTGCTTTATGTTCCCTCCTTAAGTAGAAATTTAATTTCAGTCTCATGTTTAGCAGATGATGGATTTGAGTGCCTTTTTGGCCTTGAACAATGTTCAATTCAGTGTAATAAAGTTTGTGTGGGCCTTGCCATCCAACAGGGCCAACTCTATATGTAATCTGTGCATGATAAAGTGTATGCATGTGATGAGATTATGTGTGAGACTGAAAAAGGTTCATCTACAAAAGCAAGCAAGAAGCGCAAAAGAATTGATGACGTCTCTTCGAAATTGTGGCATTGTCGTTTAGGCCATATTTCGACGGGGAGAATAGAACGTCTAGTAAAAGAATCAATTCTTCCACCGCTAGAATTTTCAGATTTAGAATAATGCATCGATTGCATAAAAGGCAAGTATGTTAAGCAAATAAAGAAAGATGCTAAAAGAAGCACGGGAACTTTAGAGATTATACACACAGACATCTGTGGTCCTTTTCCCGTGACATCTGTGGATGGTTTTGATTCCTTTATTACATTCACAGATGATTATTCTCGCTATGGGTATATTTATCCAATCAAAGAAAAGTCCGAAGCATTAGAAAAGTTTAAGATATTTAAGTTTGAGGTAGAGAATCAGCATAACAAAAAGATAAAGATAGTAAGATCAGACCGTGGAGGGGAGTACTACGGTCGTCATACCCCGTATGGCCAAGTCCCTGGACCTTTTGCAAAGTTCCTACAGGACAATGGCATAGTTGCCCAGTATACCACACCGGGCGAGCCCCAACAGAATGGAGTGGCTGAAAGGAGAAACCGTACCTTGATGGATATGGTGAGAAGCATGATAAGTTATTCCACTCTGCTAGTTAGTTTATGGATGGAGGCGCTAAAGACAGCTACTCATATCCTGAACAAAGTACCCAGCAAGTCAGTACCCACAACACCGAATGAGCTGTGGACGGGCAGAGAGCCTTCCCTAAGATATATGCGTGTATGGGGCTGTCCTGCAGAAGCTAAAGCATTCAACCCAAACATTGGGAAACTAGATCCCAAGACAGTGAGTTGCCATTTCATTGGCTACACAGAGAAATCCAAAGGATATCGCTTTTATTGTCCTGATAGACACACAAAGTTTGTGGAAACGAGACATGCGGTATTTCTAGAAAATGAAATGATCAGGGAGAGCATGACAGCACGAAAGATTGATCTTGAAGAAAAGCGGGTCTGTGTACCTAATCCGCTTATTCAGGAACCTTTCTTCGAGCTGCCAATTCCTTTGATTCCACCTGTGCAAGCCACTGTGGAACCTGAGGAGCCAGCGCCAGTGGCTAGTCCACCGGTGCCAATTGTGGATGAAAATGTTGAACCTGTTCAGCAGGAAGAACAGATCATTGCACAAGAAGCAGAAACACAGCAGATCCCAGTGCAAGAGGCACCAGCTGTGGAGACCATAAGAAGGTCTCAAAGGGCTAGAAAGCCAGCGATCCCTGATGATTATGAAGTTTATGATAGTGAAGAAATTCAAGTGTGGAATGATCCCGCAACTCATGAAGAAGCTATGAGAAGCGCTGAATCTCAAAAATGGCTCGAAGCCATGAATGAAGAAATGAAGTCTATGAGGACCAACAGAGTTTGGGAGTTAGAAGAAACTCCTAAAGGAGCCAAATCAGTGGGCTGTAAATGGGTCTACAAAACCAAATGTGATTCCAGAGGGAATATAGAGAGATATAAAGCGCGACTTGTAGCCAAGGGCTTTACGCAAAGAGAAGGGATAGATTACACTGAGACATTTTCTCCAGTCTCTTGTAAAGATTCTTTCAGAATCATAATGGCATTGGTGGCACATTATGATTTAGAATTGCATCAAATGGATGTGAAAACAGCTTTCTTGAATGGGGATCTGTTTGAGGATGTCTACATGACGCAACCTAAGGGTTTTGTGGAAAAAGGAAAAGAATGTATGGGATGCCACCTAAAAAAATCCATTTATGGCTTAAAGCAGGCCTCTAGACAATGGTACTTAAAGTTTGATGAGACGATTAAGAAGTTTGGGTTTGAAGCAAATGTAGAGGACAACTGTGTCTATGCGAAGTTCAAGAATGGAAAATATATTTTCCTAATCCTGTATGTGGATGATATCTTGCTTGCCAGCAGTGACATCAGATTGTTAGAAGAGACAAAGAAGTTTCTATTCTCTAACTTTGATATGAAAGATCTTGGTGAAGCCTCGTATGTTCTGGGGATAGAAATTCACCGAGATAGAAGAAATGGGGTTTTAGGATTATCGCAAAAGGCATATTTGGAGAAGATACTAAAGAAATATAATATGCATGCGAGCAAAGCCACACCTGCTCCTATAGTCAAGGGCGATAAGTTTGGAAAATTCCAATGTCCCAGGAACCAATATGAGATCGATCAAATGAAAGCGGTTCCATATGCTTCAGCAGTTGGTAGCTTACAATATGCACAAGTGTGCACTCGCCCTGATCTAGCATATATCACCGGAGTACTCGGTAGATATCAAGAGAATCCAGGCATAGAGCACTGGAAGTTAGTAAAGAAAGGTTTGAGGTATGCGCAAGGCACAAAAGACCTCGTGCTGACATATAGAAGATCTGACACTCTAGAGATAAGAGTGTACTTAGACACGGACTTTGTGGGAGATAAAGATGATAGAAAATCCACGACGGGATATGTGTTCACTCTCGCAGGGGGAGCCGTCTCATGGAAAAGTTCCAAGCAGACTCTAGTTGCCTCATCTACTATGTATGCAGAGTTCATAGCATGTTATGAGGCAACGGGACAGGCAATGTGGCTAAAGAAATTTATACCCGGCTTGAAAGTGGTAGATTGTATTCAAAGACCACTTAAGATGTACTGCGATAATGAGCCAGCAGTATTTTATGCTCACAACAACAAGTCGAGTAACGCTACCAAAACAATAGAAATAAGATTCTATGTTGTGAAAGATAAAATCCAGGATCAAACAATAAGTCTGGAGCATATAAGTACGAAAGATATGCTGGCGGATCCGCTCACAAAAGGCTTACCACCCAGTGTGTTTAGAGAGCACATTACCGGTATGGGTTTAAGGGAAAGCCTATGATCTCTGGATAGGGCCCAAGAAGATATCCTTCAAAGTGGATAGATGTACTGTGGCTGGTTAATCCGATTGAAATGTCAGTCACGATGACCCATGCTCAATATGTCTATACGTGATGAAGTGGATGACAAGCAAGAGCGCTAAGGAAAAAAAAAGTTTAATAGGAGATCGAAGGGGGGAATGTTAGATCGATCTCCTGCACCGTTACGGCCCAAAGGCCGTAACGGGCTAGATCTCGCGCCCTAGTCGGGGGCGCCCAACCAATCAATGGTTGGCGGGCCCCCATTGCACAGTGCTATAAATAAAGGGTGGGGGCGTCTGGCTCGGACTACGAGGTTGGCCGCCGCTGACACATCCCACCTATAACCCCAACCGACTAGAGGGCGCACTGGAGCAGCGGGAAGACTCGCCGCCGCCGCCGTCACCTTCCACACTCATCGCACGCCGACGGTGCCACCGCCCGGACTGACGACGCCCAAGGAACGACGCCGTCCCGACACCGGCGCCGACCTCTGCATCACCTACTTCATCTACGGCCGACGCCATCATTCCGGCAATGGCGAGGAACGGAGCAGATCCGCCGGCCACCACGGATGGTTAACCCTAATCCCTTTCTTCAATTCATTGTATTAGATCTAGGACATCAAGTACACACCCATGTTTGTATCAAGACATTACCCGTGATCCATGTGCTTACTAGAGATCCTTTGTTCTCATCAGCATATACATGCGCGGGTGCCCCTGTTGCCGCGGTGACCAGCGACGGAGCCGGAGCTGGCGGAACGGCAGCATCTGCCAGCATACGGTTGCTGACATCAAGTTTGGCTGGGCGACTGCACCGACACAAGAGGGCTCTTCCAGCAGCCATGCTGTCCTCGTCAACGTCAACCAACAGATGGCACGCATCCATCTATGTCGACGACCATGCTTGCCGCGCCACATGAGCCGCTCGCGTCTATGCGAAGCCGCTGGCCGGCGACCTCCACGTCTATCGTGGACAAGCTCGCCACACACCTCTGCAGCCTGGAGCGAGCCGGCGACACGCTCGGCCAGATCGGCGCCGAGGAACACGTCCGTCAAGCCAACCTCTAGGTCCTCATCAACACCGTACCCTTGCCATCCACCACCGCTGCTGCGTAGTGGATACACGCACTGAACAAGCAAGGTGTGGTAGGATCATGTCAAGCGAGGAGGACGATGCAATGTCCCTATTGCTCGCCTTCGTAGGACAATTTTTTTTCTCTTATAATTTTTGTAGGTTGCATGTATGCTGCGCCGCTGGTGTTGATGCCCGCTCAAGCCGTCGTGCCATGGGGAACAGGTTGCTGTGCCGTGGAGAAGCTATGCTACCGTGGGCGTCCCGGAGCAGACAAGAAGTGATGCAAGCAAAAGTGCTATGGAGGTGACCATGAAGTATGCCGGAGCCTAGAACTGTTGGGTGCCTGCCACACATGCTGAGGTTGCTCGATGAGCAAACCTCACCGAGGAGGTCGACGCATCCATACATGCGCACGAGCGGCTACATGTGCTCGTATGCCTATGTGTGCATATGCCTGTACGCCCATGCAAGATGATGGTGGCATGCATGCATGTACAAAGTTTCATATACGTGTGCCATTACAAAACAAGCAAAGCAAGCAGTCATGCATCTGCATGTGCATGCATGCCACAAATGCCGTAGTCACCGACCGCCGCCCCATCGTCGTGGGACTCCTCGTCACGGCAACATCAAGTTCATGTTCCCATCTGACGGGAGCTGGCCCTGCACGGGGCCACGGGCGCGCCATGCATGTGTGCTGAGTCCCATCTATCCATCATCGCACGCCCGTTCGGGCGATCGGATCCGTCCACACCGGCCGAGCTGCCGGCAGCACCCTGGCTAGCCATCCATCAACGATGGGGAGACCGCGCCATCTCATCACGGAGGAATCGAAGGCCTTTCCATCAAGACCCGGCGGCGGCTGCCTCTTAATCGTCGTCCACGGCGACTCACCTCGCCATATGTGTGGAGCTATGTCTGGTCAGAGTTGTAGGCTGGCCGGGCGAGCACTGAAGGAAAGAACCTGAAGAAGACGTGAAGCCAAAGGAACGACGTCATTGCATGCATGGACAGGTTTTCCCGGCTGCTAATCTACAGGTACGTCCACGTTGAGGCGGCCACCTCAAGCAGGACTGATCACGAGCTGCGACCAAAGTGGCGGAGGAGCATCACAACCTCGCCCACAAGCCAATGACGCCGGAGCTGCGGAGGACCTTTGTGACCTTGTTCACAAGAAGCCGCTCGAGCAGCTGAGGATCATCGCCCACCATGAGCTGGCACCGGCGTCCTCTTCATCAACTACAACAGGGGGCAGCACCATCTCCTTGACTATACCGCTGACGGCATCCCGGCGCCCTCTTCATCAACTACAACAGGGGGCAGCACCACCTCCTTGTCTACACCGCCGACGGCGTCCCGGCGTCCTCTTCATCAACTACAACAGGGGGCAGCAGCACCTCCTTGGCTACACCGCCGACAGCAACCCAGCATCCTCTTCATCAACCACACCAGGAGGAGCACCACCTCCTCGACTACATCGCCGGCAGCATCCCGGTGGTTTCATCTACATCAACTACGCTAGGAGCAGCATCGCCTCCTCGAAATACATCGTCGGCAGCATCGACTTCTACATCGACTACTCCAGGAGCAGTAGTACCTCCTTGGCTATGCCACGGAAGCAACCTGGCTGGCATCTTCTACGTCCACAACTTCAAGAGAGGCACTACTACCTCTTTGGTCATCTACATCGCTGAGGGCATCTCGGCTTCTTCATCTTCACCGACAATACCAGGAGTAGGGCACCACACCTCCTGGATCGTCTACACCGCCGACGGCATACCGGCATCGCCTTCTACATCAACAGCACCGAGGGCAGGAGTGCGCCCTCTTGCTCATCAATGCCGACGGCGTTCCGGTGTGATCCTCTACACCAGCAATACTGCGGGCAGCAGTGCACCCCTTTGCTCATCGCCGCCGATGGCATCCCGCCGTGATCCTCTACATCGGCAGCACTGGGGGCAGCAGTGCGCCCCCTCACTCATCACCGCCGATGGCATCCTGGTGTGATCCTTTACAGGAGTGCACCCCCGCTCATCGCCGCCAATGATGTTCTGGCGCGACATGATACATCAACATCCCTAGAGGCGATAGCACACCTCCCGTCATCTACACTGCCGACGGCATCCCGGCGTGACCTTCTACAACACTAGGGGCAGCAGTATTCTGGTACACCCCATGCATTCCTCCAATCAACTGGAGGTTCTTGTTTTTTTTGGGCATAAAACTTTTATCTCACAGAGTTGGCCAGTGTATATTCTTCATTGCACTATTTGGCCACCTCTTGTTTTTCTGTAACATGGACCTTATCCGTCCAACAAAAATGGCTTTCCCCTAGAGATTGTTCAGCTGTAGCGCAGGAGTGGACTGCCTCAGGACTTTGCTTGGAAGGATCTAGGGCATTAACTTGCCTGGTGGAGATTGCAGCCGACGCCCATCCATGCACAGCGCACG
The DNA here is from genome assembly GCA_004135705.1 of Alloteropsis semialata. Taxonomy (NCBI): domain Eukaryota; kingdom Viridiplantae; phylum Streptophyta; class Magnoliopsida; order Poales; family Poaceae; genus Alloteropsis; species Alloteropsis semialata. The sequence continues at coordinate 19,940,387 of CM014276.1, read as the reverse complement.
GCGCGTGCCAAGCGTGCTCTACTAGGGGCAGTGGAAAGACAACTTGGCAACTCCTAAGCAGTGAGGCGACCATGCCCCTTGTGCTTCCTCGTATGGGACAACACCCTCCAGGGAAAACTATAGGAAAGGAGCAAGAAAAGGGCTACCTGGTGCAACACAAGTTCCATTCAGTGTGCAGCCACTTGCCATCCTTGGAAGGTGACAACAAGGGACAAAAAAAAGTGCCTGCGAGGATTCACCTAGATAGACAGAGGTGAATGGCTACTCTCCAAGTTCCTCGAGATCGGTGAAAGATTCAAGCCAAGGCATGAAAAGGGTCTCCAAAGAAGATGGCCCAAATCAAATGCAAAAAAAAAAGAAAAATCAAGCTCAAGTTCATGCAAGTCCGGCCTCAATTAGAAGGCGGAGGGTAGCTGTTCACCATCCTCGGCAAAAGTAATGGCAAAATTCCTTAGCCATTATCCCAAAACCATTCACACCAACTCAGCCACACCTATGCCTCCATGCGAGAAGAGCAAGTGGGTTGTGGTGCAACTCAATGCGAAGGAGTCGCAAGTGATAGTTCCTATCGCCACCCAATAGAGTCGTGGAAGCATGTTGTCCACACTCACATACACTATGGGGCACAGTTGACCCACCATCGCTATGGTCATTCAGCGATACCTGACAGCTCAGTCTTTTGGCAGTCCTATCTCAAGCTACTACTATAGCTAACACTCGATGGGAAAAGCAAACATTAAAAAAAATCCAACACAAAGCTCTGTTTCTTTGATTGCTTATATGTTTTTTCCTTGTTTGCATGTTGTTTTTACTAACATGTGCAAGGAAAGTACCTACTATCACTTAGTGTTGCAGGACATTCGCTTCACTTCTATGGGAGCAGTGTGGCGCGCCAACGCAGGACGGTGTCAAGCTGTGAAACCCTTCAACCCAGTCGGTTGGCACCACAGCAGTCATGTGGTCGTGACCAGGTTGATAAAATTCTTCGCCGAGTGGTATGATTTTCACCGCAAGTCGAAGGCAATCCAGAATATCTTGTTGGCGTATGCCGTAGCAGCTACACGGCTCCAATAGAACCCCACGTATACTTTGAAGCTGGCATCAATGTTCGCTAAGCTGCCTGGAGATAGAACCGGTTAATCCTGGTTTTATTTTTTTCTTCCCCTCATTCTGCATGCTAGCATTTGCAGGACCATCTCACGGTGGCATGATTGGAAATTCTGAGCACCTCCAGAAAGATCCTTCGCTGGCCATCGCGACGGTCTGCCTTGGTACCTCTGAAGCTAGCAACTGTGCAGGCCCGGCTCTATTTCCATGTGCTGTGCCCCGATGCGTGTGCAACGGCAATGACCGACTGGCTCCAGGGCTTGCTGTCAGGCGAACCCGACTCGGACGTACTACGGCTACAACCACCAGGACGGGCGCAACAGCATCTCTGCTGCCTGGCGTCCCTGTGATCCTGGCGCCGGCATTTACCACTCCAACCCAGACGATCTCACGGTTGTGGTGTGACGGTTCACGGATTCAGCGTTGTCTCCGCTGCTCTACAGCTTGGCTGAAACGACCCGAATTCCCAAAACTGAGAATCCAAATCTCTGCACCTCCGCGATAGTCCCAGGAAGTGCCAATCGCGTGCAATCCTTGTTTAAGCTGTTACATGCCATACACAAGCACACAATAGAGATAGCAGCAAGGTTCATAGATAGATTAAACAGTTATATTTATTACATCATCTCAGCATTCTAGCCGGTACAAGTCCGACAGGACTGAATCATGCAGAGTAAAACATCTACGAAGAGCAGCGAAGTAGAAGCGAGGGGAACTCCCATCCCTCAGTCCAGCTTGAGCATAGACGAAGCCCTACTCCTCCCAATCCTCTTCTTCTGTGAGGTACTCCGGGTCTGTTCCTGAAACACCACCATCTACCCGGGAAGCGGGTAGGCCGAGTCACTCTCCAAAGCAGCAAGCCAAGGAAATGGGGGAAATAACTATATGCATGGAATTCTATATATTTGGTTGTGGGTTTCCTATGCAGCAGCAAGCAGTCAAGGAATATTTCATATCATCTCCGAGGCCTCGCCCTAACCAAAGAAGTTTGCACCAACTCCGGGAACATCACCCGTGTTCCGGCCCAACACATTTCGATGTGAGAGCTCCCTCCCCTGCACATCTCAGCGGTCCCCAAGACCGGAATATCAAGAAAAGGGAAGGTAGAAGCACAAGAAAAGTCTAGTTAGGATAGCGGTAGACCACAGTACTGTCCATAACCGAGGACGCGGCTATACGTATAGATCATACCTCTGCAGAGGGTGTGCAACTGTACCCACCCGAGATACAGCTGGCTGGGGATCAGCCATCCAACTATACCCAACGGCCCGAGCGCTAATGGAAAGCCAGCACATTCCTGCCTCTCCGAGTCCGAGGATGTCTTCAGTCAAGGGCACACCGTCGCTGACTGGAGACCTCGAAGCTGTGACGACCGCCCACGGGCTAGTGTGGGCTGAGTTCCTCTGAGTCCATCATCTCATACACGATCCGCCAATCCGTCTATAGGCTTGGTGCTGTCTTCCCACTAGTCCCAAAACCGTCCCCCGCCCATACAAGGCGGGTGGTCTGTACTAAGAATAATGTATCTGATGGTATCCCAACTCGGGTCCTAGGCTGCAGAGAGCGAGCACTCTCCTCCTCAAGTAGTACCGCAGTACAGTTGCTAGTCCATTACAGACCAGCCACAAACTCCTAAGTCAAAGTCTCAACCATGTACCCGCCACAGGTACAAAGAATAGGAAGGTCCCGAAACCTCCTTCCCGGCAAGGCACTTCCATAGTACCGCCCTGGCTCGCTCCCCGCTAAAACACATCAAGGAATATAACTCACCCAAAACACACGCCAAGAGTAATCAAGGGTCCCATCACCAATCCATGGCATAAACATGCCCAAGCATCACACAAATAGCATGTGATTAAATATTAAGGAACTAGCTATGGGGAAGTAGCTAGTTCCGATTAGGTGCGTTCAAGGAATCAAGTTTTAAATTATTAAGGCATGGCTTAATTAAACGGGTTATGCAATTCAAGACATGCAATCCATTCCATCAAAGCACTAGCTCTGCTGCAAGCCTAATAGGATTCTATATGATGGAGAGTGACGTGACACCTGTTTTGTCGTTCCATTCTTCCTCAGTCAAGCCAGGGTCATCGGTGTTGATGTAGTCTAAGCTTGGAGTCTAGAGAAAGGAGGAAAGCAGCATCGCAAAAATAAATACACGTCATTACATCTAGGCAAAAAGATCCAATAGAGAACCAAATAAGACTCAAATAACTCCAAACTAGCTACAAACAGAAAGAGCTTAATTAATAGAAAAATATGGAACAGAGTTCATATTTTTCTGAGTTAAATTGAATTAGTTATGAATTTATGAAGCTTTTAGCCATTTTCTTGATTTAAGGAATTAATAAACAGTGCGGTCCAAGTGTTAGCCCCTGGTAATGCCACGTGGTAGGCTGTGAGAGTGCCACGTGTCATGATTACGTCAACATGACGTCAGCCAGGGGGTCTGAGGTCCGATCAGGTGTGTGCCACGCTGGTGGGTCCCAACTGTCAGCAGTGGGTCCCACCCGTCAGCTCACGGGCCTACATTCTGACGTGGCGCTGATGTGGCAGCGCCTCGATGGCTTGGATCATGTGTGGCCGCTGCGGCCACGTGCACATGTGGCCGAGCGTGTGGCCTGTGTAGCTGTGCAGCGCGGTGCGTCAGAGCGTGGCGTGGCGCATCAGGGCGCGCGTGGGCGCGTGGCCGTGCTCGTGGCGTTCCCGTGTGCGCGCATGCGCGGCCAGAGCGTCGCGGCGCGATGTGGCCAGCGTGGGCGCGTGCGTGTGGCTGTGGCATGGAAACGCCCGACTAGCCGGAGTCGCTCAGTCCCGCATCGTGGCGAGGCCATGGCGAGGCCAGGCACGATGCGGCGGCGCTCGGTCATGGAGCAGCTGTGCGCTGCGCGCGTGATTGAGCACGTGCGTGCACGGTGTGCAACGGCGGTAGCAGGCAATGCCCGTGGCCGTGCTGTGCGGCCGGCCTAGAAAGGCACGACATTTCGGCCTGCTTGGTCCCGTGCGACGTCATGGCCATTGCTCGGCCATGAGCAGCACGGCGTGCGGCCGGCGTGGAGAGTCTTTGCCTCGTGTAGGTGCGGGCGGCAAGCTCGTGGTGCTCGCGGCATGGCCATGGCAGGGCCATGCGCGTGCGTGAGTGGCCAGCCGTGCAACGGCTTTGTGCCGAGTGCGTGCTGGTGACCTGCAAGAAAACAGGGCGGCGACGCGAAGGCCGAACAGATACACCCGTGCAACAGTTCAGACCGGCGGCGAAGGCCGGCGTATGGAGGTTCCATCAGCAGGGCTAAGCCACTTCGCCGGACAGCAAGGGAGGTTAAGGGAAGAGGCGTCAGTGTGGTGCTCACTGAGGAGCGGCGGTGTAGTCGTCGCCGGGCTCAGTGCAGACAGTGGTGTAGCCACAGGGGGGGCTAAGGGGGCTCCAGCCCCCCCTACAATGATACACAATGAAGAAAATAGAATGGAGACAAGGAGAAAATAGAAGAAGGTGAAGAAGAAAATTAAAGATAAAGGAGAAAAAAAAGAGCTCAGCCCCCTTAATATTTGTTCCTGCATTCGCCACTGGGTGCAGATGGGGTTGAGTAGTCGGCCTAAGGTTGAGACATATCATCGAACAGGTTGCAGGCGACCAGAGCCAGAAGCTTGGACAACAGCTCGGTGTCATCATCTACCTTCCCTCGCGGTTCTGCTCGTGAACGACAGCGGCTCACGGTACATGCGTGGAGACGAGGCCGTGGTGCAGCTCCTGCTCGGGGCGACGGCGACTCGCGGTCCAAGTTCAGGCGTGGCGAGGTCGTCGTCGGGGCTTCAGCACGGCGGCGTCGTCTTGAGCTCGACGTAGTCGAAGAAGACAGCAGCAGCATGGCATACTCGTCGTCATGGATCGGCGCTGCTCCTCTCCTGCTTCTTCTCTTTCCTCTTCAGCAAAGGCAACAGCTTGGTGGGGCTTCTCATCGAGCACCTTGAGGGCAGGCCAGACTTGTCACTCTGCTCGAGCAAGGAAGGGTAGGGGAGCACGGGCTGCTGTTGCTCTCGTGCTTGGAATTGAAAACACAGTAGCACGAGGAAGGGTGCAGGCTGATTTGTTCTTTGCGGTGGAAGGAGAAACAAGAGGAGAGAAAGAGAGCTGCTGCCTGTGTGCTGCCGAGCGGAGAAGGGAGAGAGGTGCTGCTCGATTTTGCTTCTCGGTGGACACAGAGCAGAGAGGAAACATGGCGAGGGTAGGGGAGCTCGCAGCTCTGCTGCAGCGCGAGGAAGAAGAGGGGAAGGTAGCAGAGAGGCCAGCGGCGGCGGCAGGGAGAGATGGGAGCGCGAGCAGGTGATGCCTCGGCTTTATAGGGCAGAGAGGAGGCTAGGGTTTGGGGTTTGAAGCCGAGGGGCGCGGCGTCGACGTGGCACGGACGCCGAGAGGGCGCAGCCTGCGCGCGCGGCGCGGCTGTTTCTGTCGCGGAGCGAGGAAGCTTCGAGGAAAGAGCGTCTGCGGCGAGGCAGCTGCCAGGTGGGGCCACAGCTGTCGAGGGTTCGCCTCCTTGGCGTGCGAGCCACGCGAACGGCGCAGCAGGTGGCCGGAACGGGATGCGGGCGAGCGGGCGGCTGTCTTGCGAGCGAAGAGAGAGAGAGAGAGAGAGCAAGAGCAGCAGTGCGGCGCGGTGACGCCTCCTGTTGCAGTCTTGCAAAACGGGGCGTCCTCACTGATCCGTTCTCCATAAAAAGTGACTGGATGCGGAGTGCTACCACATCAACTGATAGCTCTGTGGCAGTAGTTCGGGTAGGATCGGAAGGACCAGTGTATTCATAGCCAGCATGAACCCGCTTCTGGCAGCTTGTATGCGAGAGCGAATGAAAGAACTGGCAATTCCAACACCAGTCAGACCACGCTTCTTTAGGCTGGCAGTCATCTTCGGCAACTCAGCTACTCCATTTAGGTCATTTTCGCCTAGAGCCTCATTCCAATTTCCTTGAGGGCGGGATAGGTGGCCCGAATGTTTGACCAATTTAGGCGGCTGGTTCTCTACATAAAACCACTTGTCACCCCAATCCTTGTTGGAGTATGACTTTGAAGTCGAAGTACTCCTTCTTCATGCCTTGGCGTAATTGGATTCCAGCCCCACCTATGACTTTTCCTTTGTTGGGTTTCACTTGATACAGATAGCGTAACAAGTAGAAATGCAGGTCGATTCCCAAGAAGGCCTCGCACAAGTGAATAAAGATCAAAATTTAAAGAATGGAATTGGGATTCAGATGAATTAGCTCGAATCCATAGAAGGAAAGAAGACCTCAAAGGAAATCATGGGCGGGTGTCAAAAAACCGTGCTCATAGAAAGGGGCAAAAACTACAAGTTCATCAATTTCCTCAAAAGGCCAAGACTTCCTAGCATCAGTTCTCCAGAATGCAATACCTTTCTTTAGGAGGTAGCCTTGATCTACCAAATGTTGTATCATCTCCCCAGTGGCTTTGGATTCCTTCCAGACCAATGCTTGGGCGGGTGCATTCTTGAAGACGGGCAATCCAGTGATTGGGATCCTTCTTGCTTGCTGCGCTTTTCTTGACCATATTGCCAGCCGGGAACTTAGGCCCTGTTTGTTTCAGCTTCTGGCGAGCTTTCCGTGCATAGCTTTCCATATATCCAAAAGCCGGAAAGCTCTGAACAGTGGAAAGCCAGAAGCCACTTTTCGTGAGCTTTCCAGCTTTCCACTGTTCAGAGCTTTCCGGCTTTCGGATATATGGAAAGCTATGCACGGAAAGCTCGCCAGAAGCTGAAACAAACAGGGCCTTAGTGCGCATGCACGGATGACCAAGCGTGGTTAGAGCGAAAGGGAGATTGCGCGGGTGGGGAAATTTGGTTTTTGGAGTGTGGAAGACTGGAGCAGATGAAAATGTGAAGCGGTTCCTTTTGTTTTTATTAACAAAGGGTTAACTCTAAGCACAATTTGGAAAATACGTTTTCACAGTTTACAGACAGTTACATGATCGTTGTTTATTCTAGATACGTAATTGTGTGATTTTTTTCCAAAGTGTGAGTTATTTTCTGGGTGGAGGCATTGCCACGCTCGGGGGCTTTCGCTCGATGGGATAATTTTTTCTGAACCAAAGAATATTTATTTCCTAAGTGTCTTTAAGCTTATGGCCATTAGCTTTAAGCTTGGGGGCTAAGGGGAAATAGTATATTTCTTTCAGAAAGTTTTTCATTAAAGACATTAGAATTGTTTTTTATTCTTGAAAACATTTCTAGGCTTGGGGGCTAACCCATAATGGGTCCATCTTTTTTACAAAAGCTAGACACCATTATATTAAATGGGAAAGTTTTTGCATCATCTTTGATTAAATATCAAAGCCCTAAGGCTATTTGCTAAGCGACAAGGAGCACATCATGTTCACTACAAGAGGTTTCAACGATGGTGCGATATAACGAGGAAACAACTTAGCTGATGCTTAATTCACTGGAAAGCAACTCGGTAGACGTGAAGACATGAAGACGCTCGGGGGCTTGATGGACCAAGATCTATAGGAGTCCTTATGGGCCGTAGGCCAATGAGGAAACTAGGCCAACAACTCTGATAGATATAAAGAAGAGACGTACAGGTTTAGAAAACTAGTTGGCTACTAGTAAACAACCCGGCCTACTCTTGTTAGGACTCTATGTTTAGTATCCGACTAGGAATCTGTATTATTCGACTTGAAGACCCTGTCTCCTGAGTATACAAAGTGAGACAGGGACCCCTTGTAAATCATTACCAACAATATGACACGATCCACCTCATAAGGATGTAGGGTATTACACTCTCTATTGGGGCAGCCGGAACCTGTCTAAATCATCTCGTGTTCACCATCGTGCTTTTAGTTCCGGTGAGGTCCTAGCGAACAACTCGACTACCTTGGGACCCCCCATGGTAGGCTAGCCGGTATAAAAAACCGATAGTGGTGTCACTACCTGGTACTAAAGGGCCTTTGGTACCTGTCGGAGTTACCGTCTGGCAGTCCACCCGGGGTGCCCAACTGGTTGATTTGTAGGCAAATGGCAATCGCGAGACTAGGGAGCTCAAGGTAACACAGAGACGCAAGATTTATACAGGTTCGGGCTACCCGGAGGTATAATACCCTATGTCCTATGCTCAGTGGTGATGTATTGCTTCACTCGGCAATGCTCCGGAGAACAATGGCGAGTTTATGGTTACAATGGGCGAATGAGGATTAGATGACCTAAGGGGTCGACTTAGGCTATCTTATATAGGCCGACGGCCTAGGGTTTACAAGTCAGTTATCTCTAATTGTATCCGGCTACCACTAGCAAACTAATCTGAGTCAGTTGTAACGCAATCTCCATGATCTCCGGGTGGCATCCGAGTATCTCGCTTCACTCCTTGCAGACTAAGTCTTCATCAATCTTGTCCATCAAGTCCGAAGATCCTCGTGGGCCGAACCTGGGTCGGCCCACACCACTGTCAGGTGTGGGCCCAGGTCGACTGCCTACCTGGTTGGTAGTGGGCCCAGGGGTACCCATATCCCACAAGTCCCCGAGCACCATGCAAGCGCGTGGTGGACTGCCAATGAAGAAACGAAGCCTTTGTAGTTGGCTGAAGCATCTTGGTCAGCATACCGACACAAGGGTGGGCGGTGCTCAAAAAGAAACCACAGGTCATAAGGGATGACTCAGGACAGACCCGGAGGCAGAGCCCCGAGTGCTGTAGTGCCAAATTGTAGCCGTGTCGGACACCATGAGGGACTGCACNATCAACCTGAACATCACTATTTATGAAAAACTACATAACTCCACACGTACCAAACGATAATCATAAAATAGAAAAATAGATTAGAACATGAGGTAGATAGAACTACATAAATCAACTCTTAGGTGAAGCAGTCACTATTAATCCCGAACAAAGCATCAGCCATAGGAGTATTCGTCAGGTGCGCATCTGATTTACCATCGATGGACCATGAAGTGAACAATTAGAGACCGGAATCACGCCCCATCTACTGATCTGCCCCGTTGGCACAAATGGCAATTCAAATCAGACCAGCCCACTGAAAAACGAATGGGGGATCAAAGGCTCAAAGCCGCAGAGACGAACTGGGGGACACAACGGCGCCGCGCGATGGGGGACCTAGGGTAAGCACGACACGCACGGGGGAGCAGAATCATGAGGGGATTGAGCAACGCCGACACGAAACACCGGTAAATTCGTCCGCCAGAGGACGACGATCGCGAGAAGAGCTAGGGATCGGTCCGCACAGGTGAAAGCTACGCCTATGCGCGCGCGCGCGCCGTTCGGGATAACCGGGGTGACGCACCACCCGTGAGGGAAAGGAAGGAGAAGGAGGTGGATGAGTACCTTGTCAGCCGGCGGCGGGGAGGAATGGGCGGAGGGCTTGCAGCGGAAGGGCGGAACCTTTCGCCTGGCGGGGACGCAGGCGAGATGCTGGTGTAGTGTAGACGATATTCTTTTCTTTTTATTTTTTTCCTTTTTTTTGTAAATAGGCGATGGACGATGGTGGCCACCTGACCGGGTTTGTTTCTGGAGAATCCTATTGCTGGGCCCGGTAAATCCATGCTCGGCGCTAGGCCCACAAGGTAGCTTTCCTACGCCTACGAGTGAACACGGTGACGCGATCTCCTCCGGTAAACCTGGACTGTTTAATTCACGTCACTTGCCTCGTACTACATCGAGAATCGTGTCAGTTTATTTTTACTCTCTGTGCACGCAACCCAATGCATACACTTTTCACTCTTTCACACGAATTAAACAGGTATATTTTTTTCTACCCTTCTTCCAATGTTATGCGTGCGTACCCTACGAACCGTTGGACCTTTCTTCCCCCCTATAAGCTCTAGTTGCTCGCTCACCTCGTTTTGCTCCTCTATCGTCCTCGCCCATGCCACCGATGATCCACCAGAGTTAGATTTCACAGTTTCAGGTGGGACTCTCCAGCGTACTTAACCATAGAAAAGATCTTTGGGATAAGTGGCAGGCCTGACGGTGGAAGAGAGCAGCATGGTGGCGAGGTCGGTGGCACGGGCCGCCGGCCAGGTACCAAGATGGCAACTGGATAGTCAGAGTCGGCCGAGTGTAGGGGGAGGGGCCGACGAGGTGCTAAATTAGCGGAGGGCCGAGTCGCCGACAAAGTGGGAGGAGAGCTAGCGGCCGGCTGCAGGAAGAGGACAGGGAAGGGAGGGTGTGACGGAGCAGCCGAGCAGGCTAGGCGCGCATGACGCCGAAGCTAAGGAAGAAGATGGTAGATGGGCTGGAAGATGATGACCCTGTCTATATCTTCAGATGCATAGACAGGAGCCCCCGATCTACTAGGCTGAAGACTGACACTTGCGAAAGTGTTGGTTTGGAGAAAAAAAAGAGCTCAGCCCCCTTAATATTTGTTCCTGCATTCGCCACTGGGTGCAGATGGGGTTGAGTAGTCGGCCTAAGGTTGAGACATATCATCGAACAGGTTGCAGGCGACCAGAGCCAGAAGCTTGGACAACAGCTCGGTGTCATCATCTACCTTCCCTCGCGGTTCTGCTCGTGAACGACAGCGGCTCACGGTACATGCGTGGAGACGAGGCCGTGGTGCAGCTCCTGCTCGGGGCGACGGCGACTCGCGGTCCAAGTTCAGGCGTGGCGAGGTCGTCGTCGGGGCTTCAGCACGGCGGCGTCGTCTTGAGCTCGACGTAGTCGAAGAAGACAGCAGCAGCATGGCATACTCGTCGTCATGGATCGGCGCTGCTCCTCTCCTGCTTCTTCTCTTTCCTCTTCAGCAAAGGCAACAGCTTGGTGGGGCTTCTCATCGAGCACCTTGAGGGCAGGCCAGACTTGTCACTCTGCTCGAGCAAGGAAGGGTAGGGGAGCACGGGCTGCTGTTGCTCTCGTGCTTGGAATTGAAAACACAGTAGCACGAGGAAGGGTGCAGGCTGATTTGTTCTTTGCGGTGGAAGGAGAAACAAGAGGAGAGAAAGAGAGCTGCTGCCTGTGTGCTGCCGAGCGGAGAAGGGAGAGAGGTGCTGCTCGATTTTGCTTCTCGGTGGACACAGAGCAGAGAGGAAACATGGCGAGGGTAGGGGAGCTCGCAGCTCTGCTGCAGCGCGAGGAAGAAGAGGGGAAGGTAGCAGAGAGGCCAGCGGCGGCGGCAGGGAGAGATGGGAGCGCGAGCAGGTGATGCCTCGGCTTTATAGGGCAGAGAGGAGGCTAGGGTTTGGGGTTTGAAGCCGAGGGGCGCGGCGTCGACGTGGCACGGACGCCGAGAGGGCGCAGCCTGCGCGCGCGGCGCGGCTGTTTCTGTCGCGGAGCGAGGAAGCTTCGAGGAAAGAGCGTCTGCGGCGAGGCAGCTGCCAGGTGGGGCCACAGCTGTCGAGGGTTCGCCTCCTTGGCGTGCGAGCCACGCGAACGGCGCAGCAGGTGGCCGGAACGGGATGCGGGCGAGCGGGCGGCTGTCTTGCGAGCGAAGAGAGAGAGAGAGAGAGAGCAAGAGCAGCAGTGCGGCGCGGTGACGCCTCCTGTTGCAGTCTTGCAAAACGGGGCGTCCTCACTGATCCGTTCTCCAGAACGGTGACGAGAAAAGAGAACGGAGCAGAAAGAGAGGGAGAGCGGTGGACGTGCATGCGGCCGCGTGAGGAAGACGCCACTGTGCCTTGCAACGGTGTTTTTTTTTAATTTTTTTTACGATTTTTCAAAAAGAACGGACGGATAACAGAATTTGCAATTCTGTCATCCAACCGCCATATCATGTGGCTGCCGCCATATGATACGGCGGCAAGAGACTGAACCGCCGAATGAACCGGCGGTTAGACTTAACCGTCAAATAAACCGGCGGTTAACTATAACCGCCGGTTCATTTGGCGGTTAAGACTAACCGCTATTTTAACCGGCAGTTCCTCCAACCGCCGGCCTGCATTTGGCGGTTCATGCAACCGCCGAATAAAACGGCGGTTACGTTTACCGCCAAACGGAACGGCGGTATCCGGTTTATTTCTTTTTTCATTTTTGCATTGAAAAAGTGGTGTAATTTGTATATGCAACCGTAAATTTTTTAAAATGCTTGCGAATGAAGGGAAATTATAACATCGAACGGAATAATATCACAAACAACAAACTAGTGAACATGAAAAGTATAATACAACATCCAGTACAATACATAATCACTCAAGCGTAAAAAATAAAAAACTAAATGCGGCCTCGCTTGGCCGCCACCTTAGGCCTGACCCTCCTGGCCGCCTGCTGCGCGGCCCTCGTGTGGTGCGCGGAGTACGTAAGGAGGTCAAGTGGCGGTGCCTGCTGCCTCGGGCGCCCTGCATCCGCAGGAGGCGGTGTCGCGAACGGTGGCTGCTGCGAGAACTGAGTTGGTACAGGGGGCGCCAGCTAAACCAATCTCGTCCTGCGACCTCTGCCCCTGTCGGTACCACCGGTCAATCTCGGAGGGAACCGTCCACTGGGTCGGCGCTGGGTGAGCCGCGTGAGCTACCGGATTTAGGGCCCATCATCGGTTTTACATGGTTCACAAAAGGTCCGGGCTCTTTTCTTCTGCCGATAGACCTACCGTTTTTTGTTGCAGAAAACTAGGTCCGGGTCCCTTTTCTACTGCCAATGCACCTACCGTTTTTTCTTGCAGAAACTTTGTAATTTCAATCAGCTGGAAGGTGATTCTCGGCAGAATTTTAAACCTGTCTCATGTTTAGTAAGACAAAGTATGAATGCGCCAGTTCTGCCTAGCGATGGCGTCTTGAACATCCAGCCCCGGCAGACAAAACAGAACCGTTGTAGATGAATCACGTCTGACGCTCTGGCAGAGCTTTGCTGCAAGCGGACGAGATTACGAGAAGCAACGGAATCAGATGCCTGACAGCGAAGCACAATTCAATGATTACAGCATGTCTTACTGTATATAATTCCAATATCCACGGAGCAACTTGTAAACATCCCACGACCCTACAAGGAGCAACTTTTAACATCCCACCCTCCAAAGCCGCACCGCACCGTCCTTCAAAGGGCATATACATGTACACATAGCACCACGCTTATACTTTCATGCTCGTTTCGTGTAAAAAAGATTAGCCTGAAGATGCTATGACTGAAGAACGACTTATAAACCGGTTCCACCCTTGCTCAAGTAACAATATAGTACTAAACATGTGCACACCATATGCACTCATGAGCACTATTGGGCCATATCCAAATTTGGCCGGCTGTCACGCAACTCATGGGAATAGTTGCAAGTACCCAACCAAACAGGATAATTTAAGCCATGCAATGCAATACCATTCTTTTACATACATCTGCTCTATGTGCTTGCAAAACTGAAGCTAAAGATTGACTCCCATGAAAACCAACTAACCATCAGACTCATCATCGTCGCTGAGCTGTTCGAAAATTTCAAACTCCCCATCACTACCGCAAGCGTCATTAGGGGCATCACCTGATCTATTTTGGCCATCTTCCTGCAATGGAAAGCTGCGCAGCACTTCTTCCAGGTATCCATGGGAGAAGCCTTCACCAAGTGCATCTATACAGGTCATAGGAAAACAGCTAGGAACCTCATCCAAGGGGGAGTTTGGATTGAAGCGGACCAAATTATGTTGTTAATAAACATAATGCAACATCGACCATTCATATATTGCAATGGAAACAACAGTATCAATTTGGTTTCTATTTAGAAGGTTCTGTAACCCTATAAAAAGATGAATATTGCCATGGAATGTGTATTCTGACATAATATTGTGTTTATCAGAGATTAAGCGCAAAGTGAAATCAAAATTGCACCAGACGTGAGTGAAACCATAACACAGTTACTTTTGCTTATGTTTCTTTTGAAAACCAACATAATAATGTCAATACATCAAGGACAAATAAATAAATGCCAATGTGACATTACAAAAAGGACAGCAATTATCTAAAAAAAAGGACAGCAAAGCTGGTATAAAAAGGAGAATGGGAACATTGAGAGAGAAAAATAAAACCTATTTACTGTCATCGGAAAGGCCTAGTGCATCTATTCTGAGCTTATCTCTATTACTTGGACCCCGACAAATTTATGGTTGATAGGTAAATAGGTAAAGATGAGAAAGGTTACTACTACCAGATATAGAATGGATGCAATAAAAATTGCCAACCACTTAATCCCCAAATTTACAATAAATGTAGCAATCTCTATTGCGTTCATAAATATGAAGATAACCAAACCCCACCTTAAATAGTACACATGGTAAGGAGAGAAATCAAAACTGATTAATTATGTTATGTAAAGGATACAGGAATCATCCAAGGTGAAATCACGAAAACCCTCTGCCTACAACAGATATAGTAAGTTAAGTTTCTATAGCATATAATGTGAAACTATTGCAGGTAGTGACATACCATAGGTGGAGAATCATAACCATCCGACTCCTCTTCCTCTTCTTCATCATCCACGTCTTCACTATCAGAGTTGTTAGGGCCAACTTGATCCTCAGTTCCAGTGTGTGTGGTAGGCACTTCTGTAGGGGGAAAAGGGCGATGTAACATCTGGATAGAACAATTATAATACTCATTCACAGACAAACTAAACTGACTGGCCTGAACTAGTACCATGCCCATACAAAAACTACAAATTAGCTTGATCATGTTTTAAGCTGTCCAAGAAGAAATATATTCAAACTGCATGTGTAGCTCAGCAGGTCCACAGATTTTGTTAATATGTTCTCAGATTGCACATCCTCATACAAATCAAAGGATATGCATTTAACCAGTAAGAGTAGATGAACTCAAACAGACCTTCATCGACATGCTTATCTTCTTTTGATCGCTCAGATCTCCAAAGGGCTTCCTGTTTCTTGGACCTTTCAATAAGTTCATGGGCATTCTTCAACAAGCTTTTTGCCTCTTCATTAGGCAATAAAGAGAGGAACCTTATGCTCACTTGAAACCTCAGGGTTTTCATCATTGGTTTAGAAAACCATCCTGTAAAACACTACACAGGAATCATTATTCTGGAACGCCCACATTATAGTGCAAAGAGACTCTTGGAACTAGACATAGATAAGGTTGTTGCACAGACAATGATCGCAGCAAAGTGGACTGAACTTGGTAAATTAATATTGGTGAAAGATGGAGAGAATATCTGGTGCACCCATGCTCCCATGCTCCAAAGTTCAAAGATTTAAAACACCACAGAAATAGTCAGAAAAAATTATGGCAATCTAAAGTATGCTACCATTAAGCATTCAAAAAAATTTCATCTCAAAAAGTACTTCTATAGGAAGAAATAAAAAGGACTAGTTCCAGGGGAAACATAAAAACAATAGAGTAATAGACTTTCAATTTGTCATTTTGTTTCTCCTTGTATGAATTAGTAAAATTTTGTAAGCAGCCTGATGATAATCTACATCACCAAACTGTCATAATTTTTTATGACTATTCACATGATGGCCCAATGCTTGGAGTGCAGGGGTACTACTGTACTAGATATGCTCCCATGATAGATAGTACGAAACACTACTTGCAGCAGCACCAATTAGCTAATTTCTACTATTTCTTTACAATGAGCTCCTGATATTAATACCATTAATTCCAGGGTTAATTGGATATATGCCATTATAACTATCGCGCTTTGAAGATATACCATTAAAATTCGTCTATTCGCAACAATGCCATTACAATTTCATAGTTCTCACAAATATACCTCTACTTACCCCTTCAGTGCTTTTATAAAAGTTTTTGGACCAAAATGCCCCTGTCTTCTTCCTCTCGCTACCCAACTTGTTCATCTCTTCTTTTTCCGCTGCCAGAGTACGGAGGTGACAGGTGAGCCGAGGAGGGGCAGGCAGGCACAGCCGACGGCGAGTGGGGAGGCCATGCGCGGGCGGCCGGAGCAGGCCGGGGGCGAGGCCATGCGCCAGGCATTCACTGGCTCGATCCTACCTGAGATTTTCACCCTTGCGAAAGTGCAGTACCTGAACTTGTCCTCGAATTCCATGTCCGGACAGCTTCTAGCATGCATCGATCTCCAAATCCTTGCACCCGATCACCAAACCTTGAGTGCCAAAGTTGTAGCCCTATAGTCCTTTTGTAAGTCATAGTTCAACATTTGGATATGTCGCTTCACAAAATCCATGCGTCCGTCGATGCCCGGCGACCGCCCCGCTCGGCCGACTCCCGCGCAAGCTCACCTGCGCCGCCTGCGAGAGGAGCACCCATGCTCTGGGACGCCATCGCGGCCACATTCACTTCCCCATCCCCATAAGCCTTGCATCGCGCAGTACTCATCTCGCTCTGCTCGGCCCTGTTCTGCTCTACTCGACTGCAAGCACAGCTCGCCGTGCCGCTGGCCGATTCCGGCCACCCACCACTCCAACACAACCCCAGATCCTCGCCTGAGCCACCCATGTCCGGCCCTCTCACCTGTCGTTGGTGAATCGACGAGTTCTCGCCGCCCTGCTATGCTCCGCTTCGTCGTGCGCCGCCGCCGAGGAAATTCCGGCAACTGCCGCCGCCCATCCTCAATTCCTCGCAGCTGGAGCTTCTTCGCCTTCCCACACACCCCTCCGAGCCACCCGCGCCACTAGAGGCTGTGCATGCCCACCCTTGGCCCCGCCACGCTGCTCAGGCTGCCTGCCGAGATCGCACTGCAGCCCGCCAGCAGCGTCGCCACCCGCCCGCACTTGGCCATGGACCGCATCGGCGTCGTCCAAGGCAGCTCCGTGCTGCGGTCGGACCCCGCCCCCACGTGGCATCGTGATTCGTGGAACGCGTCGACGGTGAGAGGCGAAGAGGAGGGAGAGGAAGAAGAAAAGGGCAGCTTGGTCCAAATAAACTGAAAACACATCGAAAGGGTACGCAATGTCATATTTCGGACTTTCATCGAATTGTAATGGCATTAATACAAATAGACGAATTGTAATGGCATTTCTCCGAAGTCAAGAAGTTGTAATGGCATATATCAAATTAACCCTTAATTCCAACATCAGATCGTGGAACGCACCACAAATATCACGTAATTAATTGAACCTGACAGATATGCAGTGAATGAGCAATAATGAAGAGTTCAGACACGATTTCTAAGTAGGACCGAGACTGAAATAAAGTCTGAAAGCAATTATCTAGGTACTCACTGAACAAATTGATTGGTAAGACGGTTTTCGAATTTCTTCTTGAATAAAGTCATCCTTCAGTTCAAATAACTGCAGGAAGATGAAACTCTGAGATGGCATCACTTCAAGTTTGCACATCTCTGCCCACTTTTGAGATCTGTAGGTACCAAAACACATTTAAAAAAAATGTATAAGCAATGCGGACAAATGCAAGCAGCAATAGAAAATTACTCTAATATTAGTTGCAGACCTCAAGTGTGTGCCTATTTTCTTCTTAATATAAAAAATCAACTAGTCCTTCTAGGTTGGTCTTTCCTTTTTTTTCTTTTTCTTTTTCTTTTTTGAGTTACAGACCAGGGAGGCAGGGAAAACAAGGGCATTTGGTAGCACTGAAAGAAATTTGTCTCTGAAAGGAAACAAACACAAAGCCATCAAGAACAAATAAAAGATGCTGCTAGACAAAGCAATCATCTTGTTATGATGGGCTCAATCCCCATGGGCCATATGGGCCAGCACGACATGAAAGCAGCAGCCACCAAGGTTAGGGCTGCAGCCTCCCCCAGACCACATGGGAGAAGTGGTCCTTTCGCTTGCTGCTCCGTCCCTGACCTACCGCCGCCGCCGCCACCACCACCGCCACTAACAAGTCTAGTACTATTTGTTCCATTTGGAAATCTAACTAGATTTTAGTGGTAAAAGTTCTTCAATAGAAAAAGCGTCAACGACATACTAAAAGCAAAAAATATGGCTCACCCAGAATCCTTTGTCCTTAGAAGATTCCTTAGCTCAGGAGGCACACGAAAATCATTTCTCTGATATCTAGCAAACAAAAAACTTTTCAGTCGCTACATTAAAAAGTAACTTCTCTGTTCAAATGTAAAAACAAAATGCACAGAATATAAGCCAATATAAACTTGGGCTAGTTCATTTTAGAGCATCAAAACACTGATGCAACGTATTAATCCTCTAATATGCCGATGGGAAGACATGCGTATAAATTAACAGAATTTTGGAAAACAAGAAAAGAAAGAATATGCTAGGAGAGAGCTACTTGGTTCAAAAAAAAATCACCCATGTAGGCATGCTAATTTGCTACTGTCCCAAGAAAAAAAAATAGATACAAGTCCAATAAATATTTATAGCAAGGTGAACATCAAAATTCGATTTCTGGAAGACCAGATGCCTCCTAATATTAAACACAATTTTTTGCAGAAAAGTGGACTAGGAGCAAAAGGAACAATGCCAAATAAGTCAAATTATTTAAGACATTTTTGTGTTCACAGTTTCTAAGCATTAGCAATACACTTTACTGACAAGAAATCATTACGGTGACCATACCATTCTATTGCTAATTGCATGCTCTAGTCCTGTATGACAACCAGAAATGTTATGAATTATGTGTTTCAGCAATCATTTTAAAAAATGAATGCCATTTTTTTATTGAAAAAGTATAATCAAGGTAGCTATAAATCACATATTTGAGTGGCAAAAAGCCTCACATGTCTCCCTGACCCGAATGCACTCTGTTGAGGTTTATTTCTCTGGTTGATGGTATAGTACTATCGAAGGGTGCAGGGTAAACTCCATGGTGAAATAAATCCTGAGAAATTTGCCTTTTGAAGTGAAAAATTTTGTGGTTTCAGATTTGGATTTTGAGTAGTGCATGCACTGCATAAACCAATTGGGTTTTGGCTTCAACTTTGCAAAGAGAAGTATGTAAGCTTTTGAATGCAACAATTCAACATGAAGGGGGGTATTTGCATGTGGGGCTAAACTCTGTGACTGATATGCAGAACTCCCCTTGTAAAACCAGTAATGCTAACAGGGATTTTAGTGAATAATGTTCCTAATATTATTTTGTTTTCACCAATCCAAAGTATACATAGTGAGAGATAAGAGAACTAGAGAAAAAACTTGTCATTTCTCTCCAATTTTGCCACTTTCCATATGCAGGAAAATTTTGAAGTACTGAAAGCTTTTAAGCCCTTGAGAAGGAACATAGCAGTGTTTACACAATCAAACTTTTCTGTTACATAAACAGAACATGTGGCATGCTGACAACTAAGGCCCAGTTTGTTTCAGCCTCCTGGGAGCTTTTGGACCTCGGCTTTTCGACCTTCCAAAAGTCAAAAAGCTGTGAGGAGTTCCTAAGAATTCCACAACAATACTACTGTAAGCACTTGTGAAGCCCAAAGTAACAAATCACGATTACAATATAGTAGGACTACTGTATTACTAAACTTCAACTGGACAATTCATTGAATGCAAAGAACCGTACAGGGTATATGCTTTTTCCTAGACATCTAAAAGTACTACATTATCTATGGACTATGGCACAGGTTCATTAGAGTATCAAACTATCAAAAAAATTCTGATCATACACTTTAGTTTCTCCATCTGCGTTCTAACGTGGTCTCTATCTTCTCATGTGGACTGCTATAGTTGACGTCAGGTGCGCCAATTTAGTTTAGAGGTAAACTGTACATTTGGACCAGATTTGGAGGGAAAATGTTTTCCCCTCTCCATTGTTTTCACACCACTGGATACCTGCTCATCACTTCTTCGTTACTCTCCATCCCTGATTACTCCTAGAAAAGTTGTATTCTCCAATCTACTGAGATCACGCCTTCTCCTCTATTCTTTCTACTGTGTTTTTTCATCTTTTTGTCATCACTGCTAAATGCCTCCATACAAAGACAAAAGAAGCATCCATAGTGAGGCATCCAACACAGTGATGCTCTCCACCAGGAAACCAATACTCAATGCTCAAGTTGTCGTTGTGAGGTTCGTGCTCCTCACCTGAGCTTTTCTTGACGCACATTCACATACCACACCACATTGGAACAAATCTTTAGCTTGTCCATCTGATCAGATGCATTTTGTCAAATGAAACCGTAATTTTATTGAGAGTCTATATAGAAGTGCACAACATTTTTAGGAATCTTTAGGCTGTGGATGCAGAGAGTTCCATCACACACTGCTGATCTTCTTGCTACACATACGCTCCATGCAGGAAACAGTACTCTGCTGAGCCCTGGTATGGCCAACATGATGTTCCACCTCACAAGTCAGTGGTTCAATACATCAATGCCACTGCCACTTGCCAGGTTTGGAGAGTGCTGACCAATGTTTTAAGTAGCGGGCTAAGCCATTTAGCGCGATACCTCCAAAAACACCTAATAGCCGGCTAAACGAAGCTATAGCGACAAATAGAGGCTAAATTGCACGTAGAAGCAAATAGCGGCATCCTCCTAAATAAGCTATAGCGGGAGATAGCGGAGGCTATAGCCAGCTATTTAAAACCATGGTGCTGACCAGTCATTGTGCTCCAGCGGCTAAGATGTTTGCTTCGACCAGTGCCACTGTTGTCAGTCTCACTCCAACCCAAATCCCACTATCGGTAGCTCTAACCATTAGAAAATGAGATAGCCACATTTACAAATCGTAATCAATGTAATTTGACAGACAACATGGCAAGATTCGACAGACATGTTGCATGCCATTAGTTGCCTGAAGGGCTCAAGTAGATAGCTGTTACAAGTTTTAGAGTTCAAAGGTGTTGGGATAGTAGCCGAAGCCAATGGTCCCAAACAACAGCTGAAACGGGACAACTGAGACAAGCAACAATAAATTACTTATCTACAGTATCCTGCAATCAACAACCTTTACATGAAGGGAGGGTCCCCTTTTATAGGGAGACTAAGGGTCTTTACATTCCCATTGTACCCCTGAGATCAGGCATCATCCTCTAGACTATACAATACAAATAGCCTATGGACACTTTGGTACATTTACTCCTCCTAATGTGAATGCGTAGACTTGTGATTCCGTGTTTGACTTAGCTTGGACTTGGTCTCCTTTGACTCGGTCCATGTCAGCTTCGCCTGCTTCCAAGGGCTTTGTATCTCCTGGATTTGGCTTCCTCTGAGTCGAGATGACCCTAAGCCGCTTCCCAGCATCCAGAAAGCCGATGACTCCTCCAAGGACCTGCAGTATAGAGCAAACCGAAGCTTGCCATTAACTCATTCATAGCTTTTGGCATTCAGCAGTATCAATACTTCATCAAATTGGCTTCTAACTTGGTTCTAATAACGCCACTTCGGCATTCTGCTACACGATGACCGAAGCCAATTGGCTTTTGTATACAGCGAGATGTGATCACCGAAGCCGATTGGCTTTTGTATACGGCGAGATGTGATCACCGAAGCCAAAGTAGAGATATGTAGAGCAAATGAAGCTAAACTGGCTCAATTTCCTTGGTTCATTGTCGCCCTCACGCATGAGATGATGCAAAATAAGTAGAAGGCGTTTGTCGGCGGGCCAAATCCTCAACAGTAGCCCCTCGAGGACGAGGACTTTCTTCAACAGGCCGAGCTCCACAAAATTAGGATTGCTTGCCAGCCAGAGAAACGCCTCCTCCTTGTTGGAGAAAGCCCCTTAGTGTTTTGTCGTGATTGTTCTATTTTTGCTTCGTTTGTCTGACATGTCATGTCATTTGGCTTCGTTTATTTGAAACTGGTTGAATTGTTTTAACCGTTGTTGTAACTTTTGCTTCGGTTTTAACGAATTTGAAACGGCGGTTCGTTTTTCGAGGTTTTAACGGTCAGATTTTACTGGCCTATAAATAGGACCGAAGGGGGGGGTCGATTTTGCTTGCTTCGTTTTGCTTGTCTTGAGCTTGACGTTTTCTCTGGGTTTTGGAAGCTTTTGAGTTCAAGCTTTGGCTTTCTTCTCTCGACACAAGTAAGTTTTGCTTTTTGTGCTCTACTATCTCCTTCGTTTTTTCCTTTGTCTTTTTGCTGCTTTGTTTACTTATTATTTTTTTCTGCTTGTTGCAGCGGCTCGTACGAAGCAAACCGCTCGTCTGATTGGCTACGTCTCTGACGAAGACAATTCAGACGGCGTGGATATGGATGCTGCCGAAGCTGCGCAGTTTGCTCAGGAGATTGAGGCCAACGTGGACCCCGAAGCCGGAGCTGCTATGATTATTGATGATCGAGGCAAGGGACTTGCCGAGGAAGATGCAGCTGAAGGTGACGACACAGAGGACGCTGGATCTACAGCCGAGGATGCCCTTGAGGACGTAGAAGCCGATGCTTCAGATCTCTCCGATTATCGGAGGAAGCCAAAGACCACTGTCTTTGGTGAGTCTAGTGTTACCCCTTCATTGATTCGCTTCTATGAGAAAAAGGGGTATTTTGAGGCCGGCCAAGGACGAGCCCCTGGTACAGAGACTACTCCGGCGCCTGAGCCAGACGAAGCTGTGGTATTCAAGGAGTTCTTCACCGCTGGGCTTCGGATGCCCGTAGACAATATTGTTGCTGATATTCTTAGGAAGTTTGGCTTACAGCTTCATCATCTCACCCCCAATGTTATTACTCACTTACTTCGCTTCTTCTGGGCCGTAAAGACCAATGCGTCGGATGTTAATGCGGATTGCTTCGTCCGTTACTTTGAGGGGCATCGGCAGACAAAAAGCGTCAAGGTTGATGGCTTTGACTATGAGCCGAACTACGGTAGTGTTACCTTTTGCGCGCGGTGGAGGCAGACTGACAAGCAGAAAGTGGAGCTTACCTTTTGTCAGAGAAACACGTGGGACAAGAGTTGAAAGAACTGTTGGCTCTATGTCAAGGTGCCGGCGCTGGAGGCTGTGTTAGAGGACGGAACGAAGCAGATTTCATTTTCTCTGTACAGTTCTATCGGTACTTGTGAGTTTGTCGCTTGCCCTTCCTTCGACAGGAATGCCCCCGGCTTTGATCGCTGTGAAAGTGCTTTTTTCAAGGCTAGTCGGGTTTCAAGCAGCCGGGACTTGATTGAGGAAGGGCTTGCTGTTGGAGTGAATATCTTATCCGCTTCGTGGAAGCCATTTGCTGTTGAGACTAGGCTGTACAGAGGTATTCCTCATGTTTGCTTTCCCAAGTTTGGGGTGAAAAAGCCAGAGAATATGTCTGATTTCGCCTTCGTTCAGTCCATTGAGTTAATGGCTGAAATTATTTGTGGGAAGTACACTACCAAGGAACATGCGAGTTGCTTGGCTTTGGTGGATGGGGTCCGGCTTAACAGGGTGTTCGATGAGATGGGCGTTAGCTATCCTCAGCGTTCGGTCCCATCCAAGCCCTCAAAGAAGTTCACTGATCAGGATCATCCTAGCGTGCAACCAACCCCGAAGCCGGGTCGTGGCCGTGGAAAGAAAGGTCGTGGTGGAGGGCGTGGAAGCGGTCAGTCGGATGAGGGTGATGAGGAAGCTGGAGGCAGCAAAGTCGGAGCCCCCTCTAGCCGTGGTGGGAGCCAAAGCCGAGGGCAAGGCTCCAAGGTGATTGGCTCAAAAAAGCGGGTTGCTTCCTTGGAGACTTCCAAGCGTACTTCTGCCTTGGAGTCCTCCAAGCGTCAGAAGCTTGAAAAAGCTCTTCCCATCGTTCCGCTTGCCAGCGCACCTCCTCGTCCCATTGCTTCGGCTGTGGAAGCGCCTCCCACTGTCGCCCCTAAGCAAGTTGTTCCTGCAGCTTCCGCTGCAGTTGATTTGCCCTCTTCTGGAGGCTTGTTTCTTGTGCAACTTGTCTTTTTATTTTTAGCTTCGCTTTGCTTATTTGTTTTTGTCCTCTTATTATAGTTAAAGCTGCTGTTCGACCTCCTCGTCGTGAACGCCTACTTGAATGCATCAACGATGAGGATGATGAAGTGAGCTACAGTCGTCTTTTGAGGGAGGACGAGACAAAGGATTTTACACTTAGTGAAGCTGAAGTGTCGTCTGTCCCTATCCAGCCATCGTCCTTAGATTTACTGGCTGGTGCCGCGGCCAAATCCCTTCAGATTTCTGAGGGACTTGTGCAGTCGGCTTTGGCTAATGTTGAAGAGCCGCCGCGGACAGTTGCAGATAACAGTGAGGAGCCAATGCAGTTGGTTTCTGCTAACATTGAAGGGCCTATGCAGATGGCTCTTACTCTTGAGACTGGGCAAGGCTCTGGCGATTTGGTTCCACGCACCACTGAGCCGGTTAAGTTGGTTGCTTCGGCTATCACCGGGCAATCTGCCCCTGCTAAGAACGTTGAACCAGCCCCTGAGAGGCCAGCTCCTGAGAAGCCAGCTCCTGAATCAAAAAGTGTGTTTCGCGAAGCAGTTATATTTGCGTTTTTAGCTGAAATGATGTCTCTTTTGATTTGTTGATTATTTTGCTTCAGAAACAAGTTATGCCGGGTATGGCCCCCTTGCAGCTCGGCTTCGACAGGGCGGCTTTCGTCCTCCCAACGATATTCCGGTTATCGTCCCAAATGGTTGGTAATTTTTAACTGCTCACCCGAATCTGATTGATTTTAGATTTTTGTCTAAACATTGGTTTCGCTCTTTCAGAACTTGAGACTCGTGTCAAATCCTTGGATTTGGACACGCTTTCCATTTTCAGCCTTAGTGGCGGCATCCAGGTCTGTTCCTTTTCCTTCGTTTTTGAGTTTGTTGTCCGGCTTTTTGATACTTATGATTTTCTTGTTTTAGTCTATAATGTCCATGCAGGAACTTTTCGCTCGCCTTCCGCTTCGTCTCAACGATGTTGAGAACGAGCGGGCCGAGCTTGAGGCTCTAAGGAAAGAGCGCGAGGGCTTTCTTCTGCTTAAGAAATCCTTGGACGATGAGAAAGAGCAGCTTCGTCTTGAGCATGAGTCTGCCTCGTCAGAAGTTGCTTCACTCAAACGTCAAGTTGCTTCGCTGGAATCTATGCGTGCACTTAACGCTCAGACAATCGAGGGGCTTCGGGGCAAGGTAATCGATGCTGCCACTTTGGAGCATGACCTGAAGAATCAAGTCAAGTCTCTTAAGGCTGATAAAGAGAAAGCGATGTCGGATGCTAAAAAGTACAAGAGGGAGCTTCTGGTTGCTGTTGACTTAAAGAGCTCTCTTATTTCCGAAGCCAGTCAGCTTAAGGCTTAAGTGGGGCAGCTTAAAGCTGACAAGGAAAATTTAGATTCTGAATTGCTCAGTCGCAGCTTGGGTATTTACGCTGAATACGAAGTTGCTCTGAAACAATATGGAGCCGAGCCGCTGCCCTTCCCCTCTGATGACTTTAGCGTTGGGAAGCTTTTTGACTGGTTTGATGATGAGTTCAAATGCTTACCAGACGCCTTGTCCAGAGTGGGTGATTATGCTGCCCGGACATGCATCACTAACACCTTTAAGATGCTGGCGGATGACGGATGCTCTCATTACAAAGGCATTTTAAGGAGAGACTTTCAGTTTCCTTCGGCTCTGAATCCTGATAAGAAAGATCTCTTCAACGAGGCTGTTTTGGCGACTCGCGGCCTCTTTCTGAGGAAGTTTTGGTCAGAGACAGGGAGGGAGTGTGCTCGGCGCACTGCATATGATCGTCTGGTTAAGGTTGGCTTCTTTTATCATTTCGGCTATTTATTTTGGCTTCAGACATGTCCTGTTAACTTTGCTTTCGGTATTGATTGTTCTGTTTGATTTCAGTACAAGGAGGAGCTCGCTCTCGAGCAGCGGCAGAGAGCCGAAGCCAAAGCCGCTGCTGCCGCCGCCGCCACTGCTAGGGCCTCAACTTCAAGAGCTGGTGCCGAAGCTGGTCGTGATGGTGCTGAAGTCGGAGCCTTTGATGCTGATCCGAAGGTTTAGCTTCAATAGAGCCGATGACTTTGATTCTTTTGTTGAAAGATGTTAAAACTTTGTAAATTTGTATATACTCAGATCCCTGATGAGGGAGGTGTTCTTGAAATCCTGCCCATCACTATGCGCGATGGCCCCTTGTGTGTGTCTGGCTTCGCATGGGAGCAATATCGGAAGTTATGTCTAAGTCAAAGAATCGACGATTTCTGGGAATTTTGCCATGAGTTCTTTAGTCGTTGTGAATTCGATGTGTTTGAGTTTTTTAACTCCTTCATCGTTCGATGTTCTCCTCGTGTCGAACTCGCTCGTGCAAGAAATACCGAAGCTGCTCGTCTGCTTCCAGTTAAGGTGGAGCCAGAAGATTTAGATAATGATAGGGATTTTGCTTATGTATACAATGCTCCCAGATTTAGGAGATCTGGCCAGCTTTTTGACGGCTATGTTTTTGAGATGTTCTGAGTCATCTCTCTGTAAAACACATTGTAATTCGCTTGGTCATTGTTTTGATTCGAAACACTTGAATGAATGTAAGCTCGATTTGGCTTCGTTGCGAAAGAAACGCCTCCTCCCCCCCCAAAGCGGGGTTTTATTCGTTCAAGTGTTTTGCACTTTTGGTTCGAAGCCGCCTTGACTCCTTTGAGCTTTGTGCGGAGATATGCTTTGCACTTTTTTTTTAAATACTGATAGCCGAAGATGATTTTAATTTAAAATATATGTTTTAGCCAAAGCCCCTTTTGATCTGTTTGGAGTAAGCGTTTTTGGACCGAAGCCCCTTTCGCTATGTTTCAGAGTGGGCTTTTTCTTAGATCTGGATTGGCCTTACTCTCGGTAGGGCTAATTCAGTTCTATCTGAGTTATCGAATATCAGCGACTTGGTCGAAGCCAATCGCTTTCGATGCTGTTCTTGTGTGTTCTAACAAGTTGCCAAAGCCCCTATAGGCTTTTTAGGGCGCTGCTAGACGAAGCTGCTGAAGCCTTTATAAGATTTTAGAGTACTGCTAGCCGAAGCTGTTTTCGTTTTATAACAATTGTTTGGGTCAGAGCCCCTTTTACTCTGTTTTTTAGAGTAAGCGTTTCTGTACCGAAGCCCCTTTTACTCCTCTTTGGAGTAAGCTTTTGCTTAGATCTGAATTGGCCTTACTCTTGGTAGGGTCAATTCAGTTCTTTGTGAATTGTCGAATATAAGCGACTTGGTCGAAGCCAATCGCTTTCGATGCTGCTTTTTTGGGGAATACCTCGTTCATATATGATTTGACGAGTTACAGTAAGCACCGCCTCGTTAAAAACCTCACCCCTTGGTCAGGGTCCCCTTGTGAGGAAAAGAGTACGGGCTTTTTTGAAAGAAAGTAAAAATGCTATTCTACTCAATGACTTCGTTTATAGAGTACGAAGCCATTTTACATCTTTTTCATAAGTAATATTTGCGTAAGCTGTCTGCATTCCATGAATGCGGCAGCTCATTGCCTTCGTCGTCGCCTAAGCGAAATGAGCCAGGCCTGTTGCTTTTGATGACCAGAAATGGGCCTTCCCATTTCTGTTGCAGCTTTCCAGCGGGCATGCTTGGATTTTTCCTTAGGACCCAGTCCCCTGCCTTGATATCTTTTCTGATTACCTTTTTGTCTCGCCACTTTCTTGTCTCAGCTTGATACTTGGAAATGTTTTTTGCTGCCTGGAGCCTGTATATCTCAACGTGATCCTTGTCAACGGCTTCGCTCTCTTTGGGAGCTTCTTGTTGGGTGCGAAGCCCTTTGTGCAGTATTTCCTCTGGGCATACTGCTTCTTCACCATAAAGCAGTTTGAATGGAGTAAACTGTGTTGCCCTTGATGTGGTGGTGTTGTGAGTCCAGATCACCTTCGGCATCTCTTCTACCCACTTGTCTTTTTTCTTACAATTTGCGAGGCACTTTCAGATGGCTGTAAAGATTAAGCCATTGGCTCTTTCAACTGCTCCATTTGTTTGAGGGTGATAGACCGAAGCGCATTTCGCTTTCGTTCCAATTGACATGCAATACTGCCTGAATTTGTCACAGTCAAACTGCTTCCCATTGTCCACTGTTATTTCCCTTGGTACTCCAAATCGGCACACGATTTGCTGCCAGAAGAATTTGATTACTGTTTTTGCTGTGATGTTAACCAAAGGTCTGGCTTCGATCCACTTAGTGAAATACTCAACTGCTACTATGGCGTATTTGAGATTTCCTTGAACCGTTGGAAGCGGGCCAACTAGATCAATGCCCCATCTTTGCAAAGGCCATGTTGGAGTTATCAGCTGTGATTGCTCCGAAGGAGATTTTCTGTTCGCTGCACACTTTTGACACTGATCACACGTCTTGACCGTGTTTGTTGCATCCATGATGATTGCAGGCCAGTAGAATCCTTGCCTCATTGCCTTGCCCACTAAAGCTCTTGCCCCAAAGTGTGCCCCGCATAAGCCGCTGTGTATCTCTTGGATCAGTTCTTTTCCTTCGTTGTGAGAGATGCAACGAAGCCAAGGAGCTACAACTCCTTTCTTGTAGAGGACATCATCTATCATCTGATAGCATCTTGCTCTTTGTTGCATAGCTTTTAGATCATCTTCGTCAATTGGCTCATAGTATCCCCGAAGGAAAGCTATTATTGGGGATCGCCAATCCTCGGAGTTTATTGCATTGATCAGCTTCGGAGGGTCATCTGAATCCTTTATTGATGGTGATGTTAATGTTTGAAAGAACACATCAGGTGGAAGCTTGTCCCCCTTTGCAGCTGCCTTAGCCAGAGCATCTGCCTCGTCATTTTTTGCTCTTGGGATGTACTCCACAGTGAAGCCTTTGAATTTTTTCTCCATTGAGCGTACAGTGGTCAAGTATTTGATGAGTTCTGGTTGCTTTGATATGCTCTCTTTTTCGATGTGATCTGTCACCACCTTAGAATCTGTTTTGACAGTAAATCTCTGAGCTCCCAAAGCCCTGGCTTTTCTGAGCCCAAGTAGCACAGCTTCGTACTCAGTAACGTTGTTTGTGCTTCTGTCACTACATTTGCAAAACTCTAAATTTGCTGCATATCCCATTTTTACGCCCGAAGGCGATTGCACAATTGCCGCGATGCCAGCTCCTTTGTCCCCCCAAGCGCCATCACAGTGTATCAGCCAATTTTTCTCTCTGATAGCATTTTGTGGCAAAGGCGATGTCCATTCCGCGATGAAGTCAGCTAGGACTTGCGATTTGATTGATGTTCTCCTTTCAAAATCCACGACGTACTCTGAAAGCTCCGCTGCCCACTTACGAATTCTCACCGAAACTTCTTTGTTGTTCAAAAGCTTCTTGAGTGGCTGATCCGTGAGGACTTTGATGTGATGGCCCTCGAAATAGTGTCTCAGCTTTCTGGAAGCCATTATCACTGCATAGATCATCTTCTCAATCTCTGTATAAAACAGCTTCGACGCATTCAAAGCTTCGGATACATAGTAGACTGGCTGCTGAATGTTTCTGCCATCTACCAGCTTTTCTGTGATGAGCGCTGCACTAACTGCTGATTGTGATGCTGCAATGTACAGTAGGAGTGGTGTTTTTGGGTCTGGTACTGTTAGCTTCGTGAGTTGCATCAGGTATTGCCTTAGCTCGTAGAATGCTTTTGACTGCTCTGGCCCCCACTGGAACTTAGCTGCATTTCTGAGTGTTGCAAAGAATGGTAAGCTTCGCTCTGCTGCTTTTGCGATGAATCTGTTGAGTGCGGCAATTCTGCCCGACAGCTTCTGTACGTCTCTCATGCACTTTGGCTCTTCCATGTCAAAGATTGCATTTATCTTGTCTAGATTAGCTTCTATCTCGTGAGCTGAAACCAGACAACCAAGTATTTTGCCTTTTGTCACTCCAAATACACACTTTTCTGGATTTAGCTTGAGACCAGCCTGTCTCATGCGAGCGAAGGCGGTTGCTAGATCTGATACGTGATCTTGTCTTTTTGCACTTTTGACCAAGATGTCATCAACATATGCCAATATAGTTTTGAACAATTCGTCCTTGAACACTGTGCTTGACATTCGGCAGAAACTGCTTCCTGCATTCCGAAACCCCTCAGGCATTCTGACGAAGCAAAAAGTGCCAACTGGTGCAATAAAGTTGGTTTTCTCCTCATCCTCCTTTTTCATCCAGATTTAGTGATAGCCAGAAAAGCAATCTAAGAGGGACATCATTTCACTTGCTGCTGCTTGATCAACAATCTTGTCAATTCTTGGTAGTGGGAAATCATCTTTTGGGCAAGCTTTATTGAGGTCTGTGAAATCAATACACATTCGCCATTTTCCATTCTTCTTCTGAACTGGTACAGTGTTTGCTAGCCATGTTGGATATTTGACTTCGCGTATGACATTGGCATCCAGCAGCCTTTGCACTTCGGCTTTTACTGCATCAGCTTTCTCTTCTGACATCTTTCTCAACTTTTGCTTTTTTGGCTTCATATCAGGACTGATTGCCAGCTTATGCTCAACTATGCTTCTGTCAACACCTGGTAGATCTTTGCTTGACCAAGCAAACACATCTTTGTTGTTTCTGAGGAATTCGATGAGCCTATCTTCTTCGTCCGGCTCTAGATCTGAGCCAATGATCACTTCTCTGTCAAAGACATCGGGCTGCAGCTGCACCTGCTTCGTCTCTGCAGCTTTCTGCATCTTCCTGCTATCTTTCTCGATATTTGGCTTTTCTTCTGGGTAATATGGATCTTTTTCTTCAAGCAAATGCACATTTCGCTGACCAGGTGCCCTGGCTTTTTCGATGTTTCTGGCTTCCCTGTGGTCGCCATATACGGTTATAACTCTTTTGAGAGCCGGCATTTTCATACATAAGAATGACTGCCTTATGATGATATCAAAAGCATTTATGACTCCTCTTCCGAAGATGACATTATAATTAAAGGCCATGTCCACTACATCAAAGGTGATGTATTCTGTTCTTGCGTTGGATGTGTCACCGAAGGATACTTGCAGTGAAATTTTCCCGAGTGTTTGGGTTCGCTTCCCCCCGAAGCCGACCAATGGAGTGTCTGATGGCTCCAGGTTATCTGGGTTGATATTGGTCATGCTTCTCAGTGTTTTTGCTAGAATGATGTCAGCAGAACTTCCTGTGTCCACTAGCACCTTTCCAATCGTCCAGCCAGCAATATTTGCTTCGATCGACATAGCGTCGTTGTGTGGGTAGTTATGGAGCTTGAGATCTTTTCGACTTCTTGTACGGGCCATCAACAGAGATGTTATTGACTTGGCGAAAATAGCTTTTTCTTTGCTTTTTGTTCTCAAAAGCAAGCGATGATCCTCCAGAAATGGGCATGATGTGTCCATAGCTTGGGAGTGGACTTGGAGCTTCTTTCTGATTGGCTTTTTGCTGTGAGAGTGGTGGTGGTGGTGGCAGCTCCTCAACCTTTATGTTTTGCGAAGCCGCTTGCTGGGAGGTTTGAGGGTATAAGTGAGGATATATGGCTTGTGGGTAATAGTGCTGAAAGGTTTGTGATGAAGGCAAATATTGGGTTGCCATCGCTGTTGATGGATGCACAGTGTTTGAGTTTAGCGAAGGATATACTGGGCAATATGGTTGGATAGCTTGGGAAGGGTTTTGGGTAATTGGTTGCGAAGCCGACATTGGCTTCGTTTGGAATCTTCTCTGCTCTTAGCTTTTCTATTGTTTTCTTGATATCTCTGCACTGTTCTGTGCCATGGGTATGATTTTTACCGTGGTATTGGCAAAACAGCTCAGGTCCCGCTGGACCTCTTCCTCTTCCTCGGCCTCTGCCGGCTTTTCCATCCCTCTGAGTGGGCTCATTTCTCTGGTTGTGGTATTAGCTTTCTGGGCACGGTGGTTTGGTTTCGTAGGAAGGAGGCGGATTGTCCACCTTCATGATTGTTTGGTGGGAGTAGTTTTGGTAGTTGTG